>OY725330.1:16270205-17470205 GCA_963242795.1 Inga leiocalycina
AATAGTTCGAGTGATACAGTGGCGGGCTGGTGGCCCAAAGGATTGAAGAATCATCCATAGTTTTTTTCCCCCTACGCCCTTCGTTTTTGGTTTTGGCAAGTTTTAGAGTAGGAATTTCACCATTGACACAAGTGGGGCATTTGGCTTTTCATCTGTAATTTTTGTAGTGCTTTGTCGCAATCAAGTTGTAATTGTTTCCCAAATATTAGTCCTTGCCCTCATTAGAATTGTCTTCTATAACATTCTTGGTTTATAACCACTGTTTTCCTCAAGTTACTGGAATTGGCTCTAATATACTTTTATCTCTCAATTTGTCGGAGGCTTCAATTTGGTTGTTACATTAGCTATCTACTGTCTTGTGTGTACTTATTTTTTTTGTATTTCGTTTTCATATAACATGATTGGTTATGTTATAAAATATAATAATATCAAAATAAAAATTACTCATAATTTACAAATTCAAAAATAATATAAAAAAAATTATATCATTATATGACTCATCCTCTTATATATGTTGAATCAAACTAATTAACAATTCCAAGTAATCAAGGGAAAGGTGAACCACCCCATATACTAGGTGACTACTTAATAAATGATATAATGAATCTAAAATTTTATTCCTTAAATTAAAAAAGTCATCCTCATACGTCATACATTCTGTGAAGCATGAGGTCTCAAGCAAACCATATAGAAACGTATTATCAAAAAAGGGGGGGAAACTAGGCATGACTTCCTCCTGTATATATAATAACATATAAAATAAAAGAAACAAGACAGAAAAAGTGTAAAAATACTGTGTTGTAACAGATATGGCTGCAGATAAAAATAATAGAAATTTGGAAGTGTCTCTTTTACACATGAGACTAGGTCATGCCCCATATCTGTTTTGAGACATTTAAATGTTGTACAAGACAAAATTGTGTCCATGAATAAAGTTAGATTGCAATGTTTGTTTTCAATCCAAGCAAACCAGACTTTCCTTCTCACCTAATTGTATTAAAACTAATTCTTGCTTCGAACTTTTGCATATGGATGTGTGGGGATCATATAGGACACCCACACATGCCGGTTTTCAATATTTCCTCATTGTTGTGGGCGATTATTCTAGGGGAACTTGGGTGTTCTTTTTTTTTTTTTTGATACATAAAGGAGAAATTTCTCAAAAAGTCAACCTACATCATTAGGAATACGCATATTCAGCTCTAAAACAGGATTTCCATCTCCTTATGAGAGGATTTTCTTGGCACATTATGCGGACGAGTCTCCCCATTTTCCTTCATTTGAACATGATTTTTAATATGACATATCCCTATATGATGTCCATACTGCCCACAATAAAAACAAACAAGATGTAATACCTCATACTCAATCTTTTTGTCCTCACCAAAATGGTTAAAGAAAGGCAATAAAGGTTTCTGCAAATCCAATTCCACACAAATCCTAGCAAAACCTCCTTTCTCTGAAAAAGCAGTAGTTCTATCAATTTTTAGAGTTTTTCCCACCAAGTTTCCAAGCCTTCTTAAAGATTCTACACTACAAAGTTCCGTAGGTAAATTTGGAAATCGAATCCACGCTGCTATTTTCTTCTGGTGATTTGCTTTCCACGGATTAAAATTTGGTCGCCAACGTTGTACCATCAAATAATGGTCAGCAATCATCCAAGGTCCTTCCAACAGAGCGTAATCTCTATCCTCTCTTGTAGAAAATGAAACAATAAAATAACCATTGCTTAGAGGAGTAACTTTCATCGGGCTCTTAGGATTCCACATTCTTTCCCTTCTCTGCCTCATACTCTAAATGACTTCCCCAAAAGTTTAACAATTAGAGAATTTATATATGGTTTGCACCAAGCCTCATACTCTTCCTTAGTAAATTTCAGCTTTGGATATTTCCCTCATTGTTGCCAATTACCGCTTGCTTCATCGCCATATTGATCTTCCTCTTCATCCTCCACATCCTCTGTCGAATTTTTACTACTTATTTTCACGAAATAAACTTTCCATCCATTAAGAGCATCACATGCTGACATGTTTACTTCCAGGAATCCGGAATCTCCAAGACTCAACAATTTATCGCGGTACGTGAATTGAGTCCCCGGATTCTGGTTTCCATACGTGGCATCCTTTCCTTCCTTCCTTATTCCCGATTTCTCAGCCTTACTACTAAAAATCAGAGATTTTCCCCCACTTCCATTTTGATTCCAAACACCCCTACTATCATTCCCCTTCCCTTCGCCACTCGCCCCAGTCTCTCTTTCTCCGTTCTCCCTCATCTATGGTTCAAAATCTTACAACTCCACAAGTAGAAAACCAAAATAGAAAGAACAGCTATGAAAAGAGAAAGAAAGAGAAATCTGATCGAGAATGATATACCAAAATCACTGGTGGAAGCAGAATTCAGAAATCAGAAAACACAAACAGGACGAAATCGCCAGAATTGTAGCAGCGAAGTGGAACAGCAGCGAAGCATATGACCAGCGCCTCAGATCTACAGCAGCAAAGCATAAGACCAGCATCTCAGTTCTGGAACCGGAATAGCACCATCGAAACCAAAGACAGTGCCCGTTGCAGACTGTTGCGAAAGCTCATTCTCAGTTCTTTCCGTTCACGGAACCTGGGTGTTCTTGATGCATAATAAATTTGAAACTTGTTACATATTCAAGATTTTATTGCATACATTGAAAATCAATTTGATATGAAGGTAAAACAAGTGAGGAGTGATAATGGAACATAATTTCTTACTCATGACTTGAAATATTTCTTTAAGAGAAAAAGAATTATACACCAAACTATATGCCCATATACTCCAGAACAAAATGAGATTGTAGAAAGGAAACATAGGACCCTCATGCAGGTTGCTAGAAGCTTGATGATTCAATCAAACATACCAAATAAATATTGGGGGAAATGTATTAAAACCACTGCCTACTTGATCAATAGGATTCCCTCTAGGATTTTAAACTTTAAAACACCTTATGAGATTGTGTATGGCAAACCCGCAGATTATTCATCCTTAAGGGTCTTCGGATCGTTAGCTTATGGAACAAATCTCAATACTATAGATAAGTTTCAGGCACGATCTACCACTTGTGTATTCTTGGGATATCCTAGTGGTCAAAAGGTGTATCTATTACTTGACACTGATAAAGAACGCATATTTATGAGTAGACATGTTAGATTCCAAGAAGATAATTTCCTTTTGAAGCTATCCAAGGTACAGATCAAAGGGGAGTGCCTCGTGAGGTGAAAGAGATGTTTTTATTTGACCATAATGATTTTTGCAAGGCTAATAAAGTGTAGGGTTGTGACTGTGCATTAGGGGAAGGCAGCCTTCATGACGGTTAAACTTCTCCCATTCATGAAGGACAACACCCATCTTCGGCTCAGTCTAGACCTACGAGGGAAAGATGTGCACCCATTTGGGCTAATTACTCTGTGTGTAGTGTGCTGACTCATGGTTCCCAATCTGGTAAAGTTGGTGAAGTTTCTACAAATTGCAAATATCCCTTAGAGAATTACATGTCATATGAAAGCATATCTCCATCTCATTTATGTTTCTTGTCTTCTATTGATTCCATGATTAAACCCTCTTGTTATTTAGATGCCATAAGAGATTAGAACTGGGTTGAGGCTATGGAACGTGAGATGGAGGCATTAGAGAGTAATAAAACTTAGGATATGGTGCCTCTACTGAAAGGGAAGAAGGGCATAGGTTCTAAATGGGTCTATAAAATTAAGTACAATTCATATGGAACTATAAATAAGTATAAGGCTATATTAGTTACAAAGGTTATAACCAAAAAGAAATCATTGATTTCCATGAAACGTTCCCCTTGGTAGTTAAAATGGTAACAGTAAAGGTCGTGCTTAAGTTGGCTGCCTTGTATGAATGTACATAATGCATTTTTGCAGGGTGATGTAGATGAGGAGGCCTACATGACCATCCCTCAAGGATATGACAACAAGGCGGAGCACATGGTTTGTAGGCTCAAGAAGTCCTTGTATGGGCTGAAGCAAGCCTCATGCCAATGGAACCAAAAACTCACTGCAGCATTAATTAGAGGTGGATGGATGGCTTTGTTCTTATTCTTGTACATGTTGATGACTTACTCATTATTGGAAATTATGAGAAAATAATAAATGAAGTGAAGGATTTCCTTCATGAAAACTTTAAGATAAAGGACTTAGGAGAGATGAAATATTTTTTGGGAATAAAAATGGCTAGGTCTAGTAAAGGTATCATACTTTCCCAAAGAAAATATATACTTAATTTGCTCTCTAACATAGGTTTAAGCGGGTGTAAGCTATTGTCAATGCTGATGAAGCAGAATTTAAATCTCCACGCATTTGAGGAAGGAAGAAGGACCTACTTAAAGATCCAGAGCGATACAAAAAAGCTTGTGGGTAGGTTAATTTATTTGACCAATGCACGTCTTGATATCTCTTTTTCCATGCAGGTGCTTAGCCAATATATGCAGAAACCAACAAAGACACATATGGCTACAACACGAAACGCTGTGAGGTATTTAAAGTAGAGTATGGGACTTGGTGTGCTGCTGAGTTCTCAAAGAGATCCAGTGCTGACTTTTTTTGCGATTCAGACTGGGGAGTGGTGACAGGCTATTTACTTAAGCTTAGAGGTTCGCTAGTTACCTGGAAATAAAGAAGCAAAATATAGTATCTCGCTCTTCAACAGAAGCAGAGTACAAAGCGTTAGGGTTAGCTGTGTCAGAGGTAATCTGGATGATTGGTTTGTTAAAAGATTTGGGCATAAGACGAGAGAAGGCTGTTAGAGTGTCTTGTGACAGTAAAGCGGCTATTTACATTGCTTCGAATCCTATATTTCACGAACGTACTAAACATATTGAGATGGACTATCACTTAGTGAGAGAGAAGCTGCAAAAGGGGTTGATCAGTTTGCATCATGTGAAATCGTCGGACCAAGAGGCACATATTCTTACAAAGACTATAGGAAGAGGAAGTCAGAATTGATTGCTTGACAAGCTAGGTACTCTGAATGTGTTGCAGCCCCGACCTTGAGGGGGAGCGTAAAAATACTATGTTGTAAATATTTTATATAAATACAGTAGGATAGTAGTTAGTTTGTAAATATTAGTGCAAATGTTAGTTCAAGACGTTCTGGGCTTTATGCTTGTAAGGCCTGTTGAGGAGTTATAAAATAGGGCTTAGGCATTCATTATATGTTAAGTTATCCACTTATTCTGATTAATAAAGTTTCTTAGTCCAATTAGTCTGCCGTAAAAAAAAAATTGAAATTATAAAATTTTAAATGAGGTTGTTTTCAAAAAAATAAATTATAAATTGCTTATCAAATTTCTTCATTCCCTTATTAACTCTTAATAACAAATCTAATATAGGATTTTATAATTTTGAAATTCCTTTTCCGTCTCCTTCCCTGAAATAAATATAAAGAATGGGCCAATGCCACGGTTACCGAAGTACTCAAATATCCATATAAAAGTTGCAATACGGAGTAACGATTAACGAAGACTGATGCATGATTAAATAAACTCAAACTAGTTGATAAATAAAAACTGAGTGTTTATTCATATAAGAATGTTTGACAAACCTATTAATAACTGGCAAAAAAGACAAACCTATTAATCATTTATTATTTTGAATTTCTTAAAGTACTTCAAGAAGTGGAATGAAGAAACTTTTTTTTAAAAAAAAAGTCAGTTAACTTCCTATGATTTCACTAAACTAGTTAATTTGAATTTTGTTGATTGCTTACTTTTTTTTTTTTTTTAAAAAGGGTATGTATTTAACAATTGATGACCCCGATACCCTGTGCCAAAATCTGACGCGTCTTTTTCTTGAGAAGGAAGAGAAGGAACAATTATTTTTAAAGCAATTATTAGAGCACAGTTTGTGCTTATCAAACTGTATTCTCATGAGTCATCACCCACACCTATATGTTTATATTGATTTTGGATAGTTGAAAGCGTCCGCATTTCTGGCTCATCAAAGTGATGAGAAAAAATTTTCTCGTCATCAAAACGACACAGTTTTGTTTAAGAGAGAGATATGAGTAGTTGATATAAAAATAATCAGGGCCGTCTGTGACCTAGCGTCCGCATTTCTGGCTCATCAAAGTGATGAGAAAAAATTTTCTCATCATCAAAACGACACAGTTTTGTTTAAGGGAGAGATATGAGCAGTTGATATAAAAATAATCAGGGCCGTCTGTGACCTATCTAGTATATTAAAATATTTTTTAAGTCTCTCTTCTCATCCTAAAATAATTTTTACTACGTTTAACCCCTTAAAATATTTTTTTAGTTGTACCCAGTGTGTTAGCAGACTGACTGCAATTTTACTCTTAATATATTTTTTCAGCTCTAAAAAGTTCTTTTAACATTTTAAAATATTTTTTCAATTATACCTAGTGATTTAAATTATTTTAGGATGAGAAGAGAGACTTAAAAAATATTTTAAAATACTAGATATATCACAGACGGCCTTAATTATTTTTATATCAACAACTCAGATTTCTCCCTTAGGCAAAACTGTGTCGTGTTGATGATGAGAAATTTTTTTCTCATCACACCGATGAGCCAGAAATGCGGACCCTAGTTGAAATTTTATTTTATTTTATTTTTATATTTTAAATAAATATTTATTTTAAAAAATATATAAAATTTAAAATAAAGATAATCTTATAACTATCACTTCTCAATTTTATTATTTTAAAATCTTAAATTAAAAATTTTAAATATCAACTATTTAAATTAAATTTAAAATTGAATATGGACCCCCGCAATTATGTCCATCTACGTGTCAAGCCCCTTTTCCCACTCTTTTATGGTTTTAAATATTATAGTTGCAATTATGTCCACCTATGTCCCATGCCCCTTTTCCCACTCTTTTAAAGTTTTAAATATTATAGTTTTATTTTTTTTTTATCTTCATCCTACTGTAAGATCGATTTTAAGAAAATATGATACCCCCTCCTATTTTAAATATAATATATATTTATCTAACTTGATTAGATTAAAGAAATTAGTTAATATCATATATTTTTTTTAAAAGATACTAATCATCTTCCTTAATTCCCTCATCTCTCTCTTACTTGATTATTGTTGAAGGAGCATCGATAGAGGTACTTTAGAAAAAAGATTGACAATCATGGGATACAACTCTTTATACTTAGGACTAAAATCTATTCTCCAATTAGGTCTTGTTTTAAGGCCTGGAGAAAGTACTTGGGAGATTGTATGGTTGTGCCACTGCCAAGATAATAATGATGGATTAACCACAACTCCAGTAGCTAGGTTCCCCAAGTATCTAGTCAGGGGTTTGATTTTTGGTCATGTGTATGAGGAGGGACTCATGACCGGCGTACGGTGCGAGGGAATTAGTCACAGCCCTACCAGTGGTAGATACCCTCACCCAAAAAACAGATAATAATGATCTATTTTAAAGGGAAACTGAAATAATAAAAATAGGGAGAATTACTTTCAAGTTCCGCACAAGAGGAAAAAAAATGAAGAAATGGTCCTATTGACAAGTTCAGAGAGCATCATTGTCAACTTCAGGAGACCAATTTTTCTTTTTTCCCCTTATACGGGACCTGTAATTCTCCCATAAAAATATGGGAATAAGAATTGACATATATAAAGTGATGAATCTAAGTTTTTAATTTTTTAGTAATGATGATTATCATGGGAAGGCCTATTCTCATGATTATGGTTAACTAAACTTAATTATATGGGAATAAAATCATCAAAAGTTAGAAAAACAATGTCACTCTGGTCTTATTTATAAATCTTTTTTGACAAAAAAATTTGATTCTATTTATAAGTCTAGTTTCAATGTAGTAAATGAGATTGTGACAATTTTTCCCTTATTTATTGGATCAATGAAGAAATAATTTAAAGATAGATAGAGAAGAAAGAGTTGAAAAGTATATATTTATAAATAGGGGCATAGTTGAAAATTTATCCCATAATTATTGAGTTAACTACCTCTCTTTGGTAAGTCAGATTTAATTAAAAGAGACTTATAAATAATACCAGAATGATATGCTTTTATTGAAATAGATTATAATTACTATAAATGTGAAAGGCTATTTCTAGGAATCTAAGGGCTTGTTTGTCATGAGGACAATGGAGGAAGGAAAGGGAAGATGGCCAAGTTCCGTAGGCAAAAACGTGTTTGGCTCGCCAAAGTTGCTTCAACCTACATTCCCACCAACTTCAATCTTCCTTTAAATATGGGAAAATGGGTTCCCACCAAAAGTGGGATAAACTTGAAATTGTTCTCGGGAAGCATAAAACATCGGACAAAAAAGCCCAGCAAAACATCAAAATAGCTAAAACATGGACGCAGAATGCGTGAAACCAAATTGGTGTGTCGAAGGCGTGTCTGGAAAAGGGAAGAGGCGAAGAGCGTGTGAAGGTGAATTCGGAATCAAGGTAATGTTTGTCAGGTTATGTTGTGGTCTATTGCGTGAAGTGGGCAATATTTGTTCTCTGTACTCTTTTTGTGTTGAACCTGACATGGGAGATGTGCAAAAAGCTAAAGGCTGTGTGTATGTTATAAATTGGTATGTTTGTGATGTAGGTCTTCTCTGCTGAACAGACGTGAATGAATAGGATAGTCCAAAGCTGAAATGTGCGTGGTTGCTTGCCATGTGACAGTGTGCTCTGTTTTTGTCTTGCAATTGAGTTTTAATTTTAAGTAGATGTAATTTATTTCATGAATGCTTAACAGTGAGTGAAGTTGAAAGTTTTGGTGGCTGTGGGTAATGTCAAATGAACATAGGTAGATAGAAGCAGTGAAAGATTAATAATGTCAGTAGAAAGATAGAATGGGTTAGATGGTTGATGCATAAGATAAGTGGGTTGTGTTTTTAATGTGTGAAAAGTGTGGGTGTAATTATGTGCATCAGCTCTTAATTTAAAATGTGATTTGTTTAAATGTGTTAGTGTGGTTTGGAGAGAGGAGTTGGTAGATTATACTGTAAAATGAATCAGTGTGGGAAAAATTGTGTAGGTATGGAGCCACAATTGGATCAAATGTTTGCCATGTTGGCTGGGTGCTTAGCTTTGCTTCTTACAGTTAGGAGGTTGCTTTTAACCATGATTGTTTCTGTGGGAGGAGGTAGACCGAGGCACATACAAGATAGGTCTTTAAGATTAGATTTTCATGCAAAGTGAGCGAATTTGAGGGCAATGATATACAGTAGTGACACCACTTGCTTTAACCAAATTAGGATGTATCAGGCGACCTTTGATAAATTGTGTCACATGTTAGACACAATTGGTGGATTAAGACCAACAAAACATATGTCAGTTGATGAGCAAGTTGTAATGTTTCTGCACATATTGGGGTATCATGTCAAGAACAGGGTCATTCAGTTTGAGTTTGGTAGGTCGGGTGAAACAATTAGTAGATACTTTAAAATTGTGTTGAATGCAACAATTAGACTGCAATCATTGCTTTTGAAAAGAGCAGAGGCCATTCTGGAAGACTCAAATGATCATCGCTGGAAGTGGTTCAAGGTATAAAACTTTTGTAGTTGTGTCATAAAGTGCAATTACTTTGTAAGCAAAAGTGAAATGTATAGGGCTGACATTCCTAATTGTGTTTGCAGGGGTGCCTAGGTGCATTAGATGGTACTCACATTCCTGTACAAGTTTTGGCAGAGCATAAGGGCAGGTACCAAAACAAAAAAGGAGAGGCGACAACCAATGTCCTAGGTGTATACTTACCGGATGCGCAGTTCATCTTTTATTACCTGGTTGGGGAGGGTCAGCTGCGAATGGGAGGGTGTTAAGGGATACTATAAGGATACGACATGGCCTGAGTACCACAAGGTATGGTCTTCTATTTTCCATTTTTAGTGTAAGTTTGTATGATTTGGGCATGTAATGCGCAAGTTAGGAGCATTGCTCATATTAATTTTTTTTTGGCTTGGGTAAGAAAGTACTACTTGGTTGATGCAGGGCACATGAATTGCTAAGGTTTTTTAGCACCTTATAGAGGACAAAGGTATCACTTGAATGAGTGGAGGCAGGGACACCAACCCCAAACTTCGCATGAGTGCTTCAACATGCGGCATTCGTCCGCCCAAAATGTCATTGAAAGGTGCTTCAGGATACTAAAGTTGCGTTGGGCAATACTGAGGAGTGCTTCTTTTTATCCGATGAAGATTCAAAACAGATATATTGTGGCATGCTGTCTGTTACATAATCTAATTCGTTAGGAAAGAATTTAAGATCTACTGGATGAGCAGCTTGAGACCTTCGAACCACCACCACCAACAATAGACAACACGCCCATGATGATTATGGAAAGTAGAGATATGTGGACAAACTTTAGGGAAGAGCTGGCAAATAAGATGTTTGCTTCCTTTGTGGCTCATACGGATGACATTTGATGATGTTGTAGAATTATGTTTCAAAAATGATGAACATTGCCTTGCCTATGCTTGTGTGTATAGACAAAGTTTGTGTTATGTGCATTTGAATTTAATTTAAGTGCAAATTGTTGCCCGATGTGCGTATTCTTTATTGTTGGATTTCATTTATGTTAACAAACTTTTATTTTATGCCTAAGTCTTAATAGATGGACCAGACTGAAGAGTCAAAAGAGTTAAAGCTTAAAATGTGGTCGTCCAAGGAGGACAAGGTCCTGGTGGACTGCCTTGTAACTCTGAGGATTGAGCAAAAGTTCATGGTGAACAATGGTTTCAAGCCTGGATTTGCTAATGCTCTGCAGTCAATGATGGAAGAGAAGCTCCCTGGATGTGGGATCAAAGTACGCCCTTACATTACCTCTAGGATCAAGACCTAGAAATGTCTGTGGCAGGCCACTTACGATATGGTTTATGGCACCAACACTTCAGGCTTTGGTTGGGATCCTGATAAAAAAATTGTGACTGCTGAAAAAGAAGTCTGGGATGAGTATTTAAAGGTATGTGAAATTGGTGAGGAGTTAATTGCATTGAACTGAGTTCAAGAGTCATAGGTGTAGGGATAAGGTACATGTGCTTACAAATTTTCCACTTTCAGGTTCACCTTAGGTCAGGATAGTTTAGGACCAAGTCTTTCCCAAACTTTGAAAATTTGTGCTTCGTGTGGGCTAGGGACAGGGCAGTTGGGGAAGAAGGAATATCACTTGCTAAGAGGAAGTCAATGTTGAAGTTGATAAGCTTCCAGATTCGCCTCAGATTGTTGTGGCTGAAGTGGACTTGTCACAAACCATGAGAGAAACTCCTCTAAACACTACTCATATCAATGATACCTCTTCCTATCCAAGGAAGAAGCGCAAAGTTAACAACTCAGAGGTTATTGCTGAAGTTTTGCGCGAAACAGTGACATCGTTGGAAAAAACCATCGTTCATGTCTTTAAGAAACTAGGCAACCAACTGTCAGGTCAGGAAAGACAAGCACAACTAGATACAAAAGGTGCTGATCTGTTCATGGAAATTGTTTAGCTTGAAGGCTTGTCATAGTCTGAAAAAAATGCAGCTCATATCAAGATTGTGGGTTATGAGCAACTACTGAATGCGTTTGGAAAAGTAGTTAGGTTATGCAGCCGTACCTTTTGTGGACTAGTATATATGTAGTGCTTATAGAGTATATTTTGGTGTAACATAGTGCAGGAACACAAGTGGCTATCTCTTATGGTGTAATATAGTGCGTAGGCACAAGTGTGTATATGTTTTAGGGCATACAAATGGTATGCAAACTTGGGACCATGTTAAATCAAGGAATTGTAAACATGGCACAAAGTTTGTATAATTACGGTATGTAAACGTTTGACATGTAATTATGCTACACAAAATCTAATGTAATTATGCTACACAAATTATGTTGTTGCACATGCCTATTGTCTTGCTGTATGTAAGTGCTTCAAGCTGAAATCAGCAAATTGCAGGTTCGCATAACAGGTGTTGCTGATATAGTACCTGATATGTTTGTCCGAATTTCTTGATTTACATGGATATCAAGTTCAAATTCTTCATGTAAGTTCGAACATACAAAAGTCATTAGCAATTTTAACCTGACATGTTGTATGTCCCTTTCTACCATGTGTGATATCTAGTTGTATGTCTGCTAAATTGGTTCGAATGTATTACCTATAATGGGTTTGAAGTTCGAATTCACTATGTCAGTTCAAACTAGCAAATGTAATGCACAATTAGAACTTCAACATGCACTGGTTTCCATTTACTGTCTGATAAGTTGGTTCAAATTGTTTGTATAAATTGGCAAGAAAGTTCGAATGTGACATTTAAGTTCGAACTTCTTATCTAAGGGTAATTTGAACCTATCCAACACAGTTGAGATACAAGTTCGAACTTAGGTATATGGTTTGAACTTCTGATAGCGTCCAAGTAAACGAGTTACTGTAAAATTAATTAAAAAAATTTAAAGATGCCACGCGTGTCAATCTCAGTGGAGTAGCGGTTTAAATTTTAGGTCAACCGTTTCAAAGACGATTCGCATTCTCTATTTAATGACCACACCAACCTTTGCCCTGTCTACAGAAATCTTTGTTTCTCCATCACTCTGTGCTTCTCGCTATATCGCATTGCTCTGATTGCGAGTTGTAATGGCTAGGACGAAGAAGGCAGACGCTCGATTGCAGGAAATGGGTATCACATTGGAAGATGTTGAGAATTTTAGAAGACATAGGGCACAACTACGCCGCTGCAATCGATATGGGCGTTCAAAGTACAAAACCCAAGAAGGCAACTTGAATAACGACTATGAGGCAGCTGCTAAGTGGAAACGCGATAATGATGTAAAGGAAGCGAAGAACAGACAACGGGAAGAGCAACTGCAACGGAAGGGAAAAGTAAGAGGTCAGAGAAAGCAGCAGTTGGAAGAGGAGGTGGAGGAGGATTTGTCGGCAAAGTCCTCTGACTCTGAAAAATCAGTGTAAGATAGAGGGAATGAGGCAAGGGAAAAAGGTTGTGGTTGAGAGTGGGGGGTCGTCCTCCTCTGAAAAAGAAACATCTATCTCAGGCTCAGATGAAGAGGCTTCACCGGCCGTAGATATTGAAGATGATGATAATGTAGTGCTTGATCTCATTAGGGGGAAGTTGTTGAAGAAGCTCCGGTTGAAACAGAGGAGCAATGTTGCACCTGAGGTAAAGGAGGGCTACAACAAGTCAGCCCTGGAAGAATACGATATCAAGTTAGTTGGCCGCACATGCTACAAAATGAGTAGGATAAAATTGGACACTTTTGACTCTGAATTTAGGTTTTGATTGGGAACAATGTTGCAGCCTTTCAAAGGCCTTTTAGAATTATCATTGCCTTATTCTGAATCAGTAGTGAAGGTTTTCTACTCTAACCTGAAAATGTCTAGAATGGGGGTAGTGTCTACTTGTGTTAGAGGCCAGATCATAGCAATCACTGAAGAAAACATTCTGGCCTGGTTAGATGTCACCTTCCCACAGTCCACAGACACTGATTTATCATAGGCATAAATTGATGCAATACTACTTGAGGGGAACAAACTTGGTGACACTTCTCTGTGAGACCAAAGTAGCTGCCTCATAGGTTTCGGGTATTACATTACTTATATAGTAGGAATTTTGTTAACAAAGGCAAGCACTACACTTTACTTACCCATGAAGACAAACACAGCCTCACATGTATGATTAAGGGCTTGCCTTTTCATATGGGCAAGAGGATTGTGGATAAAATGTTAAGGGCTGCTACTCTAGGAAAGAAGAATTCAGAACTGCCCTATCCCTCCCTTGTGTCTCTAATGCTACAAAAGAACAAAGTTTGGTATTTACAGGAAGGGGAAGCACCTATTTGGACTAAGGAGTTTGGTGAGCAGGCCTTGAACCGAATGTAAATACCCATAGATAATGAAGCAAGGACAAAGGCAGCACATGGCATAAATAAAGCTGCTGCTAGTACCCCTACAGATGATGCAACAGCTACTTCTTCCCATACTCAGAGATCAACTCCTTTAGATCAGCATGAAGCGTTCACACAAGCCATGGAAAAAATTGTTGCCCAAACAATGAAGTTGGAAGCACAGTTGGATGCAAGGATTGGCCAACATGAGGAACATGTTGTGAAGTTACAAAGTTATGTGAAAGAGCTGTTTGAGGAACATGTGGTCAAGTTGCACAGTTATGTTAAGGACAAGCATGAGGAATTTGGTGCACAAATTCGACACATGGATTCAACCATTGCTCACATGGACTCACGCGTGTCTAAGCTTGCACTAGATGTCAGGTACCTGCGTGAATTCATTCACCTCTACTCTACTGAGTTCAAGGAGTTTGCCGCATATAAGGCTTCACATCATGAGGAAGCAGGGCCTTCTTCCCATCTTGGAAATGAATCCCATTCCCCTACACATGACAATATTCCATCTCCAAAGCAAGGTGAAGCTCATAAAGAAGGTGGCTCATTTTGTGACACTGCTGACTTGTCTACAAAGTCCCCCATAACTGGTGTCCCTCTTGACCCCAACATGCCTGAACCAAGCAGCCCAGTTGACACACATGATGCTAATCCAATAACGCCATTGTCAATTGTGCCTCTGCTTGAAGCTGCCAACCTCCTTATGTGCCCTCAAGACCAATACTTGACCCTCGGCTATTGCGTTTCATACCATCACAGGCTTTCATGTCTGGCATTACTGCTGAGAATATGCCCCATTTGTTCACAGCTGCTGCATCCTCTCCTCCTCAGCCTCCAACATATGGTGGCCTTAAGTTTATCCCTGTCAACCTCCTTGGTTTACGGTCACCATCCCAAACCAGGTCCCAATCCAAAAGGTCCCCAGCTAAGAGGAGGAAGAAGAAGAATTAGGGCTGCATTGCTTATTTTGTATCTTTCTATTTTGTGATGCTACTGCCAGGACATCTGTATGCATGCATTTTTTTGCTGTTCCATTATGTTATCACAGATTAATTGAGTTCGAACTTATCTGTTTAGTTTGAATTTTAACTACTGTCATTTTGAAACAACTTATGTCCTTATGTTGTGTTCGAACTTATATGTTTAGTTTGAACTTTTTTGTTTCTAATTATATCTGTCAGTGCTTAATGGAAGTGGCAAATGTGCAACCATGTTAGAAATTTACATTTTGTTTTCTCCATGTACTGCCGCAACCATTTTGTTGTTGTTGTTTAACTTGTTTTTTTGGGCCAATTGAACTATGTTCCATTTTTCATTCCCCATGCCCTTTAAGCACACTTTAAAACATCATTATTGTCCTTTATGGGAAACACAATTTAAAACAGATTTTTAGAAGCAGTGACATCAGCAAATGTCAAATAGCTTTCAAAACTGTTTGGTAGTAGTTTTACAACTGCTGCTTCAATTTCAACACCAGCATATTGAATGCATTATAAGCAATTAGCAACCAAGACTGATATACAAAAGGTGCTTATAATTTTTTTTCCCACAAAAGTTGATTGCAAATATTCAAAAACTTGTTTGCATTGCTGTTGTTGTCCTAATCCTTCTTTCAATAATCAACCCCAACTGAAGAATAAAGATAAGCCGCAAAATGAGGAGGAAAAGAAATAAAGTTGTGGGTCATCTTGTCCATGTCAGGCTTCATATGTTATTTCTTTGATAGACAAGTTTATTAGTATGATGGACAATGGTTCAAAATATAGCACTATTATGAACTGATGTTTGATCTTATGCCGAAGTTCACAGATACCGAATGAAAAAAAACATTGTTCACAAGTGGCCATGGAACATACATAAAGCAACACTTCTACATTGAAGAGATAATTATATATGTTGTAGATCAACTTACATGATTACATAAAAAGTCCTATATATGATTACCCATATGGTTAGCAAGCTTAACCAGTCCTATATATGAATAGACAAATAAAATTAAAGAAGACAAGTTGCAATGTTCCTCAGGTCACATTTTCAGTCTTGGCTCCTAATTCGCCTTCGGATATCAGTCTTGGCCTTTAACCCACACCCTGGCAACCTCTCCTCCATCCTCCACTCCGAATGCATTAGATCTGCTCCCAACCACCCTTATTTAGCTATGTTATGCCTTGCTTTTCTCCTCTACAATTCGATCAGCGTCTTCTCTTCTTCACTTGTCCACACATGTTCAATCTTTCCTGACTCCAAACAAAAAATTAACAATATTATGACACTGACCCAAATTACCAACACACGCACACAGCATTTTTTCCCCTCCGTCATCCTTTCCCCACTAACCTGTGTCTTTAAACAATGTCCTGCTGTATCCATAACCTCTTCCATCTGCGTCCTCGGTCTCATCTCCAGCTCCCCTCCTGCTCATTGTCGTCACAGATGCCATCCATACCACCTTCGATTTCCCTTCTCCCCCAACACACAGACCCACTTCGGCCGAGCCTCTGTTTCTCGTCGATGACATTTTCGTCACATTTTGCAGCTTATTTTATTACTTTATGCCCGGGGTGTAACCCCGCTTCGATAATTAGGCCGAGATTAGCGTTTGAACGCGTTTAATAATTGGATAAGAGATCCGGAGTAAATAAAAACTTTTTAAAACACTTGTACAAATAGATCTCTATTCATTCATTTATAAAATTAATAGGCCTATTCGGTTTGTCACATATATAATATCAGAGTATCAGCACAATTCCCGACGTTCACCCGGGATAATAACATTAATCCAACAGTTTATACAAGGCATCACTGCCCATCTCAATATCCATACAAGTGATTACGCAAAACTATAATACTATAAATCTATTCAATATATACATTTGTCCAAAATGATAACCAGTTCAATATAAAACCAAAATATCTAACTAAGACTACTGCCGGCAGTCCTAATCGTCCATTGCCACTTGCTTGCTCTTCGATCCACTTGCCCTGTCTAAAAATATTATTTGGAAAGAATAAGATTCTAGAGAATCCCAGTAGCAACAGTTTACGTATATGATTCATATATACAAAGCAAGTAAACATATATCACAATGCAGCAATCAATATTTGAGACCGGGCTTTCGCCACGTTCCCTTCACTATATACGAGGTCAGGCTTACGCCATGTCCCTTCACTTTATCTGTATTCGAGTCTGGGCTTTTGCCACGTCCCCTCACTGTATTTGTAATCAAGGCCGGGCTTTCACCATGTCCTTTCACTATAACTGTATTCAATGACTAATGCAAACAAGCAATGGAATATACATGATATAGGATAAAGTGTCACTACCTTATTCTTTCCGTCCTTGATCAGGCGTAGGCCTTCTACGATCCGGGCAAATATCGAATCCTATAGTATAATTAAGGACGGCGCGTTATCACTTATTCCAATACTCAAATGACTTCAAAACACTTAGTTTTGGTTATTATTAAAGTCCCTTAAGTAGCTATGAAAGTCTCTAACAATTGCCTAAATGAATTGGGAAGTACTATCTCAAAGATCACATTTTTAGTGTGCCTCGTAAAACGTGCTACTTCCGACTTCCGACTCGGTCCTAAAATATTAAATGTACAAGAAATAGGTTATAACCTATCCAAGTATCATTTTAGACTCTTCCATAGTGTTTCTTATGGTTATATTAGCCTATGGTGAAAATTTACCAAAATGCCCTCTGGACCTTGGCCCGGCCTCATCGTACCCGACCCGGTGGCACATTTTTCCAAAATTTTGACCAAGGCTATTTTGATGTATTTTCTCCCAAGGAATCCATTTCCGGGCTTGAAATCACCAAAATTATTTTCAAATTACGAAAATACCCTTGACAGCCCCTATTTAGGGATTTCAGTGGCGTTTTCGTAATTATGATTTTCCGGCCTCTATTGAAAAAGTGCCTAACTGTAACCCCACATATTTTTGCCCACTGAGTCCAATGGAACCATTTATTTCATGAAAATCTAACTCCTAATACCAGATCTGGTCCTGGCCGAAATATTGAAGGAAAAATAGAAAAATGGAGCTTTGTGTTTTAGCTTCCAAAACTTGTACTTTTCCACTTCTAATCCTTGATTAACTCACTTAAACACTTCTTAACCATGATTCAAAGAACTTTGGCCAGCATAACCCCTTATGATTAGGGCTTTCCAAATTTATCAAATCAACCAACCAATACCAAATCAAGCCAAGAACAACAATAAACCATAAGAGTTGATGTTCTTGAGATTACCTTGGTTTGCTTCACTTTCTTTCTCTAAAAATTGTCCTCCCTTTCTTCCCTAAACCTTGAGATTTTGCTTACTACCCCATGTTTTACATGAAGATCAAAAGGTTAGATGAGCTATTTGACAAAAAAGGAAGCTTTGGATTTTACTCCTTTTCTCTCTAGCTTTCCTAAACTTCTTCTTGAAGCCTCTCTCTCTCTCTCTCTCTCTCTCTCTCTCTCTCTCTCTCTCTCTCTATGTTTGGTCATGTAATGAGAATGAGAAAGATGAAGCATTAGCTTCATAAATATCTTCCTATTTTTACTCAATTTATTTTACTTCCAAAATTAAGTTTTATGACCTCACCTTGTACTTTGATCTTATCCTCTTCCAACTTTAGCAATTATAATTTTAATCTCTTGGCTTTGGATGATGCCACTTGGCATATTTATCTTCCAAGTAAATATTTCACTTCTCCTAAATATCCACCAATAAAAATATGGGCTTTTACTTTATTCCACAAATCTTAATTTATTCCACCAAGAAAATTCAATTTATACATTTTCCTTTATTTTCCTTAATTAATTGAAATTCACTCCAATTAATTGGAAAATAATTAATCTTGGGCTAAATTGGCAAAATTATGATTTTGCTATCACCTTTGTAATTTAATTCAATTCTTGAATTTATTTGTCCATTTCCTTATGAATATGAATATTTCAAAATTCACAAGATCTAATTTCCATGAATATTCACTATAATCATCATTAGCCCTTAATCAAAATTTAGAACGTTACACGGGGTATTATGATCTTTTACCCCCCCACTTCCCACTTAACCCAATTTGTTTTCTTTCTATCAAACACTTTATTTTCCCTCAACCTATGTTCTGTTCCCATGTCTACCAAATAGCCCTTAATCAAAATTTAGAACGTTACACGGGGTATTATGATCTTTTACCCCCCCCCACTTCCCACTTAACCCAATTTGTTTTCTTTTTATCAAACACTTTATTTTCCCTCAACCTATGTTCTGTTCCCATGTCTACCAAATAGCCCTTAATCAAAATTTAGAACGTTACACGGGGTATTATGATCTTTTACCCCCCCCACTTCCCACTTAACCCAATTTGTTTTCTTTCTATCAAACACTTTATTTTCCCTCAACCTATGTTCTGTTCCCATGTCTACCAAATAGTTCACTCTTTTAAGTTCCCTCTCAATATTCCCTTTCTTCCCGTTCCCTCCTAAAATGTTTCTTGTACCAAACAGGCCCTAAAGAGTTGAACCAAATGGCACCGTAGCCTCCTGTGTCATTCCTCATCATTTTTTCCATTTGATATTTTGCCTGTTTGTTTTGTTCTATCAGCTAATAATTATTATGCGTGATTCATTAAAGATTTTAATTTAATAGTATTGAAAAGTATTTAAATATTTTTTGAACCTGATTGCAAATATTTTTTATGTGGAAATTTTGTAAAATCATTGATTTTTTAATATCAAATAAAAATTATATCATCACTTTTCCATCATTATATTTCTTTAATTATTTTAAATCCAGCCCCTACCAAGCATTGCTACAATTTTCTTTGGACATCATGAAATTAAACTTTCAAATAGGCAAAGCTGCAATTTTCTAATCCTATCTATTTTGTATCTCTTGTCTAGTGCTGCATCATGTTACCCCAGTTGCCTCAACATTTTTTAGATCCTTGAAACATATCGATATTGTTACATGCAAGAAGAATTTGCTCAATAAGTTTCTTTGTCCACTCTAATTTTAGTGTTACTTCATAAATGGATCTCCATTCACCATTTTTTATTTTTTTCCAGTAAGTCTCTTGACAAAATTGATGTTTGATGTTTTATTGATTCTCAATTTCATAAACTTTAGGATACCAATCTGAGTTATATGATTTTCTTCATTTTTAGAAGCGTTAATGAGTATTTTTGTTATGAAAGTTTTCGCAGGGGACAAATTTGCCTGTAAATTTTTCTGTGCCAATTTTACCCCTGCTGTTATTTCAATTAATGTGGACCGTTAGTTGATCAAATATGTTAAACTAGCAGTTCATATGTCATCGACATCATTTTTGTTAAAGTGCAAATTTACCCTGAAAGTTTTAGATCTAACTTTAAAAAAAGATAAAGTAGAAGACACATGAACTTTCGGCACAAATTAACATTTTAACAAAAATGATGTAGACAACATGTGGACGGCCGGCTCTAACATTTTATTAACTTTTGGTTAAGATTAATTGGGATAATGATAAGGGTGAAATTGCCCCCAAAAAAATTTTCAGGACAAAATTACCCCTTAACCGCTTTTAAAAAAATTTATCTTTAGTACTTAGTACCCTCGTGAGGCTTGGAGTTGCCATTTTCTATCATATAGCCATTCTGCTATTGACTATGCAAATGGCGAAAGAACCAAACTTTGTTTGCCGTGTTCCACATCACACAAAGGAAAAGTCCAAATGGGGCTGTCCTCTCCAAGCAAATAATTAGTAAAAAAGAAAACAATTAGATATAAATAATACAACACATATAAAATCCTTGAGAAAATCACACAACTTTGAAAATGATGATACACCGACGCAATTCTTTCACACCATCTGGTCCTAATAGAACAACACCTCACGGCTACATCATCAACAACCTCTCCTTCTTCTTCCTTTTGTTCTCTCTCTGACCCGTTGCTTCATCTTCTTCCTCATTCATCATCAGCCAACACATCAGAATCGGAGAAGCTTAGAACGCAATCAAATTATGGAAGCTACCACCACCGAAACAGAGAAGATATATGTTGCTGTGAGTAATGATCTTCAAGATGGAATCAAAACCTTGAATTGGGCTCTCCATAAATGGAAATCTCATCCTATTTCCATTGTTATTCTCTATGTCAATCACAATACTTCCAAGGATCATGTTCATACCCCATGTAAGTTCCTCAACAGAAAATTTTTCTTCTTGAGATTGAGGGTCCTTAAATTCAACTGGGTTTCTCTTATTTCTGGGATTCTGTTTCAGTTGGGAAACTCCCAGCAAGATCCGTGAACGATGAGATGTTGCCAGCTCTCAGGAAACAAGAACAAGATAAAATCAACAAACTTCTTTCCAGCTACATATCTTTCTGCGACAAGGTTTGTTTGCCTCTAGTATAATCGTTTCCCTCCAATTCCTCGTCTTCTTCTTCTTCTTCTTCTTCATCTGTTTCTGCATATTAACTACAGGTGCCAGCTGAAATACTTGAAGTCGAGAAATTTGATGAACCAATCCAAAAAAGAATCGTGGACATGATTATTGGTCTAGAAATAACCAAACTTGTCATTGGATTTTCAGTGATGAAACCCTCCTGGTATTCCTTTAACTTTTTTCCCTCCTCAGAGAAATTCTGACCAGGATTTAAAATTTTCTGAATTCTTTAATTTCTCTGTTCTTGTGGCGTGTGTGTCTGTATATATATAGGAAATCACGAGGTGCCATAAGTGGATTGTTCTATATTCATCAGCATAAGCCTGAATTCTGTGAACTGTTCATCTTATGTGGAGGGAAACAAGTGTTCATGAGAGGACAGAACGATGAGAAGATCATGGAGGACGACAATGGTGTTGTCGTAGCCAGAATAAGAGACAAGAAAACATTTAAGGATTGGTTAGAGAAAGTGTTTCCTGAGAGAAACACCATAGATTCCCCAGATTCTAGAATTTCTCCTGGATCAGCAGCATCAAGTTCTTCTTCATCATCAACAAGCATGGAATCTCCAGGTTCACTACAGAACCAGTGGGAAGTCCATCTGCAAGAGATTGAAACTTATTTCCAGGATTTGTGTTCTTCTAACATGAATATTGATGAACAAATTAGACTTGAGGAAGAAGACAGTGACGTCTTGCGGATTAGTGGAATTCAGCTAGATGATGTCAGGGAACAGAACAATTCTAAACTGGTAATTGAGTTAGAAAGAGAAAAAAATGGTTTCTCACAGATATTTTATGGAACATGTGGTGGTCACTTTTCCTCTAAAAAGCAATCTACTTTGTTTTTTTTCACTTCGTTTCTTCTGAGGAGTAGTTAGATGATGAATCATGCTTTTTTCTTATTTACACAAAATGTTAAGAAGAAAAGTGGTTTGTGTGTGAAAATCTGAAATAACAATAAGGTTTCTAATTTTCAATGATTTTGTCTAGATACATTTTCCCCTGATTTTCCAGTTTTGACCATGTTGCCATTTGATTGTTCTGTATGGGACCCATTAAGAATTGGAGTACAGAAGATCCTTGATTATATGGATGCTGTTTTTCCCCCCCTTCCTTTTGAAATTCTTACCAACCAAAAGGGGATTCATAAAAGGCCATTTTCAAACTGAGAGTTTTGTTTTATGAAGCTAATTAAAATACAAAGTTATTGCTTGTTTTTAGAAACTAAAAGTGGTTAAACTTGGTTGTTTTTGGCAGAAAAGAACTGAGATTCTGAAAGGAAAATTGGAGGAGGCACATAAGATGATCCAACTGAAGAGGAAAGAAGCTAAGGATCAAAGTGATAGGCATGCAAAAGCTGAATGGGCTATTTGTTTATGCAACACCCGGGTAATTTTTCTATGCTTGCACTATTTTTTTTTCCCAATATGCAATTGAGTAGGAGAAACTTAAAAGGTTGTCTCTATAATCTTAAATATGGACAAAATTTAAAAATGTTTATTTTTAAAGGGTTAAGTAACAAATGCACCCCGAAAGTATAGACTCAAGAGCAATGTTGTCTTGAAAATTCTTCTTATCTCAGTATCACCCCAAAAATATTAAAATGTAGCAATGTTGCCCCTACTCGTTAAGAAGGTTAATTTTAACCTTTTTGTGACCGACTTTTAGGGGGCTATGATATTAAGCCACGTCATCATCATCAAATCCACATTGCTGACTTCAGAATTAAAAAAAAACTGTATTTACTGGCAAAAAAAATGTCTTCTTGTATATTAAATCTAGGCATCCCTAGTCAACACATTGAAGAGCCAGAAATTCCCCTAAACCGTTTTGAGTTTGTTTTCTTTCTCCCTTTTGTACAATGATTGATTCCTACTCCCTCCGGTCCTAAATATAGGACAAAGTTTGTAGTGCAATTTGCACTACAAACTTTGTCCTATATTTAGGACCGGAGGTAGTACCTTCTATTGCTTATGGAAAGATTATTTGCCTCTCCAATTTTCCCTTAAACGCGAAGAACACGGGAGAAAGGAGGGGGAGGGAAGAAGGGGCTAGTAGATGATGATGTGGATATGAGGTGGAGAGTGTAGAAGAAGTAGGTGGCAATGAGGTGGCAATTTGAGTGCCATGTGAGAGCGTCGTGTGTTCGTGTGTCTTATTAAACGGCGAAAGTTCATAATATTAATGGGAAGAATAATATTGCTAGGTTTTAATATTTCTAGAGTGACAAAGATGATAAAAACTTCTTGAGCAACATTATTTCTGAGTCTATACTTTTGGGACTACTTAACTCATTTTAAATAAAGTCAATGACTCAATTTCTTCTAGATTCGGATGAGTAATGTGAAACAATGTAAAATATGGATCAGATTGAGCATTTATAATCTCCTCCATCCTTTTTGTCTTCATTTATTGAATATGGACTATTTAGATTGGATTTGAATGAACCAAATTTGATGACTATCTCAATTTTACCTACCTTCTATCTTAGAGTGTGTTTGGGCCCCCAAAAGCTTAATTGGTGCCCAAATCTCAATTGGTAATTGAAAAAAAAAGAGTGTTTGGTGTCCCTAATTACCAATTGAGCTTATAATGATCAAAATAGCTTATGTCATAAGCTCAACATTGAAGCTTTTACTTATTTAGCTTTTGGGGAGGGTGAGAATGATTAAAATGTTTTTTCAGTTGTGTCCATTGTGCTATCAGACTGATTACAATTTTACCCTCAATATATTTTTTCAGCTACAAAAATTAATTTCAACTATTTTTTGGTGCTTTTAACCCTTAAAATATTTTTTCAACTGTACCCAGTGTGTTATCAGACTAATTACAATTTTATCCTTAATATACTTTTTCAGTTCCAAAAATTATTTTAAACTATTTTGTGATGCTTTCAACCCTTTAAAATATTTTTCCACTCATTCTCTCTTACTATTATCACAAAAGTTACTTGTGTTTAAGTCAATCCAAACAAGTTTTACTTTTATAAAAGTCATTTATACAATCGTTATTCCAAACATAAATCACATTACACAATCAGGCTTTTACCAAAAATAAAATTACCAAAAGCTAAATTGATAAACTCTATTTTTCCTGTTGTTGTTTCAAACACACACTTATTCTTATGGCCTATATCCCCACATGACTGCTGCTACTGCTGTTATTTTATAAAATATTGTTTATTAATTTTGGAAAAATGGGTAAAAAGTCTTCGTTTATAAATATCATTAGTAAGAAAAACTTGATGAATTCAAGTACCATTTACTTTCTTTATATAAAAATAGAATTTCAAAGTATTGGTGGTACTTATTATATATAAAAGCATATTAGGTTTTTTTTTTACCAATAAAATTTCAAAATATCGATTTTTTACCAATTTTTTCGTTAATTTTTTTGCCTGCTAATAATTTCACAAGAATAATTTATTTTCACCAAATGATATTTACTAATTATTCGATTTGGATGATGCTTGAGTCAAATTTTTTTGTATTTATTATATCAAGTTCTCTAATCACACATGACCAAGTGTCCTATTTTAAAAATTATAATTTAATTATAAAATCTTATCAAATAAATAGGATATATGGCCACATGTGATTTGTAAAAAACAAAAACTCTAATATCATAGTCTTTTGTTGGGTTTTTAAAAAAAACCTTAACATAAAATTTAAATCATGAAACTTGCTTAAAAGAATGTGTCAAGTCTTTAAATTATCATTGACAGCTAAAAATATATTTATGCTAAACTTTGAATTATTCTAAATCAATCCTAAAATATGGCCAAGGAAAAAATCTAAAAATAAAAAATGATGCTTAACAATTATCAATTTCTTTTTGCTTAACTGATACTACTGATTAGTCCAAAACTCAAACACTACTAAAATCCAGAGAAGAAAGTAAACTTTTGAGGGAAAAAAATGCCACTATTTGCTTCTCTTTGACAAACTGATCCATCTCCAATCATCATAGCTTAGCATGCCAATTTTGCAGGCTCAAGAACTTGAAGGCAAAATTAACCAAGAGATGAATATGAAGGAGGAGTTAGCAAAAGAATCAATATAACATATAAATCTCTTCCACCAAGCCATCTCATAAAACGGCTTATCTACTGGCTACAGACACAGATTACTGTTCATAAGCCGCTTCCCATCTTTTTCGGGCTCCGTGGCAGCCAAACCTCCATGACAGCAAGGATGGTACGAATGGGAAAACACACTCTCTCCCCTCTTTATGCACCATCATTCTTCTTCTTTAACTAGGAGCTCTCCTCCTCTCTCTCCATCTTCTTCCTCAGTTTCTTCTTTGCGTCGATGCCTTCCGGATCTCTCTTTGCCCTAGCTTTAGGGTTTTTCAAAATGCTTCACCTACCGGACACGAAAGCTCCGGTCCACCATCATCGCCTATTCTCTCACCTTCGATGCCTTCCGGATCTCTCTTTGCCCTAGCTTTAGGGTTTTTCAAAATGCTTCACCTACCGGACACGAAAGCTCCGGTCCACCATCATCGCCTATTCTCTCACCTTCGGTCTTTCTCGGCATCTAATCTCCAGGTTCCTTCCATCGAGTTTCCATTTACTTTTTCTTAATCGATTTCTCTTCTTTAAGCACCATCATTCTTCTTCTTTAACTAGGAGCTCTCCTCCTCTCTCTCCATCTTCTTCCTCAGTTTCTTCTTTGCGCCGATGCCTTCCGGATCTCTCTTTGCCCTAGCTTTAGGGTTTTTCAAAATGCTTCACCTACCGGACACGAAAGCTCCGGTCCACCATCATCGTCTATTCTCTCACCTTCGGTCTTTCTCGGCATCTAATCTCCAGGTTCCTTCCATCGAGTTTCCATTTACTTTTTCTTAATCGATTTCTCTTCTTTCATACCTATTGGAGAGTTTGTGGCATGGCGTCAGCAACGAAGAAGCAACCGCAAGGAAGCTGTTGCCGTTTCTTCCCACCTGCGAAACAACCACTAGCCATCCCGATGATGATCGTCCTAGGAAAGAGGTGCAGTCCTTCGAAATAATAGTTTTTGATGAATTGGTTTGTATAAGTTGTTTCTTTGGGTTCTCTTGAAACAGTCTCTCTGTCATTCTTTATTCTCAATCATATTGTAACTCATTTTCATTTTGTAGGACAATTACATCATCTCTGACTTCTTGGTTTGTGAGTTTGGAGCAAACAGGGGACTCAATGCCTAGACACTCCTTCTATCTGATGTCTGTCACTGATTTTTTCGTACAGAGATCTGAGGGAGATGGGTTTAATTGTTATGTCATTTTGTGGATTTTGCACTCTTACTGTCAATCCCTATTTTTTTATCGCCTTCTTATGGAGTTTTTGGGTTGCAGATATGTGGCAGCTGCCAAGCTCTGAAAAGGACAAAAAAAAGAGGAGCTAGAAAGACATGAACCAGAGTTCTCCATTAACAAAGGTATGCTTCAGTTTTTTTAAGAAATATATTTGCTTTACACTGACATGTGATTGTTGTGGATATTGCCATATTTCTACATTTCTTGATATTTTGATTTATCTGGATTATTGCCATTATGATTTATAAGCTACAATTTGTCTCTTTGCTGGGAAACGTGATTCACTTTGGGCAGCAAGTTAGCTGCAACAGAGCATGAGCCATTTGCTAAACCAAAGCATTTTTAAACCAAAATTTTCTCATTCAAATTGAGTATAATTCTTATATATGATCATTCAATATGCATTTCTTATATATGATCATTCAATAGTCAATTTTTTAACCTCTTGCTACATGACAATAATAAAGTGAGGTGTAGCATTGAGAGTTGAGAGAGAGCGAAGGTCATGTGCTTAGGTGGTCATAAAAGAGGACAAGCACTGCATCATTTCTATATTAGAGCCTGTTGCTACTTGACAATAATCATTTCCAGTTGTTCTATTTGTTGTAGGAATGCCAGAGTAATGTTTGCTACTTGACAATAATCTGGAATTTTTTATCCCTTTCATATCTGTTTTTGTTTCCATCCTTTGTATTATTACTTGCAATTAAAACAATTACTTTTCTTTTACTGTTCTATTTTGTTCTTATTCATTGGCATGCAATTTTTTGTTTGGTCAAAATTCTCATGCAATTTCACACTATCCCTGTTCCCTTTAATTGCAGCCTACACATACTTTAAGTAATACTTTATCAATTCTTTCTTTTATCTGTCATCCACATCTCTCCCAAGTGCCTCTTGCCCCACCCACTCTTAACATGTCATCATGACTTCCAAATTTTCTAAACATCACCATTAATATAATAATACCAAATAATATTTACAAACCCAAAATATATCTTTGCCTTGGCCGTGAGTGATGAGTCTTTCTCTCTCTCTCACTAACAAGGGTTGGTTCCTATCAACATCATCAATGTCCCAGCCCGTGATTAGTGACCTTAAAATGCTATAGAATTAGAAGAAACTTTAATTGATCAGTCAATGGAAAGTGATGTCTGTTCATAGCTTGGTGGTATCAACTCGCTGTTTCTTTCAAATATAATGAATGCCTTAGACCTACGAGGGCTTATTTGTTGTCAGCATTTGCATTATTACTTGCAATATGATTACTTCTCTTTTACTGTGCTTTTTTTTGATATTTTGATTTATCTGGATTATTGCCATTATGATTTATAAGCTACAATTTGTCTCTTTTTTGGGAAACGTGATTCACTTTGGGCAGCAAGTTAGCTGCAACAGAGCATGAGCCATTTGCTATAGAATTAGAAGAAACTTTAATTGATCAGTCAATGGAAAGTGATGTCCGTTCATAGCTTGGTGGTATCAACTCGCTGTTTCTTTCAAATATAATGAATGCCTTAGACCTACGAGGGCTTATTTGTTGTCAGCATTTGCATTATTACTTGCAATATGATTACTTCTCTTTTACTGTGCTTTTTTTTTTTGTTATTCATTCCCTTGCAATTTCATAGTAGCCCTGTGCCCTTTACTTGCAGCCTAGAAATTTTACACTTTGATGCTTACTTCATCTATTCTTTCTTTTATACCTTTTACTCTGCCTAATTTCATTACAAATCAAATACCAACTTTCTTTTACTCAACACATTTTTCACTTTACTATTTTCCAGCAGTGATATCTAATGAGCATAATGGCAGAAAAAGAAATCTGATCTGTGTAGCATAATCCATGTACTGTGAACAATGGTTTCATTTTCGTCTAATTAGCAGAGAACAGAACCTCATGCATGGCGCAACTTTAAGAAAGTTTATTTGCCTTTTCAATAAACTTAAACATTTGCCGATGATCCAAAACAGAAAACAAACCTTGACAAAGGCAAAGCACTTCTTCATCTCAGGTACATCACCCACGTAATGAGAATTGTACAACACCTATGCATGTAAACAATTCCACATCTAATATGGACTAATCTTATCACTATATTAGTGTTAGAATATTTGATTTATATAATTCAATACTTTGCTATATATTCTTATTTTGGCCATATCAAGTTGAAAGGAAGTTTTGAATATCACAAGGGTACTATTTCACATCAATTATTACTTGCTATTTCCGATTTGGTTGAAATATGGAGTATGCGCAGATGATTGAATTTCTATCGGATTTGTCTGCTTCTTAAAAATTCAACTACAATTGAAAAATATACAATATATTCATCTGATTGGCATTTCTTCAATGTTACAAGTGGTCTGTTGCAATTCTGATATAATGATTATAATGTTATGAGTGGTCTCTTTTACTGTTCATAGCTTGGTGGTATCAACTCACTGTTTCTTTCAAATATAATGAATGCCTTGGGCCTACGAGGGCTTAAAAATATATTATCACGTATTTGTCTTCATGATTCTTCTCTATTTATCTGTGATTATGATGCGACCTTGCATATTATATATATACTTGGGAGATGCGACCTAGGCAAGGTTTTACGTGTCAATTTTTATTTTGGATTTACCTTTTTTTTTCCTTTTATATACTTATGTAAAATTTTATGTAAAGGACAACTTTTCCTGTACCCAGCCACCTGAAAAGGAAGCACTGTGTATAATCTTAAATTATCCCTTTTTTCAACCATGTGCAAAGTTGCTTTGTTGATCATTGTGCCTTATTTTTCCAGTAATGTTTCATATAAACGATTGTAAGGGGAAGCATAGGCTCTTTTTTTACTATATCATATCATCTATCCCCACCTTCAAATGCTTATTAGTCTCCTTTGTACATTATTTGCTTAGTCTAACATGATTTTCTTTTTTCAATTACATTTTATCAGTTTTGTAAGTTGTTTGATGATTGTCTCCTATGGTGATGCAACTAGCCTGGAGATTGAACCCTCTACTAAAGTTCAATGGAAGAAAAAGTTGATGTTATACAATTAACTCTTAATTGAACCTTGAAATGTTTTTTAGTTTTTTTTTGCTTACTGTCAACTCTATCAATGCATGGATGTCTATAATACATAATGAGATCTTAACCTCTTAGCACCCTATGCTTCATGGATGACTGTAATGTTTTTAAGTTGTACTAACAAAGTTTTCTACCAGCTTCCAATGACTACTTTCTCTTCTTCAATACTTTTGTCTTGATATTTTAATGTTTCTGAAATGAATGTCCCTCTTTGGTTTGAGTTTGCAGCGATGGTGTAGGCTGAACACAAATATGAAGGTTGCAAAACTCTACTGAGTAGGTGTAGCCTGAAGAAAAAGACGAAGCTTGAAGTCAATGTTTTGAACCCATTAGGGGTTACGTGTCATTTGTTTTTCCATTTTGCTTTGGTCTTTTTTTCTCATATCTTTGTAATGCTTAAAAAGATAAATGTTATTGTACCTAGCCGAGGTTTCAGTAGAATGACAGATACTTTTTTCATATTTTTTTGTAATATCTATTAATTATTAATTTGTTTATTCCCTCAAGTGCAACATAAACTTTGTTTTTTTTTTTAACCAACTACCACAATATCTACTCATTTTTAAAACCAATTGGAACATTATTTTAAATCAAATGACTTTTTTTTTCAAAAAATGTTGCCAATAGTTATATAAGTTTGTCTGAAAACCGACCTTTCTATTTGGATGACTGTGATGAGAACATTTTCTCTTGGTGTGGGACAACTTTTCATTTATGTGGATACATGCTTTTTATTCTTTAATAGGTTATTCTGTTGGGACATGTCTTTTTTCATTAACTAAACATTTTATCGAAACCAAGTATAAGTGGGTCACTTAATTTTATCTTTTTAGTTCCAATATCATGTTAGGCCTAATAATGTTAACAAATTTTTTTACATGTGGATGCGTGGCTTCTTTTCTGTTTTAATCCTTTGTGAAAGTGTTGTCATTTAGTTGTGTACACAAGTATTTCAAACACTATGATTTCATTGATAAAAAATTCTTGCTTTTGCTTTGGTCCTTATAGCAACATACATGAAGATGTTAATTGTGGACATGGTAACCGTTTGTCTCAGACTTGGTTGACCGTGCCTTATAATGTTTCTGGTAAGATCTTTTATTGCTTATGGTGAATCATTACTTTTCTTTTCATGTGGTGAATCATTACTATCTGTTGACCAAAAAAAATCATTGCTATCTTCTATACAAGTATAAACTTTAATTCCTATACATGCATCAGTATTAACTAAATGTTGTTTTGTCCATTCTTCTTATGATTATTTTTTTATGGTTTGTCCCTTCTTATTTTTGCGCGCTCCCTTTGCTAACATGTTACAAGGATATTAGTATTTGATTTTCATTTTTTTTTCCAAACATCAAATACATGGAAATCCTTATTCAACTCTTTCTCATTGAGCCCAATGCTTTGCTGATAGCCTGATACGATGGTTGGCCTGTCCATTTCAGCCTGTGCTTTCTCTATTCAATCAATGTTAGCAATTAATGCTTATACGAAGTATGGAAGGTTTAAAGATTTTTTTGGGAGACCATGATGATGGAGGGAAATCCACAACAAAAAATGTGATTTACAAAAAGGTTTTTTGGAATTTAAATGTAATGTGGTAGGGCGTTGTTCCTCTTTTAATTAAACTTCTTATATGACTTATTTGTGTTTGTTTGTTTACATTAAGCCAGACTATTGTGTATGTTAATTTTTTTCATTTTCATGTAAAGTACGCTTAAATTTGAAGAATGCAATGTTCTTTTTCTTTTTTCTTTTTTAATTCATGGTACATGGTTTATTGTTTAGTAATAACTCCCGTGCAACGCACGGGGTAGCACATGCTCGTTGGAAGCAGAAAAAGAAATCGTATATGAAACCAGACGTGATATTGAAGAAAGCAGAAAAAGGTTAAGCTCATTGCTGGAGCTTCAATTGGAGCTTTCAAACAAGCTTCAGATCTCTACACAAGCAAGGTCACAAGCTGAAATCCAACTAGAGAATGCGGCGAATACTAGGTCGGAGATGGTGGCTGACATAGACCGACTTAGGAGACAGAGAGACGTGCTTTACAGAAGGATAGAGTTTTGCAAAGATAAGGATGCCATAGGAATGGCGGCCAAGCTGACGGAACCCAGTTTAACTTTCAGAGAGTACACGACGGACGAGCTCAGGTTGGCTACTGACAACTTCTCCGACCGCCTCATGTTGAAGTCCGGTGGTGCTGACTGGACCAATGTTTATAGAGGAAAGATCAATCATTCCACTGTAGCCATCAAGATGCTCACTACCACTCATGACTTGTGCGCCCAAGAATTCCAAGCCAAGGTAAATTTTTGGACTTTCTTTTGACTATTTTATTTCGTATAAAATGAGTCACATATTTTTCAAATACGATGAAGTTACATAATTTCAGAATATTTTTTTTAAAATCCTTGAAAAAAAAAATCATCATTTTATTATAATAAGATATTAAAATGTCATTCATTTTATGTAAAATTAATGATAAAAACATTAAAGGTGTCACCCAAACTTTTAACAATCAAGAATTTGCTGCCTAAATATATTTCGTATTCACTTAGAACAAATGTTATTAAATCTGGATCGGTAACTGGACCATTTGAGGTATTGTGATAAGAGTTAGTGGATCAGATCGGAGTCAAACCGGAGCGAACCTGGGTCTAAACCGATGAAGAAGTGAAGATTTCAGAGTTATTTATACAAAATTATAAATAAAATTTTAAAAAATGAATTAATTTATTTTTAATTTTTAAAAGGTTGGACCGGTTTCCAACCTACTGGACTGGATTGGTGACCATCGGTTGGCTGGTTTCCGGCTCAAATTAATTGGTCTAGTCCGATTCTGATAATAGTACTTAGAACTGAAACCCAATGTTATGATCAGGTGAGACTTCTTGGTGGTATTCGACATCCTCATGTGGTTGCTTTGGTGGGCTTTTGCATTGAGCTAAGATGCATAGTTCTGGAATATATGAAGAATGGTAGCTTGAGGGACATGCTATTTTCCCGAAGGAGAAACCGGTCCTTACGATGGCAAGACCGAATCAGGATAGCTACTGAAGTTTGTTTAGGCCTGGGCTTTCTTCATTCGGCCCAGCCTAGGCCCTTCATTCATGGGCACCTAACTCCCTCTAGCATCCTTCTTGATCGCAATCTTGTTGCGAAGATCAAAGTTTTTGGGTCGAATGAAGGCAGCCCAAAATCTGACGTAAGGGCCTTCGGGGTTTTGATCATGCATCTCCTGACAGGAAGAAACTGGGTAGGCCTAGTTGAGGAGGAGATGATGATGATGGGAGGGTCTTTGGTGAGGGTTCTGGATGAGAGGGCCGGGCAGTGGCCGCTGAATGTGGCCCAAAAGCTAGCGGACCTAGCAGTGAAGTGTATGGGCTTTCCCAATGGGCCCAAGCCCAAAGAAGGATTAAGCATTGGGAATGTAATGTTGGAACTAAATGAAATCAGAAGAGAGGCCAATGAAGTAGTAGCAAGAGGAGACTCGTCAAGATTTTGTGGAGGTGAAGACAAAGAAGAGTTGATGGATGTGCCCAATGTATTTCTATGTCCCATACTTCAGGTAAAAGTGGTGTGTGTGTGTGTAATTAATTAATTATTGGAAAAGTGATTATTAGAAACTAAAAAAAAAGTGATTTTGATTAAATGATGGCAGGAGGTGATGAAGAACCCACACGTGGCAGGGGATGGGTTTTCATATGAATTAGAAGCAATTGAAGAATGGGTTGGATCAGGGCATGATAGATCACCTTTGACCAATGCAAGGCTGCCTCACTTGTTTTTTACCCCTAATCACTCCCTTCGTTCCCTAATTCGGGACTGGCAAGCTAAAACATTTTCTCAATTTCCAAATTAATGCTTCCACTTTGTTCATATGTGCACAGTTTAATCATGTTCCAAATTTTTTCAACTCACCATTTCTGTATGTAATTTAATTTACAAAGAAAGTAGCTATTTTGCATTTCATTAGCAATGTAAATAAAAATTGTGGAGAGATATATTTAAGCATATTGAAAAAATATGTTCGTTTTTGAGTCTTTTAACTGAGAAAAAAATTCATTTTTTATTCTTTATTGCTTGCGAATAAAAGATTAATTCCTTCGGTCAATTTGCTAACGTGGGTTCTCCAAACATGAGGTTTTTTTTTTGGCCCTTCTAATATAAGATGATTCAGATTTTGCGTTTCTTTCAAATCCATAATTTCCCATTAGAAAGGAAAAACACAATGGGCCAATGCAATTTTTTTTTTTGGGTACATAAGAAGAGGCTATTGCCTCAAAAAAAAAAAACTAACTAGAAGAGGCTATTAGGGAATTTAATCCCATATAATTATTGTCGACCAATGTCTGGAGACCGATCAGATGGACACATCCAAAAATACAGAACTTGATCGCCCCCTTTTCGGTTAAAGCATTAGCAACTCTGTTGTGTTCCCTAGGAACAAATTTCACTTGTAATTCCCAATCCAACTTCATCATATACTGTATTTGTAGAAACATTAAACTGCCAGTATTTTTTTTTTTTTTTATCTTGTGCCATTGGGCCGTAGCATCTCAACCAAATTCTTTGCATTCAACTTTCTTGAACTCAAAGTTTCAAGTAGAGGTGGAAGCACGCTAGGCCATATTTTTTGCTTAATGGATCAGGCATGTTTTGTAACAAGTAGGCTCTTATGGCTTGTTATAGTTTTTTTTTTTTTTTTTTTTTTTTTTTATGGTTTGAGCTTGACCTAAAGCCTATTAACAAGCTTACATTTTTTTTATTTTTTATTTTTATTTTATTATTATTATTGTTTTTCATTTTTCAATATTTTTTCCTATATCTTTTCTTTTTATTTTTCAACTCATTTTCTTTTATTTTTCTAATCTTTTGCCTTTTTATTATAATTATCTTATTTTATATTATTTTATATTATTTTTTATTTCTAATATCTTTTTAATAATCTCTTTTACTTTAATAAATCATATTTTAGATAAATTCTTGTTACCCAACTAATTACATGATAAAATCTCTTTATCATGAAATAATTAATACATAATGATAATTAAATTATATAAAAATAAAAATTAGGATGCTACATTTAATACTTATTTTTTACACAATATTTTATAATATTGTAAATCCATAACAGGCTCAAGTCAATCTAACAAGCTTAACATGTTTGTCAATAGACCTGAGCTTGGCATCTTAAGGGAAATATGCTTTCTAATAGACCTGAGTCTGCTACTATTATCAAAAAGATCAGGCTAGGCCAAATACAAGCCAAGCTACAGACCCCTAATAGACCGTTTGACCTGTTTCCATATCTAGTCCCAAGCCAATCTTAAACCCTTAAGAAATTGCCCGCTCTTCTGCTTCCAAAACACTACATTTCCCAAGTGCTTAGTAAAACCCATTTATAGTCTCTCATAAACCCCCCCCCCCAAAATCCTGCTTGTAATTTATTTGCAGTCGTAGCCCCATCTACATTTAATTTAATCCAGCCACGTTGGGAAGGATGCCAACCAACATGATGATCGGATGAGACAATAAGCCTATTAGCTTCCCATAATCATGAATCTGAACATAGTGCCTCCAGCTATGGCGAATTAAAAAAGCAGGATCAAATGACTTTTCAAAATCGTTGTAAAAAATGGATTGGTTTCTTCATGTCCATAACTTCAAGATGGAGACACCCACCCCATACGCTTTCTGTTCTTCATTGCGTGCAAACCAGTCACGCAATGAAGAACAGAAAAATTGAGAATAAAATCTGGTGTTCAACAAGCTTACCCGAATCCACTTTCCCTGCTCATCTAAAAGATGAGCAGGGAAAGCTCATCCCCAAATAAAAGGGTTTGTTTTTTAATTTATTTTTTAAAAAAATACTCCATACACTAAAAATTAATTAGCTTAAGATATTGGTGTTAAAAAAGTATTTTAGATATTGGGCACTACTGAAAAAATATTTTAGGATACTGATGTGGCAGGAAAAGTATTTCTGAATGTAGGACTATAAATTAATTAATTTGAGATACTGGACGACAAAAATATTTCAGAGTGCAGCACACAATTTAATCCAAATAAATAAATATACATAAAAATATAAAAAAAATGGCCTCCACCCCAAAATTGGGGGATGAGACCCAAGCTTACCCATAGTCTTCTAGTATAATGATAGTCTCGGAGTGTCAATGTAATTTTTGGGTCTGTTTGAGAAAGTGGTGGAAAAGTATGTTTACGTAAATCGAGACCAAAACCCCTATCACAAATTTATCTCGTATTTCATAAATTATGTTAGAAAAACAGATTCTACCGTTAATCCAAACAAATGCATTATTAGATGAAAAGAAATTTCACATTCAAAGACAAAAATTTGACAAGTGAAATTACGTTAGAGAGAATCATATTAGAGCCCCTTTTGGGTCCATTCACTAGACTTGGATTGGGCCTTCAATATCATAGGGGTGTGAGTTTCCAACAATCCCACTTATATGATATTCCCAATCCCAAATCATCTCCAGATTTTTCATTTTTATGCTAAATATCACAAAATATGTAATACCTGTGTTAAGCCAAATACCAACTCCATTAATACTACGTACCAAATACGGCTGAGAGAATGGTAAAGAGCGAAATTGCCCCCTCTTTTTAATCAACAAATCAAAGTAATGTTTGAGGATCTGGATTGAATTGGTGGGGTTGACTCTTTTTTGGTTTGGGAAAGCTGTTAACTCGGGGAGAAATTATAGCTTGTTGGATTTGATGGAGTATCAAATTGATCAGAAAATTAGAAAAAATGTCTTGAGGGATTGAGATTTATTCGAAGGGATATCAAAAATTATAATTATTTTACAAATACTAAATTGCCCCAGCTTAATCCCCACATTCTCTCTAACCCAGAGCCGGAACCCTCACGCATCTACCAGTCTTCCCGTAGCCTTCTGGGTCATTCTTCATTGATGCTTTGGGGTTGCGAGTTCGAAACGTGGTATTTGTATCCTCCCTTCTCTAAGCCAAAAAGAACTCTCACGTATCTCAAACGACAAATCGTCGGGGTTCTCTGGCCAAAGAGGGAACTCTTCCTCTGCTGTTTTGGATGAGTGTTCGGAACCCCTTCGGACTGTGGTTCTTAAACATCGTTTGGGATCGGATCCCCTCCATTTTGGGAATCCAGCGTCGTCACTCGGCTTCTTCACTTCAGTCTTCTCCTCCTCCGGCGTCGGTACCGCCGCCACCGCCTACTCATTGAAGTAAGTACAAACCTTTCGTTATTGTTCTTCGATCTTGTTTCTTGTGACTCCCCAAAGTTCCTATTTTCTTCGTCTACCTTGTTTGAAATGAAACTTCCATGGCTGCCAGAACAAAACAGAGTTTTGTTTATTCCTTTGATTTTTAGTATTTCTCTGGGCTGAATATGCAGCGTTTTTTTATAGAAAGAAAAGAAATTTGAATCTGTTTTATTTGCAATCTAGTTGTCTGAGTACAGGAAGGAAGCATATGTTTGATGGTGGGTAATAATTTTGGTGTGCATTAAACTTAAAAAACAGTAGAAAGGAAACATTGTTAATCTGCTGCATCGGTTTAATAATTTTTGAGTTTGGGAGACCAACTGAGCAATAATTACCTTTTGTTCTGAACATCCCAATCTTTGACATGTAAGTATTATCAATTTTTTGTTTTAAGAGATTTTTGAAAACTCTACCATATATACTCGACTTTCCTCATCCTAGCTTGTACGGTGTCCCTAGAAGGAAAGCATTGTTGTCTGAGAACTTTATGACCACATTCGTGACTTTGAGGAAATTCAGAAGTTTTAATGAGTTTGATGTGTGTATGCCCATGATTGTAGCTATTCAGAAAGCTTTACAGTAAGTTTGATGTGTGTATGCCCATTGTTGCCCAGTTTGTTTTATCTGATCTTCGTAGGCTAAGATTTTTAATTATAAGCTTTTTGATATGTATTAAATGTTATATTTTTCCAGGTAAAAAAAAAAAAGTTATATTTTTAATATAGAAAATTGTATATTTGTCTATTTATAATTAGTTATCCTTACTTATCTTTTTAAACCAAACAAGAAACCAAATTTCCCTTTCCTTCTTCTTGAACCAAATAAAGCTTATAATCTCCTTTAACTTAATTTTAATGAACCTCACTTAAACTCACATCCGTTGAACCAAATAAAGCCTAAGGTGGCAACTCATTCTCTGCCTTTTCTACTTACCATGGTTAGTTAATGCTTCACCGTGATTCTGAAACGCATAAGCTGGGTTCGTTAATGTAACGTGGTTTTGAGGGGAAGCTGATTTTTGCTAGACTGATAAGTGCTCGTTTGGAAGAGCTTATTTTTGTCCAAAACGTGCTTATAATTCGTGATTCACGGTATACGAGGTAAGTATGTGAGAGGAGTTTTTTCTCGGCTTGCGTAATAAGTGCGTTTTGACTGTTCAAAACGCTATCACAAACACCCCCTAAGTGTTTTTTTGGCTACCTGATTGATTTTTTCAAAGCTATTTTGCTATTTGGTGCCAACCAACCATCGACAGTGTGTGTGTTTGTTTAAAAGTTTGGGCTTTAAATTGGATTTGAACAGTGCACTAATTGGACTTAAATAGTGATTTGCCCATTTTGAGCTTTTGTTTCAGCGATCAGATAGAATTAAAAAAAAGCCCAACGTTCCAGAAGTCAGAAGTAACCTTATTGCTCCTTATTCTGACTTATTAGCCCATCTGAATATCAAATCTTACCGATAAGCTTCAAACTAAAGTTTATTTTTACTCAAGTGATGGCTTTAACAGTATTTTTATATTTTTAGGGATTAATGAGGTACTCAAAATCACTTATAATTACAAAACTTCTTTTATGAAAAATGTTCTAAATAATTTTCTCTTTCTTTAGATAATAATATTCTACTGATTAGAGAATACTTTGGAATAAGAGTTTAGGCAAATTTTGAGTTTTGTCAATATATGACTGTAAAAATGTAAAGAATAATTAATAATTAATTTTAATAAATTTAGATTTATTATTTAGTTGTTTTATGATTTTATAAACATGTCATAAATTAGTTTCTATATGATGTTTTTACCGATTAAATTTAGTTTAAATAATTTATTTGAATTATTGGAGGTATTATTGAGGTTTTAATCGGTTTATTTTGTTAGATTTTGAGTTATGTGAAAATATGAGTTAGTATTTAATATTTAAATTAGACTTTGATATAATTTATAAAATTTAAATTTGAGGTGCACAATAGAAAAGATTTTTGGAGTGTACCAATTTAAATTAGAGTTTGATATAATTTTATTTAAAATTGTACCATTGCCAAATTTTCAAATTTAATTTTTGAGAAAATTGTGAAAAAATCCCTTCGTGTGTATATATCTTCTCAGGTCCTATTTGACAATTAAGTTGCCAATGAGGGCTTTTTTCACAATTATCCCTTCATTTTTTCATTTTTCATAATATTTTCAATTTTTTTTCTCTTAATTAATATAAAAATCACTTATGCAAAAGTCAAACTAAACATCATTCACTTTTATATAAGTTACTTTAAGTTATTTATCAAATCGCTAATTCAAACACTCATTATTTTACCACATCTAACTTTTTTTCAATCTTAAGATTTCATAAGTTTAAGTAAAAATAAGTTACTTATCTAATCTCTAAAACAAACACAGCTCGACAAAATTTTCTACAAGTTTCTATACAAGACAAGTCATACTTCCGCTGGAGCATATAAGCCAAAAGTTCATTGACGCTTTTGCCCTTCTTGCTTCCTTTCCCTCCAGAAGAGCGCGCTTGCATTCCTGAAACGGCCAACTACAACATCAACGCATAACGAAAATTTAGGAGAAAAGCAGAAGCAGTGGCCATATCTACCGCGAGAGTTGAGACCATGGCGGCGGTGGCGGCTGGTGAGTCGTCATCATTTTGTTCATCTTCTATACTCTCCCAGAAAAGCAATAGGCTTCCTGACGACACTGTCTTCTACACCATTTTCCCTGACTTCGTAGTCAACCCCACCATTCCCAACGACCTCTCCTCCCTACAATCCCTCCACCTTCAAATCATTCAATCTGTCTCCTCCTTCACCACCGATTACATCTGGCAGCATGAGCCCTTCACTCTCTCCCCCTCTTCAACCCCCAAATCTTCTTGTGTCTGCTCCTCTGACCTCCCTCACCTCCATGGCAAGGTTCGTTTCGGCGACAACCTCGACGACGAGTGGTTCACTGTCTTCCTTCTCTTCCAAATCTCTCTTCAATTTCCCTCTCTCTCCATCAGGGTTTGGGACACTGATGGCGAGTTCTTGCTCATTGAGGCAGCCTTCCATCTCCCTCGCTGGGTTAACCCGGAAAATAGCCTCAATCGCGTCTTCATTCGTCAAGGTGACCTTCATATTGTTCCGCGTAATCGGCTTCCAAGCCCCAGTTTAGCTGATTCATTGAAATTTTTGGTCAACTGTGGAGTCGAATCGAGGGCGTCAGAGTCGGTTCAAAAGGCGATTAAGAAGAAAATTTCGGATTACCCGGATAGAGCCAGGAGGAATATGCATAGGGTCAGGGTCAGGGTTTCGATTTCAGTGGCGCAGGTTTTGAAACAGGAGCCTTGCATGATTTCTCTTGCTGTGGAGGGGTTTTATGACAGGGATATTGATACCATGAAGTTTGCGGCGACCATGGAGAAATTCTTGGGTAGAGGGAAAGACGAAGAGTTGGTATGTGTTTCTGTGAAGATGTCTAGGGCGATGTATGCACAATTAGTGCAGCAAACGTTTCAAGCGCCAAAATGTTATCCAATGCCGAGTAGGAGCGACTTGTCAGTGTACATGGAAGTAGAGCTGGGCATGAAAATTGCTTGTGGGCTTGAGATGATGTATCAGCAGCGCAAGCGTGATGGAGTGGAAGGGAAAGGTAGCACGTGGGAGGCATTTAAACAGACTTTAGAGAGGAGTGGTTATTTCCAAGGGTTGCTTCCAGGTTCCAAAGAGTATCAGAGGTTAATGCAAAATGCTGAGGAGTATTATAGAAACAGCTCTGTGTACTCCCGAGACTGGTGTGTTCTCTTTATTGACATTTACCAGTACCACTGAAATAGCCTAAGTCAGGACCAATGATATGAAAATATGCCATTGTATCTGAATAAAGCTGTCAATTCAAATGGGGTTTCCATAGCTATGACGTAGTATTAGTATGTGAGGGGAAACAAGCTCTGTGGTGTCATAGATTTTTGGACTTTTGATAATTCAATTTTGGTAATGGTTTATTTGGCTTGATCTTCAACATTTTGGGCTATTATAGAATTTGGATTCTCTTCATTTGCCTCAGTTCTAATTTATAATCATTGGATTGATCTGAGTTGTTATTATCTTATTTCTTTCCCATTTTACAAATCTATAAAAAAGATCAATCTAAACCAGTAGATTGATATTATGGTTAGAAATTAGAATTGAGATAGATCGAGGGAATTTTGAATTGAGAAAATCCACATACATGGGTCATAAACTCAAATTTGGCTTCCTTATTGTTTTTTTTTTTGGGGGGGGGGGTGGGTGGGATATGTTTTCTGCTTTTAGTTCTCAAGTTATTCTTAATTGCTTAATTTTTTTTCATTACCATTACTAATGTGAAAATTTGTTGCAGTGACTTGTTGAGTGCTCCTGTGAGACGCATAGATGAAATTCTTGCTTTACCACATTCAGTAGATGATTTTAAGGATCAGGAGGTCTCTCCATCTGATGATGATTCATGGCTCTATAGTGGAGAGGAAGAGTTGAACTCTGCTCTTCTTGAAAGACAAAAAGAGATGGAACTTTATGACCTAAAACATAGGAAGAAAGGGAAGGGGAAGGAGCAGCAAGATGCGGATCTATCATCTGGTTCTAATGCTAGAGAGTTTGATCCTGGTGATATGGCAAAAACCATGCAAGCTTTTGTCCACAAAATGTCAAGTTACAAAGGCGTTGAAGCTCCTGAAAGCATGTTAGTTTAACTCTAAATTTGTTTTACTTATTTGATATGCATTCTGTACACATAGTATTGGTATCTTTTCCAGGTTGGGTTTGGATCATGGCATGAGTTATCATTAATGAGGTTCTGCCATTGATATTGAGTGTGTTTCATAGGCATTATTTCAGGAGGTCTGAGTACAGGGACTAATATTTCAAGGCATATTAGCATCCATTTTTAATTTTTGCCCTGGGTATTTAAAGTTGGAAATGCTCATACCATTTGTTATGCAATGTTGAGTACACTTAATTCCACATATCTTAATTTTTTCCTGGTTATTTCATGGTAACTACAAATTAGGCTGTGCTCAATTTGATGTTTTGGAATTTTGGATATTTTTAAGAGTAATTGTGGTATGATGATCTCTCCTTACTTTTATATTCTCTCGTCTTTTTAAGGAATAAGGAAGTGGACCTTAATGTGGACCAATTCTTTAAGGACATGGAATCAATAATGAAGCACCAAGGAGTTAAAGATGATGACAGTGATGTTGAAGAGGGCTCCTCATCTGAACTGGACTTTGGTAAGATCTTTGTGTCATTGAAACAAAGCATCTTCTCTTGTTTTGTTTTTTTTCGTTTGATGTTTGTCACAAGCATTTTCCTGCAAAGAACATTTATTGCACTTTCCTTTATTAACTAACTAAAATGGAAGCATGTTAATACAAAGAATCAATGTTAGGGTCAAAGTATGTTCTGATATGACTGCAATTGATATCTTGTTTTTGTAGATTTCTAATATTTTATATTTGTTGGCTGCTTTTAGTTCTTCAGAATGTCTATTGTGCAAAGTGGTGACGCAATGGCAATGTGTAGTGATTCCTCATTTTCCATTCTAAAATACATTGTAATATGCTTCCCCTGGACTCTCCTATTTCAATCTTGTACTACCACTTTACAGCACTTGACTAAGGCTTTTCAGTTTTCACAATTAACTAAACCCTAAACCCTAAGACCTATTGATGATCTAGGCATTGATGATGCATTTAAACTACTACAAGAAATAAATGAGCCAGTTAGATCTGGAATATAGGTTGATGACTGTTTTACTTAAGTTTGAACTTTATTCTAGCCATCTGTTTTATGCAAATATTCCAGGCTTGTTTTTCTTTGATTTAGGAGGAAGGGCAACTCTAGAAGTCTCAGATTGTTCTATGCCTTCATGGACAAGTGTGAGCAGCAGCCCTAGCATATGACCTTTTGCTGCTGCTGTTTTTCATAATACATTTGTTTTATAATTATTTTCCAAATTTTTTTCTCTTAAGGATTCAGATAATACCCCAGGAAAAAACTACTACCAAAATAGGTTCAAGCCTCTTGGTGGGGCTCTTGAGTAATAAATAGAATTACAGTCAAAGAATAAATATCAAATATTGCTATCCTCTACGAAAATAATTTCTAAAAAATTGCCTCATTTCATTGTCATTTTTCTCTCTTCATTCAGGTATGATATCCAAACTGCTCTGAAGTGTGGAGAAGGACTTACAATTGCACTATCTTTTGAGCTTATTCACGTGAATGTTTTGAATGGCATTCAGTGTTTTTAATCAAGTACTGGAAGTTGATATGTAATTGTTGCAGTTAAATAAAAATGAGTATCTAATTGAGATTAAGGCTTGTAGCTTAAAAAGTGCATGATATTTATGAGTGGAGCATAGGGGCTTATTATTTCATAACATATAAGCTTCTTGCTTCTTTTTTTTTAAGAGCATATCTATTTGTGCCTCTTCAAGTTTTCTGTTGCTCAAGTAAGCTACACATCTAAGATATTTCTAGTTGCCCGTGAATTGTGTTATCCACAAAACAAAATTTGCTATAAAATTAGTATTTCTGTTTTAGCATGCAGATGACCTAGAAGTGTAATGATTTTTTCCCAAGGAAATTAATCAAATATATCAACAATCGATAGTGCATGTCTACTCGTTATCTCTCTCAAGTTTTCTCATGCTTTATGAACAATTGTGTAGATGATTCTGATGAGAGCAATATGGCTGAAGCTGACAATGAAGATGGTGGAGATACATTCATGCAGTCCTATTCTGGTGCAATGAGTGAAGAACTGAAGGCAACCACTCTTGGAAGAAGTTTTGTTCGTGCTAATGAACAAATTCCCAAGAAGGATGAGGTATTTTGCTTGTGTTTGCATGTAGAAAAAATTATTCAGTTTCTTATGACATAAACATTACTTGACCTTAGCAAGACAATTCAAAAGGTAAGCAATCAAAGATAAGCATGTTTGCCATCAATATGACTCAAATTTTTCTATGGGTTTGATGCCAAGAGGATAAGTTTTGTTTACCCTTTTCCTTCATTCACGCCTGATGAGGGGAGAAATGTGCACACTTACATGAAATTTAGCTTTTGGAATGCAGATGCATTAATGCAAAGTTTCAAAGTTTCATAGCTGTTGAAATGCTGAATGCAGTTGCATTAATGATTTTCTTTGTAATTCACCTGCAGGGAACATCAAATACCATGGAGAATATGGATGAAGATTTTTCTCCTGTTGATGTGGATCTGAATTTGGTAAAAAGCTTTCTGGATTCCTTTTCTTCCCAACAAGGACTTCCTGGTCCTGCATCCAATTTACTTGGGCTCATGGGCGTGCAGCTTCCACAGGATGACAACAAAGGAAAATGAAATTACTTGGTATAACTTAGTCCAAGATGTTGGAGATACTTTAACAATACAACCTGGATGACATGTTTCATCATCTTTTATCTCAAGCTCTTACCACAGAGGCAGGTATCTGCTTGATTGAGTCTAAAGAAAATCTCGCCCATGTAGAGTTCTACTGGTTTTAACTCCGCAAGCAAAGAATTGTGATATGATTGAGTTGCGTCTGGACAAAGCAAGGCAATCATTTTCTGCGAGTTGATCTCACCTACATTATGGGAAAAAGTCGAGACAGTCATCTGTTGGAAGTTGATCTGACCTATTTTATAACAAAATTTGTCACCGGATCTGAACCTGAATATTCATACTATAATTTCCAAATACACCAGTCCCGACATGAGAGATTTTAAGTGCTGTTGTGGTATGCAGCTGGTATGTTTTATTGTCAGTTGATTAAGATTTGGTTGGTTGCTATTTAATTCATATACTTCTTTGTCATTCGCCTGGCAGTTGATCATTCTTGTGAGATATACAATTTTGATGTCAGAAATACAGTATAGAAGCTTGTTGTATTGAAGTTCTTTTTTCATTGTAAAATGTTCTTATATATTTCATTGTTTTCTTTTTAAAATTAGTAAGAAGTTTAATTGCATTTTTAGGTCGGATGCGTCCCAAAAGCCATAATATTGTGACCCTAGCGTGGCTTATTTTTTTTTTGGTATGAACTAAGAGTATCCTAAGTCACTCTGGACTTGAGCTGAATCTCTGTCAGAATAGGAGTATTAAAGTTAAAGCCCTCTCGGAGTAGGGTGGGCGTCCTGTGGAGGGGTGATTCGGGATGAATATGGCAGATGGGTGGCTGGCTTCCAGCGTCATTTAGGTGTTGTTCCGACCGCAGGTGCTGAATTATTGGGGATAGTGACGGGCCTCAACCTCTGCAAACAGTTAGGTCTTCAGAAGGTGCAGGCTTACACAGATTCATTACAGGCTTACCAGTGGATTGTACGTGATGCCATAGGTCATTCTCGTCATCCCTTTATAGGGGAGATTCAGGAAGCTTGGGAACTGCTCTTCTTAGGGTGGGATGCACGTTTGCATTATACTTCCAGGGAGGCTATTAGATGCGCTGATTTTTTGGCCAGGGATGCTCAGCAGCTAGTTGGTGGTCTAATTTTGTTACCGTTGGTACATCCGGGATGTATGAGATATATGCGTGAGGATATGGCAGGTGGCCATGTAGCCTAGAGAGGCTCTTCTATTTCCAAGCTTTCGTCTTGGCTGTCTTGTATTAAAAAAAAAAAAAAAAGGTTAAAGCCCTCTCAACTCAACTATGTTTCCTAATATTCGAATTTGTGTTCTCTTTTTTAGAAGTGAGATTGTTTGCCATATCAACCAACAGCTTGTTGGTCCTTAGTCGTGCATTTTATTTTGTCGTGTAGAAAATTAGGGAAAAGAGAAAATTAGAAGAGAAAAATGATTTTCTTTTGTTGGGATGGCAAGGGAAGAAAGATAGGAAGGAAAGAAAAATGGGTGAAAAAAAGATGACCTATGGGATTCATATCTTTTTTCATTAAATTTTCGTACCAATGGTGATATACTTCTTAGCAATATAAATCATTATTAAATTAGTGGGAAAATCATCTATCTTGTAGAAATTGAACACTAAACTAAGTTTAAATACTGAGCTTCCCTAAAATAAAAGTAATTTATAAATATACAAAACAATAAAGCCCAACATTTTTAAAAATTAAAATTTCATAAATATTTACCTGAGGTTTTAATTATATATTCATATGTTTATTATTTTTCCATAGCACTTCCTATAATTTTAAAGGTAGAAAGATGCATTACTAAATTTATAAATAGTTAAAAAAAAAAAAAACCTCTGTACATGGTCTATTTTCCCAGATGCAAAGACAGTTAAAAAACAACTGATCTCAAAAAATAAAAAAACAGGTGAGGAGACGAAAGTCTCTAATGATTAATGATTATTAAATTTGATATTTTAGTTATTTTTTAAATTAATATACAAAAATCTAGAAATTAGAGGTGAAATTTCACTTAAGGGAAACTTGTTACTTTTTTTTCTATATTTTTCTCTTATTTATCCAAATATGATAAAAAAAAACACTTTCTCCTACTTTTTTGTTCCCATTTCTCCCTCATCCACACAAATCATAATATTTTTACTTTGTAAAGAACTATGCCAATTATTTTCTCACGTCTAGACATAGAGGCTACAAAATCCAAGAATGAAAAACAGAACAACACAAAATCCAAGGCACTTGACCGAAATGTCATTGCTTTATTGCAAAATTGTACAAAATACATGTAATTGCAAGTTGATTGACGCCTACATTCAATCATATATGCTCACGCGGACTTATAAACAAGCTACGATGACAGGACTGTTTGAAACACTATCTAATGGAACCAACAAAATTTTTTGCATGAGATACAAGGGGGGGAAAGACAAAAATTGAACTGAATATATTTACAAAAGCTGTCCTTTAATGGCAGCACGGTACTTCCTATGCATTCCAGGGCTAATGCCATGGAAAATTGAATGTCTTGGTTTCTTTGGTTTAACCCCAAAGATAAATGCTCCCAAAGGAACCTGAGAACGATTACCACCATGACTACTATTGTCTGAATATCTCATCTCTGTGTTTCGTTGTTTCTTTGAATTTGAGAAGCCATACTGTTCACCCAACTTGGTAAGAATTTTGTCAACTTCATATTGCAGAGCTGATACATGATCTAGGCCTACTTGGAGTTCATCAGCAACCTTGTTGTTCTCTTGTTTCATGTTCAAAACCTCGCCTTGGAACTTGGCAGCTTGGTAGCTGGTGAACTTGAAGTCATAGTCTTCTGCACTTGCTTTTAAGGCCATTGTTATCTCTTCTTGGATTTCACACAAGGATGAGGATCTGTGTTGAAGTTCTTCCTTCAATGATGCACCCTTGTCCAGCCAAACTGATAATTCAGTTTGAATCTCCACAAGATGCTTGAAAATTGGCCGTGCCTCTGATTTCATAGAACGTCGGAAGCTCTCTGATTTCCCATTTTCCTCGAGTTTCGATATATCGGCTTGCAAATCATTTATAGTGGTTTGGAATCTCTGTATCTCAGTGAAAGTAGTGCTGAACTTCAACCAGAAACGCAAGTTCTCCTCTAGAATTTCATCAATGCTCCTACGGAACTTCTCTTCTATGCCTGAAGTAGAGTCAGGCTCGTGAACTTTCAATAATATTTCATCCTCATCATCTTCGTCTTTCTTTGCATGTTCATTTTCTTCCAAACTTCTCTCCATGATGCCTAGCTTCTGACGCAAAAGTTTAATCTCTTCATCTTTCAAGGCATTGGAAGACTTTATCTCTTTCAGCTTCAAGGATGTATCAAAGAGTATTTCTTCATTTTTCTTCTCTAACTCACTAAGAGTCTTCTTCACATCTTTGTAATTCCTGAGAATATTCGTATATTCTGCTAGGAGAAGTTTCTCCTTATCCTTTATTCCATCCATAAACAATTGCCGCCAATTAGGTTCATCTTCCATTGTTGTTGCTGCCGGCTCCAGGGAATGAACTTCATGGGCATTCTCATTCTCTGATGAAGATTGAGTAGCGTTCTTTTCTTTTTGGTCTCTAGAACTCTCAAAAGAACTATTTGCCTCCTTGCTTTCCTCGTTTGAAGCAGATCTTGCTAGCGAATCATTGTTGTCAGAATTTGGAGTCTTCTCTTGTTCTTTGGGTTTCACTGGTGTTAATGAGATCAAATTCGTTAAATGTGATTTAAATACATTAAATCGAGATTGGCCTCCTGTTGACGACGACGCCTCTTCCTTTTCTGATGATTCCATGGCCTTAAGGTTATTATCTGACTTAGCTTCATTTTCAAGTGAATCTGTGACCTTTATTTCATTATCATCCTTCTTCACAACATTATCCATCAAAACTGTGACATTAGTTTCTCTATCTTTCTCCAGGCCTATGTCATTAGTTTTGTTATCTTTCTGCTCATTATCATCTGCAAACTCAGCGGCATTACCTGATGGTTCACTTTCTCTCTTTAGTAAATTTGGGATCTTATCCCTCTCATCTGGCTTCACAATTGGGACTTCCTCAGAAATATGATCAAGATCACAGAGTGCTTCAGTAAAATGGGTTTGGAGATCTGTATTCTGGGTTTCAACCATTTCGTTGAGATCTTGGATACCTTGCATCCTTTCATCCATTTCTCTCAGCTTGGTTGTCAAGTCATTCTTCTCATCAATAAGATCGGCCTTATCATCTTCTAGAGTCACAATCTGGGATTGAAGTTCATCGGTTTCTGCTCTTAGTCTTGTTACTAGAGCATCCTGGGAGGAAATTGAAGTTTCTAAGCTAATCACTTTGTTCACAAGCTCATCAATCTTCTCAGCCATTTCTGACACACTGATAGATTCAGAAGAACCAGCTGCAAGGTTTTCTTTGATCTGGTCCTGTAATAACTGCAACTCTTGTTTCTGTTGATCCATTTTCTCTACTTCTTTGTCCAAGTCATTTACCACTCGTTTGACATTTTTCCTTGCCCTAGGCTCTGGCCTATCGACCTGATCATAATGTAACTTGTGCATGAGAGACTCCAACTTCTCCCTAACCGCCTTTACTCTTTTGTTCTCAATTTTTGTTTCATCAAATGATCTTTCTTGCTTCACACGCAAACGATCCAATGTCTCTTGGCAAGTTTTAAGAGCAGCTTCAGTCATCAAACGACGGGCTACATCATCCTCAATGACCATACCTTCACCAAATTCATCATGCAAAAGGGAAACTCTCTCTTGCAATCTTTTGATCTGCTCCTCAGTGTCCCAGTACTTTTGAACAGCATTATCATAAGTGCTCTTCACAAACTCTTTCACAGTTTGTAGCGCTAGAATCTGTTTCTGGTGCTTGTCAATTTCTTCAAGTGCCTCCTTTTTGCTCAAACCAGATTTGATGGGTTCTTTAGAAGGAGCTCTACTGACTACCTTCTTGGGACAATACTTTTTTGTGGCTGACGTTATGACTGACTTTAAATCTTTTCTTGGAGGCTTCGGAACCTTTGGAGGGGTAATACTAGGTTTGAACACATCTGGTGCTCTTTTGGCAGGTTTAGGTGAACCATCATCATCATCTTCATCCATAAATGGCACTTGCTCTGGACAGATAGAAGCAATCGTGTTGTTGGCATTTTGTAACTCTTTTGATATGTGATCATATCGCTCGGCTAAAGCTCGATAAGCCCGGAATGATTCTTCCACAAAATTAATTAGCTCAGGCCTCCCTTTATAATACATATTAGCTCTCTTGGCAAAGGAATCTCCATCTTCCTGCAACAGTTTCATCACAGCTTCCACTTTCTCCTGGAAATCTGCAGTTTTGGACTCATGACCATAAGATACTAACAAATAAAAAGCCCACAAAAATAGATTATGTACAATTGTTAAACATAAGTTGGCATTTCAGTCCTAAGTTTGCAATCAAAATTAAAATAATATGCGAATTCTGATCCTCAGTACAATATATAATCATTATATGTATCAGGTTTGATCCTTCTAACATAATAGGAAATGATTTATTAACCACAAGGTTTGACCATAGAATTTAACCACCACATGCCTGTAAACAAATTCCAAAGTTTAAAAAAATTGAATAACCAGGCAACCAAAGCTAATTGGATGTTGAAAACAAAGGAAGTTAAGCTAAGCTAAGAAGCACCCTATATTGACATGAATATGATATGCATGAAAGATTTCTCTCTCTTCAAGCAAAAGAAAAATAATCCCTTGTTGTTTGAGTTTGCACAAGAAGAGAATGCATGAATGATACTGATAATAAATCAGATGACCTTGAAGGTGCTGTTCCATCCATTTTGATTGCTTTGTTCTGATATGGCTCGCCCACCACCATGAATAAGCATTGCTAGCTGCTCTCTGCAACATAATGACCTCTTCTTCTTCTTCTTCTTCTTGTTGATCCCTTTTAATGTAGTTATTGATGGCAATGAGACGTTACAGAAACAGACAACAAAAACATGCAAACCCAGATTTCATGAGAGGAGTACACAATAGATCAGATCAGAGTAATGAGAAACAAAAAGAAGCAAATAGAGAAAAAAAAAAATTAAAGGATTGAATGGAAAGAGAGAGATAAAATCAAAATGTGAAAGTGAGAAAAGAGTGCTAATAATGGAGTGGTGGAGGGGAGCAAACCTCGCCCCAAATTTATTGGCAGAGCCTTCCCTTCCTAATTTTTCCAAATGGTTTTCCTCTGCCTCCATTTCTCATTCAAATGCAATCAAAATTAAATTTTAATAGTTGTTATTAAAATATTAGTTTAGAGGCCTAAAATATTAATTAATGCCCCAAATTACAAAAATCTTCAACTCCATCATCATCTCATGCCCGGTCATGCTTACTTCTTACCTACAATCTTGTGGTACGAAAGCTTCATCATAAATTATAAATTCTAAGTATAATTTTATTTGTAGCCTCACATCATTAGTGTCGGCCCTTTCAAATATATAAAAGGTTATCGTGATCTGGACTAGGATTTTCAATTTTACCCCCCTCGTTTATTTAGACGGAACAATAAATGGCACATACTTTTATTCATTTGAATAAAGAATACCTAGGCTGAAAATCACTTGATATTCCACTTCATTACTTTTTGGTAAAATTGAATAAAAGTTTCCTATTAAGAATTTTATTAGTGAGAAGGGTTTGTTAAATTTTTATATTCATAAATTAAAGTACGAATACTTTGTAAATTTTGTACAAACAGAACACCGGTACTTTGATTTAGGTCCCACGCACAAATAAATTTTTAAATGGAGGATTTTACCTCAATGCTCTCTTAATTTTTCTCATTGTACAAAAAATCGGGCCGGACCGGCCGGTGCGACTGGTTGAACTGGGAACCGGTTAGTGGTCCAGTCTGGTTCGAAGGTTGAACCGGGAAACCGGTCTGAAACCGGTTGAACTGGTTAAAACCGGTGGTTCAACTGGTTGGACCGGTTTCATTTTTTTTATTGTTTTATAATTTTTTTTTTTGCTTTTTTTAGGGGAAAATTGGAAGTTGAAGACCCAAATGAAGTGAAAAATAGGTAAAGAAAGAAAAAATCTAAAAAAAATGAAGAAGATAATGAAAAAATTTATTTAAAAAGATATAATAATTATAGAAAAGGAGATATCATTGCATAAGTATAGGCATTATAACTCATCCTAATATATTTTAAGTATTTTTTTTCTAAAAATCTTCATTTTTATCTATAGAAGTTTAAAAATATATTAATATATATTATCACTAATAAATTATAATATTTTAATATGACCGGTTCAACTACCGGTTCAACTACCAATTAGACCCCGGTTGACTCATTAACCCTTAAACCTGTGCTGTGACCGGTTCATTATTCGGTCCAGTTGTTCGTTCCTTGATTTTTCTCCATGCATGCATTGGGGAAAGAAAGGAAGCCTATGGGTTCCCGATTTTATGTAATCTAAAAATTTGTTATCCTCACTTAAAATCACAAAAGTTCATACTATAAATTCCAAATGTGATTCGCTTAAAAATGAATGCCTAGAATTAGATAAAAATAAGACTAAAGTCCCTTTTTATATATATGTGTATATATTTTTTGATATTATCATCTGCTTTGTAACTTTACACTTTTTAATGTGTGGAGTTGTTAATTATCATATTATTAAACATATCTAATAAGAAAAAAAGCATAGACTATAAACTATTAAATTATCCAATACATCATATAGCGCACCCCCTCATTTTTTAGAAGCAATTTACAAATACGTGATATAGATTTTTTTTTCCCCGATACACCGGAAAGTAATACGTGATATAGATTTTAAATACTATAATATACATGGCTCCTTTTGAGATTTTGAGTTATTTATTTTTGAGTTTTAATATTTTGGGGTCAGGGTCTTGGATTGGCTATGTTAGATATCTCTCTTTATTTTTAGACTCACTTGTTCATATGTAATGCATGGATACATAAGTAGACACTCCCACATTAAATACACACCTATATGGAATACAAATGATAGATATTTTGTACTTCCTCGTATCAAAATATAAGTCACTATCTAAAAGAATTATTTGGTTCATGATATAAGTCATTTAGTGAATAACTAATACTTATTTATCAATTTTATCTTTATAATTAATTCTTCATCGTGTCTCATCATTGTATTTTTCCCTCTCCTTGACAACCTCTTTTTATTTATTTATTTGACAAAACATCTTCCTCAATTCCAATTGGATGCCAGGTCAAAAAAAAAAAAAAATTCCAATTGGATGATTAAAAGTGCCGTATATTTTTTATAATGTTTGTGGTTAAGCATTCATCTTCTATTTTAGATTTCTAAAGAGTGTGCGAGGTCTCATAAATGTTACCTTTCCTGGTTTTTCTTAGTATTAATGCTACGATATTTTTGTCATAGGAATATGGAAGCAAGACCTAGTGGCTAGTGTCAACTCTCAAGGGGTCAAGATCCTTTGATATCTTATTGAAAGGATGAAATCACAATATACTCCCTCCGGTCCTAATTATAAGATAAAATTGATTTTTTTGGAGAAATTAAGGAAGCCAATTAAATTACTTTAGAGTGTTTATATTTTTAGTATCTTTAGATTATATATTAGTTTATTAGTCAAATTAATTAGTTTAGAGAAAAAAATATAAATATAAATACTCTAAAGTAATTTAATTGGCTTCCTTAATTTTTTCAAAAAAGTTAACTTTATCTTATAATTAGGACCGGAGGAAGTATATATGAACTTGATTCCTTATATATATATATATATAAATGGGTTGGAGTGAAAGAAAAGAAAGTAGGATTTTCTTATCCAAGAAGAGAATGGGAAGGCATGAAAGAAAGCAATGGGCAAAGAAAGAAGAGAAGTTTGGGTCCCACATCGTTTTCAACCTCAACCTCCATGTGACCCCGGCCAAGGTAAAGCCCATATTCCCCTTTTACGTGGTCCACTCCTATTGCCATATCCTGATATCCCACAACATGGGTTTTGGATGCTTCTAGACGAAATTTGTGCCGTTCAAATATAAATCGTATAATTTGAAAGGTAAAATAGCACCATAATTTATTTATAGTGTATCCATCATGCAAATTATAAATAAGATTACAGTACCGTATGTAACTAAAAAATAATATCAATGGACGCTGGATGCACTAAAAATAACAACAGAGGGCGGGTGTAATATAAATTAGGGGTGTTTAAAGTGTCTCGGTCCCAAACATTTTGATCCCGGAAATTTTCCGTCTCGGCTGGGACTGGGATCTATTGGAGTCGGGATAGGGACCACACCTTGTGATCCCGGTCCCCCCCTTTTTTTTAAATTTTTCTTAAAAAATAAGTTATTCTTTTATTTTTGTATTTTTTTTACCCCATAAATTAAGTTATCATTTGATAAAATGTGTATCATATATTTAGTTGGAGTTAAACTATATATATCGTGATACTAATCCTAACTATATAATGTTTAGAGTAAAATACTTTAACCTCCCTTGCGTTTTATCTTAATTACATGGACCTCCCCTCTATTTTGAAAACATACACTTAAGTCCAAACTGTTAACTCAGTTAAGAATTTTTATTTTTAAATTAAAATTTATATTAAAATAAATTTTATTTACTAATTTATCCTTTATCATTAGTAATTTCCTAATTTTGACTAACATTGTTTAAGTAGTTTAAGAGTTTTTTTTTTCTTTTCTTAACTTATTTTTTACTTTTGTAAATTGTTACATGTTAAATTTTTTTCTTACTAAGATAAATAATTAATTAATTTAATTAATATAGGCATAGAAAACTTAATTAAAAATATGATTAATCTTATTAATAGATGCGTCCTAAAATAAACATGTTTATAAATGTTTGTGCAAACAATATACTTAAAAAATTTAAATTTAAAATTAATATAAGTCATATAATGTATCAAATTTATATTATTAATCACATATTGTGAACAAAACATATTTCTTTCTTTTTTCTTTCTGCCTTTCATTTGAAAGGCATATTTTTTAGTCATTTAAAAGAATAGTAAATAAATAAATTTCAATAAAGATGATAAAAATTTAAATTTAAAATTTTATAATATAATAAAAATTAAAAAAATTTATAATATATTAGAAATTTTGAACATACATGTATTAAAATTATTTTTTTATATAAAAATTTATTTTTAGGTAAATATAAATGTTTATTCATTTGTTGAAAAAAAGGATGTTTTGGTCTAATTAAACGTTTAATAGTCAAACTTAACGGTCAACTAACGGTTAGATTGATAGAAGTGAAATATCAAATATGCAAGGGAGATTTCTGTAACTTGTATTTTAATTTTAAGGGAGGTATATATATGTTTTCAAAATAGAGGGGATGTTTGTGTAATTTAGGTAACACAGAGGGGTAATCAATGTATTTTACTTTTAAAGAAAATAACGAAAATGATGAAAGTGATAATAATAATAATAATAATAATTAAAAAAAAATGTTATTCTTCAATTTTAGATCAATTTGCGTGATTATTATAGCTTTATTATATGTTAAATAATCACTTTACACATTACATTATAGAAAATTTAAGGGGCAATTACAATGAAATCCCATACAAGAGAAAAAAATGAAGAAATGGTCCCTGAAGTTGTCAGTGTAAGCTCCTCAACTTGTTAATGGACGCTCCTCGACTTGTCATTAACAACTTCAGGGACCATTTTTTCATTCTTTCTCTTGTGTGGGACTTCATTGTAATTGTCCCAAAATTTAACTAATATAATAATATATTTTAAATTTAATTTAAAGAAAAAACTGGGATTTTCCGATTTGGTCTAGGTCCTGATCCCGATCCCGGGATTATAGAACCGGGACCAGGACAGGGATGCAATTTGCATCCCGGTCAAAAACTGGGATTGGGGAATCCCAGTCCCGGATTTAAACACCCCTAACATAAATAAGATTAGAATGTTAGATACTACTTGAAAATAACATTACGGTGATGGATGCTAATTTATCCTAATTTAAATTTAAAATTTTTAAAATATTTATTTTATAGAATCACGGCTAAAAGGTTATCTTTATCTTTTAAAATATTATTAAAAAAATAAAATATTATTGAATTTGGTCCAAAGGGGATAAGCATACAAATTGATTCAAGTTGTCACCAGATCAAATGGCCCTACCCAATGCTTGTTTGGATTAGCGATATAAGCTACTTCGCTAACGTGATTTATGATATATGAAGTAAGTATGTGAGAGGAGTTTTATTTCAACTTACGTGAACGAGCTTTTTGAACGTGAACCTGTACCGGCCCTCACTTTAGAAGTACATAAACTAAAGCGTAAGTTGTGTGGTCAAACTAGAACAAAAAAAAAAACCACAAAGCTTGACTTGAAAATTGAAATTTCTTGATGCTATGAAGCATACGAGGAAAGAGAGGGACAAAAAAAAAAGGATGCATCTCCAATAATGACATACAAGAAGATGGATTAATAATTTAATACTGATAGAAGAGAGTCACTCATCAGACCAGAAAATCCAACCATTATTTACATAGGTAGGGGCAACTAGAAGGCTCAAAACACATAGACGTGGAAACCATTTTAATATAAACATATAATTTAATTTTTCTGGGTTTTCTCTTTTTGCCTATTCACAGAGAAGTGTCTACAAAAGAAGGTTGAAGAATATGCACGTTACAAGTTCAAGGGTGAATGACCACTTCAAGTATCAATCCATTTAGTGCTCATGTCTCTTGTCACTTACTAGTTGATCACAGTCATAATAATATAATATTCTTCCAATTCTAGTTGCTCTCTCATCACATACTAGCTGCTTCTAGTTGTAAAAGTTCTTGAGATCATCTCGCCATTGTGCCATGAAATTCTTGTTACCTGCATATTTAACACACAAGAATTATAAGTGCAACCTCTAGCAGAAGCAGAAGCACTTACTTGTTCTTACCCAAAAAAAAAGAACATAACACAAATAATGGAAGCCAAAAAATCATTACCATCATTCATTTCAAGGCACATTTTCTACAAACCCAACTTGCTACTCTACTCAATGCATAAGATCAATAGGTCCTTAACTTTTAAGGAAGAAATTTCAAGTTGCAAACAGGCAAATCGCACTGTTGAAATTGGTATAGGTCGAATCAACTTCATCTGTATTCTATAAGTACTGCTCCTAAGCCCTAGCCTTCAGGAGTCCAAGCTCTAAGTATAAATTCGATCTGTCTTCACATATATGCTATTGAGGTTCAAAAAACTCAAGCTTTGACCCAACCAACAAAATTATCGAAGGTATCAAGTTTGTTTCACGCAATCAACAGAGAAACCAGCAGCACTTTAAATGTGACTTACTAAAGGTGGGATTCACCATCTTGAATCAGATCGTAAATGCATCTTAATAGATTTGTTCTATCTCATACTACCTCCGATCCTAAATGTAGGACCTAGTTTGTAGTTTGTAGTGTAATTTAGAACCTAGTTTGTAGTAAATTATACTACATCCTACGTTTAGAATCGGAGGAGTAATAAATTATACGTGCCCATCAGGAGTAAAAATCTTCAATAACACACTGCTCAATTAATTCTGGGAATCACTTTTTGTCTTCTGCAATTATTTTGGTGAAGCAGTACAGCTAATGGGTTCTGAAAAGACATAAGAAAACTTCCAAATTGCATAATCATCACAACAACATAGATCAATTTCTGCATGGGCATCATATGAACCTCATCAAGAACAATTAGTCGATCAACTTGTGAATTTCATCAGTAATAAAGAGATGTGAGTGAGAACAAAACGCCTCAGAATAAAATCAGAAAATTATTATAAGGCGCACGTCTATCTGTTACCTGAAGAAAATTCGTCTGGCAGTTTCTTATAGGCACTCAAAATCTCATTATTTGAACTCTCCATCTGCTTGCCACCATTTGTATAGAGTGGAATCAGAACCGAAAAACCACCTTCTGACTCTCCAACACTATTAAAGCTACGTCCATGAGGCTCCACCCAACCCACAGTATATTCTGAATCATCAGAATCAGACCCAGAAAAACACTCGCCACCATCTGATGGCACCACCACAAAATCAAATTCCCTATCAATTCTATCCCCTTCCCTGTTCTTCCATTTTCGATGGACCTTCCTGGGAGATGGTGCAATCTTTGTTTCCTTAACCTTGTGCAATTTCTTAGACTCACGTTTCTTTGGATCAAAACCCAATTCAGAAGATGAATTCACAGTAGTTCTCTTAGAAACAGATTGTTCCTTCTTGCCACCCCGCAACCAGCAAGAGAAACGAGAAAAAGAGATAACCATGCTTCGAATTCAGAAGTGATTCAAAGCTTGAAGAGAGGTTATGATGTATCAAGAAGCTCTTTTGGAAGTTGTAAGAGAATAAAGGGAAAAGGCCAGAGAGTTGAAGAGCGGGTAATAAAGAGACGGAAATCCGAGTGGTCTCTGCCTGTTGCAGTAACCACTATATTAGGAGATGATCCATTAATAAACAACAAAAAGCAGAGAGATCAATTAAGGACTAGCCTAAATACAATTATTCCAACAAACACATTAATATCAATGATTCATTATAAGGGAGATCTTTGAATAAGTCTAGGCCGGGGGATGATACATCATGCAGTGAAGTTTGACAAGGTTTCCTCAAATATCAAAATAATAGGGTAAGTTGAAGAGACCTAATTAAAGTAAACACAGGTTAATTAACTGTATAAAGTTCGTTGAGATTTTAGAAGATCAAAACTAAAGTAACCCAAAATTGTCTTTACCAGGCTCCGATATTCCCAGAAATAAACAGGAATGTTCGTAATCGGAAACCTAAGAGAATCAGACTTTGTCTTTTTCCCAAAAATAAAACCCACGGTCCCCAGTTCTCAATCACAATGCAACACGGTCTTCTTGAACCAAATTCCAATAGAAGGTTGGCATCAAACCCAACATAGCAAGTAAAATAGAGTAATGACCTTGGGTCAAAATCGGAATACCTAGGAAAAAAATGATCAGAGAATCAAAATCTTCCCCCGCGTCATCAAAACTATACGAAATCTCTCACCGGAAAACAAAACTTATAGGGCTCTTGGAGACATCGGAGAAAATTTCCACGGACACACGGCAAAAAAGGAAGACAAAGTTCAAGAACTGATGAGTTGAGAACCCTAATAAAAAACTAACCCTCCCTCGTCTTCTTCCTCCTCCTCCAGACCCTATGACAGTGTTCTCACTGAAGAAACTTTAATCCAACTGACACTCCTACAGTTCTGAATTTAGATTTATTTAAAGATTTATAGATGCGCCAATTTTGCTTTCTCGTCGTTCAGATCATATGAACGGTTGAGATCGCACGGTGATGGTCTTATTAATATTATAACCCGAATCATTGTAATCTTCGAAACATGTATGATCGTTGATCTATTAAAAAGTAATAAATACGGTTGATTTTTATTCTGTAAACTATAGAGAGTGACAGATTGTGATCTTCATCGCCTACTTACCCGTAGTTTTTTGGAATGTGAAAACCTTTCTAACAAGACTTTTTTTTCCAGATTTCTAACAAGACCTTAGTTGTCTGTCACTCACTCTCCTCTTTTTTTGGAAGTTACTCTCTTTGGTCCTTCTGAGTGTTTCTGAGAGTGTTTTTGATTTTTTTTTTTATAAGGAATTAACTGGTTTTAAAGGCTATTAAATATTTTTTTTAATATATACTCTACAAAAAGTGAAAATCTATATGATATTAGAGGTTAGTGTGGTTAATAGATAGAAATAATCTATAATAAGAATAAGAGTAAGTACTGCTCCCTCCGGTCTTAATTATAGGACAAAGTTAATTTTTTTAGAGAAATTAAGGAAGCCAATTAAATCACTTTAGAGTATTTATATTTTTAGTATCTTTAGATTATATATCAGTTTATTAGTCAAATTAATTAGTTTGAAGAAAAAAATAAAAATAAAAATATTCTAAAGTGATTTAATTGGCTTCCTTAATTTCTTCAAAAAAGTCAACTTTATCTTATAATTAGGATCAGAGAAAGTATCTTTGATATTTAATATACTTAGAGGTCGAAAGGTTTTCGCCAGCTTTCTCAACAATTGTGCTTTGCAAAATTCAAATATATATTTTTCTCCTTATGGGCTTAGACTGTTTATCATATCAGTCAACAGCTTGTTTTAAGTTATACAATTTTAATCTAATCTTAATGCATTAATTACAAGGGTAAATTTGACCAATAAACATTAATTATTCTCAAAATTGTTATATTAATATATTATGGATTAAAGAATTTTTCTAAGAGTAAGAGTGACTTATATTGTGGATATATAGGATGGAGTAATTCAATTATTTATAACTTATAAAAGAATCAAAAGGGCATATTAATTAAACATTTGATTACCGACATGGTCATTAAATAACCGAGTTTCAGATAACGGTGCAATCCAGACGAAATCAAATCTGCATTTAAACTCGAGGACTTATCTTCTTGGAGTCTAGATTATATATATAAACTGTTGTGACATTAATAAAGAATAAAGGAAATTAAAACGTGATGACGCTAGATAAGGAAGGGCATGCATAATGTTTTTTTCTTGGGGGGAATTAATGAGGCATATTGAATTAATAATATAGGTGGCGATGATGAATTGGTTGGTTTGAAGAATATAGATGAGGAAGGCACGGAACAAGTTGAAGAGGTTAAGGTTAAATGACGAAGAAGTTGCCAAGAAACTACGAAATTGAATAAAAAGTCAATATTGAGATTTTTGCGGAGGCAAAGTGTTGTGTTGATGTGATTGAGTATTCAATTCTCAAAGAATATCACCAATTTGGAATACTTTAATCCTTCAACGTTTTACTTAAAAGCCGAAATGAATGGCTAAACGTCCAGGTTATGAAAACCGGACCGGACCGGCCCGGTAACCGGCGAACCGGCCGGGAAACCGGTCCGGTTCCCGGTCCGGTCCGGGTTGGAGTTTTTCATATAAAAAAAAAAAAAAAAAAAAATTCCTTTAGAATTTCATACTATAAGTCTAAAATTTTCAATTTTTCACCGGTTTGGTCCCGGTTTAGCTCCGGTTTGGTCCCGGTTTGACCCACTGACCCTTAACCCAGTACCCCGACCGGTTCAATGACCGGTCCGAGTTTTAATACCTTGCTAAACGTAGACACGTTAAGGAGAGAGTATTTTTACGATGATATATTGATGTATTTTTTATTTTTTATGATTTTATAAAGAAAAATAAAATTAATTTTCTTTAAAAAATCATAAAAAGTTCAAAATTGCACCTTTTATCGTGCTAAGATATTGAAATGTTATTTATTTTATGCAGAATATAATTAATGATAAAAAGGAGTTGAACATTACAAATGATATTAAAAGGAAGCGCATTAGAGGCCCTAAGTTCTTAAAAGAAACATGATTTACCTTTTAAATAAGACATAATAATTTTTCCACGGAAAAATAAGACTTCGGATTTAGACTCTATGCATTAAAGAAATGTCATGAAAGTCTTGCAATGCTTAAATGACCCGATAATGATACGGATCAAATAATTGTCCTGTGGGTGTTGGGAAAAAACTATATTCTTTTTGTCTTATTTATAAGAGTCTGATAATCGAATTGTATATTTTAAGAAAGCAATTAAAATTAGTTAAAACTAATAAATATATCTAAAATATTTTTTTTTCCCGAGTATGCCTTTATTTATGAGGGGTGGGTGAGAAAAAATTTAATAAATTTAAATATCCCCAACCCTTTAATGAATGCAATATATATAATCAATGAGAGAGAAAAAATTAAAAAAAAAAACTCATTAAAAGTCAAACAACTCTTATTGAGTTTTTATAAAAGGGGTTAAAGTAATTCAAATTTTAGACCCTTATGTGAAAGGGGGGAATTGATTCCTTTCAATCCAATATTGCCTCTTTTCTGCCAATGGTCATCTAGGCCTATGGTTTTATATCTAGCCCAGTGCTTTAATTTTTAGGGTTTTTTTGACAAAATGATCACAAAAGAATATTTTCTTTTGCTTCTACAAGAAAGGAGGACAGCTATATTATATTTCCCTACTTATTAAGTAACTCAATTTAACAACAAAAAAATTAATAGTATGTCATACATAATTACTCATAAATTAATTGATGTGTATCTCCAAGCTTTTATTATATTAATTATTCAATCAAAATATTTCGAGGATATAATTTTTTTAATAAAAACATGACAAATGCATGGTTATTATATGTGGGAATGAGTCTTTGATTAAAAAATGATCAGCTTATTAATTATATTACTATTGAAATTTTGATTAAAAAATTAATGATAATATACAAGGAAATACATCTAAAATTAGTCCCTTTATTATGTACCATCCACCATTTATTACGAGTCATGAGTACAAATTGAGCATGTGTATGGAGATAAAATAATCTTGTTACAAGAGAATATTGGATAATCAGGATATTTTCTTATCACCAACAAAACATAAGTACCAAATGAGATCAATCAATGACAATATACTCTTTCTGTTACACTATAAATTAGGTCATATATTTATAACTAGAAGTAGTACCCTAGATCGAACTAGTGTATATGTACATCCTTTTTTTTTATAAAAGAAAATTTAGGTAAATCAAGTCCTAGAGTTTATCACGGACATAGTATGTCTCAAGGTTCAAAAAAAGCATAGAGATGTTTATAAATCATCCACTAACGAATTCTCATACTGTCAGTAGGATTTAAACTCACAACTTTATGATTTGTGAGTCAAATCCTTACCAACTACAACAACCTTTATTGGTCATGTGCATATTATTTTATGGTAATTGTTATTTTGAAAAATTATTGATAGATATAATAATTGTAACTTAATAGGGCATGTTTGGTCACTTGATCTTTTTCTTAACCATGTGTTTGGTAAGTTGAAAATTGAAATTGATGAAGAGTTGTAATTTAATAGCTATTTCTTAATTTTAAAATTGAAATTATAATGTAACGAGATGCATCAAATTATAAAATTGAAATGCTGGATATGCTTAGTGTGATAATATTAAAACTTTTACATTGCATTATCTCATGATGTATGCAACCAAGTAGGTCCTAAACTATTTGCCAGTCAAACTATGTGAAACTCATATTTAACTAGTATAACGTTATTAAGAAAATAAAATTTATTTGATTAAAAGGAATATATGTCACACTTACTTGGACTTAAATCTTAGCTGTTATATCAATATAATGTAATTGATCGATCTTGTCTATTCTTTTAGCTAATCACACAAACAGATAATAACCACTGACAAATTGTGACCAACATTGATAATCGTAAAGTTTATATATGCCTTTTTTTTATTTAAATTAATGATTGATTGCCCCTTTTTCAAAAGCACACAAGGCACATCATCACTCAACAACAAACCATAATCAATAAACAGTACTACCTCCGGTCCTAAATATAGGACAACGTTTGTAGTGCAATTTGCACTACAAACGTTGTCCTATATTTAGGACCGGAGGGAGTAATATTTTATTTTTCTCCTTTCTTTCATGCTCTTGCCACGTGTTTTATGTCCTAAAAACTACTCCCTCCGGTCCTAATTATAAGACATATTTACCTAACTTTAGAGAAATTAAGGATAGTAGTTAAATTAGTTAATTTTATTTATTTTCCAAAAATGCCCTTATTTAATAGGAGTGGTTTAGAAATACTACATAAGTCTACCATGAAGCAATCCAACCATTATCTAAATCAGTATTCTCTCTCCACCTCTCTGTGTTTACTTTCATGGTATTTTACTTGGTGTATGTTTGATACTTCATGGTACCATATGTCAAACGAGGCAATCCAACCATTATCTAAAGCAATGAGGATATTTTGGGAACAAATTGACAAAAATTAAAATTTTATCTTATAATTAAGACCAAGATCAACTTTCAAATGTTATCCTATAATTAGGACCGGAGAGAGTATTATATTAATTAATTGTGATGTTCAATAAGGGAGGCAATAGGGGAAGATCCTCTTAATTTATATTCGTTCCCAAAGATTTGATGATTAATTAATCAACTGAAATGTTATTGTTGACCATTTTTTGTGCTTTTTGAAAGGAATAGCCGTATAGGCATAGCACAGTCTTTCAGGCCCATTCACTAATATTATTGCATCTTGTTCCTTCTTGAGTTTTATACTTTTATATTTAATGTAAAGTGGCCTTTTCAAGAACCCAAACACTAACCTCCTCACTAATTTATGAAGTGTCTTCGTCTGACTCTATATTCCTTCATGAACTCCATTGGATGTCCACACGAGAGGAGGATAAATTAGGTGCTCCCTCTGGTTTTAATTATAAGATAAAGTTGACTTTTTTTGGATAAGTTAAGGAAGTCAATTAAATTATTTTAAAACATTTTTATTTTTATTTTTTTCTCCAAACTAATTAATCTGATTAATAAACTAATATATAATCTAAGGATACTAAAAAAATAAACACTCTAAAGTAATTTAATTGGCTTCCTTAATTTCTTCAAAAAAATCAACTTTATCTTATAATTAAGACCGGAGGGAATAATATAAAATGATCTAAAAATAGAGCAAAGAAAAGTCAAAGAGAACACTTATGGTACAATTAGTTTAGTTCCATGTATCAAGGTTGCGTGCATTCTACTGATTTAGGTGTTTAGTTAGTGTATGTAGTGAAGTAGTTAATCCAATATAATTCTGATTACAACACTGTAAATCGGGTAATCCTCATTACATAGCTTTGGTTATGTACTTCAGATTTAAGCTTACATGAATTCATATACATGGACATTTATACCCTTCATGAATCAATATTTAGACATTTATACTCTTATTATTATTGTTGTTGCTGCGGCGCCGCCGCCGCCTTGATAGTGTTGGAAAGATTATTTCACATTTATTGGTATCTTTTCTCAATAAAATATAAATTTCATTTCATGATTCCTTAATAGCACACTAAGCAAATGTTCTATAATCATCATTCCGTTACATTGCATTCTTCATAATTACATTTCACTACATTTCCATAGACTCAATGAATCAAATGAGCCATTAATGAAGTTATTGACTATTGAGCGAGACCTCTTAATTAATAATTTATTAAAAGATTTGATCCATCATATACTCCCTTCAACTTGCCCATCACTAAACTAAACCTCTCCACAGCAAATTATTAAATAAAATGATACTTCCATCTCAAAAAATCAATTTAACTATAGTTAAATCTAAACAAATTATGATAAAAGAAAAATAAGTTACAACCATCGAATCAAATAGTGGAAAATGTAAGAATATTAGTTGCAAACCAAACATTTAAATTAAATCTCATATGCTACTTCTAATGATTTATAATTTGGAATGTTAGATTTATAATTATTTGAATTAATTTTGCAGTTATCTTGGAACTATTTTTTTTAAAATTAAATCTTATTAAATTATTTTTTTGGAACTTAATCATCATTTCCCCTACGATAATTCTCTAGGGTGTATTGTTTGTCTTCATTATATTGTCAAAAGCTGTGGCCGCAAAGCGTTTTGTGAAAATCAAATACGCATAGAAAGATGATTGTGTGAGATTTATCTTTACCAAATAAAATGTTCTGCAATCATGTAAAACATTCATATATGTATATAACTGTGCCTTTACAAGGCCTGTTATATTATTTTATACTTATTTTTAAAAATGTATTTTACAAATTCAACCTTGTAATTAGAAAATGGGTAAAGGCCCACCCCTAAATATTTAGTTGTGCAATTTTACCCTAAAATAATCAAAAATAGAGTAATCTCACAATTAAGGATGTTCAAAGTATCTTGGTTCCGACCATCTAGGCCTAGTCCTGGACATTTTGATCCCGCCTGGGCTATACAAGGCCTCTTATACTATTTTATACTTATGTTTAAAAAAAATGTATTTTACAAATTCAACCTTGTAATTAGAAAATGGGTAAAGTTCCACCCATTACCTTTAAATATTTAGTGGTGCAATTTTACCTCTAATTAAAAATAGAGCAATATCACTATTAGGGGTATTCAAAGTATCCCGATCCTTATTATTCTAGCTTGATCCTACACATTTTGATCCCATGAATTTCCTATCCCGCTTGGGCTATGCAAGGCCTATTATATTATTGGGTTAAATGTCACTTTTGCCCCGTAAATTTTTCGAGGGCTAATTTTGCCCCGAAAGTTTCAAATTTGGACAATTTTGCCCTTGCATTAGTTGACTGTTAGCGGGGGCAAATTTGCTCCAAATTTGAAACTTCCGGGGCAAAATTGCACCTTAACCCAATGACCGTTAGTTGAACGCATTGAACACCACGAGACTTGCTATGCTCTTCCAACCGCTGGATGTAATACCCCGAATTTTGAGATTGGAGGCTTGAAAATAAGCCTAAATTAAGCGGACTGCTAATCCCCGGTTTAGCAGATGTCCCAAATATATTCTCTAATATTTCTTATATATTTGGAGTATTAAGAAAGTAAAATGGTGAATTTTGGAGAAAGTAATTATATTTTCGGTGAAATAGTCTATGAGGTAGTGAGCTTGTCATGTGATTTTGAATGATCAAGTGATGAGCAAAAATTATGAAATTTTATAGGATGAAAGTAGACATCCTAAGCTTTAATTTGATAGTCATATGACTCAATTAGAGCTATATATAAAAAGATATGAATTTTTGAAGTCAGCACAAAAAAACTATGAAGTTTCTGGAATAGCATATAAAGATTGAAATTCTGGGAATTTTGTGATTCCATCTAGCAAAATTCTATATTTTTCCTTAAAACTAGACTCAATAAGGGTTCTATAGGCTTTGGAATCACTCCAATTCGATTTTTCTAGAATTAGTTATGATTTTTCAAAGATTGGGCAAAAATCTGCCAGAATTTCCAATTAATCCGAATTTTTGGAAAATGATTAAAATATGACATAAGCTATTATATAAGCATGTTCCTTCTTCTTCCTTCAGCTCAAATTGACGCAAATAGTAGTTGAACATAGAGAGAGTTTAGAGAGAGAAGGAGAGGAGAAAACTCACACGATAGGTCGATTTCTTCGGTGAATTCGTACCTAATGTGTATAATCCTTCTCCTAAGCTTATCTCCTATGTTGTTTGAGGTGTTTGAAGCAAGATTTTGGAGGTAGGAGGACTAGGGTTTTCAGCCATATTTGGGAAGTGCCAGAAGGAACTTGAGATAACTTCCAAACTTTCGTATATTGCTTATTCTAGCTGCTGTGGGCAATTTAATCGGTGAAATTTCACCGGATTGCCATTGGTTTTAAAGTTTGGAAATTGAGTTGCCTAGGGGTTATGCTGTCGAAATTGGGTCTAAAAGGTAGTTGTAACCTAATTAAATAGTTGATAAAGTGATTAGGAGTAAAAAGGAACACGTCTGCGAAGTCAAAACTCAAAAACCCCAATTTTCTTAGGAGAATCTATAAGTTTCAGCCAACTCTAGTTAAGGGTCTTAGAGTAGGATTTTCAATGATTTAATAATTCTATTGTGTTCAGGGTGGAAAATTAGGTGGGGTTATAGTTGGTCACTTTTTCAGAAAAGGCCGAAAAAGCATAATTACGAAAACGCCCTTGAAACCCTTAAAACTGGGCTGTCAAGGGTAATTCTGTAATTTCACATTGAATTTGATAATTCTGAATCCAGAAATGGATTCATTGGGCAAAAATATGTCAGAATAGCCCATGTCAAAATTTCAGGAAAAGTACAGCCAGACCGGGTCCCCAGGGGTATTTTAGTAATTTTCAAGGTAGACTCATATAACCCCCATAAACACTATGAAAGTGTCTAAATGGTATATTTGGAATTGTAGGATCGAGTTGAGAGCCCGAGTTGCTAGCACGCAAATCGAGGAGAAAAGCTGGAGAAAGGGGACTTACCTTACTTGCATATATTTGATATATTTGCTTGTGTAGTGATGTATGTGATTGCTTTACTTGATTGTGTATAGCATATTTGAATAAATGAAGCTCTATTTCTGTTTTGCCGTGGCCATAGTTTTGTTACGTGAGACATTGAGCATGCAGAAATGTCATTATGGGTCATACATCTAGTTAAAGTTAACATGTCATACACGTAGTATCTATCATGCATGCATTATGGTATCTGTTTCCTACTGAGATTTTCTTGAATCTCACCCTCCCCTACCACCAAATTAAGCAGGTGAAAACAAGAGGTGTACTGAAAGCAGAGAAGAGAACTACACGGGAGGAATGTAGTGGTGAAACAAAGACAGGAAGATGTCTCTGTTTTATTGGGATGAGTTTAGATACCCTAGTAGCCTTGTGCAGCTACATTATTTGAATTTATCAGGTACGAACCCCTATGGGGAATATATGTAATCATGCACATATTATCATTATAGTTATGTTATTCCTGTGTTACCCACCAAACCGCATATCGTTTTCCGCAAATACTCTTAAAAAGGTTGAAATTGAGATAAGGGTGTGACACTGGACCCTACCTCCGGCTGAGTCAGGGTGGGCAGGCTGTTAAACAGAAAAGAGAACTCTTCCTATGGCCCTTGCCGACGTCTCCGGACTCACTAACGTTATTGTTAGCTGCCAAGTTCTAGTTCAAGAATTTTGACCTTATTCTCTTTCGAAGTACGCGTGTTGCACGCTATCAGATGGGTTTCCCCCGTCTCTAAGGATCGACTAACTCATGTGCAAGTACCGTTCACATGGAATATTTCCCCTCTTCGGCCTTCAAAGTTCTCACTTGAATATTTGCTACTACCACCAAGATTTGCATTGACTGCTGCTCCACCTGGGCTCGCACAGATCTTGGTGGTAGTAGTAAATATTCAAGTGAGAACTTTGAAGGCTGAAGAGGGGAAATGTTTCATGTGAACGGTACTTCCACATGAGTTAGTCGATCCTTAGAGATGGGGGAAGCCTGTCTGATAACGTGCAGCACGCATACTTTGAAAGGGAATTGGGTCAAAATTCCTGAACCGAGATGTGGCAACTGACAGTAACGTTAGTGAGTCCAGAGAAGTTGGCAGAGGCCTCGGGAAGAGTTCTCTTTTTTGTTTAACAGCTTGCCCACCTTGGCTCAACCTGAGGTAGGGTCCAGCGGTCGGAAGAGTACAACATGTCTCGTGGTGTTCGATACGCTCGACTAATGGTTATTGGGTTAAGGTGCAAATTTGTCTCGGCTAACGACCAACTACCGATCAACTAACACAAAGGAAAAACTGTTCTAAATTTGAAACTTCTAGGGTAAAATTGGCCCTCGAAAAACTGTCAGGGCAAAATTGGCCCTAAGCGAATACTTCTGGGGTAAAAGTAACCTTTAACCCTATATTATTTTATACTTATTTTTAAAAAATGTATTTTGAAAATTCAGCCTTGTAATTAGAAAATGGGTAAAGGTCCACCCATTACCTTCAAATATTTAGTGGTGCAATTTTACCTCTAAAATAATTAAAAATAGAGTAATCTCACGATTAAGGGTGTTTAAAGTATCCCGGTCCTCATCGTCCTGACCTAGTCCTAGACATTTTGATCCCATGAATTTCCTGTCCTGCTTGGGCTATATAAGGCCTATTATATTATTTTATACTTATTTTTAAAAAATGTATTTTACAAATTCAACCTTGTAATTAGAAAATGGGTAAAGGTCCACCCATTATCTTTAAATATTTAATGGTGCAAATTTACTTCTAAAATAATTAAAAATAGAGTAATCTCAATATTAGAGGTGTTCAAAGTATCCCGGCCCGATTCCCATTGTCTAGGCCCGATCTTGGACATTTTGATCTCAAGAATTTCCTTTCCCACCTAGAACCGGGATGGGAATTGGGATCACCCTTTAGAGCCCAGTCCCGTTTTTTTACCTTATAAATTAATTTATCCTTTTATTTTTGTATTGTTTACAATATAAATTAAGTTATCATTTGATAAGATGTGTATCTTTAGTTAGAGTTAAACGGAATATATTGTGATATTAATCCTAACTATATAATGTATAAAGATAATAACGAAGAAGAAGATAATGATGATAAAATGCTATTCTTCAATTTATCAATTTGTGTAATTATTATAGCCTTGTTAGTTGTTAATGATTATTTTAAACAATAGAATCTGAGGAATTTAAGTAATATGATGATATTTTTTAAATTTTTGTTAAAAAAACCTGGGATTTCCTGATTTCTGCCCTGAGACTATTAAGACTGAGATGGGGATGCAATTTGGATCCCAACTAAAAACTGGGATTGGGAAATGTCACGCCTTTATCTCGATTTCAACATTTTTCAGAGTATTTGCGGAAAACGATATGCGGTTCGGTGGGCAAAACATGAATAGTATAAATATACTGATAATATGTACATAATTACATAATTCCCCTCGAGGGGTTCGTACCTGATAAATTCAAATAATGTAGCCGCACAAGGCTACTAGAGTATCTAAACCCATCCCAGTAAAACGGAGATATCTTCTCGTCTTCATTCCACCACTGCAATCCCCTCATATGACTTTTTACATTGTTCTTAACATATCTTCTGTCTTCTCCTGTCTAAATTGTTGGTAAGTGAGGGTGAGATTTGAGAGAATCTCAGTAGGAAACAGATACCATAATGTATGCATGATTGATGCTATATATATATGATATGTTAGCTTTATCTAGATGTATGCCCCATAATGACATTTCTGCATGCTCAATGTTTCATACAACAAGACTATGGCCATAGTGAAAACAGAAACAGAGCTTCATTTATTCTAATATGCTCTACACAATCAAGTAAAACAATCACATACATCATTACACAAGCAAAGATATCAAATATATGCAAGTAAGGTAAGTCCCATACCTCCAGCTTTTCTCCTCGATTTGCGTGCTAGCAACTCGGGCTCTCAGCTCAGTCTACAATTCCAAATATACCATTTAGACACTTTCATAATGTTTCTGGGGGTTATATGAGTCTATCTTAAAAAATTACTAAAATGCCCCCTGGAACCTGGCCCGACCTCCATGTACCTGGTCCAACATTACTTTTTCTGAAATTCTAACCTGGGCGATCCTGACATATTTCTGCCTAAGGAATCCATTTCCAAACTTGGAATTACCAAATTCAATGTCAAATTACAAAAATACCCTGACAGCCCTACTTTAAGAGTTTCAGGGGCGTTTTTGTAATTATGCTTTTTCGACCTTTTTCCGAAAAAGTGATCAACCGCAACCCCACCTAATTTTCCCTCATGAGCTCAATAGAATCATCAAATCATTGAAAATCCAACTCTAAGACCAATTTACAGCCCTAGCCGAAATATATGAGTTTTTCGGGAAAAATCGAGGTTTTTCGGTTTCGGCTCCGAAAACGCGTTCCTTTCTACTTCTAACCACTTGATTGACTATTCTATTAGGTTACAACTACCATTTAGTACCAATTTTGGCAGCATAACAGCCCCACAAACCCATTTTCCATTTTTAGAATCAAAGACAATCCGGCAAAATTTCATCGATTAAATTAGTACCAATTTTGGCAGCATAACAGCCCCACAAACCCATTTTCCATTTTTAGAATCAAAAACAATCCGGCAAAATTTCACTAATTAAATTGTCTATAACAGCTAGAATAGTCAATATATAAAGGTTTGTAAGTTACCTCAAGCTCCCACTAGTTTTTTCTCTTGATATGGCTGAACCCTAGCTCACTTCAACAAGCAAATTTGAGCTTCCAACCCTTGAATCACATAGAAGAATAGCTTAAGAGCGGAGTTATATGCATTAGGAACCGATTCACTTACCTTTGTAAGCTTTTTCCTCTCCTTCTCTCTCTAAAAATCTCAACTCTTCTCTCTCTCTCTAAAACTGAACTTCACGTCAGTTTTGAAGGAAGGAAGGAGATGATGACATTTTATTTTAATATCTAATATCATATTTCATTTATTTGATAATTTCCCAATTTTCGGATTTTTACAAAATTTTGGCAGATTTCTGTCCAAAATTTGAAAAATCATAACTAATTCTAGAAAAATCAAATTGGAGTAATTCCAAAGCCTATAAAATCCTTATTGAGTCTAGTTTCAAGGAAAAATATATAATTTTTCTGAATGGAATCACAAAATTCCCTGAATTTCAATCTTTGCATACTATTCCAGAAATTCCACAGTTTTTCTGTGTTGACTTCAAAAATTTATATCTTTTTGTATATAGCTCTAATTGAGTCATATGACTTATCAAATTAAATCTTAGAATGTCTAATTTCATCCTATAAAATTTCATAATTTTTTTTCTCATTATTCGGTCATACAAAATCATATGACAAACTCACTGCCTCATAGGCGATTTCACTGTAAGCATAATCACTTTCTTCAAAATTAATCATTTTATTTTCTTTAATACCCCAAAGATATAAGGAATATTAGAGAATAGATTTGGGATATCTACTAAATTGGGGCTTAGTAGTCCACTTAATTTAGGTTTATTCTCAAGTTTCCAATCCCAAAATTCGGGGTATTACAGGAAACCCTGATCCCGTCCTTAGTTTTAAACACCCCAACCCACCATGAATCTAATTGCCTCGTTAACTCTGTCATATTTCTCATTATGATTGGGCACTATTCATCGTATACTTTGTGGGCTAGACCAGGGACTGAGGCATGGTTGAAGGAACGTGAGCGGAGTGACAACCTCCTACTCAGACACGGAGCCATTTGTCATCTGATCATATCTTTGTTATTTGAATTTAGGCTTATTGAAGTGAAAAGGGAGTTTTGTCCGTTAGTGATCTAATGTATTGCATTTTCATTCAATGATTGTTGTTGTTGTGGCTTGGCGTTGAAAGCGTGAACGACCAAATGTCTTGTCTCGCAGATGTGTTTGTGGTTGCTGCGCCTTCCCTACAAATTGTCATCCAAATTCGAACTTGACATTTTGGTTCTATCTCTCTTGAAATTGCCACGTGTGTTGTTCTGCAGTGAGTGAAATTGACCCACATTAGCTAACAAAAGCCCGGAAGTGGCCTAGAAAGAGAGACAAGCAAAAAAGGCCGAAACAAGCTCGCAGAATCATGAATTTAATCTAGGCTTTCAGAAGAAAGAGAAATTTAGAAAGAACTTATATGAGAAAACATACTTATGTTCATAGAAGGGAATACAACTCTTAATTTTCTGGTGCATCTTATGTGAAAACCATTTATATAGCCAAACAAACTCGGAAGAGGACCAAATATACTAATTATTTTACAGACTTGTGACTCTTTACTTTATCACTACAAGATAGTATAGTATAAATGACTCGGCATTTTATGACTCATCACCATAACACACAATAGTAATGTAGTATAATACTTTACTAAAGTAGATGTTGCCGACACTCTATCTAGATGACTCAATCCGGGGACAAGTTGTCGTGGTCTTCATCTCATATTGTGTTGCGGAGGTTCCAATAGTATGAGTAGCATTTTGGAGGGACATGTGGAGGGATATCAGGAGGTCTATCTAGATGATCTTCATAGGTTGGTTCTTGGACCTTTTGGCTGAATCTTGTATGTAGTATGGTGGATAAGGTTGAGACAAAGCGGGCTGAGGCAGTTAAGTCATTAAGGAAGAGGACTTTAGAAAGTCTAGGATGAGGTGCCTGGAGTGGAAAGACTCGGTCAGGGGTATCTTCATATGGGTCTTGGAAATATATCCCTCAAAAAAGCAAGGTATTAAAGACTGGACCGGGTATTGAACCGGTCGGGGTACTGGGTTAAGGGTCAGTGGGTCAAACCGGAGCTAAACCGGGACCAAACCGGTGAGTAATTGAAAATTTTAGGCTTATAGTATGAAATTCTAAAAGAAAAAGTTTAAATTTTTTTTTTTTTTTTAATTTGGGACCCGGACCGGACCGGTCTAGTGACCGGTTCGACGGTTTCCGGTCCGGACCGGCCGATCCGGTCCGGGTCCGGGAACATTGCTCAAAAGTGCTATATATGCAAAAGTTTTGCCATGAACAATTTTGATTTGTAAATAACTAAAATGTAATAATTTTGCCCCTAACAGATAAAAATATTAAGCGTTAATGTTGATTTTTTAACAATCCACTTTATCTTTTTTATAGTTAGGGTGAATTTGCTCCTTTTTTAACACTTCAAAGTGCATGTCAATGCTTTAATTTGTAAAATTTGAACACATTTCTAAAATTAAATATTCAAAAGGTAAACAAAAAAAATTACAAAAGTTAACATATTCATTATATTATATTAGAAGTTTGTGTTAAAAAATAAAGATGTCACAAACTTTTTTTATTAATTACTGATTTTTTATTTGACGATCATTAATATTGAGAAAAACACTGATAATAATATTCATTAATAATTAATTTACATCAGAAATTCAAAATTTTTAGTCTAAATAATAATGTAATTTTGAGAGAAATTATCTTTTTTTATTATCTATAAATTTATTTTTACGATGTCCATGTTACCCTTTTTTTTTTGGCGTGTTAGAACTTAGAACTTCATATGATCATATCCACCCAATGGCGGCTGATAATGTATTAATGCTGATGGATTAATAGAATGCGAAAAGGCAAGTGATTATTTTTTTAGTTTAATTTCATTTTAAGCTGTGACAAAAAAATAAATTTCTTCTACGACACTTCTTATCCAACCAATGTTTTCTTGGCCATTTTTTGTTGATACATTGTTTTTTTCCAATACAGTTCAACTTCAACGAAGGGAAAAATACTGAGGCGCTATTTTAATACACTGTCTAGAATAAAATAGAAAAATAAATAAATAGGATAAAATTATAATTTTGTAAAAAAATATCATTCATGCCTTTCCATAAAACAAGGGTGACAAAAATAAATAATAAATAAGTACAATTAAATGTATATAAAAAATATTCTAAAATTCGCATGAGCAACCAATCTCGCCGAAATTGGGCCGGCCAACAATGGAAATTAGAGGGCCCACTTGTAGCCACGTCGGTGATTGACCAGTTCTCCAGAAGTCCCAACAGATATTTAAAACAAAAAAAAAAAAGAAGCCAACGGTTAGTTCTCCTTTTAAAAAACACCACAACTGCCGTATTTCACACGGGTAAAGCGGGTTTGATGACGAATCCAAAGCGAACAGGGTTAGAAAAATAAAAGATCATCATCTCACCTCCACAACATTTCAAATCTAAAAGCACGTCTTCGTTTAACGGTTATCTTCTTCTCGATCACTCTCTCATTCCTCTCTTCTTCACTGAGCAAATTGCGCCCTCCGCTGAGTCTTCGATATTAGCTGCATTTGCATTCTCCGAATCAGGTGCGTTTCTGGGTTTCTTAAACTAGCTTGGTTAATAATTTTTTTTATCTTCTGCTTTTCCTGAAACCAGCTTTCTTTCTTGTTACTCTTGTTTTAGTAATATAAATTTTTGTTAGGGTTAGAAGCATTAACGCTAGCTGGCTTCTGGGTCGTTATAATAAGATTTTGAGGACATGGCTTGTTAATTGGAATTATACTAAGTAAACTGTAGAGAAAATTGAAAACCCGTTTGATTTTTAAGAGGACAAATAATGTAAACAAAATAAATAAAGCGTATAAAAAAAGTGAGGAAATTGAAATTTGACAATATATTATGGCTGAACAACTCCGAACTGGGAATGACTATGACACTGTCAGTATAGAAACGTTTTTCAGAATAGGATATATTCCTTTTCTCAATTTTATGTTAACCAAGCAACCGGTGTGGCAAATGAAATTTATAATTTGGAGTTTTAGACTGTTATCGGCTTATAGCTGTTTGCGTTTTCTAAACTCGGCGTATTCTCTGTAAAGATTAGCTGCATCCCAAGGGGAATCTAGTGATCTAAAATAATATTCCCTTCAGTCCTTAATATAAGTCATATTTATCTAATTTGATTAGATTAATTAAGTTAGTTAAGTTAATTAATCTGACATGTATTTTCTAAAACACCTTAATCAGTTTCTTTAATTCCCTCTTTTCCTCTCCTCCTTGATTATTGTTGTAGCAGCATCAATAGGGGTAAATTAGGAAAAGATTGGCAAATATGAAAAACATGTTTTATATTTAGGACAAAGACCAACTCTTTAAATATGTCCTAAATTAAGGACCGGAGGGAGTATTATTTTATCATTATACTATATTATATAGACAGGTTTTCTCCTGGGACCCTGAAAAATCGGCAATTAGTCATTTCCTTACCATGTATATGGAAGGCAACTCCAAATAGTGATCATATGGTTTTTCCAGGAAGTACTTGCAAATGATGATATCTAGTCTTGCTCTTATTATATATATATATATATATATATATAAGCCGTTCTAACTTCTAAGTTTAGTGTTCTAATCGGAAGTATACATAATGTTCTAGTCTAAGTCAACTGAAATGGCAAGTCTGTGTTTCAACTCCAATTTATGTCACTTGTTCTGCATTGGCTTCTGGTTTTGGCACGTTGAATCAGGGACACGCAACACTTGTTGTCTTAGTTTGTGACTGTGTATTGCTTCTAAATGAACAGGTGCTTTGAAAGTCACATATATGAAATACAAGACATGGACAAGGCTTATGAAGAGCTTGATGATGCTAAAGCTGAAATTGAGAGACTCAAGACAGAACTAAGAAGCAAGGCAGATTCGCTTGAGAACTTGAAGCAATTCCAAAATGCACAGGTCAATCAGATACGGGAAGCAAAGCTCAAAAATGAGAAACTGGAGCAAGAGCTGCTTCAAAAGGAAGATATTATCATCGAGGCAAAGCAGAACTGTGAAGATCTCAAGGGGGATTTGAATAAAAAAGAATCAATCATCAAACATCTCAGTGCTGCAAATGATAAACTTAGAGGGGATTGTGATGAAAGGTTCAAAAAATGGGAAGATGAGAAGAAAAGGTTGGTATCGGCATTAGAGGAGGTGGTCGAGAAGGCGGAGAATCAGGATCAGCAGATTCATGTGTACAGACAAGAGATTGAAAGCCTCAAAAGTTGTCTTTCAGCTTCAAAGAGGTGTTTGGAAGGAGAGAAAAAATCAGAAGCATCCGAAGAGCTGAGAAAAAGTGATAACATATTGCATAACTTAGAGGATGAAAACAATAAGGTGACAGAACAATTGAAATGGAAGAAGGAGCAGTTTAAACATTTAGAAGAAGCACATGAGAAGGTTCGAGAACAGTTCAGGTCAAGTAAGAAGGAGTGGGAGATGGAAAAATCATCATTGCTTGATGAGATTTCTTCACTGGAGATGAAGTTAGATTCTCAGATCAGAATATCAGAGAATCTGCAAAACCAGTTGCAGATGTGTAGCCAAGCCCTTGCTCATGAAGAAAGCCGGAGAAAACGCCTTGAAGTTCAAGTTTCTGATTATAAAGAACGTTTTGAAAATGTCAGTAGTGACTATGAGGATGCTGGGTTTGAACGGGACCAATTCAACTCTCAGCGGGACAAAGATGTTGGAGATATGAGATATACACTGAAAACAAAAGAAGCGCACTGTAAAGAATTAAAATACACCACTCAGAAGCTGGAGCAAGAAAATAAAGAATTGAGGGTATCACTGAAAGAACTCCAGGAAGCTCAAATTCAAGAAGCAGGAGCTTCATTTTCTCAGTCAAAGTTGCGATCTAAGCTCAAAAGTTTGGAGAACATTCATAGAGATTGCGCCTCGACTCTACAAGCTAAAGAAGCTGAATGGAAGTTGCAGATAGAAAAATTGACAGGAGAGATGAATGGCTATCGGTTCGAATTGGAAAATAAGAAAGAAGCAACAGAAGAGCTCAAGATGGAGTTGGAAAAGAAGACAGAAGCAATGGAAGAGCTCAACAGGGAATTGAAAAATTCTCATTCTTTAACTATGGAGCTGGATTTACTGAAGGAGGAGATGTCTTTGTTGCTGCTCGTTCTTAAGCAGGCAATTTCTGAGGCTCGGATGAAGCTGGTCATTGATAAGGAGGAGATGGGCCTGATCAACAAGGAAAGAGAAGAGAAGTGTTTTGAACTGATGAAGCAGTTGGAGACGAAAAATGCTGCTTTGATTGAAGCCCAGAAATACAATAAGGAAGAGGTGGAACTAGTTAAGAAAGAAAGAGAAGAAAAGTGCTCTGAACTGATGAATTTGTTGGAGATGAAGGATTCTGCTTTGACCAGGGCCCAGCAAGAGATCGATGAAGAACGTGAGAAAGCAGCACGTGTCATGAAGGCAGTTGATTCCTTGAGTGTCAACAAGGAGCAGCTTGATTCACTGCAGAATGAACTTGATAGGTACAAGGAAATGCTAGACGAGTCCACAAAGTGTCAACATCTCCTCAAAGAGAAGAATTTGCAGATGGAAAGTGACTCAAGAGAAAAGCTTAAAGAAGTTTCTGATGCTTTAGACAGAGCAAATACTGAGTTGGACGAGAAATTATATGAAGTAAGTGAGATGGAATATGAATTGCAAATATGGATGTCAATTGTTGAACGGTTGAAGAATGAACTTGAAGAAAATCATGTGATACGTAAAGAACTAGAAAACTCACTTCTTGCACAAGTAGACTTTGGCGAAACCCTCAAACAAGAGAAAGATAGCTTGATTTATAAGTTGCAAGAGAATGAGAAAAAACTAGATGATCTTCAGAAACAGGTTATCTTACTGGAACAAACTGCAGTGTCTTCTGAGACAGAGAAGTCGAGATATCTCAAGGTCATAGAAGAGAGAGACAAAATTTTAGAGGAGCTCCAGAATGAGGTTCTTTGTCTGCAACAGGAATCACGCAGAGGAGAATTTGATCATGAGAAAAAGTTAGATTTAGAGAAACTCATGCATCAGGCGGCTTCACTGGGACATCAATTCTCTGCCTCATGGGTCTCCTTCTCTTCACAGCTTGCTGAGAAGCAGGCTGAGATTAATTTGGTCCAGGATGCTTGTGATAAGATTACAGCAGCTGAGATTATAGCCATTCTTGAAACTGAAGAGAAGAAGCTAATGATAGCAGAACTTGAAGACGATATCCATGATCTTGAGCAGAAACTGAAATTGCAGGAGGAAAGATGGAGCCAGTCTGAACAAGTTGCATCAGAAATTGAAGCAGAAATGGAAACAAAGCAGTTAACATTGAAAGGGTTGATTGATCAACTAGAGACTAGGCTCAAAAGCTCGGATGCCTTGTATCATAAACTCAAGATGGAGAATAGAAATTTGCTTGAAAATGTCACTAAATTGTTGTCAGAAAGGGAAAAATTGTTCGGCTTCATTATGGGACTGGAAGAAAAGATATGTGAATTTTCAACCACAGACACTCAACTTATGGATAAGTTGGGGAGTAGCATTGCATATTCATTTGAGAATGACTGTCCGGGGATGAATTTTTCAAAGGAGGATGAATTTCTCACAAAAGAGAATATTAAAATGCATTCTCCTGTGGGGACAAAGAATTTGGAGGTCGTTTCTGATGTAAGGTCGCCATTTAAGGAGCTGAACAATTAGCAGAACTTGGGAAAATCATACCAGATAGACTTTGTGTCTGTTTGCAGTTTCTGCGGATAAAAAAAGAAATATCATGGTTTTAAAGCATGATGATGTATATGATCTATTTGATTGATTTGTATCTTCTTGTGTATGAAGATCTTTTTAAATTTTCAATGACTGTTCCTCAAGTTATTCCCACTTCCTTTAATAAAGAAGCTAATATTTGTTCTGCTTATCAGCTTAAAGTCCATAGATTGAAAATGGCCAATTCTCAGACGAAGTCCAATGATCTCTATCAGTTACAAAAGCTACAAATTTTACCTAAGTATAGCAGAGAAACTTCTAACCAGCATTGTTAATTATCTTACAATAATAAATGCAATATTATCATCTTTGTATACTGGAAATGGATTACAAATGAATCAGGTTAGGTTATTAAAGTTTGCCATAGCCAACATTGCTCCAACCAGAATCTCTCCACTGATAAACCTAATTTTATATTTAGGACAATACATGCTCAATGGCTTGATGCAACTTAATTTCACTAGCTACTGCTTGACGAGCCTGAGCTTTGAGAAAACTGCGACAATCCGTTCCTCAAGGCTGCAAGATTTACACCATTGCCAACCAGAATACTTGTCACACCCATTTTAGAAACCTGCGAAAACATCAGACGGATCAAAAGAAATTCATAAACCTTACCATAGAATCAGGTGTTTCTATTTAAAAATATATTTTCTTGAATTCCAAGTAAATACACAGATGTCTAAAATATTGAACAACTGAAAACAGAACAATGATTCACTGCCTTATAGGCAAATTCAAAACAAAACAAAACGGTAGAATAGGGACAGTATTTACTGCTCCAATGTTCCGATCCTCATCATCAAAGAATAGCATTGAACTGTAAGGAACTCCTGTTTTTCTATGAATTCTCTCAAAATGATCTGTTTTATGAGTCCAACTGGAGAAGATTTCCTGCAAGAACACATCAATATAAATAAATAAAAGATAGATGTATGGTGAGGATAATGTTTCCAAAGGGAGGGAGACGATGCAGTGCAACTATGTCATTTGCTCACCTGGGCCACAAACATAGACTGGATACCCAGCTCTTCAAGAAAAGTTTTAGCTATATTTGAAGTTGGAGATCTAGAAGCAATTGCCATATCTATCCCCTTCTCCTTAAGTGCATATAATATTCCTCTTGCTTGTGGATAAAGGTAAGGGGTGTCATCTTCATAGTAGTACTCGCTGACAAAACAATAAAAAACTTAAGAACCATGAACAACTGAAACCACATTAAATCAAAATCGTATATGATCTTTAAATAAACTGACTGTGGTTCACCTTCACTAGATTCTATGAGCACTTGGATATTTTGCATACCATTACACCTTTCAGACAGGGGTGGCAAATGTTTGATGACCATGAATGAGCCATTCAACATATTAAACACAGGACATGAGAACTAAGAACAACTCATTAGACGTAACTGATGAAAAAGAAAAAAGAAATTCCTGAAGTCCAAGAACATCTAGTGAATAGTTGATATTCGACCATTCTTTTCCATGATTATAACATTCTCATAAGAGTGTAAGCTGAAAACACTAATATTACCAAATGACCAGACCCGACTTAATATTACAAGGACAGTTAAAAAAGAATTGGTCTTTTGCCTATGAACCATATAATGATTTCATTTCAACAACAGACCTCTCTCAATTAATACCACTAGTATCTTTTCGATTTCACATTAAGAGAATCCAAATTCGTAGGGTATAAACAGATTCAGCAGGAACAGATTACCCTGAACTACGAAATTATTCAACAGAAAATGTCCACTATTGAATTAACTTCTTCAGCTTTTCCGAGGATAACCAAAAGTACACTTTCTGTTGTTTTATACATAATTGCTTACATGTCCATGCGGTAAATAAACCTATACTGGCGAAAACAAATTCAGAACTTTGATCGAATAATAATAGTAAATCAATCGAGAGGGGCATATGTGAGAGAATACCAATAGAAAGGCCAAAGTGTGTAATCGAGATCGAAAACAACAAGATGGGGGAGATTCTGGAAAAGTCCAATTATCTGCAGCGCCTCCCTCTTCACAGTCTCGTCGTCTCCCATCTCGTTCTCGCCGTGCTTCCTTCTGGCCTTGATTCTCCACCTAACTCGCCCAACCAAGCCGTTGCTCTACAACCAGAATCCAGAAGGTTTAAAAAAAAACAAAACAAAACAAAAGAAAAAAAAGTTTATATATATACGGAGTATATAATAAAATGGAAGAATTACATTCAGTTCCGAACAATAGAAAAAAATGAAGAAATAGTCCCATTGATAAATCTAAAAATTTCAATTGATAAATTTTGGAGTATCACTAACAAGTTTAGGAGATTATTTTTTCATTTTTCTCTTATACGAAACCTGAATGTAATTCTTTCTAATAAAATTTATAATAAATCAAACAATTAATATGATTCATATCAAATTCCATACAAAATATAGAATTCATCGTATTGAACTAGATTGACATAATTAATTGTTTAAGAATGTCTTGTGATGAATTAACTTTCAGTTTTGAATACCATTACAAGCGTTTTAAGTGTTTGATTTTAGTTTTTATGGACACTAAACATAATTAGAAAAGTAAATAGTTTCTGCATCACTATGTATAGGTATCACTATACTAAAACGAGTAAAAATCTTTATTTAAAAATTTCATTCTTAAAAAAACTCAATATGGAGTTTTGGGAAAATTGCTAAAAGATATGAACTTCTAAAACCCTAGAATTACTTGAACATATAAAAAGTTAGATAGAGGAGAGGATAGGAACATGTGATTTTAAAATATAATGTTTTTACAAAATTGTCCCTCACTAACTATACTTATAAAAAGTAGTCATAAATGGTGTTATTGAAATGGTAAATGCATCTACAAATCTTATCATTTATGTTACAAGTATATTTGATTTTTACAAGTAAGATTCTGAAACCGGATCGGTCACTAGACCGGTTAGGGTACTGGGTCAAGGGTCAATAGGTCAGATCAGAGTTAAACCGGAGTTAAATCGGGACTAAATCAGTGATAAATTGAATATTTTAGGCTTATTAATATGAATTTATAATAAAAAATATTAAAAAATTAATTTAAAAAAAAAATGGTGAACCGGTTCGGTCACCGGATCGGACCGATTTATGGTCCGGTTCACTGGTTCCCGGGCCGAATTGGCCAATCCGATCAGGGTTCCAAAACAGTGTTTACAAATAAGAATATAATGTTTGAATCTCTGTTTATACTTATAAGTATGACAATATTTATAAAGGTATTTTTAATTTCAATAACATTTATATAGTCAATGAGAGGCAATTTTGTGAAAACAGCAACACTTCAAAATCATTGATTTCTGTAAATAAAAAAAAGAAAGTAAATAAAAAAAATCATTGATTTCTACCTTTTTCCTCTATTTGTCTTTTTGCTTATTCGCACAACTTTTTGAGGATTTTGAAGTTTGTTGAGGTATATTTTGTTTGAGATTTTTCCTTTGATATTCTTGCATATGAAATCTTAATTTTGTGTTTGAAAAAATATCAAATTCTTCTGGAAAAAAATATCAAATTCTTCTAGCTAATAACATTTCTAAAAATACTTCTCAAAAAAGTGTAGAGGAAGTTTGTTTGAAACGACAAAGCAAGGACTGAGGCACACGTGGAGTCCTTCCTAATGGAGACTAGGAGGGAATTTCTCGCGCGCATGAGCATCACATTACGTCAAGGAGGCGGAGAACTTCGCCCCTGCGCCGCGGAATCTCGAAGGGGATGATGGCGGCACAAAAGCATACTGGGATTGTGGATTTTGATTGTTTCGAGCTTCGAAGCTCTGTATCTGGTGATTCATAACACTTGTATTTTCCAAATTTTAACTTCATGACAGGTGGCATACCTGCAATTTTTTTTTTAAACATGCCTGCATTTTTTTGGGATCGAATCACATACCTGCAATTTTGTTTGTTCTATGTTCATCTCAATTTCTTTTTGTAAGAACCCTGTAGTATGATCTTCCATCTCATCTCCAAGTCAAACCTTTCCCTTATGCTCCGACCGTTTTTTTTAATAAATATGTTTTAGTATTATTAAACTTTCGAACCTCAACAACTTGATGCTTTCCTGTGTTTTGCTTAAAATAATTGTGTTTATAAAATAATTAGGGCTTGCTTTTGATCAAGAAGCTTCGCTATTCCTAACAGTGCTAATATCGAATTAATTGTTGAACTCTTCTGATTTCATTTATCCGAGGTTTACAGTCCTTGCGGTTTCCTTTTTGGCCAAATTGTTCTTTTGGGGGGGGGGGGGGGGGTTGATTAAAGGGTATTTTTGTTTTGTGATTAAAATGTCTACGTTTGGTATCTTTAACTTCAACCTGCAGATGGTTACGAAAAATTAGTTGTACTGCAGGTTACGAAGTTGGAAAATCATCAGATCATCTCCTTCATCTGTATTGAATTGGGTCAAAGTCCAACCTACTACAACTTCTCTTTTTTGTTCGTCGGCTGCTAGAAAAACTTTACTGGCTATTCATTTTCATTCAATGGCGGCTCTTCCCGGTTCTCTTCAGTTGTCCCGCGGAATGGGACCTTGCAGGAGCCAGAATTACAATAAACAGCCTTTGGTACCCAAAATCGTCCTTTTTCTTTATAGTTTCTGTTCGAGGTTCATTATATATGCTTTTTGTCTATGTTGATATCACTTGCTTCCTGGTTCACCGAGGGTACTGGGAAGAAGCAAGTTATTGTTAACAAGTCTGGATCCTTCATTTTTTCCCCCCATGTTTGTTCTATTTAAATTTTTTTTACGTTCTCTTGTTGCTTATTAGTTATTGATAAAGGTTAAATTGGCGTGCAAGGAAATGTACTATTCTCATGATTCATAATAACTAAATGGCTGGATACCTTCATTTTATGGAGTATCTTGTCTTTCATTTAATTTAAGAGTATCTGTAAATCTTTTTCTATTCTTAAACATCTGGCATAAGATAAGATCTTTTATTAATGTTACCTTGCCTTGGACAAATGATTCAGCGATGAGAAATCCACCTGTTTCAGAAAGCCTGGATTTGCTGATAGTTGAATCTTTACATAATAATGAAATGGATAACTATAAAACTTCAATCTTTAAGATCAGGAATTCAGGACATGCTTTTTCTTTCCCCTGTGTATATGTAGTTTTAGATTGTTTTAAGAATATAACGCTATTTTCAAGGTTAAAACCCTTCAAGAAGTTGTCAGGCTTTGTGCTTCTGACTAGTGTTTGAAACATATTAAAAAGCTCTTTGATACAGTAGTATAATATTGCAGCTCCTGAAACAAGAATGCTGGAGACTTCGACTCTCTTGCAATATAAACAGACCATTACATGCCTTATCTTGCAAATCTCAGTCTTTCAAGTGTCATTCTTTTCTAGTACCTGGCAGACCAAGTGAACTACCGGTTGTTAAGGTGGCTGCTACAGCACTGACAAGGTAGATCTTGCGTTTCTCTGGTCAGCATTAGCATGTCTACAGCTTTAAGTGATCCATCTTCCTTGTTTCTGTGTATAATTTACTGTATTCCCCTGTTTTGCATCTGGAGCTTGACTTTGGTGTTCAATTGTGTTGTTTACCAGCATAATCTACTTAAAGCAAGTCATTTTTATAGGTCTTTATTTTGTTTGTTGCAATAGCCCTTATATAATGTTCTATGCAGGTCCTGCAATGTTTTACAAAGTAATCCTGTCCTAGCAAAGTTAATTCCAGCACTTGGTGTAATCACATTTGCTATATGGGGTGTCGGCCCATTACTATATATGACAAGAAAACTGTTCCTTCAGGTATGGTGCATATATTCACTTTTCATTTTCTCGTATATTGCTTCCACTTATATTTGACTGCCTTTCTGTATATTACTAACAGGTTATCATTGCAAATATTTCTGCAGAGGGATAGCAATTGGAAGAAAAGCAACACAAATTATATAGTAACTTCTTATCTTCGGCCAATAATGTTATGGATTGGAGCTATACTTATGTGCAGGTTTCACTGTCATGACTTAATATCTCTACCCTATGTATGCTTTATATTTATTTTTTATGCAACCATTCTCAATGTACGTAATACTTTAATTGCAGAGCTTTAGAGTCAGTAGTTCTACCTACAGAAACTAGCCAGATTGTTAAGGAAAGGCTTTTGAATTTTGTGAGATCATTGTCAACTGTACTTTCATTCGCGTATTGTTTATCAAGGTTCGTTATTTCCTGCTCTTCCTCATTATCTTTTGAAAATATTTAGCAGTTTTGATCACTCAGGTTAATAGTGCAACCAATTTCTTCTAGGCATATAATCTTGCTTTATTATGGAAAATTATGATACCTTACATATATTTTGTCATGCGGCTTTGTCATAGCTATATCAGACCATTTAACTGTAGTCTTTTAAAGAAGCATGTTTTTGAAGCCAGCTCCAGCTAATCAATGTGATATTTGTTTTTGATGTTATAGTACTTGCAGCTTGCGATGGGTTGCTTCCCTTAATCTAAAGTTCTAAATATGCAATATGCTTATGCAGTGTGATTCAACAAGCACAGAGATTCTTTGTTCAGAATGATGATGCCAATGAGGCAAGAAATGTATGTATATTTGCTTTAGGAAAACACAAATAGCTTTGTAATAGAATTTTTATTAATATTACGGCAACTCGATTTTACTACCGGTCTTAGATTTAATCACTACAACTGTCCGTTAAAGCATGATTTCCAAATTAATCTATTGATGTCATATTTTGGGTTTTGGATTGTTGATTTTTCTAAAAGTGATGAAGACTAGCAATCCATTGGATTTGTTATCATAGCATAGAAACAAGTGAAGCTGGGATGCTAAAATTTATGTGTGTCTGTATATATCATATAGTTATAGATCTATCATTTGTGAAAGACTAGTGGCTTGTACACTCCAGTTTTTCTAAGATAATGTTTGTGAAATCCTGGATCTCATTGTGTTTTCCCTCCAAGAATTTCTAGCTCTGGTTTAATGTTGATGGTATTATGAGTTGTCTTCATTTGTCAGATGGGATTCCAATTTGCTGGCAAGGCTCTGTACTCTGCAGTATGGATTGCTGCCTTTTCATTGTTCATGGAATTGCTGGGTTTCTCTGCCCAGAAATGGCTAACTGCAGGAGGTCTTGGGACAGTTTTACTTACTCTTGCTGGTCGTGAGGTGTGGGATTTATTTGTTGCTTTTAATTCTCCCTCTTTTTGGTGATGGCAACAATATTGTGGCATATATTGATATTGAGTGTTCCGTGTTCAGATATTTACAAACTTCCTTTCCAGCTTGATGATCCACGCAACTAGACCTTTTGTGGCGAATGATTGGATTCAAACAAAGATTGAAGGATATGATGTTTCTGGTACTGTAGAGGTCTGTGTTAGTTGGTTCAGTTGCCCCTTTAACAAATTAAAGAAAAGTGTTGCACTAGTGTACATATGGCAAAGAGAAGTGTACCAGAAAACCATCTAAGTCAAATAAATAAATAAATTAATCCCTAAAAGTTGGGAATTACAACTACTGCCTAAAGTCAAAGATTACAATTACAACTATCCCTCAAGGTGGGGATTATAATAACTGCAGTGATTACAAGTTTACAACTCCACTGCACAGAGGAATTTACTGCATACGTGCCATTTAATTTCAATGTAATGAAAGACAATAGTTTAAAGCATAAGCTGCTACTTCTGGATCCCTTCTTTTAAGACTCCTTTTTGGGCACTGATGTTTACATGATACACAGCGTGTTGGCTGGTGGTCACCAACAATCATAAGAGGTGAAGATCGTGAGGCTCTTCATATTCCAAACCACAAATTTACAATGAATGTTGTGAGGAACCTTAGTCAGAAAACACATTGGAGGATCAAAACCCACTTATGCATCAGTCATTTGGATGTCGGCAAGATTAATGTGAGCTGCACTTTCTTGAAATAAGTAGGCTTTTAAACTCCGTGATATATTATTTTTGGCCTTCTGAAACAAATAGTTTATTACCTCTACAGAATATTGTTGCTGACATGCGGAAAGTCTTGGCCAAAAATCCTCAAGTAGAGCAGCAGCGGCTGCACAGGAGAGTGTTTCTGGAAGATGTAGATCCTGAAAATCAATCCCTTTTGGTTAGTATGGAGTTATCAGAATGTCTTGAATGATTTTGTGTGCTTTGGTTGACAAGGATCTTGGAAACATAAGATTACTCCGTGCGTGTGTGTTTGATAGAAGCCCAGCTCCAGTGTTGGTCTTGGAAACTCAGTATTAGGTGCTATCGGTGTTGGTCGTCACTGCACATGTTAGCCACTTGAACAAGCGCAGATAATTATTGGATCTCAGCTCTCTGATCAATGTAACAATAAAATACTGTTGTCATTTGATTGTCTCGAAACTTGAAAGTGCTATTTTGAGCCGTGCTTTGACCATACTACTTCTGGATCTCGTTAGTAATCAACTGTTTCAAGAATCAACAAAAGAACATGGACAAAATATCAATAGACACAGCACACATCTGAATATTTTATCCTCATAGAGGATCTGAGTGAGCAAGCTTACACCCAGTTCAATATATCCATAGTTACTTGTCAATGTTCATAATTGAAATTAAATCCACACCTTCCCTTCATTTTGTTGCAATTAGATATACATATTCAATATCTTGCAAGCTTGGGATTTTCATGATAACGTCATTATTGGCAATGTTTCTATTCATATTCACGATTACTTGTCTGTATATAATTTATTTTCTTATATTTTTGCTTTGTATTTCACAGATACTGGTGTCTTGTTTTGTCAAGACCTCACGTCATGAAGAGTATTTTCGTGTCAAGGTAAGGATACTTTCTTCTGTGTCAAAAATGTGACACGTTATCTTTCAATCTGTCATTATTGTATGTGATTTATGTCCTAATGAAGTCACAAATTTTATAAATCATTCACGAGGTTTTAAAGAGCGGGTGTCTTCTTATCATTTGATCATTAAGTCAAAAGATGATGATGTATTTGAGTGTGAAAAAATTTAAGTTAGGCTTTATCTACAATGACTACTTACATAGCTGTGTTTTTGCCAATATTTTGGCAGTTTCTTTCTTCCTTTCTTCCCTTTTTCCAAAGCCAGCTTCTTATGTATCTAGTAATTGTCATGAGAGATAAATATGAGTATACTGTTTCTTAGTTCTTAGAAGTATCATCTAATTCAAGTTATATTGATATGCTGGTCAAGTATTCAGCTAATTTTTAATCAATTGGTCTTTGAAACTAGGAAGTTATACTCTTAGATCTTCTCAGAGTCATTGGTCATCATGGAGCTCGACTTGCAACACCAGTTCGTACTCTGCAGAAGAGATTCAGTGATGATGACTTAGAGAACATTCCCTTTTCAGATTCTTATGTTGACGGTGCTAGAACAGCGCGTAACCGTCCATTATTATTGATTGAGCCATCTTACAAAACCAACTCTGATGATAAACCAAGAAGCCAAAGAACACAAACCAAAAGCTCTACAAAGACTGATGCCAAGGCTGGATCAACAGTGGTTCCAGATTCTAGTGCTGGAGAAACTCTTTCAAACTCCAAGTCAGGTTCCAAAGCTGTGATGCCTAATTCTGATATGAATGGAAAATTCGAAACTGCCGCGTCATCCATGGTTCACCCTGCAGCACGTGAAGATGATCCGCAGAAACCAGATTCAAATACTAAGGGAAATATCAGGTTGCCAGATATCTCTGCTTCCAAGTCCAAAGCAAATTTAAGCCAGGACTTGAACCTTAAGCAGAAAACTGACCCTGACAATATAATGTCATCTTCAGCTTCAAGTAATGCTGACATAGCACTGGTGGATCCTCTGGATAAACCACCGAAAAAACGAGATGAAAGGAAACCGGCCGAACATGCTCCTACATGCAGGCCTGATGTTGAAGAGAATATAGTCCTTGGTGTTGCATTGGAGGGATCGAAGAGAACCCTTCCTATTGAGTATTGAGGAGTGGATGGACAGTTTCAAGAAAGAGGCAAAGGAAATGACTGGAACCTTCAACCGCAGAATGTTTTAAAGATAAATAGATTTGAAGTGCTCCAGGTTTGTAGTTAACTGTTTTAGAACTTTTTAACTCGCTTCTGTACAATGGTAATTTTCATCCGGAAACCGACCCAAAGAAGCTGTACATCAAATCCTTGGTAAATTTTGGATTGATTTTTTTACCTCTCTGTTGAAGAAATTTTGAAGGCATGAGAGTCTTTATCAAGAAAAATAATGAGAAAAATAAAATAAAAATAGTTCGTCATGCAATGAGAGACTAACCCTTTAGTTAGACCCAATTCTTAGTAAATAAAAATAAATTTTAAAAGTATATTTGTTATAACCAAAAGTTTAAATAAAATTCTTCCAAAAATAATCTCATGAAAAAGTTATATATATAAGATGTATATAAGATGTACATACATACATTTGTGTGTGTAGTATAACATTTGGTATTGAATAGTTGGGTTTAAATTATTGAAAATTCAATATTTAAGTTTAAATAGTTTTGTCTCGGTTATAATTCAGTTTATGGACTTTTAATTCCTGTAACTCAATTCGTATGGTTTTATTCATTCTATAATTTAGTCTGTGCTTTTATTAAATATATAATTTTATTTTTATAAAACAACAACAACAACAACAAAGCCTTTATCCCACTAGGTGGGGTCGGCTACATGGATCGCATGACACCATTGTGCTCTGTCGAAAACCAAATTTTTTGGTATATTATTAATCAAAAGGTCTCTCTCTACGACTTCATTAAACGTACGCTTCGGCTTTCTACGACCTCGTTTTAGAGGACTCCATACGGCTTAATCCACCCTCTTCACCGGTGCATTCAACGGCCTTCGTTGAACATATCCAAACCATTTCAAACAACTTTCTACCATTTTTCCTTTAATAGAGGCCACTTCAACTCGTTCACGTATATGATTATTACGAATCTTGTCTTTTCTTGTATGACTACACATTTATCTCAACATCCTTATCTCGGCCACCCCCATTTTATGCTTATGTAATCCCTTTAAAGCCCAACACTCACTACCATAAAGCATTGCTGGTTTTATAGCAGTGCGGTAGAACTTCCCTTTTACCTTATTAGGTACTTTCCGATCATAAATAACTTCAGCAGCTTTTCTCCATTTACACCATCCAGCTTGAATTCTGTGATTGACATCACCATCAATTTCACCATCTTATTGTATAATTGATCCTAAATACCGAAATTTTGTCACTTGCGGAATGACTTGCCCTCCCAATTTAACTTCCACTTCATTTCAACCTTATCTCTTATTATACTTACAATGCATATATTCAGTTTTGCTCCCACTCAGACGGAAACCCTTCACTTCTAAAGTCCGTCTCCATATCTCAAGTTTAGAATTAATTTCCTCCATGGATTCAACCAACAGAATTATATCATCCGTAAAAAGCATGCATTTAGGGATCTCCTCTCTTATAGGCTCAGTTAGAACATCTACCACTAGGTTAAATAAATAAGGGCTCAAAGCTGATCCTTGATGTAAGACAATCCTTATAGAAAAGTTCTTTGTTACACCTCCAGGCGTTCTAACATTGGTTGTAACCCCCTCATACATGTCATGAATGGCTTTGATATATGCAAACTATAACCCCCGCTTCGATAATTAGGCCAAGATTAGCATTTGAACGCGTTTAATAATTGAATAAGAGATCCAAGATAATTAAAAATTTTATAAAATATCTTTACAATTAGATCTCCATTCATTCAATTATAAAATCAATAGGCCTATTCGGTTTGTCACATATATAATATCAGAGTATCAGCACAATTCCTAACGTTCACCCGGGATAATAACATTAATCCGATAGTTTATACAAGGCATCACTACCCATATCAATATCCATATCGGGAATTACGCAAAACTATAATACTATAAATCTATTCAATATATACATTTGTCCAAAATGATAACCAGTTCAGTATAAAACCAAAATATCTAACTAAGACTACCGCCGGTAGTCCTAATCGTCCATTGCCACTTGCTTGCTCTTCGATCCACTTGCCCTGTCTAAAAATGTTATTTGGAAAGAATGAGATTCTAGATAATTCCAGTAGCAACAGTTTACGTATATGATGCATATATATAAAACAGGTAAACATATATCACAATGCAGCAATCAATATTCGAGACCGGGATTTTGCCACGTTCCATTCACTATATACAAGGTCGGGCTTACGCCACGCCCCTTCACTTTATCTGTATTCAAGTCCGGGCTTTCGCCACGTCTCCTCACTGTATCTGTAATCAAAGCCGGGCTTTCACCACGTCCTTTCACTGTAACTGTATTCAATGACTAATACAAACAAGCAATGCAATATACATGATATAGGATAAAGTATCACTACCTTGTTCTTTCCGTCCTTGATCAGGTGTAGGCCTTCTACGATCCGGGCAAATATCGAATCCTATAGTCATAATTAAGGACGACGCGTTATCACTTATTCCAATATTCAAATGACTTTAAAACACTTAGTTTTGGTTATCATTAAAGTCCCTTAAATAGCTATGAAAGTCTTTAACAATCGCCTAAAAGGATTGGGAAGTACTATCTCAAAGATCACCTTTTTAGTGTGCCTCGTAAAACGTGCCGCTTCCGACTTCCGACTCGGTCCTAAAATATTAAATGTACAAGAAATAGGTCATAACCTATCCAAGTATCATTTTAGACTCTTCCATAGTGTTTATTATGGTTATATTAGCCTATGGTGAAAATTTACCAAAATACCCCGGGACCCCCGCTTGGCCCCGCCTTACCCGGCCCGATGGCACGTTTTCCCAAAATTTTGACCAAGGCTATTCTAAAGTATTTTCTCCCAAGGAATCCATTTCTGAGCTCAAAATCATCAAATTCACTGTTAAATTATGAAAATACCCTTGACAGCCCCTATTTAGGGATTTTAGTGGCGTTTTCGTAATTATGCTTTTTCGGCCTCTACTGAAAAAGTGCCAACTGTAACCCCACATATTTTTGCCCACTGAGTCCAATGAAACCATTTATTTCATGAAAATCCAACTCCTACTACCAGATCTGGTCCTAACCAAAATATTGAAGGAAAAAATAGAAAAATGGAGCTTTGTGTTTTAGCTTCCAAAACTTGTACTTTTCCACTTCTTAACCATGATTCAAAGAAATCTGGGCAGCATAACCCCTTAGGATTAGGACTTTCCAAATTTACAAAATCAACCAACCAATACCAAACCAAGCCAAGAATAACAATAGCAACAACAATAAACCACAAGAGTTGATGTTCTTGAGATTACCTTGGTTTACTTCATTTTCTTTCTCTAAAAATCATCCTCCCTTTCTCCCCTAAACCTTGAAATTTTGCTTGCTACACCATGTTTTCCATGAAGATCAAAAGGTTAGAGGAGCTATTTGACAAAAAGGGAAGCTTAATCACAAGATCTACAAGACTTACCTTTGGATTTTGCTCCTTCTTCTCTCTAGCTTTCCTAAACTTCTTCTTGAAGCCTCTCTCTCTCTCTCTCTCTCTCTCTCTCTCTCTCTATGTTTGGTCATGTAATGAGAATGAGAAAGATGAAACATTAGCTTCATAGATATCTTCCTATTTTTACTCAATTTATTTTACTTCCAAAATTAAGTTTTATGACCTCACCTTGTACTTTGATCTTATCCTCTTCCAACTTTAGCAATTATAATTTTAATCTCTTGGCTTTGGATGATAACACTTGGCATATTTATCTTCCAAAAATATTTTCCTTCTCCTAAATATCCACCAATAAAAATATGGGCTTTTACTTTATTCCACAAATCTTAATTTATTCCACCAAGAAAATTCAATTTATACATTTTCCTTTATTTTCCTTGATTAATTGAAATTAACTCCAATTAATTGGAAAATAATTAATCTTGGGCTAAATTGGCAAAATTATGATTTTGCTATCACCTTTGTAATTTAATTCAATTCTTAAATTAATTTGCCCATTTCCTTATGAATATGAATATTTCAAAATTCACAAGATCTAATTTCTATGAATATTCACTATAATCATCATTAGCCTTTAATCAAAATTTGGGACATTACACAAACCGTACCCCCTTCTTTTCTAAGGCTTTTCATAGTATATCTTTTGGCACACGGTTATATGGTTTTTCCAAATCGATGAAAACCATATGCAAATCTCTTCCTTTGCTCCTGTACTTCTTCATACACTCCCTTAATAAATAAATCGCTTCTGTTGTAGACCTTCCTGGCATAAATCCAAATTGGTTTTTCGCAATTTCAGTCTCCAACCTCAACCAGCATTTAATCACCTTTTCCCATAATTTCATTATATGACTCATAAGCTTAATTCCTCTATAGTTTGCACAATTTTGAATATCCCCTTTATTCTTATAAATAGGAATCAAAATACTTTTCCTCCACTCATCCGGCATTTTCTTGAATTGTAAAATCTCATTAAATAATTTTGTGAGCCACAAAACACCCTCTTCACCTAAGTATTTCCAAACTTTAATAGGAATCCCATCAGGCCTAACAGCTTTACCATTTTCCATTTTCTTAAGAGCTTCCCTAACCTCGCCAACTCGAATCTTGCGGTAAAATGACAAATTGAGATCACCTTCTCGAGTTGTCAAATCTTCACAATCACAAGGCCCTCCCCCTCCATCATTGAACAACTTATAAAAATAAGCTTCCCACCTATTCTTAATATCTCCATCAATAACCAAAACCTTGCCTTCTTCATCCTTTATACACCTCACTTGATCCAAGTCTCTCGATTTTCTCTCCTTATTCTTTGCAATCTTGTAAATCTTATGCTCTCCCACCTTTATTCCTAACTCCTTATAAAACTCCTCATATGCTTTATTACGAGCTTCACTCACTGCCTTCTTAGTCTCTTTTTTAACCAAACGATACCTTTCCCAATTTTTCACATTATTTTTATAAAACATAGGGACTAAATTGTAGAATGATTAAAACTACAGAGACTGAGTTGTAGTTAATTAACGTTCAGAGACTACATTACAACTAAGTCAAAACTATAGAGACTAAGTTCTACCAAGTCAAACCGTAAGGATTGAATTACAAACGAGGTAAAATTATATGAACTAAAAGATCAATTTTCCCTAAAATAGAAAAAAAAAAATTTGAAGAGTTACCCAACACCGTTGGAATTTGAGAGCAATGCTAGTGCATATCATATAGTTATGTTAAAAAAATTTACAAACATGAATAAGTTAATGATAATTGTAAATAATTCATAACGTCAGTTTAATTATTTAGAGTAGTTAATTTTGTTATTTGAATATTTAATTTTAGAAAAATTTCACTGCACCCTTTATAGCCATTTAATATCAAACACCTCCCAAAATTTCTTAAAATTTCACTGCATTCCTATGACTAAATTGAAATTAAAATTTATGGTTGAAAAGATAATTATACTCTTACTTTATAAGTCAAATATGATTATTTATAAGATCAATAAATGAAATTACAAGACCATCATGACCATGTACAAAATAATAAGTATATTTACAAGAATACATGCTATTTTTAAGACACATGTAAAAATTTACAAATCAAATATATGTATTTATAAGACATATATAGAAATTTGTAAGACCATCCTGACTATGTACAAGACAAGGCATAAATGTATTTTCAACAAAAAAAAAATCTAATTTTTGTTTAGTCCTATGGGGCACAGGGACGTTTCAAAAAGTTTTGGGGCTCTTTGATATTAAATGTCTGCATGAACAGCGGAATTTTCCCTTTAATTTTTGACTTATTTGATTCTCCTTAATTATAGATAAAAGTAAATTTTTAATCCTTTAATTTTATATAATACTTATTTTAATCCTTTAATTGTATAAAATATTTTGAAAAAATTGCCCATAAAGTCCTCATTAACAAATTGATTGTTAAATGAGACCTTGTGTTCAAACAATCTTTCTCGTGTGTAGAAGATCTTTCCTTGTGTTCAAACAATTTTCTCTGTATTCAATATATCTTCCCTGTGTGATCTTCTCTTATATTCAAACAATATTTCTTATATACAAAAGATCTTCCTTTATGTTCAAACAATTTTTCCCGTATGCAAAAGATCTTCCTTTAAATACTTTCAGGTCCCATTTAGCAAATAAATTTTTAATGAGATTTTTATGAGAAATTTTCCTAAATATATTTACGTCCTTCGATTCTAATATTTTTAATTTTACTAATAGAAAAGTTGACTTTAAAATTTTGAATGCTGATAAAATATGTAAAATATGTTTAAACGTTGAGATATTAAACTGAGAAAATTCTAGAAAAATACTTTCAAAGTATCAAAATTTCAAATCGGTTTTGTTTTCTATAATAAATTAGGCATTGACTATACTTGATTAACAATTCACAACTTATTTTAGTATTAAATCACTTATTTGAGATTTTCAAATTTTGAAGCTGTTTTTTTGACATTTTTGTTGTTAAATTTATTTTTTAAGTAATAATAATTAGAGTAAAATACATTAACTACCCTTCTATATTATCTAAATTACAAAAAAATTTCCTCTATTTTAAAAACACATATCAACCTCCCTTAAAATAAAATTATATATTACAGAAACTTCCTTTATATTTTTGAAATTTTATTTCCATCCATCCAACCTTTAAGAATTGGGCAAAAAACAAAGTATGAGGAGCTGCTTTCCTCATTCGAAATTGAACCCTTAGACTTCCCACCGAACCCTAGCCCTTCCCTCTTCGTCTTCCTCAGTTCCTCTCGTGTCTCCGTGTCTCGTCTCCTCTACTCACTGCCTCAGTGGAGCTTCAATCGCGACACGTGAGTGGCGACTCAGCGGCCCGGGCGTCCGACGACTGGCGTGGTGGCGGTGCCCATCTGAAACCGAAGTACCGAATCCTAACCCTCCTCATCCTCTTCATCTTCCTCTCGTCTCCTCTGCTCTCAACACAGTTGAGCTTCATTGTGGTGGTTGACTGCCCTTTGGTCATGAAGCACTGAAGTCTGAAGCTCAACGGCGATTTCCGATTCTCCTCTTCGATTTTCCCTTCTTCGTCCGGTGTCAGAGATAGTGTAAGAGGTATTTTTGAAGCCCTTTCTGGTTTGCGGTGAATAACTAATGTAGAAGAACTAGTATTGGGCGATCTGTAATTTAAGTAGTTTCCTCTATTTATAATTTCGATTGTTAGCCGTGTAATTTCTTGTAAATCCAGCTTGAAGTAGTTGAAATATCCCATTGACTGAGTTCGCCATTGGTATATTTACTAATGCAAGTATTGCATTACACATTTGGATATTAATAATTGCTTCTATCATGACATATGTTTGTTCGTTAATGCAAATTTCTGATTAGGCATGTCTCATTTTTCTGAGATTTGATTTTATAATAGTTTCATTTCACTCAAACTAGGTGTCCTTCATTTTGTGAAATCCCTACATTTCACTCTGTCTGTATCTTTTTGTCCATGTTATCCTTATATTGGCAAGAACTCCTGCTGCTGCCTCTTTGCCTATTTTGTTAGATATGACACCCAGTTATTATTTCTGTCTCTTCACTGTATGAGAATACGAAGTTCTTATTGTTTACAATCATAAATGATATGGCAAAATTACTGAATATATATGTGTGTTATTACTGGTAGCTTCATTATGCCTCTATTTAACAGAACCATGCAAAAGTTTTTTTATCTTTTCATATTTAAATTGACTTCATGGGTCAGGAGCAGGCCTTAAAAAGGCGTTTTAGCTGTAACTTGGTGTTTAAAATCTAAGAAATTAAGTTTGAGTTCGGTTGCCCAAAAAGATTACAGATTTTAGTATACAGCCAAACTTTGTTGAGTTATTTAGAGAAGGGATGTTAGATACTTAGTTTGGCCTTTCTTCCTTGTAATTTACAATCCCCCTCGGCAAAAAAAAAAAATGTCCACCATCTGAAAGTGGGATCCATAAAGCTAAGAACAGATTCTTTCACATACTCTATAATTTATAAATGTTGAGTATTATTTTTTTTTAATCATGTGACTTGAACCTTTTAGTTTTCAACAATTTCTAGGATGTCTGTTTTTTTGTGTGCTTGTTGGCTTCTAACGACTGTTTTCTATCCATGGAAAGGACTGCCATACTGCAGCCTTGCATGCTGGTTAAATGCATGTAATTTTTATATGGACGATCATGCTGATGTATATATATCCTGTTGTGTATATTTTAAACTACTTTGTCAGTTTCTTAATATAATCTTAAAATAAGATTCAATTTATGATGTGAAAATAGGTCTTCTAAAAATTAGTGATGGTGTAGAGATTGGAATGTAGAACTTCATAGCTAAAGCAACTATAAATAGTCTGGTTTTTGAATAGTCAACTTTCTTCAGATGGTAGAAGTTGATTCATTTAGCTGGAGCTAGCTAAAGATTAAATTTCTATCATAAGTACCCTTAGCAAAAATCCTATTGAAAATTTTAGGGTAGAATTGTGGAAATTTATGGACGAGAAGTAGCTGGCAAGACAACACTTGCACTTCAAGTTATAAAAGAAGCCCAGAAGCTTGGAGGTACCTGTTGGCCATTCCTAACTTCATTTTCTCTAGATCCTTTTCATGTAGATAATTGACTAGGTCCCCCCTGGGTATGAATTAAGCTGCTAAATTGTTCTTTAAGTCATAACTTTAATTATCATCAGTATGAAACTACTTTGTTACAGTGACTTGAATACTGAGCATCGAATGCCATTTTTCTACTGAGGAACTGTAAACTTGTGTTAAAATCCTACACTAGTAAGAAAACTAAATGGAGTTTAAATTTTCAGCTCGTCAACGGACACATGAGATGGTCAATTCTCTTCTTTTCCTGTATTTGTTGCAATCATGTTGTTGTGTGATATGTTAGAAGTACTCAATTGGTCTACATTAGCTTCTTCATTAGTGATCATGTATTGTATGTTTTCAATTTGCTTCTCTTTGCGCCTCAATATTCTGTCAATCTCATTCGACATGTTGTCCTTTTCGTTGAGAATTATTTGAATCTCTGCTACCATCTCCTCTCCCTCATGTAATTTCTTTTCCCATCCTTGTAAGTCCTCTGTATGCTTAGAGAATGTTGGGTCATGCATTCTTTTAGATAGTCTATTTTGTTAATATTATTATCATGTTGTCAGGTTTTATCTAATTGTTTATTGTCAGGATATTTTGTAACTGTCTCAAGTTTTCTTACTTGTGAACTACCACTCAACTATTACTTGGCCCAAAAAAACCTCCTACCCTCATCTAAAGTTGGGAGGTTGTCATTATAAGGAGGCTACAGAGGCTGCTGCTGAACGTTCACAAGGAATATTTGAAGCTACTTAAGTTGTCTCTAACTTTGAGGTTTGGTTTATTGAATTATAAATTTTCATATCACACAGGTAAAAAGTTTCAGTAGTTGAATCTTTATGACATTATTTGCACCAATGTTCTTGTTTTGCCTGCATTTTTTAATCATTAGTAATAAGCAATTATAAGGCATGGTTTGCGTTTCCAAGTAGTTAATTCCTCTCTACTTTGGCATTATTTTGCACGAATGTTGTGTTCTTTGTCTTATATTTCAAAGTTTGAGTGGTTGTTGTTTTTGGACATGGATTGATTAAATTCTGCATGTGAATATTATGGTCTGCCATGTTTGGTCTTGTAAATAAAGTTTTGCTTATATGATAAGATTTGGGGAAAATCCGGAAATTTTCTTTGGCTATGTGTGTGGTTTATGAAAAATTCTGAATCTGATGGGCCTCTCTTTGCTGCATATGTTAAATTTCTTAGTAGATCCATCTTAAATGTATAGCAGCATATAAATTAATAGTGAAGTGCAGTAGGTCTTTGTATAAAAGTATGACCTATTTTTCATTAACCATGTCCAGGCAAGAAAAATGGAAACACTTGGTTCTGGCAAAACCAAACAGCCCCACAGGAACAAGGCCAGCCAGCTTTTCTAGGTATACTCTATTCACGGAAGAGTTTTTCAGCCAGAAGGAGAAGAAGTAGAAGGGAAAGGTGAAGGACAAAGAGAAGACAAAGGTGAATAAGGTCCACAATTTTCAAAAGTCAAACCTAGAGGTGAGGGAGGCTTGGAATGGATTAAGTGAAGAGCAGAGAAAAGAATATGGTAAACGGGCTGAAAAGTTAAGAGGCCCTAGCAAAGGGAAGACGTATGTCGTTCCATTTTTGACCCGATGCGCACCAAAACAGTTTATGGCTGTGTGCAAAAACCTGAAGTCCAGACCCGACGCCATGAAAAGGCTGAAGAATTTTGGGTTTGACAAGCTGATGCATCTTTGTTGCCCACAAATAAACTGGCACATCTGCTCGGAGTTCATGCGATGTTTTGATCCTCCGACCAACCAAATATCATTTCGAGGGCAGACGCGTGAGTTAAAGCCTAAAGATGTGCACCAATTGCTTGGGCTGCCTAATGGTGGGGTAGATATTCAAGTACATGTGAACGGGGAAGATAGAATATTCAAGGACCTTAGGAGCGTATACAGAAATCTAAAATACCAACAAATAGGGGATTTGTTGACGAGTACTTTAGATGAAAATTTTGAGTTCCTCTTTGTCATTTTCGCCTTAGGAACCTTATTGTCTCCAAGTGCGAGCATTTATGTTAGTGACCGTGTCTTAAAGTTGATGACACTAACAAAAGATGCACTTGGTGACTTCAATTGGTCATCCTTTATTCTCAATGAACTTTGTGCTGCAATTGGGGATTTCCAAAAGGAGTTGAGGAAAGGGAACACTAAATGCAGAAAAACTGTTGGAGGTTGTATATACTTCCTCATGGTACGTGTCTATGTTGTCTTTATTTTCTGCAGTTGGAAACGTCAATGTATAATTGCTAATTGTGATGCATATGTGTTGCAGATGTTTTGCCTCTAACATTTTCCTCTGGCCAATCTGAAAGCAAGTAAAGATGAAGATGCCATCCTTTACTGGAATGAGGAAAGGGTGAGGAGCAGAGTTCAACTAGAGAAATCTAGTAAAAAAGGCCTTCTTTATGGTGTCGGGCAGGGGGATGGCCCTTCATCTACATCATTTCATCCTGAAACAATGCTAACCCACCCGCTAATTATGCCTATTTAAATATGTACACTGTTGTAGATTGCATTTCAGTTAACTTGCTAATGCCTTAATTACAAAATGTGATGAGTATGTTAATGTTACAGGAATTGAAGCGAACATACACTAGGTTGGTTAGCATTATTGGCAATGAGCTGCTTGCGCTTCAAAATAGGTTGTTGCATGGAAACAACAACGAAGTCGACGACGAGAATGACGATGAAGATGAAGAGGAAGATGCAACAATCCACAAGCCATCAAGTTCAACTATTTTTGAGAAGGATGATGACAAGCCAGCTGAAGAGGAAGAAAATGAAGATGATAAGGAGGAGGAGGCATACACACAAGGAGAGGAGGATGAATCAGAATGTGAAGACAAAGGTCCCGATGATAAGGACGATGACGAAGACGATGAACATCATGAGGCCATCATTGAAATTGATGCACATGATGGAGGTGAACCATCAAAAGAAGAATTCCAGCAGCATGAGCTTGGAGAAAACTAGCAAGAAGGGAGTTATGAGGAAGTGAGAAGGTCTAAAAGGATCATAACTCCTAGTTGGGTTGTGAAATCTCTATGGATAGATGCAACTAGAAAGTCTCAGGGGAAGAGAAAAGTAGATGAGAAGGATAGTTTATTTCAGTTATACACAACGCAGTGTAGTGACAAAGAGGGCGACGAGTAAGGACGTAGTAATACGTTGCAATTGTATTACATTGCTGTTATAGTAATAATTACATATTTTTCTGTTTCTTTTATTTCAGGGAGTTTGTGGCAATGCATGATGACTTCCTGACAAGGAGGGAACTGCAATGTCTAAGACCAAGAGCATGGATAAATGATAGAGTATGCAACAGAAAAATAATTACATATTTTTCTGTTATCGCTTTGCTGTCATATTTCCGTTGCGTAACTTTTTCATGTCATTTCTGTAGTTAATGACGATGGTCGCAAAGACATTTATTGCTGATCAACAACAAAAGGAGGGTAGAGTAACAAGACATATATTTACTGCCGATTTCACGAGAAAACTTGTTGCTAACCCATTTAAATGGTCTTTGCCTGAGCATGAAACACAAATCCTCCCCAAGTACGTGGGATATAACATTGGGGATTTTGATTTCATATTTGCCCCATGTGTCTGGCATGATCATTGGTTCTGTTATGTTGTTGACACCAAAGCCATGCGCTGCTATGCCCTTGACTCGTTGGTTGACATCCGAACATATGGTAGGAGGCAGCGGGAATTGGAAGAAGGGTGTAAACCAATAAAGCCAAAGAAGAAGAGGGGGAAGCGTAAAGGAGAGATTGACCCAAAGGAACACATAGCACAAGCAGTTGTATGGAATTTTGTCACATGACACCTCACACTCTGTTTACATTCATATCTGGTACTAATGTTGTATTTCTTGTTTTAGCGGAATTGCTTATTCCAAATGCTGCAAAGAGTGAAGCCAGAACTATTTGCCGATGAGAACAAAGTTGAGCCGGGATTCACTTGGGCAAAAGTACATGTACAACATGACACGTGAGTTGCCTCTGTGGTTTTGGTTCATAGTTTTACATTATACGAAAAATGACTGCGATGGTTTGTTACCTGTTAATGTGTTTGTGTAGGGATTCTTGTGGTGTGCATGTACTATCATAGCTACAGATGTGGGATGGCAATGAGCAAGGGGAAGACGGCTACACCATGCCCTACTATACCGCCGAGGAGCTCCACGAAATGAAGGTCGGCTTCTTGTGGTGGCTCGTTACCCATCCGCTCAACAAACACGTAGACAAGGTTATGTCTTTGGTTCAAGGCATGCATAAGAGGACTAGACCCAATTAGGTAATCATTGAACCTCTTTGTCAGCTCCGATCCATGTTAATGTTCTTATAATGCATGCACAAATTCCATTTCGAGGTTATGTTCATTATTTTTTTGTGGAAGATTTTTTTTTACTCATTTGGTTCATGGTTTTGAAATCTGGATGTAAACATATTAAATTATGTTCATTTCCTTCCATTCTGATCTATGATCATTTTACATAGTGCCTACTGCCAAATTATTTTAGTCCTGCAGTTTTCATTCCCTTTGTACGTTTTATTTTTCATGTTGAGGTCTTATTTTGGTGTGCTTTTTTGGCTGGTGCATTGCCAATTCAAATACATTTCAATTATAATAGGTCTGACAATTGTATTACCAATGTATGCTTTTGTTGTTGGCGAGTCTATGCTTTACATATCTGATAGTATGCATTAAATTATATTTCAGCAGGCACAAATTCATTTGACTCCAGTTCTGGATGACTGATTCTTCTCCTCTCACTGACAACTGATATAGCAAAGAAAGCTCCATTTCAAGTGCTAAGTCTGGCCTGTCCATTGTACATCACCTGTAAATTTGAAGGCAAATAAAGCTGGAATATGTGACTTGATTGCTGGCCATCCCTTGTGCAGAAGTTAGCAGTCACCTGTCTGAAGAACATGCTTTGTTATCTGGAGCTACAATCATTAACATTAACCTTTGTAGTCATGTTCATTCTGCCATTTATGCACTGAAGAAGAAGCTCTATATTGTTTTTCTCTGTAATGGTAGCCTCCTAGTATGTTGTAGAAACTTTGTAGCCTTATTTGAATTGGCAATTTATGTACACAAAGAAGCTACTTGTTTATTTAGTGAAACGAAAAAACAGCTTTATAATGTTTTTCTCTGTAATGGTCGCGTCCTAGTATGTTGTTCAAACTTTGTAGCCTTATTGAATTTCTAGTTTATGAAATGAAGAAGAAGGTGATACTTGATTCGTTCAATTACAAGATATGGTTCTAGTTTATTCATATAAGCATGCCCTGGTGGCTCTGCAATTGGACCATATCATATAAGCATGCCCTAGTGCTGTGGCACGGGTGCGTTAACAATTTGCTTATGCACGTTTTTCATTGTCTCAACATCTTTTCTTCAATTAGTGCCATATCGTATTGCATCGCTTGCCATCGGACCAACCCATTATATGAGTGTTTTGGAATTTCCCGACCCTAGGTGTTATTCTCTAAAAATTCTTATATTTCATCACATTTTTCTTATGCATTTGTGGTTTTAAACTAAAATAGGCCCTTCTGACCGCGTACGCTATAGGGACGCTATAGCAAAGCAAAAGCGAAAACACATAAAAAATAGGCCCTTCTGACCGCGTACGCTGTGGGTTCGCTATAGCGAAGTGAAAGCAAAGTTGCGATACTGTGCGAACACTAGGTTTTTCCTCGTAAGTCATAAAGGTAAACCAATCACACACTGACACTCACTTGACAATTCATAACAGCATAAGTGTGTTAACAACTCGAGGGGCTCCACTAACAACTGAAGGAGCCTTCATTAACAACTGAATGGGCCTCCACTAACAACCCAATGGGCCTCCATTGACAACTCTAGGGGTATCCACTGACAACTGAAGGGGGCTTCATTAACAACTAAAGGGGCCTGCATTGACAACTCTAGGGGCCTTCATTAACAACTAAAGGGGCCTTCACTGACAACTAAAGGGACGTTCATTAACAACTCTAGGGGCCTTCACTGACAACTAAAGGGGCGTTCATTAACAACTCAAGGGGCCTTCACTGACAACTAAAGGGCGTTCATTAACAACTCAAGGGGCCTTCACTGACAACTAAAGGGGCGTTCATTAACAACTCTAGGGGCCTTCACTGACAACTCTAGGGGCCTTCATTAACAACTCAAAGGGCCTTCACTGACAACTAAAGGGGCGTTCATTAACAACTCTAGGGGCCTTCACTGACAACTAAAGGGGCGTTCATTAACAATTCTAGGGGCCCTCACTGACAACTCTAGGGGCCTTCATTAACAACTCAAGGGGCCTTCACTGACAACTAAGGGGTGTTCATTAACAACTCTAGGGGCCTTCACTGACAACTAAAGGGGCGTTCATTAACAACTCTAGGGGCCTTCACTGACAACTCTAGGGGCGTTCATTAACAACTCAAGGGGCCTTCACTGACAACTAAAGGGGCGTTCATTAACAACTCAAGGGGCCTTCACTGACAACTCTAGGGGGTTCATTAACAACTCTAGGGGTCTACACTGACAACTCCATGGGCCTACATTGACAACTTGACGTCCCTTCGTTGACAACAAAATTTACATCAGCTTCAAACATTCAGAACATGACAATGGTTTACACAAATGTCAACATTACTGCATAAATATATATTAACAACTCCATGGGCATACACTGACAACTCTATGGGCCTACATTGACAACTTGACGTGCCTTTGTTGACAACAAAATTTACATCAGCTTGAAACATTTAGAACATGACAGTGGTTTACACAAATGTCAACATTACTGCATAAATATATATTAACAACTACATGGGCATACACTGACAACTCCATGGGCCTACATTGACAACTTGACGTGCCTTTGTTGACAACAAAATTTACATCAGCTTCAAACATTCAGAACATGACAATGGTTTACACAAATGTCAACATTACTGCATAAATATATATTAACAACTACATGGGCATACACTGACAACTCCATGGGCCTACATGACAACTTGACGTGCCTTTGTTGACAACAAAATTTACATCAGCTTCAAACATTCAGAACATGACAGTGGTTTACACAAATGTCAACATTACTGCATAAATATATATTAACAACTTCATGGGCATATACTGATAACTCCATGGGCCTACATTGACAACATAATTTACAACCTTCCAGAAATGAAAGTGGGATACCAAGCCATATTATATCCAACCTTCATATCCAACCTTCATTTACAGCTGAAAATGCATGCACAAGTAACACAAAAGTGACATACCATTGCTATATAACTAGTATGGACTTGTAGCTATTCATATTTACACAAATACTATGACATGCACTTTCCAAAAATTATAAGAACCAAAAGGATCATGATTTATCAGCTAGGATTATGATTCTTGCAGGTTTTTACAGTGTGGCCAGCTTCATTACACCTGCTACAATGATAAACCCTTTTGTCTTGAAATTGAGATTCAATTCTTTTTCGTTTTGGCCTTCCCGGGGGCCTTCTAGTAAGTGGTGGTCGCAATAAATTCTCAGTCATCAGCTGTGTCACTGTAAGGGCTTCAGCACGTTGGCAATCATGCATTGCTACAGGCCTCATGGCCGTTGCATATATTTTTTCTTGGGTACACACTTTGTAGCATTCATCGACGTACGAGTAGACACTACAATGAACTAACTTGATTGCTGTACATGCATGTGGACAAGGGATTCCGCTCATCTGCCATGCAAGGCAAGTGCATGTGTGCCCTATGAGGTCAACACTCAGATGGATGACTCGGCTGTTACACACTGTTGCAACTGAAATCATATCATCACCGTAATATTCACATTGCAGATTTTCAGCGCCCTTGACTTGTTCCATCAACTTAGACTCTATATTCGGCCCAATCCCATTCCTCTAATTTCTCATTGCTGCTTTGCACGCAACCATCTTCTTGGCTAATTTTTCTCTATACTCATGAATGAAAACATCAACATTGTGCTTCCTCTCTTTCAATACCCATGCGTTAAATGACTTCGCAACATTTGATGTTAATTTATCCCATCTTTTGTGAGGAAACTTGCTTTGCGCCCATCTTTCAAAGTCTCCTTCAGTCTCAACCCACATACCTAACTCCAGAGAAAACAATTTCAGCCTACCTAATTCAACATTATATTCATGTTCATGTCGTGCATATGCAATAGCATCAAGCATTTTAAGTGCATCTTCTTTGCTGTTCGAAGAAGTCCTATCATTTACTCTTCTAAACTTGACAAACTGTGAACTAAAGTTTTCCTTCACGTGCCAGTAACAAAATACGTGTCTCTGAGATCTAAATATACAACAAACAGCACTTATGATGGCAAGATTCCTATCTGACACTATTGTGATCTCCCTTGTGCCAATGATATCCTTCACAATCTAAAGAAACCAACTCCAATCATCATGTGTTTCTCCACTGACTATGCCATATGCCAAGGGAAACAATTGATCATCAGCATCATACGCATTAGCTGAAACCAGTGTTCCCTTGTAAGGGCCACTGAGGTGACATCCATCTATACACAGTATGCCTTGACACCCTTGTAAGAAGCCTTTAATAGAGCATCCATAAGCAATGAATAGCCTCTTAAATCTGTCACCCTCAGAGAATTCACACTGGGCAACCGTGTCTGGATCGGTCTTTATAAGCCTATCACATATCCAAGGAAGAGTCATGTATGAATCTTCGACGCGGCCATGTATTTCCATCAATGCTCTTTCTTTTCCCCTGTACGTTTGACTATAATTTAGACGCACCTCGTAATCTCTATACATATCTCTCATAACCTCATTTGCATTCTTGTCTATGTTACACCTCAAACTGTCTGTGATTATTGATGAGGTTAATTGGGATCTCTTCAAGTGAGGTACAAGTAGATTATCCTGTGCGTCATGTTTGTGGTCACCTTTAAAAGTCCTTATAGTGAGGAATTCTGTATCTTGTCATTCACCCATTGAATATGCTCCCAAGTACCATGAACATCCATCAACTATGCATTTGGCGATGATCTTTTCCTTGTTGTTTTTTACATATTTATATGCAAACTTGTGGGTAATGGCATACTTGTATAATGTTTGTCGAAGGCCATCCGTATTGACAAAAACTTGTCCCTCCCCGATTATAAGATCCTTCCACTTTGTAGAGTTCATTTCAGGTGTTCCTATTGGCACCATTTGGACAGCGCATTGCAATGCAGGAGAATCTTCAATAGACATAGTGGCTGATCCTCCATCCCAACCTTCTGACAAGTTATCAAACCTGCACCACATTGCAAAGTAAAATATGTTACTAACGACAAGCTCATTTGCATTCGTTCACAAGCTTTTTCTTATAATGATTTTACACTTACACATATTGCTCATCCCTTATTGCCGTTGTATTATCATCTTCATTTTGTCCTTCATCTACATAGACATGCCCACTTTCTCCGCTATAATTGATTAAATGTTCAATTGCTTCATCATCTACTATGTCCACAAATGTTGTTCTATCACACGGCAATGTGAACTTCATAACAAGTCCTCCACTCTCTTTTCCCACAATGGAGGATATCATTATTTTAAACTCTTCTAAACTTGTTCTTTCTTTAATGGTTCTAGATCTAACGCTTCCATCAACATATGTTAAATCACCATCTCTACTGACTTCAAACCTTCCCCTTATATGAAGGAAACATAGTAGAATCTTGCCGGACGTCGTAGCCATCTCCGCTGTTTACTGCACAAAAAAGTTGTCATTAACAATGTCAGCAGCCTTAGTAACAAATGCCACAGCCCCTATTAACAACACTTTCTTACTACATAATCAACACCGCCAACCACACATATTTCACACCTTGTTCATTAAATTCTACTTATAATGACTAAAAACGGCACAAAATACTGAAAAACATTCCAAACTTTTCAGCCCCATTCCAAACACCATTACACCACAAGGAAAGAACATTTAAATATAATCTTAGTTGTTATTAACAAGTTATAGAGCCTCCATTGACAACTATCGCTGCTGCCATTAACAACTCTTTTTTCCCTACGCAAATCAGGTTATGTAGCCCCTAACTTTTGACCCTCATCTTCATTCCTTACCTCTTCTATTGCAGAACCACACCACCATACTCCAGAAAACAGAGCATAATGACTAAAAAAATAGAGCACACAAAATCATAGCAAAACGCATTGAAAACTTAGCCATAACATATCCATTGCATTTACAAGACATTCCTTTATAGCTTGCAAGCATATGGAGGACAATTCCCACAAAAATCTTGACCAAAACAAATATCAATAAAAAAAAACCTTTAGTTGTCACAAAAATCATTTAAATATGACCTCTAGTTGTCATTAACAACTTAAGGCACCTCCATTGACAACTATCGCTGCTTACATTAACAACTTTTTTTTTCCTACGCAAATCATGTCATGTAGCCCCAAACCTTTGATCCACATCTTCATTCCTTACTTTTTATATTGCAGAAACACAGCACCATACACCAGAAAATAGAGCTAATAACACCAAAAATAGAGCATACAAAATCATACCCAAACACAATGCAAACTTTGTCAAACCATATCCATTGCATTTAATAGATCTTCCTTGTTAATTTGCAAGCATATACAGGACAATACCCATCAAAAGTACATAACTTTTTCCATTTTGATGATCAAAACGAACATGACTCAACAAAACCTAAAGCTATGTTTACCAACTAAACAGAATATGTGAGTCATGTGGATCTTAATCAAGAGAAGAGAATGGATGCCATGAATTCCCTACCTTAATCTTCATCCATGGATGCTGATCTTCGCTGCGTTTTTTCCCGCCTTCTCTAGACTTCTTCCGGACGTAACATGCGTTATTCACAGCATTTAATCACATTTTTTGCTGTTTGTCTGACAAGGGCAATTGTGACATTTCTCACATGGATTTTATTACAAAATGGTCCCTTAGGACTTGAGGGTAATTTCAGATTTTTCCGGGACCGTTTCTTCGTATTTTAGCTTCGATGGGACCACACTGTAATTCTCCCAAAAAATTATTTAACCATTATACTCTTCAAAAAAGTATACAAACAAAAATTTATAATAGATAATGTTATAAAATTATATGATTTTTTATTTTTTTGTCATATTTATTAAAACTCATTTATTTAGATTTCTTTTAAGTGAATACAAATATATTTGAAGTATATTGTATTTTATGATAGAATATATGATTAAGTTAAAGAGATTATGTAAACTATTTAAATTTACAATTTTTTTTATTTTTTTCGCTAAAACATTGATGAGCATACTCTGTTTGTATATATTTGTAAAAAAAATTAATCACGTTTTCAATCAATTTTTTATATCTACAGTAATTAAACTAATTAAACATATGTTCAAATAAGATAAAAATATTAAAAAAATATATTTGAAAAAAGAAAAAAATGAATGAAGAAAAGAAAAATCTTAAATTATATATAATAATTTTAGCTAAAAATAGAGATTTAGTATCATGAAGGATAAATGAGCAAATAAAATTTATTTCAATAAAATTTTTAATTAAAAATTATTTTCATAGAATATTCTTAATGATATTAACAGTCTAAACTTATTAATTGTATATTTTTAAAATAGAGGGAGGTGAATATAATTGAAGTAATATGTAAGGGACTGAGGGTATTTTACTCTCCTAATTATCTAAAATATCATTAGACTGACAATGTTAAGACTTTAGATTACCTTCGTGTCCGACAAAACACATCCCAGTTCCAAGAAGCGGCAGCCCATTTTTCTTCGTCGACTAACAAGCATCCCACACTCCGTCGACGCCGTCCACCGTTGTCAGCCCTGCGTAGTTGTTCACGTAGTGAAAAAGGTTCGAAAGGTTTTGTTTGCTCCCAAAATCCCATGATATTGATATATTCAATCTGGCTTTGAATCAAAATTTGAATTTGTTCCCCGCGTCATCTGTTACCTGCGTAGTTGTTCTTGCTTTGCTTTTCATTTTTCATTTTAATTTCGCATTCTGTTTTATTAATCTCTTTATATTATCAATTTAGAAAATTCTCTAGGTATTTGTGATGTATGATTTTTTTAGTGACTTGCCTTGAGTCGTGTCAAAGTATCTGGAACAAAAAAGGATATTATATATCAACTATGCATATTTCAAAGATTATTTAGTGCAATATAGGTCCGCCTATGGTAGGAATGTATTATTTTTATTCGCATTAGTTCATTCTAAACTGTCCCTGATACTGGGCAGGCAATGGTGTTGATTCCTAAGCAACATGTGTTTTGCCTAAAATGGCCATGGGATGTCAGTCAAAGTAACAAAACTTCTGACCCTTGCAATTATGATAGTCCTTGGCTATTCAAATCAATCCAAAATCTTGGATCAGTTGCTTTCAACTTTGCCAATTCACTTTCAAAATCTTCAAGTTCTTGGATGATTCCTCTCAATCCCTTGCAATTGGATGAGAAGACCAAGGGGAGGCAGAAAATGACTTCAATTGAGCAAGGGGAAGCAGAGCAGAGAGCTTTTGCCTCTGCCCTAGCCAGTGGGAAGGAGGCTACAGTGATTGAGTTCTACTCGCCCAAATGCAGGCTTTGCAATTCTTTGCTTAATTTTGTTTCAGAGGTAGAGACAAGGAATTCTGACTGGCTCAACATTGTAATGGCTGATGCTGAGAATGATAAATGGCTACCGGAGGTATCTTATTTTCTGTGGAGTATCATTGATGTATACGTTGTTGCTTTGCTTCTTATTTTCATCATCAGTGTACAATAACCTAACCGATACAACTCCAAAAGTTATATGAACAAAAGGTCCAGAAAACACCTTGAATTTGTGATATTTGTGTCATTTTATTGTGATTCCCAGTTTGGTGTGCTCATTCTTGCATCTTTGGATGAAATGAGCACAGCTTAACTTGTGGGAGTCAGCGTTGCCTAGGAACCATGTATCTTGCAACCAAACATTCCCCCCCCCCCTTTTTTTACTGAATCCCATCTCATTCTTTGCTTTCCATTGAGATTCTTGCAACATCTTCACTTCATGCCTTTTGAAAAGTAGTGATTATATCTTTTGCTACTATAATACTCATATGAGATGGTTTGCAGAGTCCATCATGTGGAGATCCAATCATATGCCTCACACTCCCATTTAAAGCTCAAGCCATTAGATTTTAGACCTATTGTCAGATAATTGTTAATTTATTTCCTGAGTCCTTTTAGGCTTGAAAGTCTCCACTTTTAGTGTCTTCATATGTAGAGCTTGACAGATAATGATGCTTGTAAATCACTTTATGGTTTTTATTGAGTCAATGAATATTATATGAGATGCAGCTTAGAAGGTCGACTGAAGAGAATGCTCAATAAGATTATTGAGCGAGATCTCTTAGTTAACAATTTATCCTGAGATTTGGTTTTTGAAAGAGCTCAATGGCGTCGTTTAATTCATATAGTTGACCCCACCTAGTGGGATTAAGGCAAGGCTCCGTGGTTGTTGTTGTATGCAGTTCAGAAGGTCCTTTCATTGTTGGTCCTGGAATAATCTGTTTTTTTATACGAGATAATCTGTTTGGTTTTATAGTGTTAGGGAATTACAAAGTTTGTTCTCCCATATTGAAAGAACTTGTTTAGAGGGTTGTTTAGACGGTTTTTGAAGAATAAGCAGGCTAAAATTATTAGCGATATTTAGAATGGCAACGGTGTTGTCTGTGAAGAATTGATTTTTATGGTGTTCATGCTTTTGATTAGCTTCCTCTTTAGAAGAAGCTAGTTTAACATGGCTTCTTTATGCTGTGACTTGTATTATTGCAGCTCCTTAATTACGATGTAAGGTATGTTCCATGCTTTGTGCTTCTTGACAAAAAAGGAAGGGCCCTTGCAAAATCAGGTATTCCACACAGTCGTTTACATGTAATATCAGGTCTGTCCCATCTTCTCAAAATGAAGCGTCCTCTTCAACAAAATCATGGATCAAGAAAGGCTGATGCATGATTATGTTTGTATATGTTGTATTGTTACTCTGTTAATGTCCTCAATTCCTTTTTTTCCAAACCAATAATATTAGAATTATGCATTTGGTTTGTTGTGCTAATTGTGAATTATGAATGTTTGATACTATTATCAGTAGCTTAATAATTTATCCTGATCAGCACAACATCAAATAGCGGAATTTCTGTGTGATTTTTCACGTCTGTCTTTGTAAAAAGAGGGGGCTGGTTTCCCCCAATTTATGGGAAGTTTGATTTTATTATTTGGAAATTGAGAATGCTATTGGAACTCAATTTATGGGAAATTAGTTGCTATAGAGCAAATAAATATAAAAGATCTTCTAGAAGAAAATTTTGATTCAAAATACAAGATGTTGACAAATGACAACATAATTAATAATTGTTTTCCACTTTTACCCTTGCAAAAGAGAGAGAGAGGCGACAGATAATAAATATATATTTGAAAATAACATTCTTTAATAAGGGTAATGCCTCTTTATTCATCAAGTTACCAATGTTATAAATTATAAGCCACTGAACTAACAGAGGCTAATGGCAAAAAAAAAAAAACTAACAGAAGCTAATCATCCGTGAGCAACTTGTATATATATACTAAGCTTGGCACATGCAATCAGGAACAGGGTATGTGTATATTGACTGTTTTGGCTTTCTCAATCTGAGTTGACCTTGTCTGTTCCAGTGACCAGCAACCACCGCTTTTTGGAACTCCGACCAACTGATGCTTTTGTTCAGGAAGAGTTGACCCATCAGTGCCATGTTTGGTCTAATGGTCTTTAAATTCAGATAAGTTCGATGTCCGACCTGATGACAGCATCACAACATTGATCATCATCAGCGCATGACATTATTCTGATAACTTCAAGCTCTAATTGCTAAATCATGGTGATAAAGTGTGTATTACCAAAAAGACAATACTGTAACAGGTGAAATTTTGTGTTCTTAATATAGTCTTATTATTTATTTAGAGGGGCATAGACGATTATAAGTGAGATCAAACAAACGATTTCCTACCTATATAGAAGCTTTTATGTCAGTAGACTACAAGGTCATTGATATTCTTAATATAGCCTAAAATTCTGAGATAATAGTCATATTTACCCATACCCCTTATTTGAAAAGTTTTAAATATTAAATTGAAAAATTTTTCTAATGTAAATTGAAAAGCATCCGGCACTACTCACCAGTGCATTGTGCATATTTCCTGGGGAAGCAGAGATGAAAATGTCACTATGCAACCCAACATAGTAATCGACTGCTGCCAATAAAGAAGCATTTCCCTTAATCTGTGAAAGTTCATCAGCTGAAGCAAGGCTCTTTTTGCTTTCCATCAGAGGAAACAATCTTGTCAAAGCTGAAATTCTTGCTTTCCCACCATACACCTGCAAAATACAACTATTGCACTTAAAACAACAACTGGGAAAAACACAAGGGTTTCATTTTCATGTGAGAGGCAAAAAATAAGAGACCTTGTGAGAGGCAAGATATAAACGAGTGCTGTTATCAAACCCCAAAGCTGCTAGCAGTAATCCAATCTCTTCTGGTGTCAATGGACAACGGCCCTGACTCCTCAACTCTTCATCAGTGAACTGTGAATTAAGAACCCTTCCTTGCCAAATCACCTGTCTATACTTAGCAAGAGCTAGTTTCTCAGCTTTGCCTCCACCAAAGTCACATGCTGAATGTGCTGCCATATCCTACAAATTTCCAAAAGTTTTATCAATGCAACTCAAAATTTCTCAACTAAATCACTAAGAAGTCCCTAGGAAGAAATGTAATCACTAAAAAGCCTTACAACAAGTGAGCAGCATACAATAACAACAGGTTCATATTGCTTATTTGTTATTGAGAATTTTTGATAATTATGTTCTTTTCTTGGGACCTTACAATGATTTCCCCCTGGGGAATCAATTATTGACATTTTAAGGCTCGTGTTGATATATGATCATCAACAAATAGATAAAAGCAATACCTTATCAAAGCGTAGGTGAAGCACAACAAATTTCCCTGCCCTTCTCTTTTGGCCTGCATCAGTGACCTCTTGGAGGTAGTTGGTGCCCATTTCTCCAGCAGAGCCTTGAGGATAGCGAAGGCGGCTGATAAGAGCATCTCCAAGTTTTCTGATGTGAGGAACAAAGCGTAATGCTTGGAAGTTGACTTTACAGCGTAGCCGTTGGATCTCCATGGGCAAGTTGTCAAATGTCAGACGGTGAGAAAATGGAGCAATTGCAGCAATACCATGACTGCACCAAATAAAAGATTTCAGAATATCAAAAAGATCAGTATTGTAGAATGATGATGAGCAGAAGACTTTGGCAAGTAGCAATCTGTAGTTGAGTTAGGAACTCAAAGGATAATCAGGCTAAAATATGCTTCTTTTAACACACACACTCAAACTAGAGCATAGATATTAATCATGTCCATCCACTTGCCCTCAAATTTGATGTTATGCTATGTCTCATACATATATATCTTGTTATTTGTCCCAGCTTTTAGGTTCTTAAAATGAATAATGAAAAATCAAAAATTCTGCATGCAGCTCAGTTGTACCAAAGAAAAAGATCATAAAAGAGGCCATGATTAGAGGCAATGGTAAAAGTCCTAGACTATGATCTCATAAATCTAACAAGCCATGATTTGTAGAGAAGTTTAGCTACACTAGAGAACATTGATGTAAGTTGTTTATAGCTCAGCATCTAAGCCATAATTGCTAAACTCTAAAAGTACATATCCTATTTTTAGTTACTCTCCTGGCCCTCTTTATAGGGTAGAGAGAGAATGTTTATTTTGTCACGTCATTAAATTTTTTTTATGAATATATAATTTTATCCTTCATTTATTATTATGTTTATTATTATGTTGATTTTAATTTTCACGGGTTATATTATATATTAAATAGGGTAAAGTTGGAAAGTTGTTAAATTCTAAAACAAATTTAATGAGGTTTAAAGTTTTTTTTTTATATGAAATATGCTAAAAGTGACTTATGAATAGGATCAGAGAAGTACTCATTTGAATCTAAAACAAAGAGAAGATAACTGTTGAGCGCTCAAGGCTTGTGCAATGTGTTTTCAGAGAATAATCAAGTACAGATTTTCATAACAGATTTCCTAAAAGATTCTCAAGTTGATGATTTGATATGGAAAATGCCAAAATGGTTGTTACTATGTGTAAACATTTTGTGCCTAACCATACGCAACACTGAAAACAACTCCTTGATGGGCAAATATAAAGTGACAGGCGTAGGTAACAACCAACCTCTGTAGAACAGGCAATATAAAGTGACAGGTTCAGGTAACTAACTACCAACCTCCGTAGGACAGGCAAAACATTTTTCAGATACCAGTTGGCAGTAGCATGAACAGGTGCATCCTTGATTCTGGTATCTCGGGTAGCCGAGGCGTAATACTTCCTTGTGCTCCAAGAAAACTCTTCAGGTAACTCTTTAACTATAGAAATATCATCCTTTAATGCATCAATGAAGTGATCCACATCAAATATATCCATGAAGGTGCTGGAGAGTGAGCAGACATCAGAATGTACATCATGCACAATCCAAGGGATAAATATAAAAAAAGGGAAAATTAATCTTTTTATCCTTATAGTTTTAACTCGGTTGCAACTCAGTCCTTATAATTTTGATTAGGTTGTAACTTAATCTTTCATTTTTGACTTGATGCAACTCAGTCCTTATAATTTAATCATTTAAAATATTAGTCCCTTTATTTTTGAAAATAAAAGTATATATTCCATGAAGCTTAGAGGCTAAAGTTTTAAACGGTTAAAACTATAGGGAAGTCGAAATTCAGGGACCAAGTTTCAACTGAGTCAATGATCAAAATTTAATGATTGAATTCCAACTGAGTCAAAACTTCAGTGACCAAAGGTTAACTTTTCCCATGAAAAAATTTATATATTCCATGAAACTTAGGGACTAAAGTCTGAAATTGTTAAAACTATAAGGATTGAGTTGCAGTGAGTTAAATTTAAGGGCCAAATTTCAATTGAGTCAAAATTATAGTGACTGTGTCACACTAAATCAAAGTTTAAGGACTAAGTTCTATCAAAGTCAAAACTACAGTGACTAAAGGATTAACTTTCCCTTAAAAAAAAGTGGAGAAAATATGGAAGGATGACCCCTGCAAATACCTTGAATCTTGCCAAACAGGATTAACTTCAAGGTGTGGAATAACAAGTGTTGCATTCAGTAGCTTTGCAACAACAACTGCATCACATATCTTCAAAGATGCAAAAGTACAAATCAAACATTTTTAACACATACATTACATAAATAACAATTTTTTTTTATCTTATTAATGTTCATTACAATACCTACCCCCATCCTTTGCTGGTTTAACCCACCATCAAGAAATACCTGCATGTATCCCTCGGACTTCTCTGGTAATGCTGCTCAGATTTCAAGTTCCAGTCACGAAAAGATAACATCAGCCACTCATAACATAGTAACAAAGTGGTCTGACTTATTTTTTAAGTAATAAAAAAAATATAGGACTGAGTATCTTTGTAGTTTGACTCACATAGTTCACTTCCACATTCAACACAAGGTCTCCAACCTTGGTTTTCCAGAGGAGTCCACAGATCAGAAAGCTGTGATGTTGACTACACAAGTAGGGGAAAAAATGGTAATATATAATATAATAATATATAAACTGAAAGATTTTGCAGAACCCAGAAAATCATTATTGTATTGGCTGCTGAATCAAGTCTTACAATGTCATGTTTTAAAGCACTATTGAGTAGACGCGAGTGCCTGGGTTTTATAGCTCCCCGTTCCTGCATAAAGGAGGTTCCAAGTTATAAGATACTGCCGTATTGGAAACAAAAAAAAAAAAACCAATTTCACTTCACGCAAAATAATAGCTGATTTTCTAGAGGATACCACAACTCTGACATGAAAGTCATTCAAATGGTATAAAAATCCACCCAACGATAGAAATATATTTGGTTAATCAACTTGCGATCTAAAATATTATTAAGTTTTTAATCAACCATTGTACGTCAACAGAATTAAATTAATTAATTAACTTTCAATACACTTCGGTTTCCTCTCTGACATGAACGGTGATCAAAACCATAAATTTCCCTTATCAACATTCATAGACAGTAAGAAACCGAAAAAAGAAAACTAAAACTTCAGAGTCCACAAGAAAACTACATATGGCTGGGCTTCAGTTACAAAAACATACCAGGGACATTGAAGGCGAGGCATGACTCAACTGAGTGAGAGAACTCGCCAAGAACATTATGAAGAACAACAAGGAAAAGCAAGATAATGCACCACGTCCATGAGTAAGCCAGTGATTGTGGTTCTTGAGCTCCATTATTACCAGCAGAGCTCTACCTCGGATCCACTATGTGACTTAAAAGTTTAATGATATCCCAACAGTTAGTACAAGGTTGTGTGATAACTGATCAGAGAGTATTAAAGCAGAAAGAGAAAAAGAAGAAAGGAAAGGATATTAAACAGAGAGCACATGACAGTAAGAAATTAATGATGAATGATCCTAGTTTCCATGTTTCGGGAACTGTGAAAAGAGCAAAGGAAATTGAAGAAGGCGACGAGGCAAAGGAGCTCACATGGAAAGCAGGGCAACCCCACCGAGTCGAGTAAGGAAGAGAGGGCGTCTTTTGTGGTGTGGCCCAGTTTAGTTTTTCAATCATAATTTATATATATAAGAGAAGTATTTAAGAAGAATTAATTCTTTCTTACTTTAAATAAACCCTTTTAAAGTTCTCAACCAGTATCCCAAGCAAACACAAATATCTGTTAAGATATTATATCTTATATTAATATTTAATATATTCTTATATTGAAATATTATACATTTGATTTTATATGTTCCTTTTTTTTTTTGCTACCAATATATTCCATTTATCTTTTTTTTTTGCCAACAATATATTCCATATATCTTAAAAGTATATATCTAACATATATCCATATGTCTCATGATTATAGTGTGATATATCTTAAATTTATACTTTTAACATATATGAAATATATCATTTTAAAATATTGTATAATATTTCAACCTGAGATTATATTAAATATTAATATAAAATATAATAGTAGGAGACATGGCCAGACCCAAAGCTGGTGAAAACTGAAAGGTACAGAATGGTATTTTAAACGTCAGAGAAATTCGGAGAAAGTAACAAACACTTGTCGATGGGGTGTGATAAAGCTAGTGGGCAAATAAGCAACTCACGGGCCTTTCCATTAAGGCTGTTTCTTTTCTTCTGTCAGCAGAAACAGCACCGACACCGTAGGCTCACTCCGTGGACTCAAAAAATTAAAAAGAAAAGGGAAAATTTCAGAAAACTACAAACAAAAATAGAAAAGGACAGAAAGGTTGGATGAAAATAACAAATCTTAAATCAGTGAGGCATGAGGAATCTGGCATTTGAGATGTTAACAAAATGACCTAAATACCCTCCTAATAGACAGCAAAAAGGAAAAAAGGCAGCATAACGAGTGTGCAGTCTTGTGGTGCCAAAAAGTGACGAAACAGAAGGAAAAGCTATGGAAACCAGAGGCAAGCCACGGGTAAGTAAATTTGTGAGAGAAATGATCATTATGCTGTGTTTCTTGAATGTTAATGGAAAAATGTTTGTGGTTTGTGGTTGCAATTTACGAAATCGGAGCCGACGCATTATATGTAAGGGGTTGTTAAATGATCGGACATAAAAGTAGTGGCTTTAAGGTAATGGGACAATGTTGATGGTTGTGCGATGGATTCGATTGCGTTTTGTGGAGTGATTGATGAAGCTTGTGCCATTTTTGTTCACTGTGAGTGCTTACGAGATGGGTGTTGAATCAGGGGAAAGGTGGGCTTGTGGTAGATAGTAAGGTTGGGTGAGAATGGTGTTATTAGTAAGTATGAAGATGTAAAGACCTATTGGTTGGGTGTTAATAATAGAGGCAGAGTGACAACATGGGCAGAGTGTTGTTATTTGTGAATATGGAGATGTAAAAGTACATTATGTTGTTGTTAATATGAGATGCAGGGTAATGATTTGTTGGTGTTGTTAACAGTGAATATCGAGATGTTAAAGAGCATTATGTTGTTGTTAATAGGACATGCAAGGTAATGATTTGTGGGTGTTTTTAACAGTGAGGATCGAGATGTTAAAACATATAGTATTGTTGTAAATTGCAGGTGGTAGGTGATGGCAGGGAAGTTAGTCGGTGTAATAATAAATTTTTGTCCAGACAAGCTTATTGGAGTGAGATTATAAAGAGTGGTGTAACTTTGGTTTAATTATTTTTTTGTTTTTCAGGTAAGCATGAAAAATGACATGTAATGAAAATTCATCATCTTTGAAGGAACTATTTTGTTTTTTCCATGTTGGAGGCAAATTAGTATGTAATGATGAAGGTAAAATTCAATATATTGGAGGTTATGTGAAGGCGAAATGGCTAAAACAGCTGATAACACTGAAAGATTTGAGGTTGATGATATCATCATGGTTTGGGATTGATTGTAACATGTGTGAGATGAAGTATACAGTGAGCTTTAATGAGAAGACATTAATAAATTTAAATGATGATGGTGAAGTTAAGAACTTGTATGACTATAATGAAAGGAGTGAAAGGAGTGGGCATGTGTATATAGCAAAAAAAGGGAATGATAATGTGTCAGATATATCAGTTGAGGCAGACATGTAAGTGTAAAATTTTTTAAGTTTTATAGTTGTTATTTATGAAGCTCTTGTTGGTTATTAATGAACTGCAGTTGTTATTCACTGCAGGGTTGAAGATCTACTAGGACTGTCACAACAAACTCCACTCAGTGTCCAAGCATTGTGGAAAATGATTATGAACCAGACAGTTATAAAAGTGTTGCTGCTTGTTTGACGGCTGAAATTGGTGGAGGATGTAATAGGCTGCTCTGTGGAGTAGAAAGTGCACCTACACCAATGCTGGAGTTGAACTGTACGAAATGGAAGGGATTACTTTCAAGAGTGATGCAGATTTTTGCACATGCAGATGCTTTTAAGAAGGCACTATACAAGTACAGCATAGCACACAAGTTTGAGTTTGAATATGTGATAAGTCCTAATTTTACCACATATTTTCATAGATTTTGGGAGGTTTTAGTGATAAATGGTATGCTTGAAATGCATTTGTAATGAGAAATTGTGACTAATATTGAATTTATGAAAGGAGTGATTAAGAGTAGCTTAATTGATATATCTCATGATTTCTCTTAACGTGTTGATTTGGGAAAGAATGATATTGCATTGAGGTGAATTATCTTGTAGGAAGCTTGAAGAAAAATAAAAGAAAAAGGAACTGAAAGAAGAAGGAAGGACTAATTGGTAAAGTTTCAGAATTATGCAACCAAAGAGAGAAGGGACTTAAGTGCAGAACATAGAAAACCTTTGGAGCAAAACTGCAATTTTCCCCAAATGCAAATTTATCCACTTGATGATTCAGAATTGCGGAAGGAGATCGGAGAAAAAGGGGGAAAAACAGAGACCTGGGCATGGAGCGTGGACAGAGAGAGACGAGAAAGAGAATAAAAAAAGAGGAAGACGCGTGCTGTGGGGGATCTCCGTTTCTGCTCCTCCGAGAACCATCATCCACGTTGATTCTCCAATCGGCATCAGTCCTCATGGTGATGAAGGATAAAGGGAAGTGCGTCAGTGTGCGTTCCTCGATCATGAGCGGCTGATCACTGAATTTCCTCCTAGAAGTGAAGCCAAACCTGAATCCAAGCGCTAAAAGAAGAAGCTCATTAAGATTTGTATTCTTAAACGATTCTGATTTCTTATAATTGTGCGAGTTGTGCAACTGTGAGACAGAGTTGAATTTGAGCTAAGGAATTCACAATTGTGTTGAATAAATTTCTGAATCTGATTCGAATTTTATAGGAGTACTGATCTGTGCATGAAATCAGTTGATGGAATGTATTCTCTATATTCAAGTAGATTTAATCATATATGCTAATTCTAGTTGTATCAGTTTATATGATTACTTCGAAAGCTCTCATAAGTAACATGCGGTAGCTGTTACTACAGAGAAATCAGATCTGTCATGCTAAAAGGCTCTTCTCATCAATTTGTTCTTAATATGTTGTGCTAGTTGATTAACTATAGGAACAAATTGCTAAATGGCTGGTACAGTGAGCTTGCAATAATAATTGGATGAGGAAGGTTGGGTGGAACTTTTAGGAAGAATTATCTCATCATTGTGTTAAATCATCATTCATTTCACTTGCATCACAGTGTCATTTTAGAGCAGAAAATTAGGAATTAGAATTAGGTACATGGTGAATATAAATCAGTTAGCTCTTTACATTCTTGTTCTACTTATTGTGGCCCATAATTTGCTAAGAATTATTACAATAGTTAGGTTCCTTAGAGAAGAATGACCTAGGCTAGATATCACTTTACTATAGTTAGCTTAGTATTTTTGGTAGAGTTAACGACAAGCTTTATCAATATGTGAGAAATAGCAAGGACAACATTTCAGTTAAATGTAAGATTTTTGGATGTCCTTGGAGGGTAACAGCAAGTGCTATTGGTAAGACGAGCCCATTACTACGAGTAACAACATTCAAAGATGAACATTTTCATAGTGCCCAAGACAATCTTCAGGTTAGTCATGGTGGAAGATCTAACTTGACACCGTTAACTATAGTTGATGAGGTGAGAAATCACATTGAGAAATGTCTAAATGAAATAAGGAAGACGTTACAAACAGAATATGGTGTAACTCTTACGTACAAGCAAGCATACCAGGCGAAGGAAAAAGCCATCGAAGACATACAAGGAAGACCGCAAGATTCGTATATATTGATACCTTGGATTTGTGACCGTTTGAAGGAATCAGATTAGAGAACTATTGCTGAATGGGAAGCAAGCGTGAATAACATATTTGAGCGAGTATTTATTGCATATGGTTGCTGTATTGACGGATTCATGACTGGTGCTAGACATGTGCTATACATTGATGGTACCCACTTGTCTGGACCATACAAGGGAACGATGCTTTCAACTTCTGCATATGATGCAGAAAATGAAATGTTGCCCTTTGCAATCACTATTGTGAAGGGGGAGACATTAAAGGATTGGTCATGGTTTTTACATAAGATAAAAGAAATAGTTGGGTCAATTGAATTAACAATCGTGTCTGACCGTCACAATACAATTAAAGGGGCGGTGAGGATAATTTTTAGGGGGGAAAGGCATACTTATTGTTATAGGCATGTGAAGAAGAATTTTAGTTCTGAATTGCTGAAAGTAAATAGAGGCAAGAGGAAGACTAGTGGGTGTTCAAAGGAAGATGCATTACGGTTGCTCGATAATATTGCATATGCAAGGTTGGATGCCGATTTCAATAAGGCAATGGACTACATGCAAGATTCCTATCCAGAGATGTATGAGTGGCTAAATCAGCAAGGGGATATTGATAAGTGGGCATTGAGCAAGTTCCCCTTCTGAAGATGGGATAAGATAACTACTAACATTGCTGAATCATTTAACTCGTGGATGGTGAAGGAGAGGAAACACAATGTTGCCCAACTTATTTATGAACATCGTGAGAAGGTTGCCAAGAAGATGTATGCATCTAGTATGGCAATGAGTAAGTAGAAAAATGGGATAGGCCCCAACATAGAGTCCATGCTGAAGCAAAATGTTGCTCATGCTGAACATATGTCCCTTAAAAATTATGGTAGGGGTAGCCTTTGTGTTCATACCAAATATGGATCATTAAGTGTTGATCTTTGTTTACGTCTTTGCAATTGTGAAGTGTGGCAAATGTCGGGGATCCCTTGTTCACATGCATGTGCAGCCATAAAGCATGTTCATGCCAATGTGTATAAGTACGTTGAAGAATGCTACAAAATCACTTCCCAACAAAAGATTTATAGCCATAGTATGGTTCCAATTGTGACAATCGACAAACCTGACACAAACAATTATATGTTGGAAAATTTTGCAGGTCAAACTTTTTTGTTGCCCCCAAGGACCAGCCAACCTTCAGGTAGGCCAAGAACCAAAAGGCGTGAATCACAATTCCAAAACAAGAAGATATACTACTGTGCAAGTTGCCATGAATCCGATCACACTAGAAGGACATGCAAAAATCCAAACCCAAGCTGATATTGGATGAAGTGAAATTGGCAACATGAAGGAGTTGCAATATTGTGAAGTGAAACTTTTTGATTATGTTTTTGTAAAGTTGTTGTCAACCCACTTATGGTTTTTTTGGGAGATGGATTGCTGTCAGTTGTGTACTCCAGTAGGTAGTTACTGTAATTAGTGTTTGATGTAATCCAATGTTTGTGACAAGGAAACATTATGTACTACTCCACAGTTAGTGTTCCCTTGTCATGAAATATGTCAATGTGTACAAGGGGCAGTGTGTAACTCTTTTTTGGCCTTTAAATGGTTGCTGAATGTAATTATGCAGATTGTGATATGACAGGAACTATACATATATGAAGGTGTTAATCAACATAACCATGTTGTTATTATCAAGGTAATTAAACCCGGACCGGTCAGTGAACCGGTCGGGGTCCTGGGTCAAGGGTCAGTGGGTCAGACCGGAGCTAAACCGGGACCAAACCGGTGAGAAATGGAATATTTTAGGCTTATAGTATGAAATTCTAAAGGAAAAATTAAAAAAAAGATTTTAAAAAAATAAAAAAATTTGACCCGGACCGGTTTAGTGCCCGGGTCGCCAGTTCGACTAGTCCGGTCCGGGTTAGATAACATTGGTTATTATAGAGGCACATGGTGTTATTACGCTGGTAACATCTTTTTTTGCAAACTTGTTCATGTCTTCTATTGTCCGTGTGAATGGAAGATGTGAAAGGTGTTGCGTTAAGGCAGCGACGCTAAAAAGTTCACATTTCTTGTTGGGCAGATGTTAATGAACGAAATAATGTTGCTAAAAATGAACATAATGTTGTTAATAAAGAAAAGAATGATGTTATTACGTGGATAGATGTTGTGTTCTCCCATCAACATGACAACATTCTTGTTCGTTTGAAGATGTTAATAGACGAGGCATAGTCGTTACTAGCGAAAGTAAAGATGTTATTACGCGGACAAAAGTCGTATTTTCCCATCTACATGACGCCATCCTAACTTGTTCATTCGAAGATGTTAATAGACGATGCCTAGTCGTTACTAGCGAAAGTAAAGATGTTATTACGTGGACAAAAGTCGTATTTTCCCATCTACATAACGCCGTCCTAACTTGTTCATTCGAAGATGTTAATAGACGATGCCTAGTCGTTACTAGCGAAAGTAAAGATGTTATTACGCGGACACAAGTCGTGTTTTCCCATCTACATGACGTCATCCTAACTTGTTCATTCGAAGATGTTAATAGACGATGCCTAGTCGTTACTAGCGAAAGTAAAGATGTTATTACGTGGACACAAGTTGTGTTTTCCCATCTACATGACGTCGTCCTAACTTATTAATTCGAAGATGTTAATAGATGATGCCTAGTCGTTACTAGCAAAAGTAAAGATGTTATTATGCAGACACAAATTGTGTTTTCTCATCTACATGACGCCGTCCTAACTTGTTCATTCGAAGATGTCAATAGACGATGCCTAGTCGTCACTAGCGAAAGTAAAGATGTTATTATGCGGACACAAGTTGTGTTTTCCCATCTACATGACGCCGTCCTAACTTGTTCATTCGAAGATGTTAATAGACGATGCCTAGTCGTTACTAGCGAAAGTAAAGATGTTATTATGCGGACACAAGTTGTGTTTTCCCATCTACATGACGCCGTCCTAACTTGTTCGTTTGAAGATGTCCATAGACGAGACATAGTCGTTATTAGCAAAAGTAAAGATGTTATTACGTAGACACAAGTTGTGTTTTCCCATCTACATGACGCCGTCCTAACTTGTTCATTCGAAGATGTTAATAGACGATGCCTAGTTGTTACTACCAAAACTAATGATGTTATTACACTGAGACAAGTTGTGTTTTCCTATCTACATGACGCCATCCTAACTTGTGCATTAGAAGATGTTAATAGACGAGGCCTAGTCGTTAATAGCAAATGTAACGATGTTATTACGCGGATACAAGTTGTGTTTCCAATTTACATGACGCCGTCCTAACCTGTTCATTCGATGTCCTAACCTGTTCATTCGAAGCTGTTAATGAACGAGGCCTAGTCGTTAATAATAAATGTAATGATTTTAATAGCAGGCAGAGTTGTAAATGCAACATGTGATGTTATTTTAGAGGTTTGCGCTGTTAATGTACGGATTGCTGGTGTGAATAAAAAATGTATATCAGGTTGGACAGTAAACTCAAATAATGAACAAACATGCGACACGTCATCATATTCCACTTTCAATAGCGGGAAAGTAGCGTACAAACTGAGTGACAAAAAGGCACAACATATGCACACAACTAGCATGCTTTTCACAAAATAGCGTTGCCTATAACAAAAAGGAGGATGCCAACATGTTCCTATTATGGCAGACAATATCACTAAAGTTTACTATGTCGACCGTTGTCGTTTAGTCGGTGGCTTTGCCAACAAACTAAGAACATCAACTCGAGATGAATTTCGAGGATGATTCACCAGCCACCATAAAATATCCTTATTGTACTGTGTAACTTGATCCTACAAAAAATAAAGTACGCATCAAAAGTAGAGAACATTTTCATGAAAAGTAAAATGCACATGAAAAGTTGAGTGCACATGTAAAGTGTATATGCAAAAGTACATACATTTGTGTAATCGAGTGTCACATTTGGACTCCATTGAAACAACCATATCAACACGTGGACACCATAGTCTTTCCTACAATTGCAAACAACAATCACTTCCTTGGTAGCACAAGTGAAAAAAGTCAAAGTGTGATACACAGCAGATAAGGTAAGACATAGATTATTTTGCTGTGGTATAGGTGCCCGAATGATATCAGCCTTTGGATTCTTGCCATGCTGATTGTGACTAACAAATTGAACTATATCATGAAACCTGTCCCGCTGAACCGGAAAAAAACAATAACATCAGTGGAGTTGTGATCTGTACATATTAAATAAAAGGAAACGGTCAGTGATAAAGCACAATACACATGTCTCCACTGTGTAGACTTGGGGGTTTTCAAATATGCTATTTTTTTTTGCCACAACTGTCAGTTGCATAGAGTCCAGAACAAAGAAATTCATGGTTTTCGGCTCTAAGGCAACACAAACCCAATGTTCACGCACAAGTATAAGGCCAATAACCAATTCAAAATCCGCTATATTGTAGCCTATTCTCTCCGGCAATAAGTGACCCTTGTAATCTGACGGTCTCCAATTCTTACCTTTGCCGACAATGAGCGTCTACAAAATATACATTTTAGTATCAATAAAAAAAAGCACAACCCCTGATTTCCTCATAATATACTGACCATAAAGTTGGCATAAAAAATGTGCCTCTTAATGACTCCTTGTTCCTTCATATCTGCCATTAAAGTCTTGCAAACAAGCGACACCACCTACAGTCTAGAATGACATAATCAAACCTTGGCCATTTACTCAACAATATATAGCATATCATCTAGATTTGGTCTTACTTACCCAATTTTTCACCTTATGAATTTCACCTAAAGAGTATAGCTCTTCTCGAGTGACATATTCGTCACACATGGTCACCATTTCCCTATTATTACATTCAATAATAAGGTAACAACAAAACAAATGTTACAAAACATTATTCAATTGCTTTAAAATACAAATGACAAATAAGGCAAACATCGATCACTCACATATCTCCACCTATGCTTGGAGGGAGCTGGGAAATTACATGGAAAAACCTTTCCTTGTCGTCTACTTCCTTCTTTTTCTGCTTAATTTCCTTAGGCATAACATAGGGGAATTCTATTTTCTTCTCTTTTCTAACCTTACATGATCTGCGCAACACTTGGCCCATGCCAACCTCTTCGTCCCACCATAACGTCCCCTCCTTTTCCTCCACTATTTGATATGCTAATGGGAGAATCACCAATATCACTTTCTGAGGCCTTCTCTTCCTCCTCATCATTTTCTTCTCCTTCAGCATAAACAATGTTATCATTATCGTGTGCATGAGGGTCCATTTTCTTCTTGTGATCTTTCTGTCCTTCGATCTTTTCCTGCCCCCTCTCTTCACTTGGACTTTTATCAACTCCTCAGCAATAACCCTTGTCAATCTTCTATACATATCTTTCAGGTCCTAATCACGACAAAAGAAATGTCAACGTTATGAATTTGTTTGTAACGTACAACTATGGGAAGTTAGATACACATACCTAGTCTAAATGGTCAATTCCTATGTTGTCCTCTGGCTGCACATATGTTTGAGAGGTTGTTCCTCCAAATAGTATGCCCATATTACTTTCCCTATCTAATTTAACCATTTCTTTTAATCTCTCCTCAGTCCAATACTTAATAGCATAGCCATATTGGTGTCTCTCAGTTGTCACCATTGCGAAGTGCTCACCGAAATATACCTGACCATTCAATCACATATTATCAGCTACAACAATTGGCAATTGAAGCATATAAATTGGAAAAAAAATATAAATACATACCAACAATAAGTACATGCATCCACCGACATTCGTGTTGGTAGTCTTCTTCTTCCTAACAGCTCTAACATAGTATTCCATCTCTTTCCACAACTCTTGAATTATGAAGGTCGCCCAATCAAATTTCTGAAAGCCTTTTATGGTCGCACTCATCACCTTCAGTAACCAATAATTCACCTTTGGGCTTGCAGTGGGAGATAGAAACATTCCAAGTGTGTACAACATGAACAAGAACTCGAAATTATCATTCTCTCCCCCCATAATGGCCTAAAAAATTTTGTTATATAGGCGTCTTGAATACTCACTCTTTAGCTTTGTGTACACTAGGTCATCATCATCCACATTAGCACAAATAAGTTTACCTTTGTGCAGGACACCAAGTAACTGCTACACATCAACCGTTGAAATTTCCCTTGTCTTGCCCCTAATTCAGAATTGGTGAGTTGGTGGATCATATGACCGAAGCATTGACGCAATAAGATCTTTCGGTAACCGATTGCAACCTCCAACCTCAAGCAACTTGCTGAAACCTAATCTCTCAATCCTATCCTTCAGACTTGTGTCTTTGCTTATGAAGTCAACCAATTGCTTGAATTGCCGGATTGAGGAACGTGTGATAAATGGTATTTTCCTCTTCATACTCTTCTTTTCCATTATTGATTTCTTTTTATTCTGAGTATATTTTTCCTTCTCACAATATTCCTTTCTCTCTTGGTCACTCAATGCTCTCCATGCTTGTAGCGCATCATTGAAGGGTAGAACACATTTATCAGCTTTTTTCCCCTTCAATTTATTGAAAAACTCTATTTTAAACAACACCAGGCCATTTTTCAATCCTTTAGTTGTCTCCCCTTTTCTCACCTCCTTATTCCCTTGTTCATTTAAATTCTGCCCTCCTTCCATAACCTTATGCCCTTCTTCAACAATCTCATGGCCTTCTCCACCAATGTTTTGCCTTTCTCCTCCCCCCTCCTGCCCTTCTTCAACCACCATGTTCTGCTGCAAAACAACTTTCAACATCCAAGTACAGGGGCCTTAACAAAATAGACCCTAAACCAAACATGTATCCAAGTATACAATCCAATCAACTCTCTATGCATGAGAATATAAACCTCTACAATGTTACACTCAATCAAATTAGTCATATTCATAAACACATTCAAACCTCGTGGCCATTGATCTAATTTATATTTCTGTCACTATAGGAATAACTTCAAAGCCTACAGTTTTCAATCAAAATTTTGAAGTTCTTTGTTATGTCTGAAAACAACATCTCTCTCACTATTAATAACATCAGCTTCTTTATTAACAACATCCTTCTCACTATTAATAAAAAAAATCAACATATGAACATGTAAAATATAAAAATCTACTTGTGCGAGTCAATGAACCAAGCAAATATTAGCTCAATGCAAAACTGATAATCTCTAAACTTGAAAAGAAAAAATAACTTTAAAAAATATGGAAAGAAAAAACAATTACCACTGCCTTGTTTTGAAGAAGCAACGTTCCAGTAATAATGGTTTGCTGGGTCCAACCAAAAACAAAAAACATTACAATTAGGCAAGCTCATAATGCATGAAGGAGATGGAGTTTTATGTTTTCAGCATTTAAATTGGTTGTAGGCTTAAATAAGTGAGAGTAGTTTTGTCTTGTAAAACACAAAAAGTGATTATTTAAAAAAGGAGGCAAACAAACACTAATTTACTCTAATGATTGAACTATAGGGACAACAACACATAATTGCTACTAGTCACATTTTACACAAAGAAGATACTTAAAAAAATAATCCATTTCAGCTTTTCTACCTACATTCAACCCCTCATTATTACTACTTTACTTTGTAAAACTAGAAAAACAAATGTACTGACAGAGAGACAAAGCTTGAGGACAGAAGCACTCGTTATCAATAGATTCAGTGTGAAGCCAGAAAACAATGATATGAAAGGGTAGCTTTGCAAGAGAGGTATGGTGATAATCTGCTTATGGCACCCAAACAATAAAGTACAGTTAAAATAATGAACACTGCAAATGCCAAAATCATAGCACAGTCGCATGAAAGAAAAAGCAATAATAAGTGAGAAAATAATGAACAATGCAAATGCCAAAATCATAACACAGTTGCATGAGAGCAAAAGCAATAATAAGTGACAAAATAATGAACTGCAGAGGGGCCCCACCCTACCTTCCTACACCCCACCCTCGTTGGACTTTAGCCTCACCGTACTGCGCCACGCCGCTCCGCCTTCCCAAACCCCACACTCGCCAAAAGCAATAATAAGTGAGAAAATAACGAACTGCAGAAGGGCTCCACCTTACTTTCCCACAATCCACCCTCGCCGAACTTTAGCCTCACCGCGCAGCTCCGCCTTCCCAAACCCCACACTCGCCCGGGTCTCACCTCGCCGCACCGTTCCACTCTGCCTTCCCACACCCCACACTCACCCGACCTTAGTCTGGCTTCGCTGCGCCACCCTACGTCCCCCACCCTACCATCAACCCAAGCTCGTGTCTCCTCGTTTTCCTCCACCCGAGCTCCTGTCTCCTCCTTTTCGTTTTGCCTCGTGTCTCTTCCTTTTTCACCCACTCTCCGTCACTCTCTGATCTGTATGCCGCTCGTGTCTTTAGTTCCCTTTTTATAGGGTATTTAGGTCATTTTGTTAACATTTCAAATGCCAGATTTCTCATGCCTCACTGATTTAGGATTTGTTATTTTCACCCAACCTTTCTGTCCTTTTCTATTTTTGTTTGTAATTTTCTAGAATTTTCCCAAAAGAAAACACTCATACAATTTTTTTTTTAAAAAAAACATACTCAAATGGCTTTTTAATGTAAGACCTACTTAATTGATTAATGATTTTAGTTAAGTTAATTAGTATGATATATTTTTTCTAAAACACTCTAATTATATTTTTTAATTCTCATTCTCCCTTTCCTACTTCATTGTTATTGAGGGAATGTCACTAGGTCAACCGAGGAAATTGAAAAAATAAAAAAGCGTCTTACATTTGATACCAACATTAGTTCTCTAATAAGGTCAAACATTAAAAACAAGTGAAGTACAATTTTCATTTTTGTTTCTTTTTCCAGCTTAGCTTCCTCTCAACTTCCTTCCTATTACTAAAGGCTAAAATCTAAAAAACTCCCCCTAAACTTCGAATCAGTTATATATGACCCATTAATGTTTTAAAGTTTAAATCTCTTGACGTTTTAATTTTTCACATCAAGCATCCTGCTGTTAATTTATTAATAAAAAGTCAAAAACTGTCACCTCATATTAATGAAGATAACATGACATCCTACATAACATCCTACTTAGCATATGTATAAATTAATAATTTTATGATAATCATATGTATATTAGATAAGTGTTAAAATGTCATTTTTTTCCTTTTAAAAAATTATTTCTTTTTGTTTCATTGCAACCCTTTCAATTCCAAAAACCCTAATTCCTTTAGGGCTTGTTTGGTTGGAGGGAAGGGGATGGGAGGGGGGGAAAAATTAGCCCCTCCTCTTGTTTGGTATGAAATTTTGGAGGGAAGGGAAGCTAAAATTTGCTTCTCTCTCCCCTTCCTTCCCCTTATTTTGATCCCCTCCAAATTGGGGTTTTTTGGAGGGTAGCCAAATTTTGTGATCAATTTGTCCCCCTTCTATTTTGTATATTCCATCTCTACCCATTCAAAAAATCAAAAGAAACTCCACTCACAGATGCAGAACCGCTCGCCTTGCCAGTCCACATTGTTTTCGCCCATCCCAACCCAGAAAACGATACCAACTCAGGAGCATCTCCATCACAATCATCAGTCTCAACCTTTGGCTGCTTTCATACATTGACACCTCACTCTTTGAGCTATCTCAAGCCACTCACTTCTTATATGATCATCAAGGAATATGGTATCTTCTCGTCTCACAAGGATGCTGTTGGGTCCTCGCCTTATTCATTCTTCGAGGCCCCAAATACTCACTTCTTCCTTTTTTTAGCTGTATCTTGTTCAAATTTTTATAAATGATTAACTAAGTTCGTTGATGGTGATCAATTGGTTGCAATTTTTTTCCAACCACTAACTGCAATTATAGTCTTATAGAGCTGAGCTTATTTAATAAATCCATTAGTAAAGTTAAACTTTGTGATTCAAACGTAAAATATGTTAATTTGATTTTTAAAAATATATTATCATATCAATAAGAGATAAAAAAATATCATCATATAAGTTTTTATATACATATTAACAATAAGTTGAGATGAGAGTGAATTTTCATAAATTGTGTAATTTAAATTAAGGTGTAAATTAATTTATATAAGTGAAAAATAATCTAACATATAAGGGTAAAATGATAAATTAGTTTTTATCTATCTTCCCATCCCCTCTTAAACCAAACAAAAGATCATTAAACATCCCTCCTCTTCCTTCCCCTCCAACCAAACCAAACAAGATAATCCTTTACCCCTCCTCTCCATTCCATCCCATTCCATCCCCTCCCTTTGAACCAAACAGATCCTAATATATTATAACAATATTATTATATTAATTAAATAACAAATATATATATATATATAGAGAGAGAGAGAGAGAGAAATTAATCTGAATGGATATTTATTAAAATATTGGCTAAAGTATAAATTTGGTTATTTAAGTTTATATGAGATTCTATTTTAATACTTTCACTTTAAAAAACGTGATTTTAGTCCTGTCAAGTTAACAACATTAACTTCACTAACGAAAAATTATAAGTCAACAAATTTAAACTGTTGACATGTCCAAAATTTAATTATTTAATATAATTACTTTTATATTTTAATTTTAAAATCGATCTTCATGAAAGCATGTCAGTATTTTAAACTTGAAGAATTGGCAATTTAAAATTGCCGACTCAGCATTTTTCATAGTGAATTTGAAAGTGTTAACTTTAAATGACCAAAAATACACTTTTTAAAGCTAAATGACTAAATTAAAACATCATCCATATTTAAAGGACCAAATGTATACTTCAGCTTAAAATATTTTATATCTTTTTATTTGTTATCTTCTATGGCTGTCTCACCACACTTCTGAATTGTGTACATTAAATTTATTTATACGTATTCTTATTATTTAAAATTGTAATAATATTGATATAGTAAGTGAGAGGAAACTAGAGGGAGACGTTGAAGTATGACTTATTTTCATAAATAAATTTTGCACATTAAATTTTTTTTATTGGCAAAATACCAAATAAAGGTGTTCCATATGATACCAAAACCGCAACAGGTACAACCTACCATAGGTTGGTATATTCTCATTATTTTGTTGTTGAATGATATAGGTTGGCTATGCCTAATTAATCACGTGATGCAGGCATCTCTCGTACCGGCGACATGTTGTGATGAGATTGTTAAGAGTGCACGCAAATTTTTAAGGGATCTACGACTAAGAAAAAGAAGACCCATTTAGTTGCATGGGATAAAGTGCGTACTACGAAGGCACAAGGAGGACTTGGATTGAGGCACTCATGCTTTACATAACCAAGCTTCCATAATGAAGATTGGATAGAGATTGATTGCTGATCCGGATGCCTTATGGGTTAGGGTGGTTCATGGCAAATATCGGTGTAGGGACGACTTACTGCCAACAGTTGATAAGGAATGCACTAGTTCTAGGGTTTGGAGTAGAATCAACGCCACATGGGACAAAGTTCAGGAAGGGGTTGAGTTTGTTGCCAACAAAGGTTGGAATTGGACTAGATGGAAACATGCATGTAGCGGCCAATCTCAATGAAGTCAGCATGTAGCTTGCTCTCGAATGCACAAGTCCCAGTCACGTCCGAATGGTTTAAACTATGGAAGCTAAACATACCACAAAGATGTAAAACTCATTTGTGGTTGTTGTTGCATAATCTGAGTTTTTTATATTTTGGTTTAAAGACCAAAATGCTATTAAGACTCACTTAAAGACCAATTGAGTAATGGGATTGGCTAAAACAATAATGTTTTTTACAAAAATCATAATATTTTTTACAAAATCAATAAGTACTGATAAGATGTGTGAAATGATTGGCCAAGGGTTGTGGGCTGTAACCAATTGAACAATGGAATTGATTAAAATAGTAATGGTTTTGACAAAATCAATAATAAGTATTGACAAAATGTGTGAAAAGATTGGCCAAGAGTTTTAAGCTATGACCAACTTAGTAATAGAATTGACTAAAACATTAATGTTTTTGACAAAAGTCGTAATGGTATTGACAAAATCAATAGTACTGACAAAATGTCTAAAATGATTGGCCAAGAGTCATGGGCTATGACCAATTAAGTAATGGAATTGACTAAAACATTAATGTTTTGACAAAATTCATAATAGTTTTGAAAAAATCAATAAGTACTGACCAAATGTGTGAAATAATTGGCTAAGAGTTTTGCGCTATAGCCAATTGAGTAATGAGATTGACTAAACCATTAATGATTTTAACAAAAATTGTAATGGTTTTGACATAATCATTAGGCACTGACAAAATCAGTAATGGTTTTTTCTCTCTGTGAGTCTCTCTTTCCACCATCCGAGGATCACCCATTTCACCCAGAAACATGCACATACACCACCAGAACGACAACCCATCCAAGGCTTTTATGATTCTGACTTTGAAAAAAAAGTCAAACCTAGATCAACAATTAACAAAACTAAAGGAAAAAAATTAATCTGGACAAAATAAGGGGCTGTTTGATTTTGTTTTTAAAAACTATTTTTTTGTTTTTAAAAACAATAAAATAAGAAAACCTGTTTGATAAACTGTTTTCAAAAAATTGTTTTTAAAAACACAAAAACAAAAAGTTGTTTTTAAAAACTAAAATACAAAAACAGTTTTTAGTTGTTTTCTATTTTTTGTTTTCCTACTTTTTATTTTTTGAGGTTGTCACTTATCCATTATTAATACTACACTATCAATGATGACCACCGTCGCTTCACCACCGACGACCACACCGTTACGTCACTTCAAAAATAGATTTTTCAAAATAACTATCTAAACATAATTTTTTTGCTTTTTTATTTTTAAAACTTGTTTCTAAACACTGTTTTATAAAACTATTTTTGAGAACAAAAAACAGAGAATAGAATCAAACAGCCCCTAAACCTCCTCCTTTTATCATTGGAGTCCATAAACAATTTAAAAAAATTCCAAGTGATGATCTAGGAAGAACAATTAACCATCTGGGAAAAAACAAAAGAAAAAGATCAATCTGATAGAAGATCTATGAAGAAGACAAAATAGCAAGATCAATTTAATGAGTTAAACCCACTGATGTCGAGGGAAGAGGAAAAGAAATAGCAGGGAACGAGATCAGGAAGAGGGAGAGAGGGAGAGGAGTCAAGGAAGGAGAGAGGGAGAGGGAGAATGAGGGTGGAGTTTTAATTTGAGGGGCATTTTGGTCATTTGCCACAAACATAAAAATCCCAGATCCCCCCTCTATCCTTCACAAGTGTTAATAGACTTTTATGAGTTTTGAAAATTCACAAGGTATTTAGGTATCTTTTGCCCTATTTTTATTGTGTATCATTCTCTTCTTTAAATACACACACACACACCGTCCATCTGAAATGATCAAAATTCTTTTCTATTTAGGGATGTTTGATATCTTTTCTATTCCCAAATAAATTAAAAATGTTGTGGGAGATAATTTGAAATGCATACAAAAATGAAAATAATTTGTATGTCTTTAAGAGAACTATCTCAATTAGGCTAAAAAATACTCGAATATAACTGAATTAGAAAGTCATAGAAAGAAAGCAAAACACTGTACTCTGTTGACTATTTTTTGAGAGATTAAGAAAGTTAAATAAATTATTTAATCTTGCCATATGTCATGTATCATTAGATTATATATCAGTTTATAAGTTAGGTAAAATAGTAGATTTCAAAAAGAAAAATAATAGATCTTGCGTAGTGGCAAGTCATGAGATATTTGGTGATGGAGGGAGACGAAGAAGGAGATGAAGGTGAACTACGGCAAATAGGTAGAATAGAAGGCGAACCACGAATTGCAATTGACCTTTCACGAATTGCAAATAAACTTTTTAGGAATTGCAACCGAGTTTTCGTGGTGTGCAAATAAAGTCAAAACGCAAGTGAACTTTCACAAATTGCAAGTGACCTTTCGTTATGTAAAAATTAAGTTAAAGTGCAAATGCAAATGACCTTTTATAAATTGCAACTAAGCTTTCAGGAATTGTAACTGAACTTCTGTGGTGTGCAAATTAAGTTAAAATGCAAGTGACATTCTTTCAAATGCAAATGCAAGTGATCTTCTACGAATTGCAAATGACCGTTCATAAATTGCAAATAACCTTCTAAGAATTGCAAATGAGCTTCCATTGTGTGCATTTTCGTCATTTTCTCTACATTTATATTTCTCCTACAGGACCACTGGTTCCTGATACCAATAGCCAATTAATTTTTTAATCAGGGACTTTTAGCGAATTTTTACTTTTCTTAATATATATATATATATATATATATATATAAGGAGGTGATTCCTTTTTTTGGTACAAACCCATGGGTGTCCAGGAAACCTATGTGGCATTTGTCAACACACGTTTTCATTTCGATATTCAAATAGTAATAAAGACAGAATTTAATGGGAAGACAGAAAAGTACAGTTATACTGATAGAAATATTCGTTTACAATCCCGATATCGTTTGTAGACGAAATACAAAAAATACAGTGAAAGTTTTAATGTTTACAAATTTTACCAAAATATCACAAAATAGAATAATTATGACCACGATCTTGTCCTAGCCTTGAGACACGTGCCGTTCACTTTCCGGTGTCTACATCTTTTCCCTTTGCCCAACTGGTACCCACTAAGGAGTTCGTTGAAAAATAGAGTGAAATTCCGAAGAATCCCCGTAGAGACATAATATCGTTCATAGAGAATACGAAAAGTAAATATGACATGCGCCAAGGTATGCACAAATTAATGAACAATATAAACACATCATTGTCATATATACATGAGTAGGGCTCAACCTCACAATCTACACCGGTTAGACTTCTGCCAACTCCTAGTGTAAGTGCACTTCTGACACTAATTGCTCCTCTTTAGGCAAATCATGTTGATTAATAAAGTGCATTTACAAAAAATGGTAACCACACAATCACATAACTTATGGCATAGTGTATGAAGGATAATGTCCCTACTTAATGCTTTATAATCCTCTATTTAATGGTGTCTAGTAAAGCGTGCTGTCCCGGCGTCCAACTCGGTTCTAAAATATTAAATATACCAGAAATATGTCATAACCTATCCAAGTATCATTTTAGACTCTTCCATAGTGTTTCTTATGGTGTAAATTTACTAAAATGCCCCCGGAACCCTCTCCCAGCCCCGCCGTACCCGGCCCGATGACAATTTTTTCCAAAATTTTGACTAAAGCTATTCTGATTTAATTTCGCCCAAGGAATCCATTTTCGGGCTCGAAATTACCAAATTCACTGTCAAATTACGAAAATATCCTTGACAGCCTCTATTTAGTGATTTCAGTGACGTTTTCGTAATTATGTTTTTTCGGCCTCTACCGAAAAAGTGTCCAATTGTAACCCCACCTATTTTTTCCCACTGATTCCAATGGAATCATTTGTTTTATGAGAATCCAACTCCTAGTATCAGTTCTGGTCCTGGCGGAAAATATGAAGAAAAATAGAAAAAATGGAGCTTTGTGTTTTAGCTTCCAAAACTTATACTTTTCCACTTCTAATCCTTGGTTAACTCATTTAAACACTTCATAATCATGATTTAAAGGATTTTGGGAAGCATAACCCCTTAAGGTTATAGCTTTTCTAATTTTACAACTCAACCCAAAAATCATAAAAAACCAAACAACAATTATCAACAACAACTCAAGAAGGCAAATTCATGAAGTTACCTTCTTTAGCTTCTTGGTTTCCTCTTACTCTAGGCTCCTCCTTCTCTTTCCCCTTGAGCTAAGAATGTTCCTTCTAACACATGGATTTTATTGAAGAAGGAGAGTTTAGAGATATTTTCATGGAAGATCACAAGGAAAATACTTAAAAGACAACACTTGCCTTGGTTTTCTTGCTCCTTCTTCTCTCTAGCTCCCAAGAACTTCACAAACTCACTCTCTCTCTCTTGTCCTTGTGTTTGGACGAAATGTGTGTATAAAGGGAAAGGGAAGATGTTTTATTTGATTTATTCATATTTCTTCCTAGCCATTGATTTAATCAAGAGCTTCCAATGTGACACTTGTCACACTCCCTTCTTCCTCATAATTTCTCCACCTAATTTCCATTATATTGAATCAATGATCTCCCTTTTGCTTGCCCCTAAAAATAGTCCCTACCCCCTCTCCTCTTACAAGACAAGCAATCTCCTTACATGTAATCAAGTTGTCTCTTCCTTCACTCAAGCTATTCTCATCATGCACGTCACCATACTTCCCACCATAATTGCTCCCTTTTACTCTCCTTAACATTGAACTAGCATGTCTCCATAATTGCTCCCTTGGTTAGCTTTTAAAAAAAACGTACTCCCTCTTCTCATGCTCCAACTAAACCATTACTCTTTCAACTAGACCAATTCTTGCACTCAAGGTAGCATACCATTTCATCATTATTTGTCCATGTAGCATTTTTTTAATGCAATTTGACATGTGCTCATACAAATCCATTATAATTTAATCCCCTCCTCATATGATCATGACACTTGGCATTTTGATTCCACTAATCAATTTCTAACACCTTTTATTTTTAATTTTCTGAATAATGCCAATTCTGGCATATTTTCTACCTTAACTTTGAAAAATCATAACTAATTTTGTAGACATCGTTTCGAAGCGATTCCAAATCCTATGGAACCCTTATTGAGTCTAATTTCAAGAAAAAATATAGAATTTTACTAGTTGGGATCATATCATTCCCAGATTTTCAATCTTTGACCGCTGCTCCAGAAATTAGTCAATTTCATTGGGCAAACTTCAAAAATTCATAACTCTCAATCCACAAATCAAAATGGCTTATAATACCTATCAAATTAAAGCTTAGGATGTCTACTTTCACCTTGTAAAATTTCATAATTTTTTCTCATCATTTGGTCTTTCAAAACTATATGAAAATCTCACTGCCTCGCAAGCAATTTCACTAAAACCATTATTCCACTTTCAATTTTCAATATTTAATTCATTAGGCCTTAAATATTCACCATTTCATTGAATATATAAAATAATTACAATATATTTTTTGTGAATAAAATTTGGGATGTTACGCATTCGCGCATCCAATTCCAGAGAAATACTTACATACTTTGAATATCAGGTTATCTGAACTCTGTCCAATAAAAACATAACAATTCGAGTTATTTTAATCCTAATTGCTTGATGACTCATTTGAAAAAAAATTCGAATTTTTTCTTTTTTTAAAGAAAAAACATCTTAATTTGGAAATAAACTAAAATAAAATTATCAACTAATATTTTTCTAAAAAACAAGATAAAATTTAAATTTTTTCAGATGAGTCATCATTCAACCAGGATTAAAATGATATAAGTTATTTTGTTTTTTATTGGATATAGTTTAAGTGACATGGTACTCTTGGAGTATGTAAATATTTCTTTACATACTTTAAGAGTGTTACATCATCTGTACTTTAACTAATTAAAATATAATAACTTATCTTATTTTAATTTTACATGGAAGATGAGTCGTTTGGAGAAATTCAAATTTTATGATTTTTTTTTTAAAAAAATAACTCATGAGAAGGAATTGTGTCTTTTGTTTTTCTAAATTATGAAATTTATGTTTTTTAAAATTATAAAATTTGAATTTCTCCAGATGATATATCTATCATACAGGATTAAAATAAAATAAGTTATATTTTATTTAGTCAGAATTAAATATCAATCAGTTTCCTGGTGGTCACACAGTTTTGCGCGAGAAGGTTGTCTTCCAACACCCAAACGCCTCCTCCAGCAGATTGAAGCTCATCTTCGCCAGAGCATCCGCCGTCCCCCTTCATACTCACAGGACCTTTGGCCTCCGCAATCTGAAAGCTCCACCTCCCCGTCTGTTGCATAGGTGAATGAATGATATCCATGTTTTTAACTATGAAAACTATAAAAGTTGTTTATTAAATATCACTATTCTTAGAATTTGTTTTAAAATGTTTGTATTTTAAATTTTTTTTTTCGAAGCTCAAAATTTGAATTTCAAAATTCAAAATACATATATTTCTGATTTCTTTGATTACATTCAAGGGACTTGGCTTGTCTCTTTCTCTTATGGGTGTGTTTGGGGACCCCCTTTAAGCCCAATTAACCACTATAAACTCAATTGTCAATTGAGAATTCAAATTTTGAGTGTTTGGAGAAGCCAATTGGTAATTGAGCTTTTGCCAAAATCCAATTGGTGAAAGCTCAATTGGGAGAAGCTAGAAAATGGAGCTTTTGTTAAAAGCTAATGACATTTTATGCTAGATTAGGTTGTCTAGAAATTAGTTATATGATATTGGCTTTTCCCATAAAATATTTTTTAAATAGTATGTAGTATCAAAAAATATTTTTTTGAGTGTTTTTAACCTCTTAAAATATTTTTCTAGTTATACCCACTACCTAATGTGCTATTAGACTGATTGTAATTTTACCCACTTTCTAGTTGTAACCACTCAAAAAATATTTTTTTAGTGTTTTTAACCACTTAAAATATTTTTTTTGGTGTTTTTAACCTCTTAAAATATTTTTTCAATTATACCCAGTGTGTTATCATATTGATTGCAATTTTACCTTTAATGTATTTTTTCAGCTCCAAAAATAACTTTAAAATATTTTTTTGGTGTTTTTAAACCCTTAAAATATTTTTTCAGTTGTACCTAGTGTGTTATTAGACTTATTATAATTTTACCCTTAATATACTTTTTCAACTCCAAAAATTACTTTAAAATATTTTTTGGTGCTTTTAACTCTTTAAAATAATTTTTCAATTATACACAGTCTTAGGAGACTAACTACAATTTTACCTTTAATGTATTTTTTTTAGTAGCAAAGAGAACCCAACACTTAGAATATTGATTTATTGATTTCCACCCACTCTAAAATATTTTTCCAGTAGCACCTAATATTTTAAAGTAATTTTTAAGTATTTACTTGATTTTTTAAATATTTTTCCACCCTCTCTCTTTTATCATTATCACAAAAGTCCTTATGCTTAAGTCAATCCAAACAAGTTTTATTTTTGTAAAAGCCCAATTGACAATCGCCAATCCAAACATAAATCACATTACATAATTTGGTTTTTACCAAAAGTAATATCACAACAAGCCCAATTGAAACAAGCTCAATTACCAATCGCTGTTCCAAACACACACTGAGTCATGAGTGAAATGAAAAATGAAATCTCAACTACATAAAGAATGTTTGTGTAATATATATTTTAATTTTAGGAGCGATTTATAAATAGAGAGATCATTTTTGCAATTTATATTAAATAAGTGTTCTTTGTATTTTTAAAATGCATGAATATGCCATCTACATAAAATGCATGGGAAGCTCTAATAACTATAAAGAGAAAATCAATGTAGAGTTGGTTTAGCGATGTAAGGCCCTGGTAAATCCCTTTAGGTCTTAAATTCGAATTCCAGAAGAAACACTTGTGTTGGGAGGAGCAACTCCGAACCCCGAACCGAATATCGGATGATAATATTAAAAAAAACTAAAAAGAGAAAAATTAGGTATTAGGTAATTATCTATTTAAACTTTTTTATTCAAATTGTTAAAAGAATTAGGGAAAGTTAAAAGTTAAATATATGGGAATTTTATTTACCTGAAAATTTATTAAGCTATCATGTGTACATGGATTTAGTATTTAAATTTATATAATATATTAAATATTTCAATGTATCGCATCAGGGATTTAGATTTTGACATGGAAGTATGGAACTCGCCTTCTTGGCCAGGAGATCAGACACACCATTAGCCTCCCACTTGCACAACGGAACCTCCGCGCTCCCATCTCTATCTAACAACCTATGGATTTCCTCAAAAACTTCAGCAGCAGGGTGGTCATCCGCTAACCCAATTTGTATAATAGAGATTACGTGTGTGTTTGGTAAGTTTTCAAACCATGGTTTACGCAATCCGAAATAGAACTCCTCTCACACACTTATCTCGTAAGTCATAAAAGCTATTAAAAAAAGTTAATCCAAATACACAACCGTAACATCCAAACCACGGTTTTAAAAAAAAAAATTTGTAAATCGAGAGAAAACTTCTCTCACGTACTTATCTCATAAATCATAAAAACTATTTTCCAAAATACTAATCCACACACCAAAAGGAACCCGTGGCGGTTGTTGAAGGCAAATTTGTTCTTTTTTGTTTTGTCCTTTCACTCCTTTGATGTGCAGAAAATAGATGGTGAGAGAAAGCAAGGAACGTATGCTTACGTGTTAAAACATCCGGGTGGCAATTTTTTATGAGAGATATATCAAACACAGGAGGTAAGTTTTCTCCTTATAAAATATGTTAATATAATTTTAATAAAAATATTATTATAATGAAAAATATATAATATTTTTATTAAATTTAAAATAATATATTTTTAAAAATAGATTATTTTTATATTAAAAATATATTATTATGAAATTATTTTAAAATTAAAATATTTTATTATAAATAAAAAATACTATTATAATTAAAAATATATTATCATACAATTAATTTAAAATAAAATATATATTGAAAAAGACTCAGATCAAATTTTTTATATTCATTTCATCAAATTCTTCAGTCACATTTGATTACATGTCTTATTTTTAAAGTATTATTATGTAACTAAACTAATATGATAAAAAATAGGACATATGGTTATGTAATTGATGAACTTAATGTGATGAATATAAGGAATTTGATATAAATATGATTTATATATATTATTGTATTAATTATAAATAAAAATATTATTATATTAATTAAATAAGATATAAATTAATTTATATAACACAAAAATAAAAATATAACCAAAGTAGGAGTAATATGATAAACTTCTAATTTTTTTCTTCTTGTCCCATTTTACACCAAATAGAGGATATTAAAGACCCCTGGCCACCAAACCCTCTACCCTTTCCTTCTATCACCTTCCCTCCATTCCCTCAACCAAACGGGCCCTGAATCATCGTAGTTGTTATCTCTTTCCTTTGCTGGCACAATGCAGGAGTTGAAACTCTGAATGGTCTAGATTGATCAAACCCCCCGTAGAGTTTTTCATTGCCTATTCCTTCAGTTGGAATATACATACATACATATATATATATTTAACAACGAAACCCTATTTCTTCTCTGGCCACATTAAGTCGAATGACTTTACTTCTGTGTATGTTTTCATGGATTGGATAGTTTATACTGGATGGTTAATTTGAATTGACGCAAAGTCCAATAAGTTGCCCAAGGAGTACACATCGGCATCTTGCCTTGGGTCTGCATAAATGAAGATTCACTTGAAGTGCCGAGGTATTTTTTGTTTGAATTATTAATTACTTTTGTTACCAACTGCCTTATTCACTGGATGCAATATCAAACTCATTTGTACTAAAATTTAATTTTTTTTCCTCCTGCACTTTAAGTTTCAGTTTTGTTGTTGTTATTGTCATTGTTGCAGTATCAAACCTTCAATATGTTCTGAAGTGCCGGCAAATCGACCCTTTATTTAAAAAGTTCTCATCTACGTCAAATGGACCTTCTGATCTATATGCAAAAGTTGTTCCCTCTGTGGAGGGGAGAAATCAAGATTACTCAAGAAATTTGGTTAGTCACAAACAAGTGGTGGATGATGTATGCCAGGTTTTGGGGACTGATCCTTGGGGACCAGCTATTGAGAATGAACTGTCCGCGTTTGTTGAAAAGCCTCAGCCAGAAATAGTTGTTGGAGTATTAAGGAGGTTAAAGGATGTCAAGAAGGCATTACACTATTTTAGGTGGGTGGAGGGAAAAACTGAACAAGCACATTACCCTGAATCATATAATTCACTTCTCAAGGTCATGGCTAGGAGCAAAAACTTTGACTTCTTGGAACAAATTCTTGAAGAAATGAGTATTGCTGGATTTGGATTATCTAGTGACACTTGTGTGGAATTAGTTGCTTCCTCTGTCAAATCACAGAAGCTGAGAGAAGCTTTTGGCATCATTGAAACAATGAGGAAATTCAAATTTCGCCCGGCTTTTTCAGCTTACACAACGCTGATTGGTGCCCTCTCTGCATCTCGTGCTAATGAATCTGATCTTATGCTCAGACTTTTTCGGCAGATGCAAGAACTAGGTTATGAAATAAGTGTTCATTTGTTCACTACACTTGTTCGTGTATTTGCCAAGGAGGGCCTTGTTGATGCTGCACTTTCCTTCTTGGATGAGATGAAGAGTAACTCAGTTAATGCTGATGTAGTTCTCTATAATGTATGTATAGATTGTTTTGGCAAAGTTGGCAAGGTGGATATGGCCTGGAAATTCTTCCATGAAATGAAAGCTCATGGGTTAATGCCTGATGATGTGACATATACTAGCATGATAGGGGTTCTTTGGAAGGCAGGGAGGTTGGATGAGGCTGTTGAGTTGTTTGAGCAAATGGATCTCAACAGGAGTGTACCTTGTGTATATGCTTATAATACCATGATCATGGGTTATGGTTCGGCTGGAAAGTTTGATGAAGCATACAATTTACTTGAAAGGCAAAAGATAAAGGGATGTATTCCTAGTGTAATTGCGTACAACTGTATTCTTACTTGCCTAGGGAAAAAGGGTAAAATAGAGGAAGCATTGAGAGTCTATGAAGAAATGAAAAGGGATGCATCACCCAATCTTACAACCTACAATATTTTAGTTGACATGCTTTGCAGAGCAGGAAAAGTTGATTCTGTTCAGGATGTTCAGGATGCGATGAAAAGAGTCGGTTTGTTCCCTAATATCGTAACTATAAACATAATGATTGATCGACTGTGCAAGGCTCGAAGACTTGATGAGGCTTGCTCCATATTCTTACAATTGGACCATAAAGTTTGCACACCTGATGCAGGTACATTTTGTTCTCTTATTGATGGCTTGGGCAGACATGGCAGGGTGGATGATGCCTACAAGCTCTATGAGCAGATGTTAGATTCTGGTCAGATTCCGAATGTTGTTATATATACATCCCTTATCAGGAATTTCTTCCAATGTAATAGGAAAGAGGATGCTCACAAAATTTACAAAGAGATGCTCCTTTGTGGCTGTTCTCCTGATCTCGTGCTCCTAAATATTTACATGGATTGTGTTTTCAAATCTGGTGAAATTGAGAAAGGGAGGGCTTTATTTGAAGAAATAAAAACTCACGGGTTAGTTCCTGATGTTAGGAGCTATTCAATTTTAATTCATGGTCTTGTTAAAGCAGGTTTTGCAAAAGAAACATATAAGTTATTTTATGGGATGAAGGAGAAAGGATTGCATTTGGATACCCGTGCTTACAATGCTGTTATTGATGGATTTTGTAAGGTTGGGAAGGTAAATAAAGCTTATGAACTGCTTGAGGAAATGAAGACAAAAGGTTTCCAACCAACTGTTGTGACTTATGGTTCTGTCATCGATGGACTTGCTAAGATAGACAGGCTTGATGAAGCATACATGTTGTTTGAAGAAGCAAAATCAAAAGGTATTGATGTTAACTTAGTCATCTATAGTAGCTTAATTGATGGGTTTGGGAAGGTGGGAAGGATTGATGAAGCATATTTAATTATGGAGGAGTTAATGCAGAAAGGTCTGACCCCTAGTATATTCACATGGAATTGCTTACTTGATGCATTGGTGAAAGCTGAGGAAATTGATGAAGCTCTTGTCTGCTTTCAATCCATTAAAGACATGAAATGTGACCCAGATGTGGTAACTTACAGCATTATGATAAATGGTCTTTGCAAGATTAGAAAATTTAACAAGGCCTTTGTATTCTGGCAAGAGATGCAAAAGAAGGGGTTGAAGCCCAATACCATCACGTATACCAACATGATATCAGGGCTTGCAAAGGCTGGAAATGTTTACGAGGCTAGTGATCTCTTTGGGAGATTTATGGCAGGTGGCGGCATACCTGATTCAGCTTGTTATAATGCTATGATAGAAGGCTTAAGCAATGCCAATAAAGCAATAGATGCATATGCACTTTTTGAGGAGACTCGCATGAAAGGCTGCCGCATAAATAGCAAAACCTGTGTTGTCCTTTTAGATGCATTGCATAAGGCTGATTGCCTTGAGCAGGCGGCAATTGTTGGTGCTGTCTTAAAGGAAATGGCCAAGTCCCAACATGCTGCAAGATTTAATTGAGAACAGGATGTCTATACCTTGTTGCTACAAGGTGGAATACAAAATGCAATTGTTGGTGAAGGAACGAAACTATGAGAGGGATTATGGAGCTGATCTTGGGGTTAATACGGATGTTAAAGAGGAAAAGGAAACTGGTGGAATCCATGTTCATGGTGGTGATTCTGGAAATTACAATGGAAATTCTAACGTTTCAAAAGGACATAGTGGTTCCTGTGCAGGCATTGGGCAGTCCTCAAGCAATCCAAACAAGGATGTATCAGGTATTGGAATTATTGTAGCTTCTATTCTAGCTTGCACTGGTATTCTTGTTTGAATTTTATGGTGAGAAAGGAGGTTGCATGTGTAATTTTACTTGGAAAAAAAAAGTTATGATTGGGTCTCTGGAAAGGTGATGATTGTTTCGTGATTCAGTTATCCATTGATTTTATGACGTTAAAAATTAGGTCATTGGGTTAATTTTGGGTTTAGTTTGGAGTAATCAATTGCAGTATTTTAGCATATGGAAAATTTATCCAAAAGTGCATTTTTTTATGATTAAGGATTTCATGTCTGTGCCATGGAATTGTGGACAGTTGGTTACATTCGCCTGTTGAAATTATTTCATGGAAAAGAACCAGATCATTTGTCACCTGAAGAAAATTATGAATAGGCTCCACTAAGTGTGGAGTTTGGGATCCCTCTATTTAGTCCAAAGTTGTGCAATAAAATATGTAAGAAGGTGGTTTCATCAGATTTCCTTCTAACTGGTTCATTTAGTGAGTATCACGATGCAATGCAAAGCTTAAGGAAAAAGTTGTGTGACATTGGTGCTGAATGCCAAGCAACGGGTCCTGCTGCAAAGCTTCTATACCAAAAAGAGAACGCTAAGGAATCTTCTCAACAACTTATGAACTATGCTAGTGGATGATGGAACCCATTTTTGGACCCTTCCTCTCCGATTTCAGGGGCATCATGTGAGCATCAAAGATTAAAACTTATTAATCGACAGCGAGGGCGACCTGAAATTTTGAGCTTTGATGGCAACATTCTTAGGTTTGTCTAAACTTTTGCAATCATTTATTCCTTCAATGCTGGATGTCCTAATATCAAATAGCTATGTAAATCTTATTTTTGATAGATCTGGTTTGCATCGATTCAATATAGATGCCTGCCTACAGGCTTGCCAACCTATTTTCTTAATATCAGAGGCGGCAACTGCCTACGCATCTGCAATCAAATAGCTCCGCCGATATTTGTGCTCCTAAACGGTAATGCTAACAAGTTACTTGGCAATGTTATTGCTACTGTCTGCATCTTCGAGATTTGATCATTGTGCACAAACTTTGGGCTTATATTGAAGGTAAATTTAGTCCCTTTTTTCCCCAATGCCTGACTGTTCATTGTCATTTTCAATTACCAGCTTTTAAGGATTTTGTTTACCCTCCTTCTGCCATTGAAAGATTTGATGGTGAAAGACGAATGAGAGTTCGAGGAAGTTCCTAGGTGTTTATTTCTAGGTTTCCCAACAATACCCATAGGCATGTAATAGAACTTGTTTGGATGACCCAATCAAGTAATTCTAAAACCGCAAAAATGTTTGTACTTTTATATTTACTAGAGATATTGATAGCAGATTTTTAAAAACTAGATTTTGGATATAGTTTGAATTACAATTGAAGTTGATCTTGAAGTTTAGACAAGAATCATTATGTTTGAAAGTATAGAAGACTGTAATACTTATAATATTATGAGAACTCAAAATGTATTTTCCATTGACAGCCCCTTATTAGAATTTTACATATTCATGTACATATTAGAATCTTTAGATAGAGGTATATATAGGGTTGTAGATTGCCTTTGCCTCCCCAAGTGTACGGAATCGATGTAGTGATGATAGAAATGATTAACCTTGTTTTAAAATCCCCAATCATAATGAGCAAAATTACAATAGATTAAGAGATGAAACTCCTTAAAGACTTCCTTCCGCATTCAAGATGCTCCAGATATCTTAGAGAGAATTCTTGAGATACTTAAAGCAGCGACTTTGTATCTCTAGAGTGAGACTAGAGCTTTTTGACATGACGATAGATTATAGCGATGAGATTCTGGTTTACATTTGTACTATTCATTGATCAACCTTTTTAAAATGAAGATCAATAATCTAGACAACATTTTAATTCAGAATATCTATTATTGTGACAATAATATATGATGGTCTTGTATCACAAATCTCTCGCTCTTTCGGATCATAATAATTGTCTCCCGCACATCCTGGAATGATTCTCCATCCCACCTGCGCTTGTACTGTGTGATGATCGCTCCAGCATCTAAGCCCTTAGGAACTCTATCATGGAATGATTTTTTTGCATGTTCTTGTACATATTAGAATTTTTAGATATTCAATGTAAACAACGTCTTGTTATCTAGTTGCTATTTTATATAAATCTTTATTCCTCCCCTGATTAATTGATGTTCTTTGTTCAGGGTATGGATATAGATGCATGGATTAGTTATCTATCATAATACAATCCTACTACTCAAGAATATCAAGATTGTCACGCTCAGGTGATTAATAACCATATATATATATATATCTATGAATACATAATAAATTTTTATTATATTAATTGTTATTGATCGACATTGAGACCCCGAAGGTTTTATTTTTTATGCAGGACAAGATGAATATCCTCCCCTTAGTGTTGATGATTATATTGCGGATGGCAACGTTATTGGGGAATTTTTCAGAATATATCAACAAGGAATTTGCAAGAACATCAACATTGTGATTGGTGCGTAGGAATTTTCAATGAAAGGACAATGTGGATGTTCAAGTGCATGCAGATGTGAAGGCTGCTGTAATATTTACTGGAACAGAAAGCATTTGTCAACAGAGTCTTCCCAAATTGTCATTAGCTTTTATTTAAAATTAAGAAAATAGTAGGAAAAAATATGTTTTTTGATACATTTCAAATATTGTATGGTACAAATGGGTTCATTTTATTTATATATATCTGTCTCTGTGTGTGTGTTTCCTTGTTTAATTTTTTCGTTTAATCCGTGGAGCTGTAATACCTTGAGAGCAAAGAACTAAGCAACCTATAAATGAAGCCTTTTTTTTTTTTTTTACTTAAACTAGAATGAAAAGCTTGAAGAGATCTTTTGCATGGGAAATAATATCCCAAAAGAATTGGTACAGACTGAATACTTTTGTTTCAATTTACATCAATTTTGCATATAACATTATCTTATTGTAAAGCAAGTTCTCCGGCCACTGGGACTCTTTCTTAAACATGAGATGGGGCGTCATTTGTGAGGATTTGGTTTTTCTCTTCTACTCTTGCTATCCGCCTTCCCTCCTCTTCTACTTCGCTATTTATTACAACCTTTATATTGAAATTTGAGTGATTCAGATTTAATGCTTTGAAAAAAATACTTTTTTGTTTAAAATTTCTTTAATGCAGTTTAAAAAAATACTTTTTAATGATTTCTGCTATAGTTGGGGGAATGGAGTTTAACTTGCACATATAGTGTTTATTTGGATTAGTGATTGGAATATTTAAAAGCAGCTTTTTTAATCATGATTTATGGTATATGAGGTAAGTATGTGAGATGAGTTGTGTCTCGATTTACGTAAAAAACAGCTTATAAGCAATCTAATCGTTAAAACAAACATTTCCGACACTAGACTATGGCTATCTAGAAACTTGAAGCTATTAATTTGCTAACAGGGGCTGTGATTCTTCACATCCTTTTCTTGATATCATTATCGACACTAGACTATGGTTATCTAGAAACTTGCAGGTGTTGTTTTCTCATATACCTAAAGATAGTAATATTCTTACGGACTATTTAGCAAAGTCAGCTCATAACATTGTATGAAACTTTGTTCTCCTTGATCACCCACCATCTTTTTATCAGGAGGTGGTTGTTGATCAAGGATGATGGTCTTGCTTGGAAACCCTTGATTGTATTTTGCGATAACCATTAATGTATTTTAGATTTATAGTAAAAAAAATTATCATATGACTAACATTTAGCAGTTTTTGAATTTTTTTTTAATAATCTGATATTTTATTAGTAATTTCACAAAACATTAAATGTGAACCATTCAAATTTCACTCTTTAAAGTTAAGGTGAGTAGTGGGGGAGAAGAGGAGGGGAAGATGATGATAAGAGCAAAGGAGGGAAGCTAAGTCCGACTTTGTGAACCCCTTGTAGTTTGTAATTTCAGGCTTTTGATTCATTAATTGAAAAAAAAAAAAGTAAAATCAACAATAATATCGAATGAAGGATGTCTTCAATCTTAACAAACTATAAACGGCCCTGGAAGAATCTGAAAATTGCACCTTTATGAGATTAAGTTTTTGTTTTTCAGTGAAAATGAATATATTAATATAAATATGTACAGAAATTACACTGAACACTACCAAGCTGAGTATGAGATTAAGTGCTTGACAAACTTCGAGTCCCGTTTTAATTGCAAGGATTTCAGCAAACAGCTACGGGATAGATGCCAAGGTTTTTTTTTAGAGAGGTATTTTGACAAGTCATAAATTGATAAGTGTGTGTGCCTATTTTGATAAGTTTATGTACCTATTTTAGTAAGTTTATGTACTTATAATGATAAGTTATACATTGACAAATGTATGTACTTATTTTGACATATTTATGTGCCTATAATAACAAGTCAAAAAGCGACAATTGACAAGACCCATTTATATTAACTATTGCTATTTTTAAGTACAATTTAAAACAGCTCTTGTTGATAAGTGAACGTCACTATATTGACAAGTCATAAAATGACTATTAACAAACACATCTATGTTAACTAAAATAGTTTTCGTTGATAAGTGAATATATCTATATTGACAAGTCCTAGAGTGGCGATTGACAAGTACTTGAACCTAGTCATATAACTTAATATCATATAATATCCCATAATCAATTACTAAGGGCAAGAATATAATTTTACATTCGGAATTTATATCATTGAGGTCTCCAATGACTTATTTAATAAGAGAATCTATAATAGGACTTTTTTGTTATTTTTTTTTGTCCTTAGAATCGAAGTGTGATTTTCCCATGATTAAAACTAAGTCACTATTTTTTTTTGGCCAGATAATATGATTTTGCATTAATATAAAGACAGGAAAATACAAAGCACAATATAAGAGTTCCATCAAAATAGAGCCAAACAACGAACAGTACAAAACATAAATCCAAAGAATAGTATTAAGAAAGTCCTAGTTGACAAGTTCACAAGCACGGCTACAATCTTTTTCGTCAGGGTCTGAAGAGAGAAAGTCGTCGTCGCCGGCAACAATGTCAAAGTAAGGGTTGGTGGTTTGAAGAACCCATCCCAAAGGACTCATCCCTCTTATAGGCTAAAGACCAACCACTTATGGTCAAAGAAGCAAAAATGGAGAGACCCATAGATGTAAAAAAAACCCACAAACACCAACCAACAAAACAGTCCTGTGAAATGAATAAAACTTACAGACTGCCACCCATTGAGCACCACTACTTGATTATACACTTACCTTTCATCAACGTCTTGGATTCGCCACCATCGAGTAGACCCAAAAAGGGTCCTCTGAGAAATAGAATATATGATCATAGAGAGGCCCGTCAACAATACTCTTCCCTGAAAAACGCAGATCCAAGTTGCCAAATCAAGATCCGATCTTCCTATATTCAACCTACCATCAAAGCAAGAGGTTCTGTAAAAGATCTCCACAGATCTACTTATTGTTAGAAAAACATAACACACTACCACCAAAAAACCAACAACAAAGAAAGGGAAACAAACGACGATCATCCCTTCCGCTGACAAAAGCCATTAGGGAGGGAGACACCGTACCACAAGCTTACCCACAAGTAAGGGAAGGACTCTCACCACTCAAAAAATTTTAGAGAAGCAGAGAGAGAAGCTCACAAACGAGAGGTTAGTTATTAAATATATAAACCAAGTCACTTTAATAATATGCTTTTATGAAAAGGTGAAGGTGTGGTTCTTTGTGCGTCCGTGAAAGATAGATGCTTTAATACGCATAACTCTACTGTGTGTAGCCTTAACAAAGACCAGAGCAAGGCCTGTGTATATGAGCATATCTCCTAATAGATATTTAAATCTTGTCCTACCGCTATATGTGTGTGTGTGTGTGTGTTCTTTTTTAGGTATGACTCTTCCGCTATATTTTATTCCACTTTACCTTCCTTCCTTTCCTGCTATTTATCTATTAATTTCTTTTCTCACTCTTGTGCGATGCCTTCATAATATAATAACAACACGCCGGATGCAATCTGTTTTTTTTTATTAAGAATTACTATAAAATTCTAACAGATGGATTTAATCATCTGTAATAAAAGTCCAATAACTACTAAAGAGCATATAATTAATGACAAGTTCCAGTGTAAGAAAATAACAATAGGTTTATGTTGCTCACTTGTCATTAAGACTTTTTGATAATAGAAACCCTTTCATTATGACCTCGTAATAATTTTTCCTTTCTTTTTAGCAAAAAGTATTGACAGTTCAGTTTCTGTTTCTATTTCATTTTAATATTATTATTTTAATTAGGAGTGTGAGAAATAAATTGGATTGCATATTTATGTCGTTAATCCCTCCAAGTGTATTGTATTTTATACTAAACTACTATATATTTTTGTAAATGTAGGTCAAAAATATTGGCTGATGATTTGTATTAGTGCTTGCAAAACAGGCAAGATTAAAACAAAATCGGTAGAATCCTGGGCCTAAAAAAACAATTAAAAGTTATCGAAAAAAGGAAAGCAGGATATTCTGTACCCATTAATTGCCAACTTCAGTGGCGGAAAAAAAAAGTCATTGGCTCATTGCCACTTACCCCCTTATTTTTTTAATTTTACTTTGGTAACAGCTATTGCGTGTGTTTGTTTCGCGGATTTAGTAGGAAAATCGGATTTAAATAGTGGTCAATTGAATTTGAATAATGTTTTGATTAAAAATGGGTGTTTGTTTCAGCGATTAGATTTAAGGTGAAAAAAGTCATAAGTTGGAAAAAATCACAAGCCTCAAAATGAAGCTTATTAGAGCTTATGTGCCTGTGTGTATAAAAAAATATTGATAGGAGTATTTTCATATTTTTGAGGATCAATGAGATACTCAAAATCACTTCTAATCACAAAACTTCTTTTATGAAAAATGTTCTAAATAATTTTCTTTTTTTTAGATAGTAATCTTCTGCTAATTAAAGAATAATTTGGGATAAGAGTTTAGGCAAGTTTTGAGTTTTGTTAATATATAACTGTAGAAATGTAGAGAATAATTAATAATTAATTTTAATCAGTTTAGATTTATTATTTAGTTGTTTTATGATTTTATAATCAATTTTTTTTTATAAACATGTCATAAATTAGTTTTTATAAAGTGTTTTTATCCATTAAATTTAGTTTAAATAATTTATTTGGATTATTGGAGGTATTATTGAGATTTTAATTGGTTTATTTTGTTAGATTTTGAGCTATGTGAAAATATGAGTTAGGATTTAATATTTAAATTAGAGTTTGATATAATTTATAAGATTTAAGCTTGAGGTGCACAGTAGAAAAGACTTTTGGAGTGTACCAATTTAAATTAGAGTTTGATATAATTTTATTAAAATTATACCATTACCAAATTTTCAAAGTTAACTTTTGAGAAAATTGTGAAAAAATCCCTCCGTGTATAAATATCTTCCCAGGTTCCATTGGCAATTAAGTTACCAATGAGGACTTTTTTCACAATTATCCCTTCATTTTTTCATTTTTCATTTTTCATAATTTTTTCAATTTTTTTCTTTTAATTAATACAAAAGCCACTTTTGCAAAAGTCAAACCAAACATCCTAACTTTTATATAAGTTACTTTAAATTACTTATTCAATCGTTAATCCAAACACTCATCATTTTACCCAATCTAAGTTTTTTCCAATCTTAAGATTTTACAAGTTCAAGTAAAAATAAGTTACTTATCCAATCGCTAAAACAATCGCATTATCAACATTGTTTTGGGCCTGGAGTTAACTGGCACCTTCAATTACCAAATCAAATCGAAGAGGAAACTGGAGCTTAAGACATGGGCCAAATATGGGTATGGGCTTACCGTTTCTGGGCTAACTTTGATGACTTCGAGTCCATGGATCACAGTCCACATACAATTCAACACTATATTAAGTGCGTCTTCGGCAATGTATTTTTATTTTTAATCCTTTTAATTATAAAGTATTAATTTGATATTTTAATTTAATTACATATCTTTTGTCACTTTGTGGGAAAAAAAATCATTGTTTTAGAAATCAAATCTAAGTTACGGAGCAAATAAATATTGATTAAGTCAGCAAATTATTAAATTAATGTTTACTTCTACTTGAATTATAATTATCAATTATCAAATCTAACAATGTTGTTTTTATCCTAATTTAAGGTTAAACCTAAAAATAATTGATTTAGACATCAAATGTAAGTTACCGAGTAAATAAATATTGATTAAGTCAATAAATTATTAAATTAATGTTAACTTCTACGTGAATGATAAGATATAAGGACTAAATTAGATTATTTAAAATATATATATATACACATAGGATAACATTTGTGCATGGTTTCCAGACCCGGACCGGACCGGCCGGTCCGGACCGGAAACCTCCGAACCGGTCACTAGATCGGTCCGGTTCACGGTTCGGTCCGGGTCCCAAATTTTAAAAAAAAAAAAAAATTTAACTTTTTCCTTTAGAATTTCATACTATAAGTCTAAAATTTTCAATTACTCACCGGTTTAGTCCCGGTTTAGCTCCAGTTTGGTCCCGGTTTGACCCACTGACCCTTAACCCAGTACCCCGACCGGTTCAATACCCGGTCCGGGTTTTAATACCTTGCATTTGTGTGCTTATAAAATAGTGAAGCGAAAATGTATTTAGGTAGGCCGAATGATTTATATATGTTTGTTAAACTACCTTCTTTTTTGGCCCACATGGTTGACCTATACATACCCTGCTCTTTTTGGGTAATATTAAATTATTAATAAGCATACCAACATGGAATATGAAGCAGTAGGTTTGGATTACATTTTGAAACTATATTGAAATATTCAGTAAACGTTATTCTTCTTTGTTTTTTTCCACAAACATTGTCTCGACCTTAAAGTCAAATGTGAAAAATTAAATGCAAATATTGTATTCAAACATGCACCGACTTTAAAACTCAGTGTTTAACTGATAAACATGCTTTATAGGAGTATTTTTTTTTTCTTTGCTGCAAACTCGTGAATGATATGTTTAGATATGTAAGGTAACATGTTTTTTTTTTTTTCACTTAGATTCTTAAATAGCATTTATCTTTTAATCAACAGTATCAAGCTATAATTTTATGACAACATTTACAAAAATATACTTTTATTAGATCAATTAAAATTCTGTAATGATCATTTATTCATTTTTATATGTTCACTTCATTTTGAAGGAAATAAATTACTGCTCTGAACTATTCACACACCATTATGGTATTTCTCTTTTATTTTTAATTCACATTCGATGGAAAGAATGAATATGTTTAGTGACAAAGAGTGTGAAAAATAGGCCTACGTCTACACTTAAGTTTGAGTTTTTTATATTTTGACAAAAAAAAGTAAAGAAGTTTTAAGGCAATATTTTACTGATAAAAATATGTACTTTCAAAATCAAAGTGTAGTATGATTTATGAATGCCTAGTAATTAGTAAATACAACTCATATTCTTTTTCTTTTAATTTATATTTTATTCAGTCATACACAAAAATTGTTAGTTATAAACTTATAATTAGAGGTAGCACGTTGAACATGATTAATTTTTATTTCACTTTACCATCAATATGGGTTTAAGAAAATTATGTCATTAGTATGATCAACGATGCAATTTTTTTTTTTTTGGGTAAAGGTGTAAAAATAGTCATGAATTTTGGTTAAAAATGCAAAAATAACCATGAACTATTTTTGGTAGTAAAAATAACCATGAACTATGTAAAATAGGGCAAAATCGTTAAATATGACTGTTGACCATGCGTTGACCGTTAACATATTTAACGGTTTTGCCCCATTTTACATAGTTCATAGTTACTTTTACATTTTTAAATTCATGGTTATTTTTACACCTTAGCACTTTTTTTTTTTACTAAAATTACTTTATGCAAGCTGTATACCCAACCTGAAATTCTACAATGGTATTTTTGGTAATAAATTTTATAGCAGAAATTTTCGGCCATTTTCATTTTTTATTAAATTTGTTTTTTTTTAAAAAAAAAAAAACTCCGGCAGCCCTTCGATGTCATCGAAGCCCGAGGTCGGTGACAACTGTCAAGTAAAGTAGTTGAGGCGTTGAGCTACACCACTATACCGTTTTAATTCAGTAACCAGAAACCAGCTTCTTAGCCCTCAATTATTAATTCATCTTGTATTTAATATTTATCTTCTATTTGTAGAATTGCGATTCTATTATCAATCTCCGATCCAGATACGGACACCGATCTCTCTGAGCACTTGTACTTCTACTGCTGTTATCAATTATCACTCTCTTCAATGGCGGGTTTTTTCTCCGTTCTCAGGCGCCCCTATCTCTCTGTTTATAACTGGACCGTTTGCTTTGGATGGTATCGATCCCTATTTTCTCTTTCCCGCAGATTTGTTTCCTCATTGTCTCGTTTATTTAGAAAGTACTGAAACTCTCTCTATTTGCGCAGGGTTCAAGTTTTGTATCTAGTTTTGAAGACATTGAAGGAATCAGGTCATGAACGTGTTTACGAAGCGGCTGAGAAGCCTTTGCTTTTTGCTCAAACCGCTGCCGTGTTAGAGGTATTTTGCCTGGTCGCCTGGAAGAACTAAATTTTTTTAAAATGTGGAAAATATTGAATTTATTTACTGCAATGAACTTGACCTTCATTTCTTATTTTTTCTTTTCCTCTTCTTTGGGTGCGGCGTTGAATTACTTGGCGTGATAGATTCTTCATGGTTTAGTAGGTGAGTAGTATGTTCTCAATTCTCAGTTACCTTGGCTTAATGTGGATAGGGATTTACTTGAAGTGTTATTTAGTTAATGGATTTCTATTTTTTCAATGATGAAGGGCTGGTGCGTTCTCCCGTTTCTGCAACCTTGCCACAGATAGGTTCAAGATTGTACCTAGTTTGGGGCATCTTATATAGTTTTCCTGAGGTTTGTGCAAATTTAATCATTTTTAACTGCTAGTTATTCAACTTTCAGCCATATACTGTTGTTTAACGTAACATTAACTGCATGATGATCATCATGCAGATTCGAAATCATGTACTGGTTACCTCCCTGTTAATCAGCTGGTCTCTCACAGAGGTATGTTTATCATGGTTACTACTTTATATTATACACGAATAATCTGTGTTTTTGTGGTCTGTCTGTTTTATTTTACATTAGAAAACAAAGTGTCTACTGACAGCTTTGGGATGTAAATGGTCTTTGATGGTTTGCTATTGGTGCCTTTGTTGTATGAGTGGTTTACAACTTCAATTTTGATACTAGATGGAAAAGAAATTACCAAAACTATTAAATTTATTGCATATTATTAACTATGATTTTGCTTGACAATGCTCAATTACTTAGGGCTAAGAAAATGATTCGTGTGTGGGATTAATTCTCCTTATAAGAGCTGGCTGTTAAAGCCCAAGAAAAGCATTGGATGTGTGTTTGTGTGTGTTTTCTCTGAATTCAGCTGACAAGTCAGAACCTTTCATATATCTTTTTACATCTTGAAGAATGCCAATAGCTATAGGCCCAAGAGACTAATGGAAATTCTTGTTGTGTAGTTTGATAAATTCGTGCTATATTTAACAAGTTAATATGATGACCAAAAAAGGATTTAAAAAACGAAGCATGATATGGAGACCAATTTGCTCTTCCTGAAATGCAGATATCTTCTTATTTTGCTGTTCTCTCTTAATCACAACCTTGAAAGTCAAGTTCATTGTGATCATTAATTTTTTTCTCGAGTATCTCTGTCTCATAAGTTGCCATTCCATTGATTTGATTGCATAAACCTTGTGTGTATCATGAAATGAAAAACTGCATGTTGGCCCCATCTTCCCCTGTAATTTCCCCTCTCTTAGTGGCCAGATACCTTTGTTTTCTATGGGAATGCCTAATGAATATAAATATTGATTACTTTTTGGCTGTTATAACTACAGATAATCCGTTATTCTTTCTTTGGCATGAAAGAAGCATTTGGTTTTACCCCTTCATGGCTATTGTGGCTCAGGTATAGAGATTAATTTTGTGCCTTCTGGAGAAAATGTAATTGTGAGCAAGTACTGTGTTGCATTGTATTAACTACATCATCAATTATTGTCCTGCAGATACAGCACCTTCTTATTGCTGTATCCCACCGGCATCAGCAGTGAAGTTGGTCTAATATACATTGCCTTGCCATTTATTAAGGTAAAGAATTTAGAAAGCTAATCTCAGAAGTGTTTTAGTGGATGATCTAGTTCCGCTGGTTTTCTCTTGTCTTTATCCTCTTGGCTTATGTTGGTTGATCTTTTTTCTTGTTCTTATAATGTTAATGGTTGCTGTAACTCTGTGATATGGTGGTTTATTATGACTCTTGATTTCAAGTTAATGATGAAGAGTATTTTGCAGAATTCTGACAAGTACTGCATAAGGATGCCCAACAAATGGAACTTCTCTTTTGATTACTTCTATGCTGCAATTGTTGCGTTAGGAACCTACGTTCCAGGTATGAACCCGGAATCTTTCTTACCAAAATAAATCATTTGGCTGAATTGTAATTTCCCCTTGGAAGCCGTAATTAATTGGATGGCTTAATTTTATGCAGGTAGTCCTCACATGTATAGATACATGCTTGCACAGAGAAAGAAAGCCTTCTCGAAGTTTAAAAGGGAGTAAATCAACAGTGTCAAGTCTTTTATGGTTTATTGGCCAAGCATAGGAGAGTATCTTCATTTGGGTGTACTTCATTGAAAAATCAACGTAGGATAAAAATTGTTAAATTATTGTGTTTTCAGTCATTTTAGTGCAGACAATATTTTCGAGAGGAAATCACAGAAGTGGCTTCACTCCACTTGTGGAGAAACCACTGCATTTTATAGGTTCTTAGATTGTAGATTGAATTTAATGGTTTGTGTTTGATGTTTTTTTAAAAAAATACAAAATACTTTAATGTGTTAAAGTTTCATTTAAATGATTCAAAATTATAGTAGAAACACAGTGAAGGAAAACCAGATATGGATATCACCATCCAGCATTCTCCATCATTCTGCATTAAAGAGTCTTTATTCAAAACATATTTTGTTGCCTTATGTCTTGTTTTGGAACTTGGGCTGCATAGTAAGCTATGATCACTCCCAAGTTTGGGCAATAGGGTACTTTGGTTTTTGTTCAGAGGAATTAGTTGTGCAAATGTAGTACCAATGGGAGTTGGTCCAAGTGGTAAGCGATTTAGTTCCGCTTAAGTAAGGTCTCGGGTTCGAGCCTTATGTATGCAGAAAATTCCCATTGGGAGACTCTCCCACCATAGCCAGGTGCGCGATGCTGGTCGGATCCGGATGTAGTCGGGGTAAAGCTCCGGTGAACCAGGTGGGCAACCAAAAAAAAAAAAAAGTTGTGCAAATGTAGTCAAAGAAAGACCCTATTCTTTGCTTTTTGACGAGCATTTGTTGCAATAAGGCTTGGAACCAAACAAGTATCAGTAGAATTAATTTATTGTTAGAACACGTCCCAACTAATTGCAGAAAAATAGAAGACCGTATTAAACTAGACAATTCCAATATTAAATTGAAGTTTTTTTTTTTTAAAAAAAAAACTGTTGGTAAGCGCTAGAAGCAGAATGAAGTGGCAGTAGGATATTTGCTACTTGTCACTACATCCCCAATTAATCATGATTCGTGTCCAAAAGCTATACTGAGCCAGTCTATCTCTTAATAATAATAATATTTGATACTACGTGTGTTTGATTTTGTATGCAGCAAGAGCCCTAAATATTCCTTTACCTAAAAGAGGCGGTTTAGTAGCACTGGATTGAGTTTTATGAGACCCTAACTGGCTTTGCCTACAATATTGAGGATTCAAATTTTGAAGAGAACACCTTTAGAAAGTGGTCTACGTAACTACCAGCTAGAACCCAAATCCAAATTAGTTGTGGTGGCTTGTAGTTCATAGATACTAGACGCCAAAAGAAGAAAAAGATTTTGAACATTTGTACCACTAGTGATGACATATATACCAAAATTAATCAATTACTTATTTATATTTTGCAAAGATTTTTTTTTGGTACAGCCAAAATATTTCTTTTGCACAATTATTTGAGATGAAGAGCTTATTTTGGGCCATTTTCATGTCAGGTTTTTGTTGGTGAACATCTCCGCTTTATTGAATCTTCTGTCATGATCAAAAAAATAAAAACCTTCTGAATTTTCGTTTCACAATTTTTCTTTTTCATGTTGAAAGAATATATGTGTGTGTGTATCACGTCTTTTGAATTTGAAGCCAGGATATTTTTTGGTGTGAAGCTTGGATATTTATTCACAACCAATATACCCTTATGATTATTAATGTCATTATTTTCTTATATATTCTGGCATGATATCATAGCAAAAGAACCGTGGGGTGGGATATTTTTTGGTGTAAAACTTGGATATTTATTCACATACAATATACTCTTATGATTATTAATATACACATATCGGTTACATATCAATTAGACTTCAATTGAATGTAGTCAGTCTCATCAACTTCACGTGTCAGTGGTAGTCTTCATTCCGGACAAAGATTCTTCCGCAATTCTTCAGCTGCAATCTTCGGAGATTCTTCGGCAGCAATCTTGGCAGATTCCTTGGACACAATCTTTATAGATTCCTCCACAGTCGTGGTAGAAATATTCTTCTCCACCAAGATCTCAAGTACAGGCGGTAGGATATGACTGAATATGACCTCCAGACCAAGAACCAGCCTGTACTCTAAGTTAAGGGCAGATCCCTCCGTCGAGGTCACTGCTAGTTGAAACCACCCAGCGTCAACCATGATAGGCGCAAATCGGAGAGAAATTGAACGTTGATGCCTCGGTGGCATTCAACAGAAGTTGTGTATCGATTATGGTATCAGAATCACGCCTCACCGGTAGAGCTCCGATTATCTGCTAAATTTTCTTATTGCCATTTGCGGTGCTTTTTCTCCTACATCCTGGATCGATGGATCACCATAACAATGACAAGGACAATGACATTTCCAATAATGGAGTCAAGTCAGACTAGTCACAATTTCACAAACAAAAAGATTACAATGAAATTGGATGATTCAAACTATCTGATCTGGAAGCAGCAAGTCTTACTCATGGCAAAACCACATCGTCTTTTCAGTTATCTTGATGGATCTGTCGTTGTACTGCAGAAAAAGATCATTGATTATGCTAGTAGAGAGGTCGACAATCCAGATTTTGTCGCGTGTGAACAAATTGATTCGGTGCTTGCTTCATGGTTCTTAGCTTCTGTAACTCCTTCAATCTTACCAGAGTTAGTCGGTCTTGAGACCTCTGCTCAAATATGGACAAAGCTTAATCATCTTTTTTCGACAAAATCGGATTCAAAGATTCTTCACTACAAGAATCTTCTTACCGATCAGCGCAAAGGAGACCTAAGTATGAGTATTATCTAGCTAATCTCAAATCGATCTGTGATCATTTGGCATTGTTAGGCGAACCAGTAACAGAGTCAACCAAAATTGCTCATATTCTGAATAGTCTTGCCGCTAAACATGAGTCAATCATTGCTACCATCAATACGTCTAAACAATGCCAAATGGATAAAGACAGCGTGCGTTTCTTAGTAATTTAGTAATTCAGTGTCTCAAGTATACTATGCTTCGTCTTCTTCTCCACAGTGGCCTTTAATGGATGAAGAATAAACAGTTTGAGCTATGCAACTAGCTTTCAATAATACAACTACAAACACCACGGAATGAGGTTGACCTCCTCTACTTGCTTCACATGGTAGTTTTATTGGAACAGGTCGAGGACGAGGAATGTTTTATTCCAATTCTAAGCATGTATGTCAGATTTGTTCCAAAATTGGGCACACTGGTGATAAGTGGTATTTTAGGTTTGAGACTTCTTCTTATGCACCTGGTGGAGGTTATATGCAAGCTCATTATATCGATACTGCACCTCTTTATTATTCTGTCTCTTCTGGTTATTGTTTCTAGCCTGACCTCACTATAGTTATGTGCCTAATAATCACAATATTGTTGCGCCTACTGCTAGTCATACTAATGTTGTTGCTAGCCCTTCTATTGTTGCTAATTCTGGTATTACTATTGTTGATAAGTCAATTGCTGCGTCAAAATATGGTCCTGTTATTTCTTATTCATCTGTTGTTGATTCTAATGTTGATACTCCTAGTGCTTTTATGGGATAAGCTTTTGTTGCTTCTCCAAATTCTATTATAGATTATGGACGATATTTGGACTCTGGAGCAACACAGCATATTGCAAAATCCACCAGCCATCTTTCAAATGCTATGACTCCTATAGGTAATAACAATGTAATAGTAGGAGGTGGTAGTTCTCTTCCTATTTCTCATATAGGAAATACTTGCTTATCAATGCCTGCGTCTCACCTGCATATGCATAGAGTTTTATGTGTGCCTACAATGCAAAAAAAAAAAAATAGTGTCAATATCTCAAGCAACTAAGAAAAATAGGGTCTCTATTGAGTTTTTCCCTCATGCCTGTTTTGTTAAGGATTTGCAGACCAGGAGAATTCTTATGGATGGACCTGAGGTTGTTGGAATGTACACGCTGTCTGCTTTACCTGCTCAACAGCAATCCTGTGCATCAGTTGCTTGCAACCACAAACGGTTGTTTCTTATTTTTCAATAAACTCTTGTTATCATATAGCTAGTTCTATTTTGTTTTCGTTATGGCATCAAAGATTGGGACATCCTCATGTACAAACAGTTAAACATGTATTAAAGTCTCTTAATATCTCTTGTGCACAATCATAACCTAGTGTTCTTTGTACTGCTTGTAAAATGGGGAAGTGTCATAAACTCCCTTTTCCTGCTTCAACTACTGTATACAATAAATCATTTCAACTAATATCAACAAGGCTTCCTTTATTTTATAGGGGGATGCTTTTTTATCAGCAAATTTTCTGTTGAATAGGTTACCTATGGCTATCCTATATGGTCTTTCTTCACATGAAAAGTTGTACAATGCCAAACCCAATTATTCCATTCTTCGAGAGTTTGGTTGTGAATGTTTTCCTCTGCTTCGTCCTTATAACTAGCATAAGCTTGAGTTTCGGTCCAGTCCATGTGTATTTCTGGGGTGCTTTTCAGTACCTAAAGATACAAGTGCCTTGATAGAAGAACTGGTCATATGGATGTTACACGGCATGTGGAATTCAATGAGCTGGTGTTTCCTGGTCTTAGACAGGTTAATGTCAAACATATAGCTGAGTCCAATAGTCCTGCATCCACCATCAGTTTTAAGCCATCTTCGTTTCAGGTCTCTCAGCCTTTGGTTTCTTCTACACAGCAGGATAGTGATTCTGAGTTCCCATTTCTCAAAGTCCCTCTTCACCTACTGTTGCATCTGTTCCAGAGCCACAACCACATGTGGTAGTCATCCAATGATTAGACGTAGTAACAAAGGAGTATTCAAACCAAGGGTCTTTACTGTTGCTGCAGATGTTAAAACTCCCACTGATATTGACGAAGCATTAGCTGATCCAAACTGGAAACAGGCTATTCAAGAAGAGTATGATGCTCTAGTAAAGTTTCAAACTTGGGAATTAACTCCTAATCCCACAGATAGAAAGTTTATTGGTTGTCGTTGGCTCTATAAACTAAAGACACATGCTGGTGGATCTATTGCAAAGTACAAAGGCATATTAGTAGCAAAAGATTATTCTCACGAGGTTGGATCAGATTATCAAGATATTTTTAGCCCTGTGGTTAAAGCTACTACTGTCAGAGTTTTACTTACCTTGGCAGTAACTAACAACTAGAAGCTGCATCAAGTCAATTTCAATAATGTCTTTTTCAATGGGGATGATGCCTTTCAATACACCAATTATTTGGTGTGATAATACTAGAACAGTAGCATTGGCGGCAAATCCAGTTCCCCCTCAAAAACCAAGCATGTGAAGCTAGATGTGCATTTTATTATAGAAAGGTTGCTGCTGGTATAGTAAATGTGGCTCGTGTACCTGCAGCTTATCAAGTGGCAAATGTTTCAAGAGAACCACAAGTTCATGTAATGCAATGTTTGCATATTGACAATCCAAACTTAATGTTGTAGCAGAAGATGTTTGCGGTGCTGGTATATCAGTCTCAAAATAATATATTTTTTAATGTACACATATCAGTTACATATCACTTAGACTTTGTATGTATTTGGATTAGCTTTTAGAGAATAGTTTTTACGATTTATGAGGTAAGAATGTGGGAAGAGTTTTGTCTCGATTTATGGAAAAGGGTTTTTGAAACCGGGGATTGGGTTTACCCACACACAATCAACTAAATGTAGTTAGTCAAGCAGAGTGCACAGCTGTCATCAACTTCACACGTGTCATCTAGCTAAGAGATGTGTGGTTCTATAAATGTGTGCGAATTCATAATACTCAACAAGATTTTTCGCTTAGATCATTATTCTCTTACATGTTTTTGGCAATGATCTTATCATTTGAGTTAATTTTAGAAATGATAAAGTATAATTTTAATCCTTTAAGTTTATATGAGGTATAGTTTTAGTCCCTTAATTTTATAAAGTATACTTTTGTTTCTATAATTTTAACACATTTAATGTTGCTAACAGAAAAAATTGACGCAATAAACTCAAGTGATACCTGTGTAAACTTAATTAATGATTGAGTAATTAAATGCTATTAATTTTAAATTTAAAATATGTGTAGAATGAAAATATCTAAAAACCTAATGAAGCAATCATTATCAAAACATTGATTGTATTAAAAAATTTTAATTTAATAATCTAAATATCAAAGCCTTGATTTTATTTGCAGAAATTTTGTCAGTTTATTTTAGTTTAATAATTTAAATATATTATATTAAAAAATTAAAAGTTAAATATGCTTTGTCAGTTGCATAGTCATCATTTGAGTTTGTTACGTTAACATTTTTCGTTAGCAACATTAAAGATGCTAGAAATTTAGGATTAAAAGTATACTTTATAAAATTAAGGAACCAAAATTATACTTCATATGAAATTTAAAGGATTAAAAATATACTTTAACCAAACAATAACCTCATCTAGCATCAGTGATGGCTTCCCCTTCATCAATCTTAAATCACCTATGAAAATCTGGAAAATTTCTCCACAAAGTGCTTTTCATTCTATTTCATGGTCAAACCATAGTCATCTCAAATTTTCACATGTAGTTCCATTGAGAAAGTTTTTTATTGTTAGGTAGAGTCATTCATGACTCTGTCTATTAAACAAGAACAAATCAATAATGTATATTCCATATTTCTAAAACATGTTTTATTTTCTGCAATCTGCTGAGAGCATCCATTCAAGTATTGAATTTGTATATATCAATGATGAAATTGTAGGAGGGAAAATTGATTTTTTTTTTCTTTTTTGACGATTTATTAATGTAGTCTCTAAATACTTCTACTGATTTGAATAAAGATGTGTAACATGCTGATGGTTATAATAATTGAAGAATTGAATTGTTGCTGCTGAGGAAAAAAGGAATAGCATCTATTTCCTGCAAACAAATGAAGGATAAAGGGAAAAAAAATTTTCCATCGCAACCTTCAACACAAGAAGAAATTTATTTAGCCAATAAAAGTGATCCAGGGACCTGTACCAAAACCGTGTCTAAAAAACTCAAATCTTTCATCTAAATGCAAAAATATAAACGAAATTGATATTGGCAACTGAAGCTGGCCGTACGTAGACAAGCATCATTCAGTGGATTTGAGGTTTCGAGACTCTCGCTTCTGCCTTACTTTTTTTTTTTTTCCAACTTCATTTTAATCTTTTAACACCAATCAGAAATTCCTAATTAGACTTCTTCATCTAATTAAGAATTTATTAAAAGTGTAGGCTTGAATCTGAATTTTGGTATTTTAGTTAGATTTAACTTGAATTTTCCTTAGCTTTTATGCTTAGTCTAGCTAATAATCATACTTAACCCTTCCTCCAACTGTTTAAAAAAAAAAATTAGCAACGTACTGAAAATCAAACCGGACATTGAACTGGTTAAGGCACTGGGTGAAGGGTCAGTGATTCAGATCGAAGTGAATTAAATATATATATATATATATAAAATTTAAATGTTCATACATATCAATCAAAAAGCTAAATAAAATTTTTTTTTTCCAACCAATAATCCAATATAACCTCCTAAACCTAATACCCACAAAAATATCATTAAGTAAATAAAAAATTAAATTTTCTCCAACTAATACCAAAAGTATTCTACAATCCTTTTAAAGCTCCTTGCAAATCATAAAATTTTAGAGAAATAGCTTTTTTTTAAAAAAAAAAAAAAAGCCAAAACCACATCATTTAGAACATAAAAATGTTTTAAAAAATTAGGACAACCCATGACTAAACTAGGTTACACTGAGTAACCTCGGTTCAGCCCAGGATCGACTGATTCAATCCACTTCGGTTTTCTACCCTCAATCAGACTGAACTGGCGACCAATTCATCAGTTTCCAGTCTGGACCGGTAGGTCCGATTTTCAATACCATGAAAATTAGCATAATTAAATACAAAAATTTATTATTATTTTTTTCCAATAGTAAACTAAACTTTTTGTAATGACGTCTTTGAGACTATTAAAATTAAAATTACTACAGTCAATTAATATGTACTAACTTCAATCCTTAATATAAAAGCTACTTAACTAACCTAGATAAGTTTAAAAAATTAGTTTAATTAATTGCAATAAATGTGAGTTGATTTTCCAATAGTACATTTTTAAATGATGAATTCTTTGGATGAAAAACCCCTTAATATGTATAATTCATAAAAATATTTTAGATAAAAAATTATAAATTTGAGAGACCAAGTGAATTAAAGCCTTATATTAAGGATATGAGAAAATAATATATTTGAAACTTGTTTATAACTGAGTGAGTTAAAAGACAATTATTCAAAATGCACCAAACATAAATATGCACGTACACGTACACAAATATTAGTCTTGGTATTATTTCGTCAGTAGTTTTCATGATTATACTCCTTGCATATAGGGGTGTTCGGGATCGGGAAATGCCATTTTCGATCCCGATCCCGAGAAAGGTTCGGGAATAATTTTCATTCCCGATACCGATCCCGAAAATTTCCCGATCCAGAAAATCGGGAAATTTCGGAATCGCGATCCGGAAATTCCCGATCCCAGATTTTCTTTTTTTTAAAAAAAAAATCTCTATATTAAATTTTTTGTTGTGTTTCCTTTAATATAGTATAAATATATAATTTATTTAATATTATATTGTATCAAATAAACCTAATATAAATATATAATTAGTCCAATACATGCTTAAAGTTGTCGATTCAGCTGCAAAAAGAATAAAAAAAAGAACAAAAAATTAGAACTATTTAATAAATAATAAATGAAATTAACTAAATAAACTAAAAGAATAAATATTATCTTAAGGTTGTTAGGGATTTTCACATTTTATTTTACATTTAGTCTTATTTTCTTAAATATTTTTAAAAAATATATATGCGTATAGATATATTTTCGGGATCGGGAAAAAGTCGGATCGGGAAGTCCCATTCCCGATCCCGATCCCGAAATCACATTACCGGTCCCGAAATTTTCAGGACTAGAAAATCCCGTCCCGATTTACTCGGGATCGGGACGGGAAGGTCGGGACAGGAAATTGATGAACACCCCTACTTGCATATATATCCTTTTTGTGTATATAATATAGCATACCACACGACGAGCACGGAAAGGGAGGAATATGTAATGAAGATATCTGGTTTCACAATTTTTTTGAATATTTCAGGTAATAATCACGGAATAGAAGACGAATCGGTATAGCGAAACTGTTTTTTTTTTTTTTTTCCTTTTTGCCTTTTTTTCACGTTCGCGATCAACTTCCGACTTGATATATTAAGTATTAACAGATCTTGAGGAAATGGACGTTCATTTATTAGTACAACTCCATAGTTTCGTAATCTTTACCTCAGTCTTCGTTTCTCTTGGCTTATTAAGATATCTAAGAAAATCCCTTCAGCCAGCATAAGGTAATCTGCAAATTCATTGATTATAGCAGTTTATTATCAATGCTAAGCTCAAGTTAATCAAATGGCTTTCATTTTGGAAAACGTTTACAACCAACAACCTTTTCAGGATTGCTCACAACACATAATAAATTCTTGCACTGAAAATACACCCCCATTCTTGAATGAGATGATGATAGATTACTGGGTTAATATTAGTAATTAAATTCAGTAAAAATGTAAGATAAATCTTTAGACGAATTTTATGATCTTAAACACCCTAATGAACTTAACTAGTAGCCAATGATTGGGTTAATTTCATTATTGATGGTCTCTGTTGTTTCAAATCATTGGTTTTAGTTACTATAGTTTCATAAGGACTTAGTCTGGATTTAAATATATATATATATAAACTAAAATTCGTTAAAAGTATAAAAACCTATAGTTAAAATCAAATCAAACTCTTGTGAAATCATAGGGTCCAAAACCAACGATTTAAAACTACATTAACTAAAACCAAACTTCTATTAAACTATAAGAGTAACAATGATACTAATCCTGAATGGCATCTCAGGAATTTTGCAGTAGGAGTAGACTCACCCCAGCTTGAGCGATGTGTCTGAGCTGTCGCAGTCTTGAGGGGGTCCCGAGGAGTTGGAGATGATAGTTGCAGATTCCGATGACTGACCTTCCTCATTATTCACGACGTCCGACTCGGCGGCGCCACCTTGCCTGAAGCCATCAGCTAATTGTTCCACCTGGGTCCAAACATAGGTCTTTTTGTTAGAAATTGCAGAATCCAGATTTAACGGCAGAAGATAAAGAGAAGAAAGTAAAGCACAAGTCAATCCATAAAAGCAAGAATGAATCATATCATACTTGACGCTTTAACAGCTCATTCTCTTCCATCAATTCCACTCCCTGAGTTTCACAGTTAAGAATATAAGTTTACAGATTGATCAATAAACAAGTAACCGATATTATAGATTTCATATGAAATGAAATCACCGGTTTCTAACCTTTCTCTTGAGGTTACTGATCTTGGTCATTATCTTCTCTTCCTGAGATTAATCATTTCAAGGTTTAGATTAACCGAGTATAGATAGAGCAGCAATGAAGGCAATGATTTAAGGAGGAAAGTAAAAGAGACCTTCATTTCTATTACACGATCCAATCCAGATTCGAGAGACCTCTCTAGTTGCTGCAAATCCTGGATATTTAAACCTTGCAGGTCTTCTCCTCTCATCTGCCTACATGTTAATTCCAATTACCATGGCAAAGAAATTGCTTCAAGGAATTGAGAGAATATATATATATATATACACACCTTAGCTGACGGCTCTTCTCAGCAACTTCTTTGCTCAAGCTGGTGTAATTACTGTTTTTCACTAGCTGCAAAACATTACCCTACTCTTTAATTAAGCAGGCATATTAAAGATTATCATAATTTAATCAAAAGCCCTTCCCTTCCATAGAACAAGAGTTAATGCCATGCAACCTGGTCTGGTCAAGTACGAGTTCAAATATTAGAAATAGACTTGTTGTTTGTGAGGGAAGGCTGGGCACATATATTCTCTCCCCAGCCCCCATCTAGTGAGCCCCTCCCTTTATTTGCTACTACCTCCGGTCCTAAATATCGGACAAAGTTTGTAGTGCAAATTGCACTACAAACTTTGTCCTTTATTTAAGACCGGAGGGAGTATAAAAAATTGGAGGGGAGGAGCTTCAAAGAAGGGGCTCGAAATCCCTCCCATCCCTTCATTTTTGTTCCCTCCACATTGGAGGGTTTTGGAAGGGATGGAAAATGAACCCCTCCCCTTCCATCCCCTCCCTTTAAACCAAATAGGCCCTAAAGGTGTGTTTGGTTTGAAGGGAGGTAGGGGAGGGGAGGGGTGGCAAATTACAATTTGGACGGGAGAAACCCAAAATGTATCTTCTCATTCTTTTAAATTTTAGATTCCCGCCCAAAATTTATCCTCTCATTCCTTTTAAATTTTGGATTCCCGTCCAAAATTTAAATACCTTCAACCAAAAAAGGCAATTTAACCCCCTCTCATTTCCTCCCCTCCCCTCAAACCAAACACACCCTAAAAAGCTTTTGTATAACATTAGATAATATATTAGTTTATAAGTAAATCAGCATGGGAAAAAATAATGAATATTAGAGATAAAATGGATTTAGGTCCTATATTGAGAACCAAAACCCACCAACTTAGTAGCTCTTATAATTAAGACCGGAGTTCAGAGGTGTATTACATAGCATTTGGTTCCGCAAAAAATACGACGCAAAAGTAGTTTCTAAGGAAATTAACGGACATGACTAACAGAAATTTCAGAAATATTTCAGTATTTGGTACACCCGTATAGTTTGGATTGAACGCAGGAAACTCACAGCTGAGAGTTGTCAAAATGGACACGAAAAGGGCAATCAATGAAGGACCAATACAACTTCAATTACACGTTATAAATAACTTAATAAGCAATGCAATCGGAAAGTGTCTTTTTTTTATAACGATTCGCAGTTTTCCACAAACCCGAATTTCTATAATATTTTGCCGGCATAAAATATTTTATCTCCGGTCCTAAATTTAGATATAATTTACAGTGTAATTTAAACCTGAAGTATATAACAGAGTAAAGAATAAGGACCTGCAATTCAAGAGGCGGTAGTTCTTGTTTTAATAGGTTCTTCGATTGCAAATGATGCCTGTCGAGTAACTCCTTCATGCTTCAACACACACAAAAAATCATAGTCAGAAATATATAGCTTTACATGCCGCCATCGAAATCATGCCTTCCATCTAGAACACCCAGCCACAGAATTATAGGCTCCCTCAAGGTTGCGTGATTATTATTATATACTACCTTCTATCGATATTTAATATAAGATTCAGTCGACTAATTTAGAAAGATTAAGAAAATTAAATAAATTACTCAATTATTACATATATTATATAATTTCTATGAAACTATCATTAGATTAAAATTTATAAGTTAAGCTAATTAACTTAGAGAAAAAATTATAAATATAAATACTTTAAAAAAATATATTTAGCTTCTTTAATCTTCACAAATTAATAGATTGATCTTATATAAAAAACATGAGGTAGTAGTAATTTCTTCCCTGCACCCCTGAACTGAACATCTCTATAAAGTTTGAACCCCCAATGCCATGAGATTTGTCCAATTCTTCTCCCCTCCTCGCATTCCGCTGAATTCAGTGTTTAATATAAAAACTACTTAACTAATGTAAGTAAATTAAAAAAAATAGATAAATTACTTAATTATAACAAATATGATATGATCTTCTTAAAATACCTCTATATAACACCACAATCACTTACAAGGTAAGGATGTGTTTGGGGGAGAAGGATGGTAAGCCAAGCGGAACACAAAAGCAAAATGAACATCAATTCACAACAAATATATTAGTCATACGAAAAATAGGGCTGCATAACATAATGACAAGCTCGAAGCAGTCTATTTAGACAAATAATCATATATGCCCCAGATCTAAGCAAAAGACAATCATGGCTGTTTTTCCAGCACTTGGGTCTCAAGCTTTGGGATTATGGTAGCTAACTTAATCTAGCACAGAGCACAAGTTCATTCATCCGTGTTAAATTATACTCTTCTAATTCTTAATGTAAAACCTATCCAATTAACTAATTTGAGTAGATTAAAGATGTTAGTTAAGTGAGTTAATATATATTTTTTTTTAAAACACCCTAATCATCTTCTTGAATTTTCCTTCCCTTTCCTACTTAATTATTATTGAAAGAATATTAATAGGGTTAATTTGGGAGAAAGTTAATAAATATATAAAATAGGTCTCATGTTAAGAATAAATATCAACTCTCCATTTAGATCATATATTAAGAGCCGGAGGAGTACATTCAAACGAGACATTATATCACAAAACCAAGTTAATAGTTAAGATCACGAATTTTTGGAAGTGCTGAAATAATGCAAGCGCTTTAGTCAAATCAGATCAGTTCGTAGGGTCTGAAAATCCTGAAGATAGTCTGTAGGTGGAGATTCAAACCTCCATTAAGATGCATTAAAATAATTACGATTAAATAAATGGTGGGGAAATCAGAAATGCTTTTTTTTTTCCCCTGCAGACAACATCATATATGCTGATAATAATGCATAACACATGGCCAGCTATTAAGGGCACTGTGCATTAAGTGTTCCCATTATATTTTACAATCACATTTTCCATTGTTTCAGTAAGAAAATCTTCCCTTTAAATGGCTCTTAGGATTCTAATGATCCACAGAAATTCTCTCAGGACGACAAAACAAGATGGAAAAAAGAGAGAGAAGGAATAAAGGAAAGTTAACCAAGTTGAGAATTATTATTGCAGATGGCTAAGCTATGGCAGCTTTCGTACGACCACCCCTAATTATTTTTTTCCTACCCAACGTACACCACTAAAGGCAGATTTAAATTTAAAGGAAAGCGAAGCATCATAGTGTACCTTCTAAAATGTATCCAACAAGAAACACAATAGTCGATAGTGTACCTTTTAAAATGTATACAGCAAGAAAAACAGGAATATGTCTCTCAGCTAAATGATTTAAATTCCTCCTACTGCATGTATCATAATAAACCTAATCCAAGTAAAGTTTATTTATTTGCTTAACAAGTTATTCCATTCAGGTTGTTTCATGTATTTTTATTATCAAATATTATAGTCATTTTCTCTCTCCATCAGACCATCCACGTATTTAAAAAAAAAATCAAACCAAGAAAAATAAGTTGAAATCAGATGAGACAAACTAGTATTGCCGTGTAATAAATAATTGCACCAAGATGTTTGAGAACCATTATTACATAAATATTTAAGGACCTTCTTAAACCTATCAATCTGCTATCTCATAGTAGCATTTTTATCCCGACATTCCAACTCAAGACCCCAAAATAAAATCTTCAAGTGTTGGCCACTATCAGATTTGCAAGCTGCCATATTGTCTAATCTGTAGCTTCAAGGCATACCTTTTTTCTACTTTTAATTGCCAAACAAATTAAATGAAAAATCTGATCTTCATGGCATAATAATAGTAAGTATTCATCGTCTTCCCCGTAAACGTTCTAACATCATCTAGTTTTTTTCCTAGTTAAGCAATGGTTATATCATAGCTAAACTGCTTCTCTGTTCATACATATTTATTTTATGGTTTTATTCTGAAGACTTGGAACATTAGCAACAAAGACAAAACTACCAGTGATGCCATTATCCAAGCAACGAAACCCATCAATCTCGAGACATAATATGTGAGACAGAGAGAGAGAGACCTGGTGCTGGAGAACTCAAAGAGCTTGCCAGTTGAGGAGAAGACGATGAGGCCAACATCGGCATCACAGAGGACAGAAAGCTCCTCAGCTTTTTTGAAGAGCCCTCTGCGTCGCTTGGAGAACGTAACTTGCCTCGCCGTAGCGTTGTCGATCTTCTTAATCTTAATCTTCTCCCTCGCCATTATTGCCGCAACAGAAACTTGCAACCAGGAAAGAAAAAAGTTCAGCATTTCATTAAGGGATACACACGAGAAATTTCATTTAAGGGATACACACGAGAACAAGGAATGAACAAACAAACAAACAGTAAAAGCATACCCACCTAAAAAGAAAGAGAGAAAAATCGGAAGAAAGAAGCAAAGGCCAAGGCGGTAGAAGGGAGAAATCAAAGAACTGACTGGAATAGCAGCTTTTTATAGGTTAGAGTCGTGAAACAAAAGCAAGAGAAAAAGAAGGGGGCCTAATAAGGAAGGGACAGAGGGAGAGGGAAATCTGCAGGCATTTAGCTAAATTTAGCAAAAGAAGCTCACGAGAAACCCTAGTTGAGGAAGAAGGAGACAGGAGCAAGAAAATTAGATGAAAGGGAAAAAATGGAAGAAGAGGATAAGGATGAAGAATTTAATAAAATGGTGGGGATTTGAAGGGAGAGAAGAAAGTGAAGGTGGTGGGGGGAGATTTCTTTCCTTATTGAGGTGGGTGGGTGAGCAAGAGAGAGAATCAATGGCTCAGTCTTGTTGGTATTTGGTGCTGTAGTAGGGCTTGTGAGTGCGCTTTTCTGTGGACAAAACAGACAAAAATACAAAAGCCTCCAATCAGAAGAGAGAGAATGTGCGTCGGAGCCGGGTCATTGAAAAAATTATATAAAAAAATAAAAGGTCATTTTAATGGTGTAGCAGTTAGGCTAAATAGGGAAAATCGCTGGAAAATACCAAATAAGCAAATTAATTGCTCTTTGCCACCAACCCAACTGAGGTACCTATCTGTCATTAAAATTCAACTTGAAAAGACACAAAAGCCCCTGGTTTCACAACATGATTTTAGGCCGGACGGAGGAAGGAGCCCTTAGTTTCCAATATTCCTCACTCAAACAAGTCTTCCGTGGAGCGTCGAGCACTGTTCGCCGTGGAGCGTCGAGCACTGTCCGCCGTCGAGCGTCAAGCACAGTCCGCCGTCGAGCGTCGAGCACAGTCCGCCGTCCAGCGTCGAGCTCTGTCCGCCGTCGAGCGTCGAGCACAGTCCGCTGTCGAGAGTCGAGCACTGTCCGCCTAAGACCTTGTGTATGTTTTATTACCTCATTTGTGATTATTTGTTGAGAGTTTCAGGGATGATTGTCTTGAACCCTCTGCTAAACTACACAATTTCCACTTATTTCGATGGTGCCCAAAAATTAACCTTAACTGATTCTGGCAACAATGGCGAACTTTGTATCGGCTGAACTTCTCAGTTTTATATTGTTTTCCCTTCTCTGTGAAAATCAGGCTTATATGAAAGATTTTCTTTCGGATTACTTAAATGCCCACCAGTGGTAAATAAGTCTTCTTATCCTGTTCAAACATTTCCATTTCAACGTTTGTAGGGAGGATGAATAGATAGGTGGGCTGAAAAATCTGAGGGCTCATTTATGTGAAATTTGGCAAGTTGCATGCGTGATAAATACAACAATGCATTGTCCAAATTAAAACGGTAAAGACAGAACAAATTTTATTCAATTTTAGTGTATGAATTAGCATAAATGTATGCATGCATCCGTTCCTAACATTCATAACGGCAAGTAGGTGTGTGTTGCAATGTGATCTAGTTTACGCACCTGTGACCATTCAAGCTGTGGAGCACTTTTCCTAGATCCACATCCCACAACATTATTGTAGAGTCGAAAGAGGCACTGCTTAAAAGAAAATAGTCCCAGCTATAAGATTCAGTTGGCTGTAAAACAGAGTATTCACAAGAAACTACTCACACACACACTCACCCTAATGCCAAGCTCATGTACTAGAATAGAAGCATATTTACCTTGCTAGAACTAATGGCTGATTGGGGTTGCTTGTACAAGGGCCAGTAGGACTCCATCGAATGGTATATATCTCCTAAAGGACCATAACTTTGTTGAGAATAGTTTTGAGAGGAAACATGAAAAAACTATATGCCTGCCAACATGTTTGCATACCTTAACATGTTCCTTCAAATCATGTAAATACTTGTCCTGCTTTAGACTCCAAATCTGCAGGGTAATTTCACTAGTCAATTACATCCATTAAAATCCTTGAAAGGACAATACTGCTGTTTAACCTTTCCCATGGACATTTTCATGATACCTAGTCATCACGACTTATGAAGGTACTCTCTCTCTCTCACTCACACACACACACACACACACAAAAACTAAAACAAGCCTTATCCCACTAGGATACTAACGTGCACCCGTGAATAACCTATCTTTTCTGCAAAGCATGTCAATTCAAAACTTGTTGTTGGTATGTAATAGACATTTGGCAAGTGTTTCTGTTCTCCTTCTTGTTTGAACTCATTTTGGTGTTTGCTCATATGTTTCTGGGATCTTTGTATAACTATGTTGCATGATAGTTTCACAATTTCAGAAATATCATCGTCCACTTAAGGCCACTTTTTCTGACAGCATTGTCTTTTACTGATGCTTACACTTTCAAAGTTTTTTATGCTGGTTTTTAGGAAATTCTGCTGTTTGGGAATTACTGCATATTGCACATTGTATGTATATATGTATCCATTGTATGTTAATGTTTTGCTATTTATTTCTGTGTAGATGGGACTGTGGCATGTATGTGATATCGTGGCTGCAAATGTGGGAAAATATTAGAAGGCCTGAGTGGAACAATTTCACAATGCCTGATGTGAGTACATTTTTACTTTACATGTTACAATATGATTGGATCTAACTTATAACTTTTATGTTCAGGAAGACATGGATCAAAAGAGGGTGGATGTGGTGTGGTGGCTAGTTACCCATGCGAAGAACAAACATCGGGAATGGATAATGCGTACCATTGAAGTTTGGAGATATAAGAAGAAGGCAAAGCGTCATTAATGCTTTAACTACTTTAACTAGGGACGTTTGTATTTCGTTTTACAACAAACCAAACTGTCTGTATATATATGACTTTCTTAAACATTAGATCATCCAAATGTCGATAAAGTTTGACATACGTGCAAAACATGTTCCTTGTGCAATGATATTCCATGTTGTGCAATTACTCTTCCATGATGTGCAATTGAGTTTCCGTTTTGTGCAATTACTCTCCCATGATGTGCAAAGTATGATCCATTGTGCCAATGATCTTGCATTGTCATATACTCTTTCATGATATGCCAATGATCAGACGTTTTGTGCAATTGATCTTTCATTTTGTGCAACTAATCTTCCATGAAGTGCATTTGATCTTCCGTTTGTGCAATGGATCTGATTCATGTGTAAAGGATGATCCATTGTGCCAATGATCTTCCATTAGATGCAATTACTCTTCCATGATGTGCAACTGATCTTCCATGATATGCAATTGAGCTTCTGTTTTGTGCAATTAGTCTCCCATGTGCAAAGGATGATCCATTGTGCCAATTATCTTCCGTTTTGTGCAATTGATCTTCCATTTTGTGCAATTACTCTTCCATAATGTGCAATTGATCTTCCGTTTTATGCAATTGATCTTTTATTTTGTGCAATCACTCTTCCATTATGTGCAATTGATCTTCCATGATGTGCCATTGAGCTTACGTTTTGTGCAAATACTCTCCCATGATGTGCAATGGATGATCCATTATGGCAATGATATTGTAGTCATATACTCTTCCATGATGTGCCAATGATCTTCCGTTTTGTGCAATTGATCTTCCATTTTGTGCAATTAATCTTCCATTAAGTGCAATTGATCTTCCGTTTGTTCAATGCATCCTCAATGTCTATAATAGTGTTTTCATCTAATGTTGACAGTGTGCCCCTTAACTGTAATGTTTTGCCTTTAATACCAAGACATGAACATATTGTTCTTCTAAGCTCATTGAGCGACATTCCTTCTCTTACCATTCTTCCATTTGCTCTCCCACCCACATATTGAGTCCTCCCTTGATCAATGACAATCTTCCCACCTATGTGGAAGAAGCAATAAATTTCCTTTTGTACTCTATTCATCACATTAACTCTAGACCTGCAACAATATGGCTTTAATGTCAACTAATCTGAATTTTGTAATATGTTTGACCTATAATAAACTAGTCAATATGTAATTATACTTTCCCCTATAATAAACTAATATGCACTCAAACATGCACAGTCAAACTACTTCAATGAAGATTTTTTACCAAAACATTCAACATTGCAAAGACAATACTGCACGATGCCTTTGAACTCAATTTCATCAAAACCAGCAAGCAATATAACCCAAACTAATAAATAACTTTTTGGCAAATTAATTGCTGAATGCTACCATAGAAGATCTGTTGCACATAACGGAAGATATTTTGCATACAACGGAAGATTGTTTGCACATTTATATGGAACATTTTTGCCCAAATGGAACATGGTTTGCACAAAATGGAAGATCGCTTGCACACTTGGTAGCAATCAACAATTAATTTGCCTCAAAGGTATTTTTCAGCATTTCTCCCAACAAAGAAAAGAATTATTACTTCCAGCAACAATACCCAATACGGAAGATAATTGCACATAATGGAAGATCATTGGCATATAATGGATCATCCTTTGCACATATCGTGGATGGCCATTGGACACGTATGGAAAAAATCCATTGCACAAAACGGGAGATCAGTTGCACATAATGGCTATCACATGTGAATCTCCATTGCAGAATCATTATTCCAGCAACATTCAGGTAACAAAACCGATTACACGCAATACACGATACACAATACACAATATACAAACTCCCATCAACTAATATCAAAAACTTCACAATAATGGCCAAACTCATAATATCTAAGCAACCCCCAATTATATTTACTATTTCCTTACTCACACACACAGCAATGCACAATACTAAGTTTCACTAGCAATATAGAAATCATCACCTCCATCAAAAACTGAAATATGAAGAAGGGCTTCAAAGTGATCTATCGACTCCACAGTGATGGACCTCCGGCGGACACCACAGTGATCGACGGCAACAACAGAAGACTCGCATCACCGCACTCGGCAAACACGATAACTGAACAAGCCACTGTCATAACCTTTATTCGTTTGCTTCTGCCTTGTGTGATCTTTCCAAACTAAACTAGGGGCTTTTGTGTCTTTTTAACTTCAATTTTAATGACAGTTAGGTACCTCAGTTGTGTTGGTGGCAAAGAGCAATTAATTTGCTTATTTGGTATTTTCCAGCGATTTTCCCGGCTAAATATTCCTTTCGCTTCGAAATATAAATGATTTTTTAAGAAAGGCGAGGGAAATAAAATAAATTGTTTAATTTAATCAAATAATATATCATGTATGATTAAATAATATATTAATATATAATTTTGATAAATTATTTTTTAAAAAATAATAAATATAAATATTTTTAAATAATAATTTCATTAGCTTCAGACTTCCCCAACCCCTCAATATAGTGGCTCCTCCGTGCATGAAAGGGGTGGATTAATAATTTAATGACAAGTAAGGATTTATTGTTCATATGATAGTTGATTGATACGTTTGAGATATAACATCTACCAAAAACATGTAATAAAAATGGAAGAATGGCATTCAAATCATAAAAAATTAATTTAATAATAGTTAAATTTCAAAAATTCTGTAAATTTGACTCCAATCAAATATTGATAACTATGAGAGTGTTAGTTGAAAATTAAGAATTTAAATATCAAAAACCATTTCTATTAATTTACAACTAAAATTTTTAAATTTATAGCTTTTTACAACTTATCTTTTGACAAATTCTTTAGGATTTAATCGTTATCAAAATTAAATTTTTAGGATCCAGCTATCATTCTCTCAAATGTGTCTCCCAACAATCATGGGTCTGAATTTTTATTGAGGGTTAATGTACTTGTCTTAGAAGTAACCACTCAAAAGTGTGGGGGTGTTCTGAAGTTTTTCAAAGAGTAAATTTACTTTTAAAGTGTTAAAAAATGACTAAATTTGCCCTAAAAATTAAAAATCTAATGTTGATAGTTAAAAAATATTAACTTTGCTATATTTTGGTTACTTCCAGAGTAAACTTACTCCTAAAAAAACTTTTGAATATCCAATGCTCGTGAGTGGTTGGTTACTTTCGAAACAAAATTGGATCTTAACCTTTTTATTAATGTTCAAGGATGCAAATATAACTTGAATACGATCATTGAATGTAAGTTTTGTATGTTCTATGAAAGTTGGAAAATTAAGACTACTCTTTTAGATACTAAATACTCCTCCGATTTTAAATATAAAATATATTTAGGGAGTTGATTTTCGTTTTAAATATCCATGTTATCTGACCCGGACCGGACCGGCCGAACCAGACCGGAAACTGGCGACCCGAGAACTTAAAACAGAGGACATGGATAATATAAAATAGAGGACCGGTCCGGTTTGGTGACCCTGTCCGGGTCAAATTTTTTTATTTTTTTTAAAAAATTTTTCCTTTAGAATTTCATATAAGCCTAAAATATTCCATTTCTCACCGGTTTGATTCCGGTTTAGCTCTAATTTGACTCTGGTCTGACCCACTGACCCTTGACCCAGTACCCTGACCTGTTAATTGATCAGTTCAGGTTTAATTACCTTGCTAAATATATGACACAATTTTCATATTTATCAATTTTTTCCTAAGTTACCCCAATTAATGCTTTCTTAACAATAATAAAAAAGGAGAGGGAATGAAATAAGTAAAGAATATCGGCTAGGGTGTTTTAAAGAATACATGTCCTATTAATTAATTTAACTAACTTCCTTATTCTAATTAAATTAAATAAATATATCTTATATTAAGGATCGAAAGGTATAAAAATTAGTTAGAAGGTTTTTTTTGATATTAGATATAATACATTAATCAATTTTATCTACCAAATTTATAATTTTTTCCAAATTTATTTTACTGAGTGCAGATAGGAAAAGGTCTTTATTAAGGAATAAGTCCAATGCAAATAATAAGTCTTTATTGAAAAGCTTGTTTTTGGGATATAAGTGCTTTCCACATAAGTTGAGATAAAACTCATTTCATATACTTACTTCATATATCTAAATCACAATTTAAAAGTATTTATAAGTAAAAAATAAACTATCTCAAATAAACACTAATAAATCAAAACACGTTTTTCATATTTTATCTCAACTTACATAATAAATATTTATTATTAAAGAATAAACTAAACCAAACTTGCTTTTTGTACCAAATACAAACCACGGATTGATGGTAGGCGCAAATACTCAAACCTCCACCAGGCCCAGAACACTTTGATCTTTGCAAATTAATTATCCAGGTTAAAGCGAAATATCATATTTATCACAAATTAAAATGAGAAAATCGTACAAAAATATCTTTAGGATAAATTAATTATTGAATGTTACCATGGAAGATCGGTTGTACTTTAACAGAAGATATGTTACACACAACGGAAGATATTTTGCACATAACGAAAGATGATTTGCACGTTTATATGGAAGATTTGTGCATACAAAAAAGAGTATTTGCACACAACGGAAGTTCTTTTACATACACGGAAGATGACTTACATACTAGGTAACATTTAGCAATTAATTTGCCAAAAAAATATTTATTCCCAATTCTCCCAAATAAAATCTTGTTTCTTAAAATTTGAAAGTCATATAAGGAAAATACAGGCATCCAGTGTTTTACATTTATTATGTCAAGGTTTCCAATTGGATAGAGTTATGCATCCTATTTTTTATTTAGGTTTATAGTTTAAGGAAAATATTTTAAAAATTAGATACATAACTATATGTAATTGAAGACATTGACAGTATGGATATAAAAAACTTAACATAAATATTATTGGTTATATACTACTCTGATCTTATTTATAAATCTAAACTAACTCACTATTACATACTAAAGAGAGTTAGTTAACTTATTAATTATGGACTAAATTTCTAATTTTATCCTCATTTTTTAATGATGCCAAGAGTCAAGATAAATATTTTTTTTTTATTTAAGGTTATCAATAGAGTCAAAATTATAAAAATCACCTCTAAAATTGAATTTATAATAACTTTTTTATTAAAATAAATTTATAAATAAGATTGAAGTGATAAATATATAAATTTAAAATAAATATTAAACTGGAATGAAAATTGTCATGTCCTGCCGACTCCGAATGCTTTTCATGTCTGGGAGGAACTTCAAATCCAAACCGAATGTAAATTCAATGCAAATAACAGAAATCCGTACAAGAGAAGGGGGGGAGGTCTGTCTGTGTGATGAAGGGCAGAGAAGTCAGAAGCTAAGACATAATTGATAAACGGGTCGGACACGCATGTCAGGTCACTTTCACTACGATGCTCCTCTGTCCCAATTACCTCTCCCAGTCGGATTCGGTTTCGGTACTTTTTTTATAAAGATAAAATTATATTAAATCTAAATCGTTCACATCTCAATCCAACGACTCACAGGAAAAAAAAATATCATTTTTTCTTCTGAGAAAACAACCCAAGCCAAATCCGACTGTGAGAGGTAATTGGGACAGAGGAGCATCGTAGTGAAAGTGACTTGACATGCGTGTCTTATAATATATTAAATATGGGCTATTGATATCTCAATCCGATGACTTACAGAAAAAAAAAAAAAGGAACATCCTTTTCCTTTTGAGAGAAGGACCGAAGCCATTTCCCTCTCAATCACCCCCTATGTCCTCTGTTTTAAGCTAAGTGTGTGTTTGGGTAAGCGCTATATTGCAGTTTTAAAAGTCTTTTTTCGTAAATTGAGACAAAACTCCTCTTACATACTTATTTTATAAATTATAAAAGTTATTCTTCAAAAATTAATCCTAACATATACTAAATCCTCCTCACATAGTTACCCCATCAAAATAGGGGAGCATGTCAGTAACCCCCTGACGACCTTATTTTAGAATGGTTAGGGATAATTTTGTCTTAAAATTTTTTTGAAGAATAATTTTATTTTGAAAGTGTCAACAAGAAAGGAGTAATTTTGCTTAGCCATTGTCCCAATTATTTTTTACAATTAATCAACTAAATATATCGAGTTAATAGTTCATATATCATTCATTATTTTTGTTAAGGTATAAATTTATTCTAAAAGTTCATGTGTCATCTACTTCATTTTTTTTTTGAAGTTAGATTTAAAACTTATGGAGCAAATTTGAACAATTAACAACAATAAGATGGATGACATGTGGACTGTCAGCTCAACATATTTGGTCAAATAACGGTCAAAATTAATTGGGATAACGATAAGGGCAAAATTGCTCAATTTTTTACACTTTCAGAGCAAAATTGTCCCTTAAAAAACTTCCAGAGTAAAATTATCCCTCGGTGATAACTTCCAGAACACAATTATCCCTTAACCCTTTTTAAAATATGAGTAGTTTTTTTAAAACAAAATTACATTACATTATTTAAAAACCAAACTAAAATTATGCTTTGATGATTACTTCTTTATTTTTGTTATAAAAGTTAAGGTGTAAAGGTACCTATAAAGTTTTACTTAAAATGCGTACAACATTATATATATTTTTTAAAGATGTGAAAATACTCATGAATATTTAAAATTAAAACAAAAATGATAAGATTAGTCACTATTTAAAGGTCTTGTTATTTTTACTATAATTTTCAATGTTCATAATTATTTTCACATCTGTAAAACATAAATAGTGTTGGATACATTTTTTTAAAAAACTCATAATTATTCTTACATCTTAACCCTTTTTTATAAAAAAGTCCACCCACCACTAATGGAGTTCTGCATGAAAATAAATGTGGCAACAATGCCGTCAAGGACAGGTCAAAACTCATGACTTCTATGCTGAAGATTTTCCCCCATTGTAATGGCACATTCAATTTTAATACTCTTCCGGTTTTCACTATATTAGATCCTATATTTTGAATCAAAAGGTAGTAGATCTTTTCATTTTACTTCAAATATTTTTGTTAAAATTTTAAAAGAAGAGTTGAGGTGTAAGCAGTTTTATTTTTTTTATTTATTTTAAAAAACTTTAAGAAGGTAAAAGTGGTTTGCAATGAGTTTAGGGTTAAATGGCAATGGAAATAGATAAGACTACAGTAAAATCTAAAAAGTGTCTTTAAAAAGCTATAAGTGGCTGGCAAGGAGTTTAGGGTCAAATACTTAAATGGCCATGGAAATAAATAAAACTATAATAAAGTGCCACTGAAGAACTTAATTTACTCATTATAAACAACTTAAATCTAAGTTTTGTCCCGTGATTAAATCAAAACTATTAAAATGTTGATTAAAGGGGGAGAATGCCTCGGGTTTAATAATACTCATTCAATCATAAATATAGGATCTAATTTATAATTCAACTTGTACTATAAATTAAATTCTACATTTAACATAGGAAAATTACCTACCAAACTAGATTTTATTTTGGGAAAATTTCAGAAAAATACCATTTAAATTTTAAAATCCTAAATTAGTTATTTTACAAGAACTTATATTATTAATCCTATTACTCTTTTTATCAATTCCATTACACTTGTTATTAACAGAATTTTAAAATTTAAATAATATTTTTTTTTAGAATTCTAGCTTTTTGTTTTTTGGTATTACAAGACAAAAGTTAACTATTGGAAAGTGTCATAATGACATTACATGTCTAGTTTAAATCAGTTAACATTTAATCCAAACAATAAGTTGGAGTAATATGTAATATACTTAGCTCATTGTTTGTTTCCTGCACGATTTTAGCCAAAGTATCATTACACTTGAGTGCTTCTCTGTGAGAGTGTATGATTTCAATATCCCAATTTGCATGAATTATAGCTCTAATATCAGAGATCTCCTGAGCTAATGGATGATAAAACCCATACACCGAAAGTACTAGCCTGATCGCTTCTGGAGAATCTGAGCACAGTTGAATCTTCTTGAAACCCAAGTTTTTACATATTAAAAGGCCCATTTTTATGGCTTGGAGTTCTGCTTCAGTGGAAGACATAAAATCGAGTCTCTGTTGGAACCCCACTAGTCACCCACTTGTTGAGTGTCAAGCAATGCCCCCACAGAGGTAACATTAGATTGGAGGGAGGAATCAATAGGAGTTGATCTAAGTGGTAAGTGGCTTGATTCTGTTTAAGTATTATTTCGAGTTCGAATTCTGTGTATGTAGAAAATTCTTATTAAGAGACTCTCTCACCATAACCAAATATGCAATACAGATTAGATCCGGATATAATTGGGGTAAAATTCCAATAAACCCGATAAGCAACGAAAACAAAAGATTGGAGAGAGGACGCAAGACTCAAGTAGCCTGAAAATAGGGCATCGTTTCTCACGCGCATGGGGGTGTTGATGTCCCCCTAGGGGTCAACAGTCAATACCCTCTGTGACAACTGACAAGGCTTGATGCCAGTCAAGAATCTATTTCAGTATTATTTTCTTTTGAATATTATGGAGACAAATACAAATTAGTGAGAATCATTTCTAAGTCTTAAGGAAGGAAGATATTATCAAGAAAGTCCCTTAAGATTGTAGAACACATTCATCAAATTATAAATATATATTTTAAGGGTTATAATCAGGAACCTTTCTAATAATATCTTCCTTTCTTAGAACCTAAAAGTGATTTTTCCTACAAACTACCTAAAATTATAAGTGGAATTAAGGATGCCACCTCTCTCTTGCGGGAAAAAACAAACTTGCATCCAGAAGGCTGAAGGGTTATTAGCTTTTATTATTATTTTTCCCTTGTCTTTGAGTTATTTAGATTGAGGTTGAGAATTTTTAAAAAAATTATTCTTACGCTTAAAGAAATAATTTTTAAAAAATATTTATCTCATGTAATATAAAATTACTTTAAATATGTTAAATCAAACAAGTATTTAGCCCAATAAAAATTAAATCAAAGTATAAAATATCTTTGAAAACTTCAATCTTTTTAAGCAGAATTGCGGATAATACATTAAGAGATATAATTTTTTTAATGAAATATAAATGCATTCATGATGAAAAAGCATAAGCTACAAAATATCTTAATAATATGCACACATCCAGTAGGAGGTAGGACAAAATTCAAGGAACAGTCTTCGTCTTAGTTATTATTTTTATATGAGATTGCTTTACAAGTTTACAATATATAAGAAGTATGCACTACTGGAAAAATCACTTTTAAGACCGGTTAAAAAAGACATTTTAAATAGATTTTCAATCTGGTCTTGATACAGCCGGTCTAAAAAGTTTTCTACTTTTTAGACCGGCTATAATAGGAACCGGTCTTAATTAATAAAATTTTAGACCGGTTCTTATGAAGAACAGGTCTGAAAATTTGAATTTTTAGACCAGTTTTATAAAGAACCGGTCTAAAAAGTACTCCCTCCGGTCCTAATTATAAGACAAAGTTGACTTTTTTGGAGAAATTAAGGAAGCCAATTTAATTACTTTAGAGTGTTTATATTTTTATTTTTTTCTCCAAACTAATTAATTTGACTAATAAACTAATATATAGTCTAAAGATACTAAAAATATAAACACTCTAAAGTAATTAAATTGACTTCCTTAATTTCTCCAAAAAAGTCAACTTTGTCTTATAATTAGGACCGGAGGAGTATAACATTTTAGACCGGTTCTTTATAAACCGATCTAAAAAGGCAAATTTTCAGACCAGTTCTTTCCAAAACCGGTCTTAAATTTACTTTTCAGACCGGTTTTGGATAGAACCGGTCTTACAAGTTGAATTTTTTTTAAAAAAAAAAATCGTTTAAAAGTATACCCAGCAAGTCATTTCCTCTGTTAAAACATTTCACTTAGCAAGCAGCAGCCAGTTTAACGACATTGAAATAAATCTTAAAACTCATTGGAACATATTAAAACTCAACTCAGTGCTGGCCGAAACAGAAGCAAAGGAAAACAACCATAGACAGAATCATAATGCAAGGAAATCAAACAACCATGACAATGCTGTTTTGACCAAGTTCCTTATCTTTTCACTTATATACATACATCAAAGATTAAATTACATTAATGATGATCACACTCGTCTCAGGCTGATGATCACTAGCTGGCCTGTCTTCAGAGAATCTACACTAAGACGTACACCTCATATCCTTCATTTTCCTGTAACAACAACAAAAAAAGTAGTTATATATATACACCAATAACAATATACATAATTCAAATATAGTTCATGATAATTATTTTAGCTAACTAACCTTCAATGTAGTTTTATAAAGGGATATCCTCCCATATCCCTTCATGATGATCATTTCTTGTGCCGTGTTCATTGTCTGCTTCATCTTCTTCGTTCAATTCTGGTAAACCTCTAGAAAAAGAATGAGTCTCAAGCAGATCATTCATTGAATAAATTTCCTGATTAATATCAACGACTCTTTTTCCTTGGAGAGCTACAAACCACATTTTGTTTGCCTGATCAGTAATATAGAACACTTGTTTCGCTTGATATGCCATAATAAAAGGTTCATATCTAAAACTTCTACTATTCAAATCAACTAATGTAAATCCCAACTGATCAATAATCACACCATTGTTGACATCAACCCAGTTGCATTTGAAAATGGGAAGTTTAACTTTAACATAATCAATCACTCAAATCTCTTCAATCACCCCATAATAAGGTATTGCTGCCAATCTAGGATTCTTATCTTTTGAACTAGAGAAGTGCATAGATTCAGCCACTAACATAACCCCACTGTTCTGGACGGTGCTCCTATCATCAAGGGACTTTGTGTAAAATGTATAACCATTGATCACAAATGAAGTCCAACTTATGACATCAGCCTCAGGACCACGTGCTAACCATTTAATTGTATCAGAAACACATTCTTCGTCGTCAATCTTTTGTTTGAACCAATGTGCAAAAGTTTTGTTATACTCCCTAATTAACCTTTGTTCAGTCATTCGACTATTTTCTTTCCGTACAATTTCTTTATGAGCATTAATGTAATCTTGAACTTCATCAACATTATTCAAGATGTACAAGAACTTTAAAGTGGTATTAATTCAAAAAGTCAGAGCATATTAATTATAAAACGACGAGAAGTGCTCAAATTAAAGCAACAACAAGAACTTTTCATTGAACATTATTAATTATAAAACTACGTACAACTAAATAACAAATTGATCGAACACTAACCTGAATGAAGACCAAGGAGTGAGCTTCAACCCAAAGTCACGTTGGCGTCGACTGAGGTTAAAATGAAGTCCTTAAATTCACGGCACTGACAAAGGGAAGTCAAATCAGAGGAGAATGGTCACTGCGCTGCGGAGATTAGAGGTTGCGACAGAGAAGACTGACGATATTCAAAGAACAGCGATGATGAACACAGCAACGGAAGGGTAATGACGGAGGAGACTTGAGCAAATGAGGGACGGGACGCCATGGACGAGTTCAGAACAAGCACGGACAGAGGTCACAGAGAAACGGTAAAGAGAGAAGAAAGGGTTCATAGAGCGCGCGATCTGGGCGCGGGAGGAAAAATAAGTGTGAAAAATCTTACCTTTAAGACCAAAAACCGGTCTTAAAAGAGGAAAAATTCACATTTAAGACCGGTTTTTCCCACAACCGGCCTTAAAAAGTTATGGCATTTTGAATTTAAAATTTTTAACATTTAAGATCGGTTTACATATAAACCGGTCTTAAATGTTAAAAATTTAGACCAGTTTTAATACAAAACCGGTCTTAAATATTTAACATTTAAGACCGGTTTATAATACAAAACCGGTCTTAAATATTTAACATTTAAGACCGGTTTATATTTAAACCGGTCTTAAATGTTAAAAAATTTTAAATGCATAAAATTTTAAAACTTTAAGATCGGTTTTTTTTTATAACCGGTCTAAATAAATTTTTTAAGACCTATTTTTTTAAGAACCTGTCTAAGAAGTTCAATATAATTATAAAACTGCCACCACGCAAATTTTTAAGACCTTATCCACCAAAACCGATCTAAATGTGGCGGTCTAAAAAGGGTTTTTTCCTATAGTGATACTTAGATGGTCTATTTGTTGTTGTCTGGAATGAAAGTCACGATTGATGATAATTGACCGGTCAGTCCTCTATAGGAATTGGAATGTTAGGTTTTGATAATTCTACGTCGTACTAACATTTTTATCATTATATTTGACCATTTTATATAAAAAAAGGTTTGTCAATAATACTTGTAAGGAATATCTTATTTCGGCTTATGACTCAGTTAAATGCTTTAATGCAATGGAAAGTAACCTTTGCATCATTCATCTTTCTTCACTTATTAGGCAACACATAGAGTGACGAGAGAAGATACAATTTGTTTTTTATGTTTGCATGATTTTTATGTATCAATGAAAAGTTTAGGCGGAATCGCGCCTCAAAATTTTGAGTTATATGTGTATATATATTTATCAAATATATGAACTTCCTCTGGTGCACAATATGGAGCACTTCAACTAATTCATCAGAACTAAGAAATGATAATTGACTCATTAAATATGTCTTAAATTAACAATCTTTTCCAATTTTACCTATATTAAATTAAGTTTTAAATGAGAGAGAACATATAAAAAATCATATTTAAGCATTAACTTCATGAGCAAAATTGACAAATAAGCATTAATTACTCTCCAAGTGACTTGTATTGTGGATTAATGCATTCTTCTAGAAGTGCCTTATAATGTGGAGAGGATGGAGTATAGTTTTCTTAAACCTTAAATTACGTGTATATAAATCTAATGTCATATTATTTTATTTTAATGAAGTAATTATGGTGGAGCTATTTAAAAGTTCGGGAGAGTTTATTAAAAAAATTTTAAATATTAATAAAGTTTTTATACAATTTTCAAAGAGTCATACATGTTGATGACCCGCTGCCTGAGTAGGAAGTGTCTTCATCCATCTCGACAAAAATCGTGGGGTTAAATCCGGCATTGACATATTTGTATGTGTTTATAGTAATGTTTTTGTTTGCTAGTCCAAGAAAATGTTTTTTTTATAATATACCTCAAGTCCTAAATATAAGATCTAGTTAATTTTTTTGAGAGAGATTAAGAAAGTTAAATAAGATAGTTAATCATATCATGTGTTGTGTATGATTAAATTATATATTAGTTGTAAGACCCTAATTACATATTCATCATATGAGCTTTTAACACAATGAGTTTGAATCACTAAGCCAAGTTCCCTTCCTTGGAAGAAATATACTTCTAAAAATAATTTAAAATCTCACCTTCAACATAAGGATTAAACTTATAATTAAATGAGTTTTTCTAAAAAATTTAAAACTTTCAGAAGCGTTTAAATAATGCTTCACAACTTTATTATGACTCATCATACCTTAAATCCATTTATCATCAGCATACTTCTCTGCTCATTACTAGTGTATTGATGATTAGTTTATGGGCTTTTAACATACAATTGCTTAGTCTTAATTCAATTCCGACGCTGGAGGTAAATACCATCTCGCTATGCAATCTATTATACCACTACTACCACCACTACAATTACTATCTTCAGCTTGGTTTATACATATACATCAGTTGTAGCCATATGAGGCTATCAAAAATCCTAAGCCTAAGTAAACAATATATTTATATACAAATAACCAACAGAGATCTAATCCTTGCTTTTCCACCTTCTCACTAATCATCCCTTACCACTTCTTTACCCCTCGAGCTGCTCGCTTTAGCTATTTGTCATTCAGGGAAAGGGTGAGATTCGCGAGAATCTCTGTAGTAACATCTATCAATCATATGACATGTAAACACAGAGCATGCTAAACAACCATCACATATGAAACATTTATAACAAATGGCATTCAACATATTATCATGCAGCATCACATACACAGAACACATTACTATAACGCTTGGTTACATAGGCCTTACTGCCTCTTCGGGTCACTGCCCGGTATACTTAAACTTTACAAACTCTCTAGGATATTGGTTGGTAAACTCAGGCATTATAACCTCTTTGAGTCACTGCCCGGTATGCTCATGAAACAAACATAATTGGTGGTAAATAAAGCATACATGCAAGCAATATATATGATATGAGAGAAAGAGTTACTACCTATTTGCCCTTCCCGCAGATTATGTTTCCTAACAAGTTTCTTCTCCAAGTTCGGGTAATCATCAAAGCCTATAATGTAGAATTCACGAAGGGTCATTACTTATTCCAACTCTGTTAACATAATAAAAGTTATGTTATTCTTGACTCATTCCTAATTCTTGTCTCTTATCTTCTTTTGTTGGTTATCTTTGATATTCTTGTACACTTATGTCTATAACATTCCTATCTTAGGTTATCCTAGTCACAATTCCTTAGAACTGAATTTCCAGCATTCGTCAGGAAACTTTGGAAATTCATATATAAATCTACGTAACTCCAATTAAGGTGATTCTAGCTTCTATGTGAAGCTCTTTAAGCTCTTTGTGTGAGAAAAATATTAGACAATGTCCATTGAAGGTGTGAAATTCCAGAATTCACGCCAACTTAACTGTCTTAGAATTCTTCCCAGTTTTGATACCTAAATTTTAAAAATTCATAACTTCCCCTCTAGGTGTCCAATTGTCACATTCTAGGACTCCTTTTTAAGATATGGAAGTGTACTGTTAACCTTCAAAATTTCATAGCCATTGGACACAGTTTGACTAGTCAAAATAGAACTCAAAGCAAAATGCCTAAATTTTGGCAGCATACACCTATATATCCTTTAATTCCTTTTTTTTTTGGATTTTCAATCTAATCTTTCTAAAATCATGCCAACAAGCTTATTCCTTTACAATTATGCATGTGGAATCCATTTTTAATCTCAAATTCACCAAAATCCAATTCCTTCCCCATGAACCAGCCTTGGTCGAAACACACCATAGGGTAAGACAGTGGTTTTTGCAACTTTCAATTATAAGACTTGCTAAACTTTATTCTACCATGCTTAAACTTATTTTATCATTATGTTCATACTATTAACATAATCAAAACCCTAAGATTATTATTCAATAAAAATAGGGCAGTACCACAACACCATTAAATCTTAATAAAACTTCAAGTTACTAGGCTTAAATTATAGCATAAGCTCACCTCTTTCCTTTGCTTTAGCTCTTTCTTGCTTCCTCCAACTTCAACACCTTATTGGTAGCACTAACCACCTCTTCTCAAGAAACTAAAACCATAGAAATGTTGTTCTTGATTAGAGGAACAAGGTTTATGAAGGCACTTAGAACTAGAAATAGAGTTTGGATGGTGAAAATGGCTCAAGACTCTTCTTCTCTCTTCTTTCTTCAAAGTTTTGGTCTAGCTCTCTCTCTATACCATTTTCTTTTGCACTTGGCCAACTTAGAATGAATGATAATGAGGGAAATATGTCAATTAAATGTTTGTTCCCTTGCCTCTTGATGTGTTGGCCGAATTACATGAGGTGAGAGAGTGAGATGAGGTGTCATCTCCTTATGGCTTCATCCAAAAAGCAAGTTAGTCAATTAATGGTGAGGACATATGTGACATATTGGATATTCATTCTCTCCTTCCTCCTTTAGGTCTTGACCGATTTTAGAGAATAAGGGAGCATTGAGAATTAATTGATTTCATGTGTGTATGAGTGCATGGCTAGAAAGTGGCCATGTGTCCTAATGTAAACAATAGTAGAAAATTGGCTTTTAGATCACCACATTTAGATTGGTTATAGCGGATAAGGTCTAGAAAAGATTACCGGTGGCAGTTTTATAATTATAGATAACTTATAAGACCGGTTCTAAAAATAACCGGTCTAAAACATATTATTTAGACCGGTTATATACAAAACCAGTCTAAAATATAAAATCATTTAAAAATTAAAAAAAATTTAACTTTTAAGACCAGTTGAAATAAATAACCGGTTTTAAATAGCAAACATTTTAGGCTGGTTTTTTTGTAAAACCAGTCTAAAATGTATTTTTAAGACCGGTTGTTAATGACAACCAGTCTTAAAAGTGTTTTCTTGCAAAAATCTCGTGCCTTGATCCCGCGCTCTCTGAACCCTTTCTTCTCACATCGCCATCCATTTCTCTGTGAGCTCTGTCCTTGCTTGTTCTAAACTCCTTCATCGCGCCTTATTCATGTTTTGGTCCGCGTCACCAGTTCGTTGATCATCGTCGCGCTCCTCCGTTGCGCTCACCTCTGTGTGCCCTCGTCATTGGTCTTTGATCATCGTCGTGCTCCTCCATCGTCAACTCTACTCTTGGCCATGGCCATTCTCCTCTGTCATGACTTTTCTTTGTCAGTGCTGTGAATTTGAAAACTTCATTTTAACCTCAATTGACGCTGCCGTGACTTTGGCTAGAAGCTCACTTCTGCTGTTCTTGTGTTGTTGTTTAATAATCAATAATGTTCGTTGAAAATGGCCCTTGATGTTGTTTTGAGCACTTAATTCCTAGGTTATATGCTTTGACTTGTACATCCCTGTGATATTATATTTGGCTTGGAGTAATACATTCTAAGTTCTGTTTTAATTAGTGTGATTGTTTGATTGTTAGTGTTATTAGTTTGTTGAAATAATGCTGTTTCAAATGGTGCATGTTAGAATTAGCTGAAATCTGATGCATATAAACTGAATGACTTTGCAATGCAAGTTTTAAAACTTGTAACTATATACCTTTATTATGAAATATTGCTTGGTTCTTATCATGTCATAATTTATTGTTATATTGCTACAAGTGTAGTTATTGTCTTTTGGTATGTATGTTTCTTAATTTCGTTGAAATCCCTAAAACTCTATGGTTGTTGTTTTTTGTCGATCCTTTTGTTTTTTAAACTTTGCTAGAAGAAATGTCGATGATGAGAGTGGGATTTTTTGTTGCCCTTGTGTAGTATGTTTGAATGAGAGTTGACTAAGTGCTGCAGATATATACACACATTTAATTTGTGAAGGATTTTGTAAGAGTTATACAGTATGAATATGGCATGGTGAAGAATTAGAAATACCAAGTTCATCTCAACAGGGGGAGTGGCCTTTAATGATAATAACACAGATATGGATGATAAGATAGAGGATATTATTCGTGATATAGGAGAAGAAATTTTTGAGCAATCACATGCATATGGTAATATGTGCAGTGATGTTGAGAAGCCGCTGTACCCGGGGTGTAAAAAATATCAATTGTTGAAAGCAGTATTGAAATTGGCAAGCTTGAAGCACGGCATATATGGAGCAATAAGAGTCTTTCAGAAACCCTTGAGGCTTTTAAGGACATGATTCTAGATGATAATGTGTTGCCTTGTCGATACTATGATGCTAAGAAAATATTGTGTCCACTAGGGATGAAGTATAAAAAGATCCATGCATGCCCTAATGATTGTATATTGTATAGAAAAGAGCATGAAGAGAACCAACAGTGTCCAATATGTGAAACTCCGAGGTACAAATCAAATAACGCCCCAGCAAAAGTATTGTGGTATCTTCCAATCATATCAAGGTTCAAGCGCTAGTTTGCTAATGAAAACGATGTAAAAAATTTGAGATGGCATGCAGATAAGAGGATATCCGATGGAAAGCTTCGACATTCGGCTGATTATTCTCAATAGAAAAAAATTGATCAATTATTTCCTAGCTTTGGTGAAGAACCTATAAACCTTAGGTTTAGGCTTAGCACAGATGGCATGAATCCTTTTGGTAACCTAAGCAGTATACATAGTTCATGACCTATTCTGTTGGTAATTTACAACTTATCTCCTCTGTTATACATGAAACAAAAATACATCATGTTGTCTATGTTGATTTCAGGACCAAAATAACCCGAATGAATTGCAACAAGTCCACTTGTACATCTTGAATAATGTTGATGAAGTTCAAGATTACATTAATGCTCATAAAAAAATTATCTGGAAAGGAAATAGTCGAATGACTAAACAAAGGTTAATTAGGGAGTATAACAAAACTTTTGTACATTGGTTCAAACAAAAGGTTGACGGAGAAGAATGTGTTTCTGATACAATTAAATGGTTAGCATGTGGTTCTAAGGTTGATGTCATAAGTTGGACTTCATTTGTGATCAATGGTTATACATTTTACACGAATTCCTTAGATGATAGGAGCATTGTTCAGAATAGTGGGGTTATGTTAGTGGCTGAATCTATGCATTTCTCTAGTTCGAAAGATAAGAACCCTAGATTGGCAACCATACATTATTATGGGGTTATTGATGAGATTTGGGTGGTTGGTTATGTTAAAATTAAATTGTCCATTTTTAAATGCATGTGGGTTGATGTCAATCATGGTGTGATGATTGATTAGTTAGGATTTGCATTGGTTGATCTGAATAGTAGAAGTTTTGGAAATGAACTTTTTATTATAGCATATCAGGCGAAACAAGTGTTCTATATTACCGATCAGGCAAATAAAATGTGATATATAGCTTTCCAAGGAAAAAGGATCGTTGACATTAATCAGGAAAGTCGTTCAATGAATAATTTTCTTGAGACTCCTTCTTTTTCTAGGGTTCTACTAGAATTGAATGAAGAAGATGAAGCAGATAATGAATACGGCATAAGAAACAATCATCATGAAGAGATATGAGAGGATATCCCTTTATAAAACTACTTTGAAGGTTAGCTAGCTAAAGTAATTATCATGAATTATATTTGAATTATGTATATTATATTTTTTTTTATATAAAACTACTATTTTTATTGTTGTCACAGGAAAATAAAGGATATGAGGAGCCTAGTGTAGATGCTCTGGAGCCATCTAGTAATCATCAGCGATGGATTACTGTCTGTTATACATATTCTTTCTCGGTAGATTCCTCTATAATCAATTAAAGTGTTTTGATTATATTATTAGCTAAATTTTTTATTTCTTTTGCCAAACTGTAATATTAAAACTTGGGAATAAAAATGTGTAGTAGCATACCCTAATTTTTCAATTGTGTGTAATAATGTGTTGATTTTCAATGATTTATTGTTGTTGCTTTTGTGAAATGTGGCCGGGGTGTACGTAGGAAGAATGATGTAAGTTACACCATTTGAAATTATGTTCTAAAATGCTTGACAAAATGTGAATGTGTAAGAGAATAATTTATTTGGGGCGTAGGAAAAATGATTTATTGTTGTTGCTTCTATGGAATGTGCATGAGGTGTAGGAAGAATGATGTAAGTATTACACCATCCAGTAATGCTTGATGAAAATGCTTCTGTATAAGGTGTTTGTTATAATGTGTAAGAGAATAATTTATTTGGATGTCGTTGAAATGGCTGCTTGCTGGGTAAAATGTTTTAACAGGGGAAATGGCTTGCTGGATAACATTTCAAAAGGAATAACATTTTTTTAAAAAAATGGAAACTTTTTAGACCGGTTATTTATACAACCGGTCTAAAATAATGAATTTTTAGACTGTTTATTTCAATAATAAGTCTAAAATGTCTTTATTTTTAAACCGGTCCAAAAAGTAGCAGACTTTTTAGATCGACTGTATCAAGACCGCATCCGAAACCAATCTAAAATGTCATTTTTATCCGGCCTTAAAATTGATTTTTCCACTAATAAAAAATAAGTTGAATGTTTGACCAACTTTCTCTCTCTTTATTTGTCTTAACCGTCCCTTCTTGGATAAAAGTTGAATAATGATATTAATTAAACTCTCTTCCTTCTTCCTTCTTCCTTGTGTCTTGAATAATCTCTTTCTTTTTGAGCAAAAAAATAATCTCTTTCTTTTTCTTTTTGCCCTGACCGAATTGCACATGAATAAAGGCGAGGAAGTGCATTACTGGAACTCTCTTTCTTCCTTTTCTTTGTGTCTTGACCGAGTTGATTGCATAAAGGAGGAGGAAGGGTATTTGACTAACCCTTTGCATGGTGCATGTGTGTGTGGGGGACGTTTTTTATTGCTAAAGGGGTGAGAAGTATGTTGATTTGGTCTTGCTTATATATGCATGTGCCATATGTCTAAATAAGAGGAAAAGATGAGTAATTACTTTAATTATCTTCATCATTATTGCCTTTACTTTTTAAGAGCAAATCTTAATCCTTCATTTTTATTTCCCAAATCTATCCTTGAGATCAAATTCTAAATCTCATTTTTGTCTTTGCACATGGCAACATTAACTAAATTGCCATTAGGTCTTCTGTTTAATTCCCTTCCTTCCAAAATGCCACTCCTTCTATTTGGACCCAAGTCAGGCTTTATATAATATTTAACTTTCCTCTATTCCAATCCCGATTTACTAAGTTTTGGATGCTACATTAGTTTATAAGTAAGATAAATTAGTTGAGAGGAAAAAATGATTAATATAAATATTTTAAAATAATTTGATTAGCTTCGTTAATCTCTCAAAAATAAATTATCTGAGTTCTACTAGAGGTAGTAAGATGAAATTTCATTCAAACTAAATCAACAAAAGTTTATTTGGGTTCTTGTATACGCTTATTTTCGTATCACTCCTCACTCTCCAGGAAAAAGCGTGGAGCCAGAGAGACAAATCAACTCTGCATAAATGCAAAAACAAGAACAAAATATTGGTGGTTGAGGCTCCTGAGGGTATGATACGAATGGGCTCACATCCTTATGAAATTTAGAGCTTATTTGGGTTCACGTAAAGTCCATTCACGTAAGTCGAAATAAAACTCATCTCACATACTTACCTCGTAAACCATAAATCATGTTGGAAAAGTAGCTTCTACCGCTAATCCAATAAGATATTTATCTAGCACTGTCCACATAGTGGCTTGCACAGCTCCCCCCATATGCACTGCGTCCAAGCATCAAATCAATTTCTTTTTTTTTTGGCCAAATAAAATAAAAAATTTAAAATATGGGTTCAGGTCTAACATAAATTAAATATATATCAAATTATCTTTACTTGATGTTATAATAAAAAAAAATAGAAGTCACCTTTATTATATGCACACGTATCAACTTATTCGAGAGGCTATCAGGAATATAGACACCTTTTTATTTAATGAAAATTCGAATATTGGATTGTCTCGTAAGGAATTAACCTCTTTTACACTCATTCCCATTGGTATAGATAAGAAAGTATTTTTTACTAAAACCTGTACAATGACGTTAAAAATAGGGAAAAAACAAATGTGGAAAAAAATTGTGGGTCATTTAGGCAAGTTTTTTTCTTTTAAAAAACAGTGATACATGAGAGAGTTGTTGAGGGAGCCTTGAAGTGTAGATGTGGATGTATTTTACATTTTTTAATAATTTATATACTAATTGTTGAGAATATCAAGTTTAGAAATATTAATTAATTATTATTAGTAGGGATATCATTTAGTATTTATTAGGATTAAATATGAATATTATATTTTAGAAATATATCTTTAACATATTATGATTTGATTTGATTTGATTTGATTAGATTATGATAGATTTTAGAGTTAAAGTTAGTCTATTTTTGCAATTGCCTATGTAAAGGCCTCCTTGTACTCTCATTTATTTGGAAGATCAATAATATTAGTATTTCCCCTGTGCTTCAAAGTGATCCTTCAATTTCAACATGATATCAATTCTAGGGCTCTCTGAAATATTACTATTCATCTAGCACTTCATTTGACGCTATTACTATTTCACACTTTCAGGTGTGGGTTTCCTGTTCTCCTTACTCTGAAACTAGTATTTGCCTTTGACTTGTGAATGTTTGGTACTTTGGTGTGGTTAATGATTATGTTCGCTGTTTGATGTTTCTGTTGATTGTTGGTTACTCTCTTGAACATACTTGCTGTCTTGTTATTGTGATTCCTCGGTTACTCTTCAATGATTGAATCTAAGATGTCTGATATGTTGCCCATGTTTGCTAAGGTTACTGATTCAAAATTGAACTGGACAAACTATAATGACTGGCACAAGACTATTAGAGTTTATATTTTGGGTATTGAGAAGGAAGCTCATTTAACTTAGAATTCCCCATCTGGTAATAATGAGAAAAGTTTGGCTTGATCTAGAGCTGATGATTGAATTTTATTGAACCACAGATTTTGTTATCTGTTAGTCATTGCAACACTGTGAAAGAAATTATGAGTTATCTCGAATTTATGTTCTTTGGTGAAGGGAATTCATAATACAATTTTTTAATCTTTGGTTACATGGTATTAGAGCTAGAGTCTTAAGGTTTCTTTTGAGTTTCGCCTTCTTTTGGCTGCATTCTTTTATTTGGTCCCTAGTGAGACCTTTGGTGTTCATTCCTCGTGAGATGTTTGGAGTATTGTTTGGTCCCCAGTAAGACCTTTTAATTATTACTGATATTGTTGTAATGTCGTTGTTGAAGAATGATTGCTTGCTGGATGTTGATAGTTACATCAATTCAAAGTTATCTGATGCCTCCACTACGAAACAAGATATTAGTGCTATCTAATACCTACGCATATATTTTCCTATATGCGGCAAGAACTGAAGGCCATCCAGACTCAACTTTTTGGTGAAAGATGCCTTGTGGGGTTAGTAAGAGTTTCTTCCAATAAAAGGAGAACCTTCAGAAGTTTGATCCATCCAGTAATGAATTCAAGCTATAATGAATTGGGGTGACCCTTTGGTTTGTCTTAACCTAGCCAATGCATTGAATCAAGGCCCAAATTATGTTAATTTACGAGTGCTTTCTACAAGTTGTAGGTTGCACAACATTGGCCTTGTCCCACCCTGATAATGATGGCACATGAGAGTTACTAGAGAAGATGGGTTGCGATGCATGAGAGTTACAACAATTCAGGTTGCACCATTGGCCTTGTCCTACCCTGACTGCGATGCCAACTCTGCACATGAAAGTTATGTTGATGGCACATGAATCATGATATGAATTGCATGATTCAATCCAAAAGTGGGTTTGAGTGATGTGACTCGTCCATCTGTATCGATTTTATCGAACTATGGACTCTGTCATCTGTCAGTTACTACAACACTATGAAAGAAATTATGAGTTATCTCGAATTTATGTTCTCTAGTAAAGGGAATTCGGAATACAATGCTTTCATCTTTGGTTACATGGTATCAGAGCCAGAGCCTTAGGGTTTCTTATGAGTTTCACCTTCTTTTGGCTGCATTCTTTTGTTTGGTCCTTGGTGAGACCTTTGGTATTCATCCTTCGTGAGACGTTTGGAGTATTGTTTGGTCCCCAGTGAGACCTTTTAATTATTACTTATATTGTTGTAGTGTCATTGTTGAAGAATGACTGCTTGCTAGATGTTGATAGTCACATCAATTCAAAGTTATCTGATGCCTCTACCACAAAACAAGATATTGGTGCTATCCAATATCTATGCATATATTTTCCTATGTACAGCAAGAACTGAAGGCCATCTAGATTCAACTTTTTTGGTGAAAGATGCCTTATGAGGTTAGCAAGAGTTTCTTCCAACAAAAGGAGAACCTTTAGGAGTTTGATCCATCCAGTAATGAATTCAGGCAATGATGAACTCGGGTGACCCTCTAGTTTGTCCCAACCTAGCCAATGCATTGAATTAAGGCCCAAATTATTTTAACTTACGAGTGCTTTCTATAGGTTGCACAGCATTGGCCTTGTCCCACTGGCACATGAGAGTTACTGGAGAAGACGAGTTGCAATACATGAGAGTTACAACAATTTAGGTTGCAACATTAGCCTTGTCCCACTCAGACAGCAATGCCAACTTTGCACATGAATCGCGATATGAATTGGATGATTTAATCCAAAAGTGGGTTTGAGCGATGTGACTCGTTACTGGAGAAGACGGGTTGCAATACATGAGAGTTACAACAATTTAGGTTGCAGCATTAGCCTTGTCCCACTCAGACAGCGATGCCAACTTTGCACATGAATGTTATGGTGATGGCACATGAATCGCGATATGAATTGGATGATTTAATCCAAAAGTGGGTTTGAGCGATGTGACTCGTCCATCTGTATCGATTTGCCTGGAATCGCGCTTTCCGGCGATCTTGGAGAAGACAGGTCTGTTGGGTTAAAAAACCCCTTCTGATATTTCCCCCCTTTTTTCTCAACTTCTTTCCATTTAAAAGACCTTTGGTGTTCTTCGTTGGTGAGACGTTTTGGTCCTTGGTGAGACCGTTTGATGTTTGTCCTTGGTGAGATGTTCGTTGTTGCTTTGATCCCTTATGAAACTGTTCATTGTTGGTTTGGTCCCTTGTGAGATTGTTTGTTGCGGATTTTACTCTGATTTGGTACTCTTTGTTGTTCGAGCTCTTAGTGAAGCTGGTGGATTATTACCTCGGCCTTTATTGTTCGAGTTATAGGCTATGAAACATTATTTTCTTGAAGATCAGTTGTTGCATGTGCAAGCTGCTTATAGTTTGAGGGGGAGCGTTGGGAATATCAAGTTTAGAAATATTAATAATTATTATTATTAGTAATGTCTTTTAGTATTTATTAAGATTAGATATATATATATATATATATATATTATATTTTATGAATATGTCTTCAAGATATTATGATTTGATTTTATTTGATTAGATTAGATTATGATAGATTTTAGGGTTAGAGTTAGTTTATTCTTACAGTTGCTTATATAAAGGCCTCCTTGTACTCTCATCTATCTGAAGAATCAATAATATTAGTATTTCCTCTGTGCTTCAATGTGATCCTTCAATCTCAACACTAATGAAATGACAAATTAAGTATTTTACTTTATTTTGATAAGATAATCAATTAATTTTGTTTATGAAAATAAGCTGAAATGATTATTTTCAATGTATCTGATTAACGTATCAAAATAAGTTGAAAATAAATTATTTGAAACATATTTTATATTTATCTCAGTTTACTTTCAACAACTCCTCCCTCATGTATAATTAATCAAAATTATTATTTATTCTAAAAGACCCTTAGATTTGTTCAAAATTATCCAAAGTTCCAAACTATGTATCCATGCTTGGGTTATATATTACAACGCCAATCATCGATCACGGATCCTTTATTTAGTTGGCCATTCATGTTCTAAAATCTATAGGTTGGTTGAATAAAATCACCCCCTTCCTGCTAAAAATATACCCTTGGCAGTCCAAAATATAATTTTTTTAAATAAAATTTTAGTCTAAAATATAAGAGACTAACAAGATAATTAATGAATATTTTTCACTTATACCCTTATAGAAGAGAGAGAGAGATGATAAATAATAAATGCATATTTAAAAATCACATCTTTAAATAAATAATATTAAATGATTTAACTAAAATTACTTGATTCATGGAAATTAGTTAATAATATTTTATATTTTAGACCGGAGGGAATACTACCCAGTATCGTTATTAGATGTTAGCAAGTGAATTTACTAAAGTTAAACTTAAATGAACAAATTATTAAAAAAATTTCTTATCTAAAAAATACCTCAGGACTTGAGTCTTGTAAACAAGTTTCAGATACTTTTGATTATTCCTTTTAATCATTTCTTAATTATTAATTTAACGTCACGTGGAAGTCAAGAAGGGAGGCTTCATTTATTCTCCGTCACCACCACTAGCTGGCCCAGGTTCAAATAAAGAAACACTAATAATCGCAGAATATTTTGGTGTCCAAATAACGTCGCACATCAACGACGCCGTTCTACCCAAACCAGCGTCATCTTCCTTCTGTTCCATCTAGTCATCATCTATTAGCTCAAAAGAGGAAAAGCACAGCCAGTAGCCTCAGTAATGACGAACAATTCATTGTGAATTTTTGTTTAAGGAATCTTTTTTTGATTTTTCAGTTTTCAATGTATGCTCTATCGTTCCAATTCCAAATTCAGAAGAAGTCTCAGCAGTAACTAGGCTGGGCGGGAAGAGCTCGGGTTTCCAAGACCAAGGTTCAAGGCTATGGCGGAACAAAAGAAACGGTGGAGTTGGGATGTAGGCGGATTCGAGCCATGGAAGTCGTCGCTTCCGTCTTCATTTGGCCGTGACAATCGGATACCAACTTCACCGGTGACGGGGAGGCACTCCATGTCAACGTACTCGGTTCTTCCGCATTCCGAGTTCTCCAGACTCTCCATGGCCTCCAAGGTTCAGCGATTACGAGACAAAGTCAAGGTAAGGTGGTAACGTGTCTTCTTTCTATGTATAGAGCGTCGTTCTTCTTTCTCTTGTTCATCTATGACAGCTTAATTTTGGTGAGAGGTTTCTGTTTGCTCCTACTTCAATGCCAGTGTTCTTATGGCAGTGGCTATATTCATTTTATGTGGTGGTTATCAATGATGATAAGAGGAGACTTCCAGTTTGATATATGTGATTACTACGTTGAGGAATTTGTACTGCATGCTGCGAGTTAGTCTTAGCTTTACCTACCATTTGGTGCTATGTCGTTTCTGGGTAATTATGTGGTTCCACATCAACTAAATTATTCTGAGAAAATAGTTTGCATGAGATGGCATGGAATTCTGAGACGGTGCCACTTCCAGTTGTAAGCTAACAGTCTTGGGCAGCGGGATGTGGAAGGTAGACAGTAAGGAGTTTAGAGCTTCTCTGCCTTCAATTCTCATGGAATGCTTAATAAATCAGCGTCATAGCATTTGTCTGCGATAGTAGGTGCTGACTTCGTTCAGCAATTGCATCTGCATATTGGATTCAGTACCATATTTACTTTTATTAATTTGTTAATGTCACTCGTTAAGCCGACAGACTAGGTTCTTGAAACCACTTAATTGTAGTACATAAAACCTTGTCGGAGGTGGAAGTTGTGATAACCTACTCAAAATTTTTCTTTCTTCGGAGTTAGTCTTGTGCTGGCTAGAAGAGACTACTATTTATCAAAATTTCACACGCATTCTTACAAGCGATTCATATTGCTTTGAGCTATTGTTTTGGCATGTGTCCTAGCAGATCTTTTGTGTATCATGCTATGTTTAGGCCTATTTTAATAATCCCATCAGATATTTTGGACAGCTTGCTAGAGAAGACTACTTGCAGTTAAGACAAGAAATGAGTGAACTTCAGGAATATTCAAATGCTAAGCTTGATCGTGTTACACGATATCTTGGTGTTCTTGCTGGCAAAACCCACAAGCTAGGTAAGAATTAATTTGCCACAAGTAAAGTTTTGTGGTAGATACACAGAAGGATTTAGGATTTATCTTTTCGCCTGTCAAGTCTTGTGTTTGATTTGGTATTTGATTTCATTGTCAGCATCAAGTTGTTCTCTAAAGTTATGTTGGGAATCTTTTTTTTTTTCCTTCTAAATGGTTACGAGTTTTTATGCAATGTGCAAATTAACGTGGCAGTCTAATCTTTGAGACATATTTTGTTCCTTATGCGGAGGAAGTTGTGTGAAAATTAAAAGTTCTTACATTGATTTCATCTGTTCTTAGAAAAGCTTTCTTGCTGATGTTTTTCTATTAATTTTTTATTTTGTTTCCTTATGTGAATATTAGATGAAGCTGCCCTTGAAACTGAAGCAAGAATTTCGCCGTTGGTAAAGGAGAAGAGGAGATTGTTCAATGAATTCCTGACATCCAAAGGTAATTGCTATCCAGGAGTTGTCCTTTATTAGTTTTTGCGGTGATACTGTCCTTTATTAGTTGTAGCTTCTCTATATTTACTTTTTCTAAGACTAATTTTACATTTCATGATATCATATATTATCTGGAACTTAAGGCAAGTGGATAATGGGATCTTTATATTATATACAAATATATAACTTCACTTGGCAGAAAGTATTTACTTAACTATAAAATGGATACTAATATCATTATTTGCAGGAAACATTCGTATATTTTGCCGTGCAAGTCCTTTGTTTGAATATGAAGGCCCCTCAGCTGTTGAATTTCCAGATGATTATACCATCCAAGTAGATCCTGGTGATGAATCCTTGTCCAACTCCAAGAAAGATTTTGAATTTGATCGAGTTTATGGGCCTCATGCTGGACAAGGTGGTACCATCTTGTTTTATATTACTATCATTTTTGTTTGTGAACTTTGGAGAAGGTGAGTTTTTTGCGTATTTACCTTTTCCAGTTTTCTTTTTGGCTTTTTGCAGCTGAATTGTTCAGTGATGTTCAGCCACTGGTTCAGTCAGCTTTGGATGGATATAATGTTTCATTATTTGCTTATGGACAAACCCATTCTGGAAAGACACACACTATGGTTGTTTTTCTTTCTTTCACTCAGTCTCTGTGTAGATCACTATCTCTCCTTTTTGAATGTAAAAAGAGCCGGAAAGGCTCTTGAATTCAACGCAGACTTAACAGTTGTTGTGACCATTATATAAGAAATTTTTTTTGCTAACACTCTTTTACTTCTTGATACAATGATGTTCGACCTGACAAATTGCTTATTTGATGTCATTCTTCTTTGGTAGGAAGGATCTAGCTATGATCGAGGTTTATATGTTCGTTGTTTTGAGGAACTGTTTGATCTAGCCAACTCAGATTGCACTTGCACTTCTCGATATGAATTCTCTGTTACTGTTTTTGAGCTTTATAATGAGCAGGTCTCTTTCTATTGTCACTTTGGGATTCGCTCCCTTTCTTTTTTCTTTTTAAATGTGGTTTAGTTCTTTTCATTATTATTATTTTTATTTTCTTTGAGATATGATAAGGCTGTCATGGTTTTTTCTCGTGTGCTTGCAGACAAGGGATCTGCTATTGGAGGTGGGCGAAAGCATGTCCAAGCTTCACATAGGTTCGATAGAATGTTCTGTTGAACTGGTGCAGGAAAAGGTTAATAATCCTCTGGAGTTTTCTAAGGTTTTGAAAGCCGCATTTCAGAGTCGTGGAAATGATGTATTGAAGTTTAATGTCTCTCATTTGTATGGTCCAAGTTCCCTGCCCACATTATCCATGCTTGTATTATACGATAACTTTATTTTTTCTGCTTTACATTGCATGGGAAACGTCTATATAACATACTTTCACCACCAAAACTGTTGACAATACTGCAATAATATAAACAAGGGCTCACTTGTTCATTTACCATCTTTGTCTGTTACTATTCAATGCAGACGAGTTAAACTTAGAGCAAAATTATAAAGACTTTTTGGTCCTAATCTGCCTTATTAAGTATTTGTTTTTTATTAGACTGAACCAATTAGTTAGTTTCTTAGGATCCAATTGCCAGGTATGGGACTTGAGTCTCCCTGTGGAAGTTCGGCATTCTATTGTGAAATTTATTTGGACTTTGGGCTCTCCAACCTCATGAATTAGTAGCGATTGGGGGTGTGGTTTTCTCAGAGGTTTGTATCAATTGGCTTTAAATCTTTCCACTATTTTTAGCCAGCAGCCGCAATTGTGTCGTGTAGATGATGTTGCTGTCACAACATGAGAAAGCTAGCACAAAATCAGCTTGTGGGTTTGCGTGGACTATATTAAGCATGGTGGAGTATTAAGACCCATCGTAGGGTATAGGACTTGAGTCAGATTGGGAATAGGGGATTCTAATGTGGGATTTATGTGGAATTTGGGCTCTTCAAACCTTATGAGTTGGCTTTTAGATCATGCTAATGGGATCCCATTGCTTGGTCTCGCTCTCCAATAAAGTCAAATGCTAGGCCTTTTACCTGCTTGGTCTCCCTCTCCATGACTCCCCAATATTTTCCATTTTCCTCTTCCGGCCATCCCCTCTCCCTTTTCTCCCATTTTACCTCCTCAGGAGCCTCAAAGTGAATTTATTAGCCTCTCCTGTGTTCCATACTTCCATCCTTGTCGTCAAATTTAGTTACATAATCTTCCCTGCCACCTACCTTTCTCTTACTCCCTTGATTATATCTTCTAGGGTATACTCTAGCCACTGGGATCCATTAGGCATCCTTCATCTTCTGCATGTTTTTGGTTTTTAATATGGTGGTACCAATAATCTGAGTTTGTACATTTCAAGAGCATTTGAACTGGATCATTTTCTTGGATTCATTAAGGTGTTATGGATTTGATGTTCCCAATATGATAATTTGATGAGGCTGATTTAACTATATTTTTATGTTTTAATTTGTCTACCTGTCTTCACTCTCCCTTTGAGGGCCATGGGTATCTTTTCTCTCATTTCTCATTAACTCATGAGACATGGTATCCTTTTTGGGCTTAAAAAAAATTAAGCAAGCTTAACAAAACAAATTATTTGTATTGTTGGAAACATGGAAATACTGTTAAAAGATAAAATACATCTTAATCTTAATGTTAACTAGAATTAGTTTTTTATTTGATTATACAAAAGGTTGTAACCTAGTCTTCAATCCTTACATAATTTTTATGTGAGTGTTTACTCTAATTCAGTCATGTGAATTTCATGTCTTGCCTTGACAGGATTGTCACCATACACATATTATATAACAATTTGATCACTGGTGAAAACTCACACAGCAAACTTTCTTTGGCTGACTTGGCTGGAAGTGATGGTTTAATAACAGAAGATGATAGTGGGGAACGTGTGACAGATTTGCTTCATGTTATGAAGTCGCTTTCAGCGTATGTCTTTTTTTCTTTTGTCCGTGCCTCCTCCTTTTTAGGTGAATTCCGCTTGTTGTTTTAGTCCATTAGTATTCTTTTTATTATTTGTCCGCTTGAAACTCAACCAGGGGAATGTCCAGCCTGTTGTTAGGCACGTCAATGCAATCTGAGGTTTCTTTTTATGTTATCTTTAGATATTCTGTGGTTTCTTCATTTTCTTCAGTTGGCTTGATTTTTTCATGGTTAACTAGTACTGGGAATGCGGGTTGGAATCTTTGGCAGGGCGGGCTGGCTTTTGCCAGCCTGAGCCTGTTTAGGCGGGTTGGCAGGCTGGCCATTCTTTTTTTTTTTTTTTAATTTTGTTTTTTTTAAAAAAGATTTACTCTCTTTTTCTTTAACTAGGTTAACAATGTTCTTTAATATCTCTGATGCTGCTTGGGAAAACATCACTGTAAATAGTTGGTTGTCAATAACTAGTTGTGGCTGTGTTTCTCTTGGGGCAGTACAAGTTGTTGCTCTATTGCTTTTTATCCACAAAACTGAAACTCAGTTCTAATCTTCATCTTCCTCTCCTCTGTTCCTATATGCTAATCTGTCTGAATTGTCGTTAAAATGATCTCTGTATATTTTTGTTAAAAATTGTTTACTTAGCCTATTCTGTGTTTTAACATGTTGCTGCAGTTTGGGTGATGTTCTGTCTTCTTTGACTTCAAAAAAAGATGTTATTCCATATGAAAATTCAGTGCTGACAAAATTGCTTGCCGATTCACTTGGTATTAATCTTTTCCTTTCTCCTGTCATATACAATCTTATCATGGCATTTATAGGCTATAGTGGCGTTTTTCTAAGCACAAGCCTTCCACCAGATGGGGTCTGGGGAGAGATAGATATACACAGCCTTACCCCTGCAAGTGTAGAGGCTTTTTCTAGTATTTAAACCCGTAACTTCCAAGTCACATGGCATATGTCTGGGCAATTTGACAAAACTGTGTTGTTTAAACGGAACATCAAAAGTTTGTGTGTACTTGTTGATGCCAATGCATTCATAGCTTTTTACATGGCCTTTTCATACGAATGAACTATCAAGCCAACATACAATTATTTTGCCTTTTTGCTGTAATTCATAGTATTCTTGTGATGGGATTGATTTTAAAATCAATCCACATTGGGTTAAGATAATTCTATAAGTACTAAATTTTTAACCATAATTTTTTTGGGTAAAAACTTACCTTCATTTTAAGTAAGAAGTAATGTTTTTTTAGGACAAATAAAAGCCAGACTCTGGATCATCCAGTATTTATACTGTGGAACTTGCATCTTCCAGTCCATCATTAGGATGTACTTTTTAGCCTGATTATGGTGCTGCTGTGCCAGTAAGTTTCATGGCTCATCGAAGGTCTGTCAATTGTGGACTATATTTAATCAAAATTTCCAGTATCCTTCCCTGTATATTGTAGACAATCTTGGGTATAATTGTGGTGCCTTTTTCCTTTACCGCCCAGAGAATTGATTCAATGGAATCATACTTTTTATGCTTTCAAGACTTCATACTTCTCAGATGGGTTCCAGATGCAATATTTCTTTTTTTTACGTGCATGTTCTTTTATTATTGCAGGTGGGAATTCAAAAACTCTCATGATTGTAAACGTGTGTCCAAATCTTTCAAATTTATCTGAGACTTTATCGTCTCTCAATTTCTCCGCTAGAGTTCGAAATTCTGTATTTAGCCTACGGAATCGAGATACAATTAAGAAGTGGAGAGATACTGTAAGTTCTTTGACCCTTTTCCTTGTTTGGAAATAGATTTTAACTTCTACTTGTATACTATCTTCGATCTGTTCTATGTTCATCAGCTTGAGGGTTTGTGGTGGCAATTTAAAATATTACTTTTAGAAGTTGAACTCATACAACTTTATCTTGATAGGCTAGCTGTCATGTCGTTTGGTCCCATTTTGCACTTATTTAGACTTGAACTGGGATTTGATTTAGAAAAAGATAGAAAGTAGTATACACATAATGTAGGAGCATTTCATATCTGGTTTGGCATTGATCCCTTCTGACAACGTCATTCATGATGACAATTTACTATTTCCCATTACAAGTTTTGAACTTACTTTGTTGTTGTTATTATAGGCAAATGATGCACGTAAAGAGTTGTATGAGAAGGAGAAAGAAATCCATGATCTGAAACATGAGTGGCTGGAGCTTAAGCAATCAATTAAAGATGCAAATGATCAGTGTGTCTTCCTATTCAACGAAGTGCAGAAATCACGGAAATTTTCTTCTGCATTTCAGACAGATTTAAAGGTTGTTTGGGGTAACTTTTAAATTCTATTTATTGACAGTTTACTTATTGATTTGATAATTCTGTTTCCTCTGCATGGAATGCTCGAATTATTTTGATCTTTTGGGTAATTCATTTTAATTTCATGCTACACAACATTAGGAGGAGAAAATTTATGCTGCAATTGAGTATCTTGAGTGATTATTGCACAGCCAAAGCGTGAGATTTTGGCAAATCCACTGTGTATTAAATGATATTCATTTAAATCATCAGGATGGGTATTGTCTTGACCCAACATGTTGCCCTTTTCGGTCACTCCAAAAGCTGGTGTCATTTAATTTGTTGAGGCTTAAAAATAGATGCTTTGCACCATGAGATATGACTCAATGATTCTTCGCAACTGTACTAACCTTGTGTTGGTACTTGACTGTGAGCTCTGAACATAAGACAGTGCTTAACTACAGCTGGTTGATAAGCAATCTTATCGTTTTTATGTGCTGCAGTCAGAACATATTATGCTAGTAGATCAGCATAAGATTGAGAGAGAACAAAGTGCTCAGCTAAGAAATCAAGTCGCTCCACTGTTACAGTCAGAGCAAGATCGAAAATCGCAGATCCAACAGCAAGATTCAACCATCCAAAGTTTGCAGGTTGTCCATGCTATTTGACACAATATTCATTTTTTTAGTTCTTGAATTGTTTGTAACGTTTAATTTGTTTAGTATGTTAATAAGTGCTTCTAGGTTATATAAAACATTGATAATACTAAGAAGAATCTTATCCTTTTAAGTGAGATATATACAAGGGCTAAGGGGCTAAAATGCCTAAGAAGTTGGAAAAATATAACCATTAATAATTTTTTTAATGTTTCTTGTATTCTTTTCCTTGTATGTGATAATGAGATAGAAGGAAAAGGCACGGAGTGGAATGGCCCACGATGTGCCGTTCCATTAGAGTCTTACAAGGTAAGGGAGTGAATCACTAATGGAATGCAATGAGTTATAAATTAGTTTTCTACAATTACCCTTAATCCCTTAAAACTAGTGCTTGATTCTAACAAGACTTGTGAACGTAGTAGAATATTACTACCCTGTGACCCTCAAGTCCCTTGATGGAACCAAGCTTTGATACCATGGAAAGCTTTTTGAGAAAGAGAATGGGAGAATGTGTTGGGTGATTTGCCCATACACAGATTTCTTATCTATAAGCAATGAAAAATATTTAGATACAATATCGTAGCACAAAAGAAATACAATGAACCTAGCCAAAAACGAATCTAGATGTTACACATTACTATAAACAGTGTAGTAAAATTCTACCACTCTAACAGCAATTGAACCACCTCTCGATTCTATTCCTTCATAAATCCCCAAGTCTGGAGGAATTAAGGTTTTATTGCCTATTCCATTCAATCTCCTGCCATCCCTCCAAGCACACCCTTAGACTTAGATGTAGCTGATCAGCAATTTCTTTCTGTGTGTTTGCCAGGTTATCTAAGCCTTCTCTGTTCTACATTCATGCAGGATAAGATTAAAGCCCTTGAAAGACAATTGCATGAAGCTATTAGATCCAGTGGAGATAGATCAACATTTGGCACAGAGCCAGTTTCCGGGGCTTCATCCAATTCTAAGGCAGCTGGAGATGGTATGGATTCTTCTGCTGTAACCAAGAAACTGGAAGAGGAACTCAAGAAACGTGATGCTCTGATTGAGGTTTGGCATATTGACATGTCATTGTAATAGCCTTCCACTTCCCATTGGATAACTGGTTTACTTTTGTCTACCATTTGCTGAATATGCAGTTTAGTAAGTACAAACTTATCATAAAACCATGGCAATAATTCTGTATTAGATCTTTTAGACACAACTTGGTTAGCATATTGGAGTGCATTTTGAGATACAGTGGGACCTCCATAATTCAAAGAAACAATGAAGTCTATAGTGTCAAAATGAAATGAGGATGGGTTGAATAAATGGCTGGTCAGAGTTGTGGCTTGACCATATCCCTAACTGGGGGAAATTATCTGTGAGATGATATCATCTGGGACCTATTCATGTTATGCATAGGAAAAAAAGGTGAGGATGGCTAAAAAATGTCAGGTTGACACTTTGGTTTGCATCTTCAAGTAACCTTTCTAGGTTGTAAATGTTTGCATAGTTATGCCCAAGTTGGGAATATGTATTGAAAAAGATGCAATATGTTACGTTGTTAAATTCTGTAATTGTTTGGTATTCTGATATGATTACTATAGTCCTACTGTCTTTCGGTAAGAAGCTTAATATGCTGTTTTGCAGAAGTTGCATGAAGAAAATGAGAAATTGTTTGACTGTTTAACTGGGAAATCATCTCTGCGTGGGTCGCCTCAGGTAGACAAAATTCACTGCATACAAGAATAAATTTGGCAACCACTATATCAATCTGCATCATATAAAGAGAAGGATTTTTATTTTCCTTTTCCTTTTGTTACACATTTTACAATGCATCTTAATTTGTATAATACAATATGGTCTTTTATTAGGATAATTTACAATCCTCACTCGTTTCTGTATTTTTCCTATGGATTGTGCATGCATTCCCAATAACTGAAACTGAATGGTTTAAAAATGTTACCATTTGATTTGAAGCTGTTAATTAGTAGACTGATTTCTTCCTGTATGGACCCAACTGGAGGGTTTGTTAATTCTGTTTTTATATAAGTTTGCATTGTTTCCCTTAATCAGCATCTTATGGTAACACGTACCTGAGACTGCTATAGATAACCAAAAAAAATTGCACCACCACGATTATTTATATTGATAATCATGCATTTGAGGTCTGTGTGGTGGTTCCGGCTCTTAAAATTTTACACTTTATCTTCAGTTGTCAAGTCCATCATCCATGGGATCAGATAATGTTCAGCCTCAGGATATAGGGAGGTATAATTCTATAATATTTCTGGTAAGTCTGGTACTTCTGTTTTGTCTACAGGCCTTTGATTATTGGCTTTATTCTATTTGGCTTGAAACAGGAATAAAATAAGCAACATTACTAGAGTTCAATCTGTGGATGCTCTTCCTTCACCTTTGGCCATAGAAAAAAATGATGGCACAGTTGCTTTAGTAAAACCTAATCCCGAGAAAGTCAAGTCTACCCCTGCAGGTGAATATCTAACTGCTGCACTGAATGACTTTGATCCTGATCAGTACGAAGGCCTTGCTACTATTTCTGATGGTGCAAACAAGTTGTTGATGCTGGTATGTATATTGATTGATTTATGGTTTAGTTGGCTGAAACAGTTGTATCTTACATGCAGAAATGCTTCTCTTTTCATTTTTATGATATTTTTTCCTTCTTGGGGTAGGCCATTGCTTTCAAAATTCCTATCTTTCATGTATTATTTCAAAATTGTTTGTCTATTTTGTGTGGAAAGTTGAGAATTCTGTAATCTCTTTCGAATTTCAATATTTTATTCACATGCTAATATAAACTGACAAGGATGTTGTTAAAAGTTTTGTTTGACTTCTATTGAGTTTGTTTGCTCTGCATCTTTAGAAAGTGCCTTGACCAAGTTCAAATAGCTGCAGCATGATGATATCCACTTCAGACCAGATATTTATTAGGGGTATTCTTTACAATATCAGGTTCTGGCCGCTGTCATCAAAGCTGGTGCCTCTAGAGAACATGAGATACTTGCTGAAATTAGGGATGCTGTTTTCTATTTTATCCGGAAAATGGAACCCAAGAGAGTAATGGACACCATGATTGTTTCCCGAGTCAGAATCTTGTATATAAGATCTTTGTTTGCTAAATCCCCAGAGCTGCAATCCATTAAGGTGATTAACCAGCAGAGGGGCTTCTTTTTTATATTCTGATGTGGTTTTCACAAAGCATGTTTTTTGTTCTATTCAAGGACATTCCTGATGTTAAGTTGGTAACAATTGCCCATTGATTTGGAAGGTCTTGCCAGTTGAGTGCTTCTTAGAAAAAGTTAATACTGGACACAGTAGAAGTTCCAGCAGGGGAAGCAGTCCTGGAAGATCTCCACTGCGATATTTTGATGAACAAATCCAAGGATTAAAAGTGAATCTAAAGCCAGAGAAGAAATCCAAATTTTCAACTGTTGTATCGAAGATACGTGGAATTGATCAGGTAGCAGCTCTTATGATGTTTCTCTCTTTTCACTGCATTCTCCCTGGACTTCCTTTTGAACTTGAACACCAAAAAGTAACTATTTTTGGTCTAATAAAAGTTTGATGATCTGTCATTCATTCTTGTAATTCATGAATTCTTTTTGTTCCTTGTTTCTTTTCTGGCACTATGCTGGCCAACATTCTTCATTGCTTGAACTTCAGGGTCCTATAGACTCTCCTTCCTCTCATCTTACTCTGTTTACAGTTTTTATTGGGAAAAAATGTACAGGAGACCTGGAGACAGCGGGTAACTGGCGGAAAGTTAAGGGAAATAACTGAGGAAGCCAGAAGTTTTGCAATTCGAAACAAGGCTCTTGCTGCGCTCTTTGCACATACTCCAGCAGGTGAGCTGCAGCGCCAAGTTAGATCCTGGCTTGCTGAGAACTTCGAATTTCTTTCTGTTGCTGGTAATGATGCATTGGGAGGGTCAACTGGTCAGTTGGAGCTTCTTTCAACTGCAATCATGGATGGTTGGACGGCTGGACTTGGTACTGTATTGCCTCCTCAAACTGATGCTCTTGGCCAGCTTTTATTGGAATATACGAGACGTCTGTATACTTCTCAATTGCAACATTTGAAGGTATGCCTAATTCTTGATTGTCTCTTCAGAATGATCACACTAATCTTATCTCAAATGCTTAAAGAAACATTGTTTATTTTGGGACTATGTTAAGAGATGATACACCTGAATGCTATCATTAGTCATGCCTAATTGGGGCGCAACTCACATGTATTATAATCTTTGGAATACAATATTGGATTTTAGAAATTTATTCAATAAATCGAGTTTTTCATTGAAAATAGTCTGGGCATGATTCAGGCCTGGATTTATCTTTAATCTAGTTATTCACGTTTTTCTTTTCTCTCATTTTTGAGGAAAATGAAATCTCTTTTAACGGCCATTTGACCTAAAAGCATACATATCTTTAATTCTTGATTGAATCTTTATTCTATTTTCTGTCCTTTCACTGTGAAATATTCTCCTATGTTAAGCTACCGTCTACCTTATTTTCTGACCCGTCTCGATGTTAGTCTTTACCTGAACCCAGCAATAGCCAAAGTTGCTAATATTAAATTGTGAGATGATTTTTCTACAAGCCAGCCTTATGAGATGTTATATTCAAGTTGCTCAGTTGCTGCCTACAAGAGATCTTAAATACACATGGCTACTTGAATTTTTATGATTTGCTTGTTTGATTTGAATGGCGTTGATGTTTATCCTTAGATGAAAAATTCAGAATTCCTGTTTCACTGGTTTCTGGATACACACAAGACCTTCTGACCTTTCTACTTGAATAATGTGATGGGTATGTGTTTTTGGACGTTGATTTTCAGGATATTGCTGGTACCTTGGCTGCAGAAGAGGTGGAAGATCCAGCACAAGTATCCAAGTTACGTTCAGCTCTTGAATCTGTTGATCACAAAAGAAGAAAGGTCTTGTATGTTTGTTATCTCTTGTTTCCCTCTTATTTGCCTATAATCAAGAGTTCATCAGGAGATAAAGCATTGAGTCATTATTTACCTGGTGGTGTGATCAGCAACATATTGATATAAACCCCAATTGTAATCCATCTTTTTTAAATGCAAATTATGAATGCTCCTTGAGGCCATCTTTCTATGGTTAAGGAGGAAGATATAAAACGCAAGAATTTCCCCTTTTGTTACTTTTTTTTAGCCAGAATCTGAAATCATTACTTACAAAAACTAAAGGGCCTTTATCGGTAGGTTTTCACTGAGGAAAGAATTCACTTGTACATAATTTCATATCTTACTGATTAACAAAAGCAGGAATTTAATTTTTTTGTATGCGAGCCTTAAGTAGACTCTCATTGTTGAAATTCAAGTTTCATCACATACTGATAAAGAACTCATGAAAGCAAATGATCGTATACCTGAGTAGTATTTTCCCCCCCCACAAGATCCAAGCTTTGAAGGTTTATTATGACACTTCTATTTTCAATTAATAATCTAGGCTATTTTTAATTTTTTTTTCCTCGTTACATAGAGAAAAACGTGTGAGATGATAAGTTACCCTCCCATGGCTCTAGCCTATTAGTGGTTGCTTACTCTGTAGCGCTGCTGATATACTGAAATACCAGACCCTTGCTTTCCTACGAATGTGGGATAAGGGGAAGTAGATAACATTACTTCAGTAGTTCTCTCCCTTCCAATCTGTTTTATTTATCTGTCAAAGGAACTCCTCTGCTAGCAGAACATTACAAATATACATTCCCATTGTTAGCGCACAATATCTTGTAAATTCTAGCATTTTCTTCTTTCTTGGCATACTTCTTGATTTTCTTATACTGCTTCTAGGCATTGAAAGATTTCTCAAATTGGCCTGTTTGTATTTTATATCAAGGTGATCTCAGATGGAAAAAGACTATTAAACTTATTATAATAATAAGTATGCAACATCCGAGAATGACACTTTAGGTCAAAAGATAAATTTAGTTGAGAATGGTTCAAAGATGTTTGTTTAAAACATTTAATGAGCAAAAAGATAGGAAAATGGATTCAGTCAATGAACTTTCTGCGACTACTTATCAACGAGAATGGATGTTTCATAATATAGAATGGATTTTTATCATTTCTGAATATTGTAGTTTATATCTAGGTGAAAACAAATTGGAAAAAAAAAATTAATACATTCCTTCTTTTTTTGATACACGAATGCATTCTATTTTGTACACCTATATCATCCTCTGTATTGTTTTTTCTCATCAGATTTTGAAACAAATTAGAGGCGACGCTGCGTTATCGACATTGGGTAGTGGTGGTGGTTCACCTATTCGAAACCCCCCTACTGCAGCTGAAGATGCACGATTAGCATCTCTCATTTCACTTGATGACATGTTGAAAGAAATCAAGGTTCTTGCTTTCTTGTTCAAAAGTTATTTTAAACATTTGAGTTTACTGTCATCCAAATTGAAGTTATTAGTTGAACAGGATATGACAAGACATTCTACACTAAATGCTGTGAGCAAAAGCAAGAAAAAATCAATGCTTGCTTCTCTGGATGAGTTAACAAAACGGATGCCTTTGCTTCTTGAAATTGATCATCCATGCGCACAGAATCACATTGCAGGTGCTCGCGGCTTAGTTGAGGTACGGAATGTATTTTATATATAATTCCAATTTTGCAAAATTTTTTGTTTAAGGTGCAAATTTGCTTTGGAAGTTTTCACTGAAGGGCAATGTTACCCTAGAAGTTCTTTCAAATTCAATGTCACTCCGGAAGTTTCAAAACGTAGTAAACTCTATACCGTTAAAATACTAATAAAAATTTGACATTGGCCGTTAATTTTTTAACGGTAAAGGGCATTATTGCTTTATTTTGACACTTTTAGGGTAATATTAAACCTCAAAAGACTTCCGGGTAACATTACTCCTCAACAAAAACTTCTGAGGCATATTTGCACCTTAACTCAAATTTTTATATATGTTGGATTAAGTGTTGATGTTATTATGTCCCCGAATTCCTTATCCTTGAACATTTGAACGTCTGACCAATGAATTTACTACATACACACACCCAACTTTTTACTATTAGACACCTGGGTCTGACTTTTCGCCGAGTATTGTGAATTCTAAATCTCTCCTCTTGTTTGATGAGGCAGTCGATTTCTGAAGTTGATGACAGCATTCAAGATCTATCACATGCTCACAAGCCTTCAACAGATCTGGGGTCTGGATTTGAAACTGACGTGGCACAGTGGAACGTCCTCCAATTTAATACAGGTACTTTATCTCCATTTATAATCAAATGTGGAGCAAATTCAAATTCAGAACTAGTCATAAAAGCCCATTCTCGAGTTCAAGAACCTAAAGGCGGTGAGATTGTGAGGGTTGCCCCTAGGCCATCAATTTTGGAAAACATGAGCTTAGAGGAAATGAAACAAGTATTTGCCGAACTACCTCAGGCTCTTAACTTGCTTGCCTTAGCAAGGACAGCTGATGGAACTCGAGCAAGGTATTCTAGACTGTACAGGACCTTGGCTATGAAGGTTCCATCCCTAAAGGATCTAGTTAGAGAGCTTGAAAAAGGAGGTGTACTAAAAGATGTTAGACCATAACCCATAAAAATGGGTAAGTGGATGATGAAATTATAGTTGGTTGCGTTGATGTGCATTTGGGGGTTTGGTTGAGCGGCTTTGCTAGTCAGTCTCTGGCGTTTGCTGGATTCTGTTGGGATAGTCTCTGTGATTGAAGCTTTCAAAAGCAGCTTTTAATCATAATTTACAGTGTACGAGATAAATATGTAATAGGCGTATTGTCTCGATTTTCATAAATAAGCACTTTTGAGATGCCAAACGAGATCCCAAACAGTTATTATGCACATTGTAACAGTTATTCTGCTTCACGTGTTATTGTGTATTAGTGGTTGTTATTTCAGTTCCGCCTCCGAGGGCAATTAAGTCGGTGTATGTATTTCATAAGCAACCTGTAAATATGTTCATCTGATACAAAATGAGTAGAAATTAAGTGCTCAGTTTACTCAAAGGATGATTGTCTGTACATTCTGGTTATTGCTGATAAACGAGCCCGCATTCTCCCAATTTAATACTTTGTCTAGTCCTTAATATAAGATCTACTTATTTAATTTGGGTAGACTAAGAAAATTAGTTAAATTAGTTATTTATTAAAAATATGTGTTGGTTTTTCTAAAATATCCTTTTAAATAATTTGCATTGAAAATACTTGATGCAAATTCTTTTAATATGTGCAATCAGATAGGGACAGTTTGGAGGAAAAAAAATGATAAATATAAGAAACAAGGTGGATTGGGATTTTATATTTAGGAATTATTCTAACCCTCCAATCAGCTTTTATATTAAGGGCCCGGAATGGCATATGCATTTGCGTTTTTTATCGCATGAGTCTTAATTAGGTAGAAAATATCAAAATAGGAAAAAGGAAATTTAGGTTTTTATGAGAATATTAGTATTTCCCTGGAATTCATTGTATGAATTCATCCTTTTGGGCATTTTAACGACCGCGTTGCAATTTGCAATTGTATATCCGATGTCAAGTGTTAATATTTAATTCAATTCAATACCATTACGTTAAAATTAGCGGGAAGAATATTGAATCGAATGATTGTGATTTTTCTCGCATTATTATTGTGATCACTTGATATAAATAATCATATCTTTTAAGTCAACTTTTTGAAAAGTTAATGCATAATTTGTTTGCAAAATTGCATATCTAGTGTTTTAATTTCATATAAGATTTTATTTAGGTTTTTTAATTTCATAAAACATATTTTTAGTTATCTAAACCGAATTTCGTTAACAAGAAAAATGTTGACATTGAAATTCTAAAAATGATAATACTTGACACGAAAAATCATAATTTGAGACTACAATATTAGAGTTAAAGGATTAAAAAATACATTATAAACCTAAGAGACCAAATTAAAAATTTGTATAAAGTTATATATATAACCAAAGAGTAAAATATATTGACTAGCCATTTGTTTTATCTAAATTATACAAACCTCTCCTCTATTTTGAAAACGTATATAGATGTTCCTTAAAATTAAAATGCATGTTACAAAAACACCCTTCCATATTTGAGATTCTATTTCCATCCACCTAACCTTTAGTTGACTGTTAAGTTTCACTCTTAAACTTTTGCTTTGACCAAAATACTCATCTTTCAACAAATGAATAAACATTTATATTTTCCTAAAAATAATTTTTATACAAACAAAAATAATTCTAATATATATGTTCAAAATTTCCAATATATTATAAAATTTATTAAATTTTACTATATTATAAATTTTTAAATTTTTATCATATTTATTGAAACTTATTTATTTAGTATTATTTTAAATGTCTAAAAACATATTTCTTTCTTTCTTTCTTTTTTTTTTTTTTGCCATGAAACCATGATTGGTTCACCATGTTATTAATAATGTAAATTTTAGACATTATATAACTTATATACATTTTAAATTTAAATTTATTAGATAAATTTTTTCACAAACATTTATAAACTTGTTTATTTAAGTATGCATTTATTAAAGGAATTAATCATATTTTTAATTAATTTTTATATGTTTGCATTAATTGAATTAATTAAGTCTTCATCACAATATGAAAAAAAAATTTAACAGATAACTATTTTCAAAACTAAAAAATAAATTAAAAAAAATCTTAAATTGCTTAAAACAGTTTTAGCCAAAATTAGGGAATTATAATGATGATTGGTAAATTTGTAAATACAATTTATTTTAATTTTAAAATAAAAATCCTTAATGGAGTTAACAGTTTGGACTTAAGTGTATATTTTCAAAATAATTGAGAGGTCTATGTAATTAAAGCAAAATATAAGGAAGTTTAGAGTATTTTACTTATAATTGAATTTACACATTTTATTTTTATTTTTTAGAAAGTTGAAATTATGTTTCAAAATAATATTCAAATTTTTAATAATAAAGATATGGTTTTTTTATAAGAAAATATATGGATACTTTTGTTTCAGGTTAAGAGAGTTTCATGTTTTATCCTTTTGGGTTAGGAGAGTTTAATTATGAAACATTTTTTGTAAAGCATTAATATTTAGAAAATACTTGTCGGGATTATGCTCGGAAAGATACCTCCCAAAATCTATAAGAAGTTACCATTCTAACTTCTTTGACAATTTTTTTTAATCAAGCAAAAACAATTTCATATTCCGAAAATTTCACTTCCAATTTGCCTTATATTATATATCTATGGAGACCGGACCCCAATATAAAAGTTGGGTGTTGAAAGACCACTCAATAGAATTTATACCTCTTAGTTTTTAAATTTTGTGTTATTAATTGTACATTATTATGAAACATAACGATAAATTATTTTTTATAAGTGTATATTTTATAATTAAATATGTTTAGATTTTAAAATATATTATATCAAATCCATAAATATTTTATATCTATTTAATTTATTTTATATATTTTGAACCCAAAATCTAATCTGGAGAACAAAAAGTAATATTTCCACCAAATCTATCTATATATCTTCTTTTGGGTAAAATCTATTCATGTATTCCTCCGGTTCTATTTATAAGCAACGTTCCTCTTGATTACGTAAAACGAATTGGTAGTTAAAAGCAATAAGAGTGTTAACAATGTCATGTTTTTTTCATATATACCCCTATTTATGAAAAGAGTATAGGAGAGAGAATAAATAAAAAGTATAAGAGATAATGAGTATATAAGATATGAGAGAGAATGAATATTTAATAAAGGTAAAATAGGAAAAAGAAGCTTACATTTTTAGATAAAAAGTGAAAGTTATTTATAAAAGGGATCAATCTTATGAGAGAGAAAGTTATTTATAAATAAGATCGAACGAAGTATTTTTTATTTTGTAGATAATATGATTAAAGAGAAGTTCTTGAAGGCTTGAGGTCATTAGCCGTGATTTTTATAGAAAGACCAAGAAGATGATCACAATTTGCACGAAAGATTGAGGGAGTTGATTAATTGGGGTCTAAGTGCGTGTTTGTTTAAGCTTTTTCAACAGTAAAAACGGACTTATTACGCAAGCCGAGAAAAAACTCCTCTCACATACTTACCTCGTATACCGTGAATCACGAATTATAAGCACTTATTGCCCAAAAATAAGCTCTTCCAAACACACACTAAACTATAAATGTTGCCAAGATGTAAAGGCATGAAAAGGTATGATGCCGAGGACAAATTAAATATGATATAATATATTATTATAGATGTATCAATGCGTGCCACGTCAAGAAGCAATTTGAACTATAAATAAAGGATGTATAGCCCACCTAAGACATACAATTAATACTTACATCACTTTAAGAGAATATTTTTTTAGGGAGAATTGTCTAAAAATATTTTTAGGGTAAATTAATTGTTATTGCTATCAAGCGTGTAAGTGATCTTCCATATGTACAAGCGATCTTTCGTTTTGTGCAAATCATCTTCCGTGTGTGTAAAAATTTTCTATATAAATGTGCAAACAATCTTCCATTATATATAAAATATCTTCTGTTATGTGCAACAGATTTTTCATGATATTATTCAGTAATTAATTTATCAAAAAAATATTTATCAACAATTCTCCCTTCTTTTTATGAGTTTTAAACTCTCCAGTTGGAAGAGCAATGCTTCCCAACGGAAAACTAGTTTTCATTTATTTTCTTTTAATTCTTTATAAATTTTCAATTATGAATATATTTTTGTTTCTTTCAATTATATTTATTTTTCTTATTTTTCATGTTCGATTGTTTTGGATGGCCACCATTGAACCAAATATATGGGTACTCTTAGGGATTGGGTGACGGGCATGTTTGTTTTAGCGATCAGATTGCTTATAAGTTGTTTTTCACGTAGATCGAGACACAACTCCTCTCACATACTTACCTCGTATACCGTAAATTACGATTGAAAAGCTGCTTTTAAGCATTTCAATTATTCATCCAAACGAGCACAAAGAGAGAACATGGATATAGAGAAATAGACATAAAATTTTTTGGGTGATAATTCTTGAAGCTAATTGTCATACCGTTATCTTATTTTTATCATTTTCAGAGTACTTACACACATTTTGATGAGCAATACAAGAATAATATAAATATACTGATATAGTAATACATGGTACTTGATTACGTCACAGCTTTACCTCGCAGGGTTTGATAATATTTACAAAATTTTTTCAAAATATTAAAAAATAACCACATATATAACCAAGAACTTCGTCTTAGGAAACGTGCCCGTCAATTCCCTTGATCACGTCCTTACCTTTTAAGTCACTGGCACCTGCTGAGATATTTTCTTTAGAAAAAGGGGTGAGATTCTAAGGCATCCCAGTAGAAACATATTATCATTCATATAAAATGCGAGAAGTAAATATGATATACACCATGTATGTACCAATCAATGAATAATATAAACATCTTCATCATGTATACATGAGTACATTGGGTGGATTCTTACCCAACCCCAGGTGTGAGTGCACTTTCAGCACAAATTGCCTCTTTTAGGCAAATCATATTGATTAATAAAAGCACAAACAATGGCATCCACACAAATTATGTCGTGATGTATAAAGAATAATTTCCCTACCTCAAGTCTCTTTCACCTTGTTTTGCCTGCCTCGTAAAACGTGACAAGATCAGGCTCCCAACTTGGTCCTAAAATATCAAATGTATAAGAATTAGGTTAAAATACCTATCATTTTAGGCACTATCATAGTATTTATTGTGGTTATATTAGCCTAAGGTAAAAATTTACCGAAATGCCCCCGGGACCCTAACCCAGCCCGACTGTACCTGGTTTGACTATACATTTCTTGAAATTTTGACATGGGCTATTTTGACATATTTTCACCCAAGGAATCCATTTCTGAACTCAGAATAACCAAATTCACTGCCAAAAAATGAAATTGTCCTTGACAGCCTCGCTTTAAGGGTTTCATGGGCGTTTTTGTAATTATGCCTTTTCAAACTTTTCCAAAAAAGTGACCAACTGTAACCCCATCTAATTTTTCCTTCTAAACTCAATGGAATCAGCAAATTGTTTAACATGTAAATCTAACCCCTCTAAAGTAGCCCTGGCCGAAACTCACAAAACTCGGGAGAAATTTAGGGTTTTTCAATTTTGACTCTACAGACGTATTCCTTTCTATTTCTAATCACTTTATTAACTATTTAATTAGGTTACAATTACCATTTAGTACCAATTTTGGTAGCATAACACTTCCAACAACCCATTTTCCATTTTCACAAACAAAGACAATCTGACAAAATTTCATCAATTAAATTGTCCAGAGCAGCCAGAACAATCAATATTCGGAGTTTTAGAAGTTACCTTAAGCTCTTTCTGACTTTTCCCTAAAGTGGCTGAAACCCTAGCTTTTCCAACACAAGAATTTGAGCTTCAAAAACCTTGAAATACATGAAAGAGAAGCTTAGGAGCGGAGTTATACGAGTTAAGTATGAATTCATCAAAGAAATCGACTTACCTCGTGAGTTTTTTCCTCTTTCTCTCTCTAGAATTTCTCAAACTTTCTCTCTCTATTTTCAGCTTAGAAACACGTCAGTTATGGATGAGGAAGAAGATGGAAATTATTTTATAATATTTTGGAATATCCCTTATTTATTTTCCCATTTTCGGATTTTTCAGAAATTTTGGCAGATTTTCTACCTTAACTTTGAAAAATTATAACTAAATTTGTAGACGTCATATCGGAGTAATTTCAAAGGCTATAAAACTCTTATTGAGTCTAATTTCAAGAAAAAATATAAACTTTTTCCAATTGGAAGCACAAAATTCTCATAATTAATTTTTTTGAACGTTGCTCCAGAAACTTTCCAATTTTTCTGGGCTAACTTCAAAAATTCATAATTTTTTGCATATAACTTCATTTTAGACCTCGTATCAAGTGATTCTAAAGGCGATAAAATCCTTATTGAGTCTAGTTTTAAGAAAAAATATAAACTTTTTTCAATTGGAAACACAAAATTTCCAAAATTAATTTCTTTGAACGCTGCTGTAGAAACTTTCCAGTTTTTCTAGGCTAAGTTCACATATTCATAAATTTTTACATATGACTTCAAATAATTCATATGATCTATCAAATTAAAGCTTAGGATGTCTATTTTCATTCTATAAAATTTTATAATTTTTGCTCATCATTTAGTTTTCCAAATCCACGTGACAAACTCACTGCCTCACTTGACGCAATGAAACGACAAGCACTTGCAACTTCAATAAATTTCATTTTTGTACTACCTCCGGTCCTAATTATAAGATAAAGTTGACTTCTTTTAAAAAAAATTAAGAAAGCCAAATGAGTGACTTAATCATATGATATGTTATGTATCCTTAGATTATATATTATTTTATTAGTCAAAGTAATTAATTTGAAGAAAAAAATAAAAATAAAAATACTCCAAAGTAATTTAATTAGCTTCTTTAATTTTTCTAAAAAGTTCAACTTTGCTTATAATTAGGACCGGAGGGAGTATATAAATTTCCCCTACTCCTAAATTCACTATTTTATTTCTTTTAATACCTCAAATATATAAGAAACATTAGGGAATAAATTTGGGACACTTGCTAAATCGGACCTTAGCAGTTCACTTAATTTAGGCTTATTCCCAAGCCTTCAATCTCAAAATTCGGAATATTACACTAATGGTTACTTGAAGCAATAGCTTCCAAGTTTAATTAGTTGTGTGAGTGTCTTGAAAACGAATCCAACACTAATTAAAAAAGGGCTAATAATTCAGGAGAATGTTATGACACTTTAGGTATAGTTGTGACTATAATTAATTAAAGAATCAACTCAAATAATAGAAATCCTGAACCCAACGATTTAAGTGACTATCATATTCTTAGGATTATTCTCCTTATTCTCTACTTATCATCTCTTATTTTCTCAATTATTTAAATTGATAAAATTACAACCTTCTTATGGGTACAACCCCAGAGTATTATGGGGTCGTATTTGCGTGGAGGTTGTGATTTTATTAATTCAAATAATTAAGAAAATAAGACTTGATAAGTAGAGAGTAAGAATGAGGGTGATTTTGAGAATATAACAATCACTTAAAACGTTGGGATCAAGATTTCACTCACAGGTTGTTAATTTTTATTATTTGAGTTAACTCTTTAATTGATTATAGCCCAATTATTCCTAAAGTGTCCAACATTCTCCTAAATTATTTGTCCATGTTTAATTAGTGTTGAATCCGTTCCCATGAGATCCACTCAACTACTTAAACATTGAAGCTATAGTTTTAAATCACCATAACTATCTAGAACTATCCTAAGTATGGATTTGATTCAATGGTGGCTAGCCAAAATAATCCAAAAGAATAAGAGAAATAAATATAATTGAAAGAAACTAAAATATATTCACATAAATAGAAATTCATAAAGAGTTAAAAGAAAAATAAATAATAAATAATTTCTTCATTAGGCTACGTCCCTCCACCAATCGAGGAGTTTATAGACTTTGAAAGAATATTATATTGCTCTTGAATTGTTTAAAGTAGTGATTGTGGCTCTAAATTAACCCACATAATATCTATTTATAATTGAAATTGCTTTTTGAGTGTGGGATTTTTTGATATATCGTTATAATATTATAACCACATGTTATATCTGATTTGATTTATCCAATTATCCTCCATGTTACGTCTTTTCATGCAAGGCCAAACTCAGAGTGTTTGATACCATTGAAATTGCTTTTTGAGTGTGGGATTTTTTGATATATCGTTATAATATTATAACCACATGTTATATCTGATTTGATTTATCCAATTATCCTCCATGTTACGTCTTTTCATGCAAGGCCAAACTCAGAGTGTTTGATACCATTGAATCAAAGGAAAATCACTGTCAGGTCCTAAGGAAGCAAAATATTGTCAGAAAAGTCCCAGGAAAAATTGAAATATCTGAAAAGTCCTTAGGGACTTTTTTGATATTATTTTCCAATGTAAAATGACATACATGCCCCTATTGTTAATGTAAAAGTGGAAGCTTCAGAAAGAGGAGGGAAGGGGTAAGTTTTTTTCCGGAGACACAAAAACGACGCGAAAGGGACTGGTGTAAACTCCAACATTGAAGGGATCAAGTGTAATGTTGAAGTTCTTGGTAAAGGATCAAATTTGCAAGCTCCACGTAGTGGTACCGAGGTAGAACACGAAACTGAATTTTTTGTTTTTGGTTCTGTGTGATATTTGGATAAAGTGAAATTGAATGATGGTGAAAGGTTGGTGCTTGGTGGCAATAGTGGACAAAGTGGTAGGAGGTAGATGAGTAATGACATGATTTAGGTAAAGTTATGAGCTTGAGCGTTGTAGTTGGGGTTTGAATGAGGTTGGGTAGTGTTAATGTGATAGTGCTCTGTTTTTTGGGGAGGTGACAGAGGAAATGATACCTTTAAAGTGGGAATAGCTGATTTTCAGGTTGGTGGGGTGCTGTAAAAATTGTGATATGGGAAGAAATTTAATTGTTGTTAATTCGTGCAGTTGGTGTTGTTAATATAACTGAAGTGGTTGTTAATACAGCAAATGGGTTTGGGTGTCATAATGCTCTGTTATTGGGGAACAAAACAGAGAAAGTTGGACGTTTGACGTGGGAATAGTTGATTCTCATGGTAGTGGGTTGATGTGAAAAGGGTGATATGTAAATAGCTCAAGTAGTTGTTAATTCATGCAGTAGTAGTTGTGAATATAACAATTTTAGTTGTTAATTCATTCAGGTGTGTACTTTATAAAGTCATGGGAGACTTACCATTCACTTGTGCATGTGTCTAACTTACTTCATACAATAGGCAAACAACTTGCCAACCACTTGATAAAATATGCTACAATTCAGCTCTTATGAAAATTTGCATCAGAAGTACTGCTGCAGTCACGCGATGAGGTTGTGAAAGGAACTGAAAGGGCTGTTAATGAACGCTTCACAGGTTGTAAATAGCTCAACTGGTAACAGTTACGGTGAGAAAACGATGGGAGGAGGTTGTTAATTGAACTCAAAGGGTTGTTAATGAACGCTTTAAGGGTTGTAAATAGCTCATTTGCCAACACTTAACGTCAGATAGCGTTATCAGAGAGAAACGAGGGGGAGGTTGTTAATTGAACTCAATAGGTTGTTAATGAACGCTTTAAGGGTTGTAAATAGCTCATTTGCCAACACTTAACGTCAGATAATGTTGTCAGAGAGAAACGAGGGGGAGGTTGTTAATTGAACTCACAGGGTTGTTAATGAACGCTTTAAGGGTTGTAAAGAGCTCATTTGCCAACACTTAACGTCAGATAACGTTGTCAGAGAGAAACGAGGGGGAGGTTGTTAATTGAACTCACAGGGTTGTTAATGAACGCTTTAAGGGTTGTAAATAGCTCATTTGCCAACACTTAACGTCAGATAACGTTGTCAGAGAGAAACGAGGGGGAGGTTGTTAATTGAACTCACAGGGTTGTTAATGAACGCTTTAAGGGTTGTAAATAACTCATTTGCCAACACTTAATGTCAGATACCGTTGTCAGAGAGAAACGAGGGGGAGGTTGTTAATTGAACTCACAGGGTTGTTATTGAACGCTTTAAGGGTTGTAAATAGCTCATTTGCCAACACTTAATGTCAGATACCGTTGTCAGAGAGAAACGAGGGGGAGGTTGTTAATTGAACTCACAGGGTTGTTATTGAACGCTTTAAGGGTTGTAAATAGCTCATTTGCCAACACTTAACGTCAGATAGCGTTGTCAGAGAGAAACGAGGTGGAGGTTGTTAATTGAACTCAATAGGTTGTTAATGAACGCTTTAAGGGTTGTAAATAGCTCATTTGCCAACACTTAACGTCAGATAGCGTTATCAGAGAGAAACAAGGGGGAGGTTGTTAATTGAACTCAATAGGTTGTTAATGAACGCTTTAAGGGTTGTAAATAGCTCATTTGCCAACACTTAACGTCAGATACCGTTGTCAGAGAGAAACGAGGGGGAGGTTGTTAATTGAACTCACAGGGTTGTTAATGAAAGCTTTAAGGGTTGTAAATCAGCGCTTCAAGCATTATAAAACAGAGATCATGTGTTATCGCTGCTGGTTCGCTGGGGCGTACCAACAGCGAACGAGGTTAGAATAGGCCATTTTTGATGTCATTTTGCTGTTGTTTTGCTGTGGCGAAGCAAAAGCAAATCGTCTCACCTTGAAGTTGTAAAACGAACTCATCAGATTGTTAATACACACTTGAGGACTTGTAAACAACACATTAGTCATAACGTAAGAAAACATCATCTGTAGGAAAAACGTGTTGGAGGTTGTTAAACCCACATAACCTGTTGTGAATAAACGCTTGAAGACTTGTAAAAATCACCATTGTAATAACGCCCCATTACTTAAATGTTACAACTTGTATAAGAAGGCATATGCAGTTGTGCAATAGCCGTAAGAAGTTGTAAATATTTCCTTGTCACCTAAACATGGCAGTAAACAAAAAAGCATTGCATGATTGCCCTTCCTACAATTACAAAATAGTCACACAAAGACATAAGGTTCTTAAAGGACCCACAAAATAACAACATATGTACATAATAACATCACAAATGCTACTTGTCTCTATTCCCCTGCATTTGTTTCTTGCCACCTGCAATGGACAGCACCTTTTTGGCATATATGTTCCCGTCATGTGTCACAAGCCACCATAACGTTAATCTGCCGAATTTGTTCAGGAGACAACTTAGGCATCGTATACCCCTCTTTGTCCTGTGCCGAGCCATCCCAACCGAATAACCATGAAAGAACATGGACGCCACACGAATCGCTACAAACAGAAAGGAACAAAAGATATGAAACACAACCAACCAGTTGCAACACATGATTGTTCGCCATTTTTTACTTAACCAGAAACATAATAATTAATCCAATCCTTCCAAAACTCAGTAACAAGAGCTTTAACACAGAGTACAGTCCATTGATTCAAACTATTTTCATGTGCAAATTAAAACTCAATATCAACAACAATGATCTAAAATGACTCCAACACAACACTAGTTTGGTGCCACCAAGAGACTACTGCTTTGCATAGCTTATAACCAGTAAATTCCACAGTCACAAATCAGATTCACCTCCAACATTGCCCAAAATTTTGAAATTTCAGTACATACACCTAAAGTTACACAACTTACCTCAGCAGTCAATATGTATGTCAAATGCAAATTTGGACAAGTAAGCTCATATCAGAAATTTCACCAAACTCAACAAAGTGTACAGAATTTCAGCGATGGATGCAAAGCTTTGGAATATACCGTTCAGCAAACATCCACATTTTGACAACAAATTCAAGTCACTGCACCAAAACTCTAACCCAAGTCCACACAGTTCAGTTTTATCACAAAACAACTCAATATTATGAGTGGAAGTCAACAAACGGTGCACAATAAAGTTGCAGAGACTATAAACAGTAAAGGCGCAATATAAACAAGTTAACATTGAAGAGGTATAGATTAATGCCATATGAACAAGCATCTATAAAAAAACCAAAACCAATTACTACCTACAATATGGAGCTAAAAGTACAAATTCTCTATCTTTATATCCCAGCTATCTCATCATATCCAAAAGAAACTAATTCTTAATTCTGAGGGCAGGATGTAAAACATCAAAACATATCCTCTTCTAAAAGGCAATTAGGAATACACATCAAAACATTCTTTGTGGGGTTTATGTTCTAGAAAAAGAAAAATCTACTTCCCCCTAATAAGCTTTGTGTGCACCTGAGTTTTAGCCACGTCGCAGAGCATAATGGTGAAAAAATGAAAAGAAACTTTCTAGTAATTTCTTGTACATGGTTTAACCCCTGATTAGATTAAAAAACCTGCTAATTGTCATTTGATTGTGATACGACAAAATGCTTTAATCATGAACTTTGACCTTTTAAATCATGCAGCGCAACCAGCGATGTAGGCCGAACAACTGAGAACATTCTAGAAACAGAAATCTTTTAGTCCACGCCTGAAGAACAAAATGAGAAAGAATTTGAGCCTGCACAACACAATACAACCAACTTAATTCAGTTATAAACTCATGATTGTAAGTTCAACTGTTAGCATAAGGTTGAGAAGTGTAGAGTTTGTCACATCCCAAACTACTCTGTGCAAGGCATGTCAGTGAATCTAGGCATCACCACAATATAAAATTTAACATACAACAGTTAATTTGGTTGTGTAATTTGCTGCTAAACTATTGCTTCATTATATAGCAGACTTGAATGTCCAAGAGAAAAATGAAATACTGCTTACAGTTAGCAACATTTCTAGTAATGTAAAGAGAGTCAAATATACATACCGGTAAATTTATTGATCCAAAATGAAACATTGGTTTTCAAAAAGCCAAAACAATCAGAAAATTCACTGAAGTAATGATTCACGAGATGGGGATCCACTTAAACAACCATTTTGATAGGTTTTTATCAGTAATTTCACTAGGTGACACTGTGACAGAGCAAAGGAGTGTGTGTGTGTGTATTCCTCTAGCATGAACACAAAATTAGGAGTTCTAAAACGTAGTAGTGTTAGCCTCTTAGGTAGAAGAACGTTACAAAAGAGAATCAAAAGCTTTACAGTATACCTAGAAACCAAAATCAACTTTCAAAATTACTCATAAAAAACCTAGTGTCAACACTCAACAGTACAACAAGGCCTTCTAATTGAAACGCCAAATAGAATTCCTAGCCACCATTTTCATCAGGCTTCAAACTCGTTGATCATTGCACATGAATTATTATGAATTTTCAGGACATCAAAGATTGATCAGAACATACCCTAATTAGGATGAAGGCAATTCGTTCTAGAAGACGTAATGATCTAACAAAATGCGCGAGCTTACCCGTCATTAATTCTGAGTATTTTTGGCGAAGATAGGAATTAAACAGAACAAAATTAGCACGACGACGACGCCGACCAGCAACGGACACGCACGGCGAACGAAGGGAGCACCCACGGTGAGGCAGGGCAAACGGCGGACCACCAGCGACGGACACCCTCAGCGACTTACGGCACACAGACGGACACGCACCGCACGGCACCGGACGACAACGGAGACGGCAGAAGTTTGTTTTTCAAATGCCTCTCTGGAACGCGATTTGGGGCTCTGCCGCTCTGTTCTCGTTCGATTGAAGAAGACGAGTTTAAATTTTCATTAGGGCATGTGTGTCATTTTACATTGAAAAATAATATCAGAAAAGTCCCCAGGGACTTTTCAGATATTTCAGTTTTTCCTGGGATTTTTCTGACAATATTTTGCTTCCTTGGGACCTGACAGTGATTTTCCCTTGAATCAACCATGGAAGTTACGATCTGGGGCCCCATCTCTACAACTACTGTCGAAGTCCCTCTCATTTTTTTCCTTTCTTTTGGAAAAAATCACAGTTAATGACCCCATGCTTTCAAGATCTTGACATCCAATAAAATTGGAACGATACACAGAAAATTAATATGACCCTTACGTAAGGATGACACACACAAATCGAGAAAGATACTCACTCCATTTCTTTTTTATAAGAAACAATTACCGTATTATTTTTTATTTTCTCCCTATTTAATTATTCATTTTAATATTAGTACATTTATTATCAAACTCCCAAAGCATCTCTCTCCACCACAGTCCACTCTTTTCACAATTCTCTTTATTATAATAGTTTTTCTCTCTCTTATTCCCATGGATAAGGATATTTTTTTTTAAGAATGTTACAATTTTTACATATGTATTATTTTTTACCAAGGTTTTTATCCTTTGGTTAAACTTTGTTATAAAGAGAAATGAAAAGAGTATAGGAATAGATTTTGTGGGGATATTACTTTTTATTCTCATGATGTAGGGTGAAAATATAAAAAATAAATTAAATATATATTAAATATTTATAGATTTGATATAATATAACACAAAATCTACACTTATTTAATTATAAAATACTCACTTATAATTATAAATTTGATCAACAAGTTATTGGCTAAGGTAATAAGGGGCCTCACCCCGTAAGAAAGAGAACATAAGTTTGAATTTCAGAAAGCGCTTGTAGGAAGAGGTGAAAATCCTTTGCCCTCTAAATTTTGAAGAGAAAACCCTTGATTAACTAAAAAAATATGCACTTTTCAATTGTTAGCAAAAAAAAAATAAAATCCATATTATTATTATTGATAAAAAGAGCATGTCCTCCTGTTCCCATCTACATTTGCCAAAATTTGGTTTTTGTTGTTCACAAGCCTAATCAAATGAAACAACCACTCATCCTCAAGAGCTCACTTTTTGCACGATGCACGATCAAATTACACATTTTTTATTGAAAAAATTTTGTGGTTTAAGATATATTTTATATCCTTAAATATAAAACACTAAAAATAAAAACACATACTCCCTCCGGTCCTAATTATAGGATAACATTTGGGAGTTGATTTTGGTCCTAATTATAGGATAAAGTTTTAATTTTTGTCAATTTCTTCTCAAAATACTCCTATTAATACTTTCTCAATAATAATAAAACACAATAATAATTTTATAATACACCTATGTTTTTTCAGCTTCATGTGAGTATATCTGCTTCATACTCCTACCTTAAGTAACACAGTACTGTTAGTTGCCACTAGCACACTTTTTCTTAAGGAAGACTCATATAGTATTCCTAAATCACCTTTATTAAATAAGGGCATTTTAGGAAAATAAATAAGATTAACTAATTTAACTACTATTCTTAATTTCTCCAAAGTTAGGTAAATATGTCCTATAATTAGGACCGGAGGGAGTATTATATAGGACCAAACTTAGGTCAAGTATATCCAAGTAGCCATTTAGCTTTTGCCATGTGTTTTAATTAGACACATCATCACTTAACCTCAAATTAACCCCGTGAGCAACTGAATATGAGGAGATGGCCATTAACCCGTTAGTAACCATCGTTTGAGGAGATCACTGTGGAAGTCACCTTGCAATTAAGGAAACGGTAGTCGATTGTTTCATATTTATATTGTTTTCAACAGTAAGGATTAGATTGTCGAGGTTTTGGTGTAAGAAAAAACCATTCTATTAGGTCTTGCCTGCTTTGAGCAGATCCCCAAGAGATGGCAAACACCTTTAAGTTTTAGGTTATTACCCTCCTCTCGCTTCTCTCTTATTTCCCTTTTTCTGTTTTGGCATTTTCGGTCAGGCTCTAAGACAGGTGTAGGATTTTAAGTGTGAACCCCTGGCTATGTGCTTTAATATGCTTGGTTTGTCCATTCTGTGGGTAGATTTTGCTATTGATAAAATTCTGCTAGAGTTTGTACATTTGTGGGTGTTAGGAAATATATTAGTGTAAATATTATAATCAATTAGTATCACATATAATCAGAGATTATGATTACGATTAGGGAATCAATCATTATAATGAGCAATTAATTCTAAGATTCCCCTTTTGTGTATATATACCCCTCTTGTATGCATGAATAGAAGTGAAATTCAGATTATATTTTTCTTCTCTTTGTTACATACATGGTACTCCCTCTGGTCCTAATTATACGACATATTTACCTAATTTTGGAGAAATTAAGGATAGTGGTTAAATTAGTTAATCATATTTATTTTTCTAAAATGTCCTTATTTAAAATTTAAAAAAATAGTAGAATTGAGGTGTATGTGGCATTAATGAGTTGCAAATATTACTCACTTTATAGAATGCATAGGTGTATTCTTAAATTATTATTGTATTTAATTATTATTGAGAAAATATCAATAGGGGGTATTTTGGGAAGAAATTGATAAAAATTAGAAATTTGTCCTATAATTAGGACCAAGATCAACTTCCAAATGTTATCCTATAATTAGGACCGGAGGGAGTATCAGATATTAGTGCTCGTTTGGGATAACTTATTTTTGAGCAATAAGTGCGTATAATTCGTGATTCACGGTATATGAGATAAGTGTTGGAAATTATGCCCTAAGGGCCAATCATTATACTTTAAACATTATTATTTTAATGAAATTTCTCCATTCTGTTATCATATTATTTGCATGTTAACTGTGATAATTGTATCCTTGGATAATTCATAAAGATTATCCTAAAATGTCCCTGGTCGGCCATCTATGCGGGAGCAGAGATGAAACAAGACCAGTATGACTTTGATAAGATATGGAGATACGAATCAAAGTCTTAGGCACTTGTAAGAGTACAAGGTGCTGGACCGACCCATTATGAGAAAGCTACATGGATCAAGTCATAAGCTTTTCTCATGTATAACCACGTCACAATGCCCTTAGACCTAAGGTCATCATGGATTTCTACATGAAAGTTGCTAAGCTTTGAACTAGTCAAAAGTCACTTTTAACCGGGTGATGATAAAGGCTACGATCGGGCTTAGTGGTTTTTCATGTAGAGGAATATGAATGATCAAGATGGAATTTGTCCCTCACATTAGTAGAGAGATATTACTGGGCCCCTCGATGAGTGAGTCTGAGAAATGTATGGTCATACTATGATGAAAGGAGTTTCTGTCTCTGTTATCAGGCTACTCAGGAATCGAGAAAGTAATGGTCAGGAACAAGAGGATAACATTATCCATGCCTTATCCTTGATCGATATATCGTGTGACAAAAGGGACGTGACATGGTTATATGACAGGTTGCATCGTGATAACGATCCTCATATGAATTGGGTAGTCGTAATGTCTTGCTAGAGGCCGCTTACGACTTTTGGGTTAGTATAGTTATTGTCCCACTGCCAACTTCATATGGGCCTACAGGGTCGCACACAAGAATAGCCCAACACGAGATAATGTTTAATTTAGGGTGGATGAATTTTTATATATATATATATAATATAAAATTCATTAATAATATTATATAGATATATATATTTTCGAAATATATATCTTATATATCTATATATGTATATATATATATTATATGATATTATTATATTGTGTTAGTTTTAAATTTAATTTATTAAGATATATTAAATTTAATAACTAACATGATAGAGATATAATATCTCAGATTTAATTTCAGATTTAATTTATGAAAATAAATTAAATCTAATGGCTCTTTATTTGGATTAAATAAATAGGTTAAATTAAAACTGTTGGACAGATTTAATTTAAACTGAATTTATTTAATTAGCTCATCAAGATAATTAATTGTTAATTAATTTTGAAATTAATGATGATTAATTTTGAAATTTGAAAATAGCCCTCATAGGTTATAAACTTGATAGAGCAGATATATTCATATGCACATGAGAATTGAGAGCAGTAAGTAAAACCCTATGAGACATTAGAGGTGCTAGCACGCAGTCTCGGTTGGAGAGCATTCGTGTGGATACCGGTAGAGGGAGCGGACCTGACGTGTTGGCTCCTAGAGATCGTGAAAACTTTGAATCATCAAAAAGGTATGAATCCTACCAACTTGGTTTAAACGTCGTTGGTAGATCCTCGATTAGGATCGGTGAAATTTTTTTTTTAAAATTCTTCCGTTGTGGCTACCGATTCTAACAATAAGTGTGTGAGAGAAGTTTTGTCTTGACTTATGTAATAAGTATTTATTTCCCAGAAATAAGTGATGCCAAACACTCACTTAAGACTTTGAATTTTTTTTTGTCAACGTTTCTCTGGTTCTTGGCTGGCATCTTTGTCAAATTTCTTCTAGTGTTTAGGGCTTTAGTGGTTGGCAGCTTCTATGAACACACGCCAGACCATTAGGATCGCCGCAGTTCGATCGGTTATTTATAGGAGAATCGCTGCTTCTAATCAACGCTTGAACATCAAGCGCCTCCTCTAGTCTTGCTAGAAATCTATGCACCAACCCATAGATGTCATATTCACCGGCGATCAACTCTATCTGCATCGACTCTCTGAATCCTATCTATTCCAGGCAGTTTTGTGCTCTGTTTTTGAAGTTATCTTTTCGAGTTGCCCTCTGTTTGGTTTCTAGTTGGTTGTTTACCTTCTTTGGCTGTTTCATTGAAATTTGGTTGAGAGGGTATTCTGGTTAGTCAGTAGTGTGACTGTTGCTGCTGTTTTTAGTGTCTACTAAAGCCTTTGTGGTGCCTTTGTGGTTAGAATTCTTTCTGGAGCTTGTTTTACAGTATTTCTTGGAGACTACGTTTAGCTGATCATGTTGGGTTATCTTTTTTATAACCTAGTGTGAGTATTCTTGGTTGTCTATTTGCTATTTGGTCACTCTTATGGTTGTTTGATGTTTCTTATTCTCAGTAATCTTGTTTTATGGGTCTTATTTGCTCTAATCCACTTCATGGCAGAGGCTAAGATTGGAAACTTGATCCATTTGCAAACAAAATTATTGATCATAAGTTAAACTAGACAAACTATTTGGACTAGAGCAAAAACGTCCATATGTACTTTCTAAGTATTGAAAAGAATGATCATTTGATTGAGGCCTCTCCTAATGATAATTCTAAGTTGGCTTGGACAAGGACATATGCGCAGTTATTCTTGCAAATCAATAATTCGATTGAGAGTGACATTTTTCCCACTGCTAGTTATTGCAACACAGTTAAAGAGATTATGGACTATCTAAAGTTTCTCTATTCTAGAAAAGGGAATATTACTTGTGGTCATGAAGTTTATAAGGGTTTTTATTGCGCTGAGCAGCAAAACCGTCCACTAAAGAGTTTCTTTATGGATTTCAAGCATATGTATGAAGAAAAGACGTTGTTAATGCCACGTACCATTAATCTTCAAGCACAGGTGGGCAATCTGGAAAAACAAGCGATCATAAGCTTCCTTATTGCCCTTAATTCAGCTTATGAGACAACTGGCTCACAGATTTTGTCCAGCTATGACTTTAAGATTCCTTCGCTTTAGGATGTGTATTCTCGTGTGCTACATGCAGATAATTTGTCTCAATCGGCTTTTAACCCTAATGCCAGTACTTTAGTTGGCCATGGCCTTATTGGTAATAGGAACCAGAGCTTTCTGAGACAAGGAAATGGTACCCCAAATCTTGTCTCTGTTGATAATAGGAACTAAAGCCTCCCAAGACAAGGAAACGGTGCTCAGAATCCTGGTGTTGGTGTGATTGTCTACTTCTATTGAAAGGAACCTGATCATACCAAATGCTATTGTCTCAAGTTATAGAATAAGCTGCAACGTAGAGGTTTTGCTCATATGGCGTAGTCCTCTGATAATTCTGATAATGGTTTTGCGCCACCGACATCGAGTGCTCTTGCTATAATAACCATGATTCTTGTCTTGCTACTTCCTCCTCTTAGTAGATCATCGATTCCGGTCTTACTAATCATATGATAGATAATCATCATTTGTTCTCTTCTTATGGGCCTTATGCCAATCCTTCCAGTATAACAATTGCCAATAGTTCTTATTCTCATGTTCTTGGATCTGGCACTGATAGACCTACCCCATCTGTTCCCTTATCCTCAGCACTTAATGTTCCTGATCTTGCATTTAACCTTCTGTCTTCTAGCAAGCTTACTCAACAATTGTTTTATCTCACTCTTCCCTAATTATTATTTGATTTAGGATCTCATGATGAAGCAAATTATTGGTAGGAGATATGAATCTGGTAACTATTTCTTTCTTGACGATCAGGTTTCAGTTGTTTGCTCTAGTGGTTCATCTCCTTTTGAAGGTTATTGTCAGTTAGGTCATGTGTCTTTGTTTTCTTTGAAGAGGATGTATCCTTAGTTTCATTATTTGTTGTATTTAGAATGTGAATCATGTTAGTTTGCTACACATCATCGTGTTCATTTGGCACCTTGCATCAATAAACGGGCTGTATCCCCCTTTGATTTAGTTCATTTTAATATTTGGGGTCTGTGTCATGTTGAGTCTAAGTATGGTTTAAGTATTTTGTTACTTTTGTCGATGATTTTTCTTGTGCCACCTGGTTCTATTTAATGAAAAGTTGTTTTGAGTTATTCTATCACTTTTGCAACTTTTCCGCTAAAATTAAAACTCAGTTTGATATATCTATAAAAAGCTTAAGGAGTGACAATGCTAAAGAATATTTCTCAAAACTACATGCTACAAAATGACATGATTCATCAGTCTTCTTGTATAGATACACCAGCTTAAAATAGTATTGTAGAATGAAAGAACTGACATTTATTAGAAGTAGCTTTGACTCTAATGTTTCAAATGCATGCTGTCAAACCTTCTTGAGCTAACGTTGTGTTGACTGCGTGTTTTCTTATCAATTATATGCCCTCTCTTGTTCTCAATGGTGACATTCTGTACATGGCTCTGTTTCCTTTTAACCCTTTGTTTCCTCTTGATCCAAAAATATTTGGGTATGTCTATTTTGTTCGAGATGTTCATCCAACTATTACAAAACTTGATTCCAAGTATCTCAAGTGTGTCTTTCTTGGATATTCTAGGGTTTAGAAGGGTTATCGATGTTTCTCTCCTACTCTTCTTTGCTATCTTGTGTCTACAGATGTCACATTCCATGAGTCGGATCTATTCTTTCCTTCCTCTTCTCTACCTCAATCCTCTGACAAAGCAGATGATCTTGATGATATCTTAGTGTATCAGGTTCACTTACTACCAGTACAAGTGTCCATTTTGGCACTTGTTAAACAACCTCTCCATCATGTTTATTGGAAACATTTCATGGAAAGTAATGTAGTCGATCATGTTCATGGCCCACTAGCGCTCGCTTCGGTGTTTGATCCAGAACAAGTCCTCACCACTCATGCTATTGAACCTGCCCTTGATCCCAAAACAATGCCTATGCTTGTTCTTGATTTTGACAGTGCCCCTACGCCTAGTGCTTCTAATGACTTACTATTACCCTTCGAAAAGATAAACATACTTGCACTATCCTATCTCTTCTTTTATCTCCTATAACCACTTATTTCCTCTATCCTATTTCTTCATAGTATCTTTATACTCTATTACCATTCCCACCACCCTCCACCAAGCCTTAGCTTATCTTAGTTGGCATGCTGCGAGGAAGAAGAAATGGTGGCCCTTGATAAGGCAGGTACCTGGAGTTTCTTTGATGTACCTCTTGGAAAGAAGGCTATTGTGTGTAAGTGGGTGTTCACGATTAAAATGAAAGCTGATGGCACCTTGAAATGTCTAAAAGTTTGACTGGTTGTGAAGGGATACGCTTAGACCTATGGTATTGACTATTTTGAAACCTTCTTCCCTGTGGCATAATTATCCTCTATTTGCCTCTTCATTTCTGTGGCAGCCACTTATGGTTGGGATCTTCAACAGTTGAATGTTAAAAATGTTTTCTTGAAGGGTGATCTTCTTGAGGAAGTTTGCATGGAGCAACCACCTGATTTTGTTACTCAGAGGGAGTATGGCAAGGTATGTCACCTTCGAAAGTCTTTTTATGGTTTAAAGCAGAGCCATCGTGTTTGGTTTGACAAGTTTATCTCTATGGTTAATAAATTTGGTATGAATCAAAATAAGTGTTGACTCTTTGTTTTATCAGCAGACGGATGCAGGCATGATTCTCTTAGTAGTATATATTGATGACATTGTGATCACATGTAGCAATACATCAGGAATCTCATCACTTAAGGCCTTTCTTAATTCTTATTTCCAAATGAAGGATTAGGGTCCTCTAAAGTACTTTCTTGGAATCGAGGTTATGAGACGAAAGGAAGGCATCCTCTTGACACAGAGGAAATATGTTATTTATCTACTAAAAGAAACCAAGAAACTTGGAGCAGCACCAAGTAGCTTTCCCATGATTCCTAATCCTTTTTTAGATATTGATGACAGAGTACCGTTTTGAATGTTTTTGTGATACAGATCATAAGGGGGTCAAAGGCTATTAGGAGATCCACTACAAGATATTGCGTGTTTGTGGGTGGAAATTTGGTGTCCTGGAAAAGCAAGAAGCAAGATATAGTATCTCGGTCTAGTGTGGAAGTTGAGTATAGAGCTATGTCTTAGTCGGTGTCGGAAATTATGTGGGTTCACTAGTTAATGAAGGAGGTTAGTTTTGCCATGTCATTGCCCGCTAAGCTGTGGTGTGATAATAAAGCTACACGTAGCCTCCAACTCTATGTTTCATGAATGTACGAAACACATTGAAATCGACTGTCACTTTATACACGATAAGATCAAAGATAACTTCATTTCTACAAGGCATGTGAGGTTTTGTTATTGAATTCGCTAGCTTATTTGACCGTTGCAGCATTAAATGCATTTTAAAATTTTACCTAACCCTCCTCCCTCAGCATTTGTCTCTTCGGCCCCTACATTTATCACAGCACTGCAATTCGAGCTATTAAACGGAGATCGCTGCTATCGAAAAAGCTTCGGCTCTCACTGGTGTCGGCACTTTCCTCTCCTCACCGGAGCTCGCCGTGGCCACTGTCATCTGCTCACCAACTTCCCTCATCTTTCTCATTCTCAAATCTCTCTCCCTCTGTTGGCATTTTAGTCGATCTCCTCCCTCTCAATCGTTTCTCTTTGGGCCACGTTCTGAAGCCAACGACCGCCGGCCCTGTCTTCATCGTTCGCCGGCACCTCCAAATCTTCAACCAGGTATATACCCGAACCAAAGAGCTCTTCATTTTTCTTTGGGCCACATTCTGAATCTCACCCTTACTCTGCTCTTCATTTTGTTGAAGCAAAGAGCATGTCCGTGTAGCGTCGATAACCTCAGCCGGTGTTTCAGGAAGGTTTCAGGCGTGGTTTTGCGGTGGGTGTTATGGGCTCTTGTCCGGCGGTGTTTGGCCTTTGTTGGCCGAAGGTTTTGAGGCACAAAGTTGCAGATCTATTCTTGCAAGTGTGTTTGAGCTTGTGTGGATCTTCTGCACCGGTGAACAAGTCCCATCGGTAAGGTGTCTTCATCTTCTGTTTGGTCTGTTAGGTTGCTGATCTGCATCGGTGATCTTCTGTTTGGTCTATTTAGTTGCAAGTGTGTTTGAGCTTGTGTTTGATCTCTTTGTACATGGTTAAATACGCAATGGATAATGTTATAACTGCATAGGTGCTTGTGAAACATATCTGATGTGTTTGGTAGCTGTTGGTTGAATTTTCAAAATGTGCTTGTGAACCATTGATGCATGCTCTGCTTTTGTCCGATCTGTGATCTGTGTTGTGGGTTGTATGCTGCTGTTGGTTTCCATTCCTATGTGCTTCGTTTCAAGCCTTCTGTTACTACATAAGGGATGTCTCATGAAATCAATATTTTCATTAACATCATGTCACACGTTTGAAGGAAAATTTACTTGTTTTTAGACCCTTATATGACATTCAAATTTTCAAAAAGTTTTAAGCAGTAATTTTTTAAGAGTCCAGTAATACCTGGAAAGGAATGTTATGCTCAGGCACTGCATTTCTTTTTTCTAAAACCTCTACAGTCCTTCCGACAACATCAAGGTATGAATACTTGATCTGCAAATATTCAATCAAAAAATACAGTTAGCTACAGTTAATCAATGCTTTATTACAGAAAGTCAAGATCTGCCACAATAGAATTACTCACAATTTTTTTGGAGAAATCAAAGTTGTATACCCACACACACACACAATTGACAGCAACACCTTTGTTGTTTCTCTTAAGTTGATAGCTCCACAAAAGATGCTTTATTCCTGTTATGGTTTTATTTGTAGATTTTTATGGTATTCAAATTTTTTAAGGAAATTTCCAACGTCAACCTAAGCATTTATATGCTGAGCAACAGCCCGACTCTATATGCTTAGCCAACCACCTATCATCCATGCATTACGATTCCCTAATCATACCTCTGAACCATCAGATCATTGGCTGTCTACAAGGATTATCATACTCTTAAATCAATTTCTGTAATATGTGAAAATGCTTTTGAATAGATGTGAAAATCTGGAATTGACTTGCTTGTAAAGTTTAGAAGGATCAATATGGTATATAGTTCCGGTAACACTGTCGCCATGGTTGATTTAGATCAATTTATCACCAAGAATGCCACTTTAAATTCTATATATATGTATTTTACTTGTAAATTCACCCCCTTTTTTTTATTTTACTTGTAAATTCTATATATATTGGAGCAGTTTATCACCAAGCAAGTCTTTGCATACAAAAAAAAAAAAAGTAATCTATCATTTAAAATTTTCGGTTCTAAATCAATGACTTTAGGCAAAAAAATTAGTCTTTAGGCAAAAAGTCAAAAAATTAGTCATCAAATTGTGTTAATTTTAATTCTCAAATTTCCCAACTTTACCTTTTATCATTTTTTTAATTTTAAATTTAATTTCTCTCTTACCATTATCACAAAAGTCATTTATATTTAAATCAATCCAAACACTCACTTACTTTTGCAAAAAGCAGTTATACAATCGCCAATCCAAATATAAATTACATTATAAAATTTGGCTTTTATTAAAAATACGATTACAAAAAGTCAAATAACAAAAAACCATTTTTCCTATCGCTGTTCCAAACACACACTATGTGTTCATGGCACGATAGCGTTCTTGGCCGCAAGTCGACTTCCATGGCAGTCTCCTCGTAGGATGATTGCTAACAGGGTTAATTTGAGGTTAAGTGATGATATGCCTAATTAAAAGGCATGGCAAAAGCTAAATGGCTACTTGGACATATTTGACATAACTGACTTGACCTAAGTTTGGTCCTATTATATATTGTTCTTCAAGTACTTAAGAAAAATATCTTTTCAATGCCAAAACAAAATGTTATGGAGCCGTTACATTGAAAAATGATGTAATGTGAGCATCCATTTATAGAAAGGGAAATTATTCATGAGTTATAAAACAGGATGCTTTATATCAAGCTTCCTGCTAAGCATTCAAGAACTTTAATTTTAATACTTGCAAGGAAAAATGGAAAATTATAGTAAAGAACGTTGGAAATTCTTGTTTGATTAAAGTCAAATTCTTTCTAGATATCGAGGTTGATATGTCATTCCACATTACTATTTTTTTACATGAGAGATTGATTTTATTTTATACTATAATGTAAAAATAGTCGAGTTAAAAATTAAATTTAACATATGATTGTAAATTTAACTTTAAATAAAGAGGAAATCAGATAAATAATTTTTTGTGATACGTAATAAACATGAAAGAATTAAATGTTCTTTAAGGAAAATATAAAACATAACTAAAGAAGTTCAAAATTTTTTGGGAATAGAATGTAGCATATGTGGAATAAAGAAGAGAATACCAATTACAAAAGCCTGATACGGTTAGTAGATGGCTTTGTCCCTTTATAACATGATATGATGTACTGCATTTGAATATGGTCGTGTGTATTGAAAATACTTTGTTGGGAGAGACAAAACCCACTTCTATGATCTCCACACCTCAGAAAAATTAGTTTCTAATTATCTTCTAGAGGTTATCGCATGGATACTACCACAGTGAACAAGTCACCTCTAATTAAGTCCGCAGAATTGATGAGAAATAATTAACTCATGAACTTTATTTGAAAATAAGTTTTTTATTATCAACTTTGCTCATATTCAAGAACATAGAAAAACACTATCTGCTTGTTTTGAATAACTTATTTTTAGGCAATAAGTGCTTATAAATCATGACTCATAGTATATGAGGTAAGTGTTTGTTTGTGATAGATTATTTTTGGGCAATAAATGCTTATAAATCGTTATTCACGGTATACGAGGTAAGTATGTGAAAGGAGTTTTGTCTCGACTTACGTAATAAATGCTTATTTTTCAGGAATAAGCTATTCCAAACACTCACTAAGTATGTGAGAAGAGTTTTATCTCGGCTTGCGTAATAAGGACTTAATTTTTAAGAAAATGTTGAACCAAACAAACCTTATATATTAGATTTTAAGTCTTCGATCTTCTAATAAATTGCAATATGATTAATATTTGAAAAAAACGTTATATTAATATTTGAGGGAGGGGAAGTACATAAAAGAAGTAATTATTATGTAATAACGATAATGAAAATAATATTATATACCACTCTGATTTTATTTATAATTCCCTTTTAGCTAATTCTCACATATCAAGGAGAGTTAGTTAACTCATTAACCATGGGCTAAATTTCCATTCTGAAAGTCAACATGAATAAATTTCTTTTGTTTATATTGCAATTAATAGGGGTAAAAAAATACAAAATGCATTTACTATCCTGAAAATTGACTTATAAATAGGACCAAAACTTTTGATTAAAAAGATCTTATAAATAGAATCAAAATGTTATTTGAAAAAAGATGCAAAGGGAAGTCAGATGGTTAGGTTAGGTTATTTATGAAAAGGGTACCGGAGATAGAGTCGAATCGAATCCGGCTGCGGTCCTCTTCCTTCTCATTCACTTATGGTCCTTTTCTTAATCTGGACTGTTAGATTAAGATATCAACGATTCAGATTTAATATATTATAAAAATATAATAATAATAATAATAATATTTTTATATTAAAAAAAATTTGAACTGTTAAGATCTTAATCTAATGGTCTAAATTAAAAAGAGAATTATAAGTGGATAAAAAAAGGAGAGGACGGTAGCCGGATACAGTGGAAACAGGCAAGAGTTCTGGAATGAATTGGCAGCAGTTGGATAATCGGCAATTATTATATATATTTTTTGGGGACCAAAAAAAAAGAGAGGAGTAAGTGTGGGAATTAATATAGTAATTGATTAATAGGACAACGCGCCATAATAAAAGAAAGGGCGCTTTTGTGGGGCCCAGGGCCAAGCCTGGCCAGATGAAACCTCGGATGAGAGGCCAAGGAAGGATGGCGGTCTCATCTGGACGCTTCTTAACTAAAGGGACACGTGGCTCTCTCACACCAAACTTCCCGTCCGCCCGACATCTACAAAGCCAACCCTAACCCAATTGTCCCCAACCCCTTCATAGTATACCCCCTCTATCCTATCATTCCCTTCCTCGAGCATAAAGGGTCATTTTTTTTTCCTATTTTAATAAATGCGCTTCTTATATTTCTTATGAGTGAGGTCGTATATCATCTTAACTGATGATTTAACACCTTAACTAAATATTTATTGATGCCTCCTTCTCATTATAACTCTCATGGTGACTTGTGTTATGAGTCAAAGAAAGAATCCTTATACAAGGCCTATTAAAATAGGGTCATGAGGATATTTTAATTTTTTTTTGCCTTGAAGGGGGTATTTTAATTTTTGAATTATATAAAAGATAGGGGAAACTATATCTTTTCCCTCAATTTTTAACAGGAAAAAAAATTAAATGATCTAATTGAGTGTAGAAACCTACAATATGGTTTTCCTTGAAAGACACTCCTCGGTCATTCTGATCTTAATCTTAAATATAAGATATAGTTGTCATATTTGTTAATATTTTCTTAATTTATCTCTATTAATGCTCCTTCAATAATAATCAAGAAGGATAAAAAATGATAAAATTAAAAAAGATGATTAGAGTGTTTTAAAAAATTTATATCATATTAATTAACCTATCTAATTTTCTTAATCTAATCAAATTAAATAAATATTTCTTACCTAATATTAAGGATAAGATGAAGTAGTAAATACTAACTGCTTGAGCTTATGGTCAAGCGCAAGGGTGGCAGGGGCCAGACTTCCCATATTTTTACTTTCAAAGTTTTATCTAAATTTTGTATTTACAAGTCTCGATCTTAGGAACGTGTCATTGAGAAAAAAAGGGTCAACACACCTCTCAGGAGGGCTCTTTCAGCCAACGGATCAAAATGTTTTTGGTGTGAGGGATTTGGTGGAGAAAGAAAGGAAGAAAAAATTTTATAAGTTAAATTTTAAAAATTAAAAAAATGGGTTACAAAATTTTCCCACTATTCACTTTTACTCTTTCCATATAAGTGTGCGTTTGGAATGGCTTATTTTTGTCCAAAACGTGCTTATAATTCGTGATTCACGGTATACGAGGTAAGTATGTGAGAGGAGTTTTTTCTCGGCTTGCGTAATAAATGCGTTTTTACTGTATAAAACGCTTAAACAAACAAGCCCTAAGTTATATCAAATAAGCCCTATCAGTCCCACTATAAGAAAAAATTTTATAAGTTAAAACAAAAAAATTAAAAAAATGGGTTACAAAATTTTCCCACTATTCACTTTTACTCTTTCCATATAAGTTATATCAAATAAGCCCTATCAGTCCAAAAAAAAAAAAAATCAAATAAGCCCTAAAAGTCAAATCCCTGTCATGGTTGACCAGCGCATGCCCACCTCACCCCGCTTTGACTCCGTCTCCCATGACTATTATACTACTCGTACTCCTTTTTGCCCCGTCTTCTTGGAGTTCCCACTTCCCATGACTATTATACTACTCGTATTCCTTCTTGCCCCGTCTTCTTGGAGTTCCCACCATATGACTGTTTCGAAGCTCTTCAATTTTCACTCACAATCCTATATATATTGATTTTGTAATTCAATTTTTTTATCAAAAAAGATTTTATGTTAAGGACGGAAAATAATAAATTTACAAAAATGTTGATTAATTTATACATATCGTACAAAAGCTGCTCTTGTTTTGGTAAAAAGAAAAAGAAGAAAGAGCTGCTCACATCTATCCATAACATGAACATCTTGAACATTAAACCTTTTGCTCACAGTTGTGGCCAAACCTGAGGATTCATTCATGTTTAGCTGCTGTCATATCTCTTTGAAGCGGCATATCAAACTGTTTTTATAATTGAATTATATTTTTAAGAAAAAAAGACTTTTCACAAAAGGGTTAACAACTTTGATCTACATTAATTAAAAACATCCAACTTGGGATCCATATGTAGACTCTAGCCGTGAACTAGGTCTCCACTGTCTGTCATTCCCCCTCTTGTTCTGCCACATGGGAGATTAACGCTGAAGAACACACTAGTAAAACATATACGGTATCCTTGTTTTAATATAAGATCAAGTTGAATTTTTTTTAAAGAGGTTAAATAAGTTAAATAAATTATTTTATAATATTTATATTTAAATAACTTCATTAATCTAATTAAATTAGATAATTATATCTTAATACAAACTTAAAAGGACTTAACGTATATTTTAGTCTAATATTAATTAAAAATCTCAAAATATCTGCTATGTAGTTGCTTTGTGTCCATCGTTTTCAGCGCAGTAACTAAAATTTATTCTTACTTTTAACGTGCACAAGTATATGCATGTATTATCAGCATCATCACACTTAAACACCGGAATTTATCCCAAGAAATTAGCTAGAGATCTCATCAATTTGATATGCTAGTAATATTAAGTATGTATTTGGTATTGTTTATTGGAGGGTCAATAAGCACTTATTATCATGTAAGTCAAGATAAAACCCCTCTCATATGCTTATCTCGTATACTATAAATCATAATTTATAAATATTTATTATCTAAAAATAAGCTATCCCAAACAAGCATTAAAAATATAAAATTATTGTAACAAGTTTTTCTTCTTTTGTGTATAGAGAGAGGAGTTTAAAAAAGCAAGCTATTAAAAAAAGCGAAGTTTAAAAAAGCAAGCTATTAAGTGTGTGTTTGGTTGGGTTTATTTTTGGACAATAAGTTCTTATTACGTAAGTCGAGATAAAACTCCTCTCACATACTTACTTCGTATACTGTGAATCACGATTTATAAGCACTTATTGTCCAAAAATAAACTATTCCAAACCAACACTAAAAATAAAAAGTATAACAGCAGAACTAAAATCGTGACCCCAAAAAAAAAACAGCAGAACCAAATAATCTACCAGTGTGAAAAAACTAAAAAGCGAAAGAAACTGAATGATCCAGTGAACAGAAGGCCCCACAAACGCGTGAAATTCGCAACGATATTTCCAATTTGCAGCGCCCGTAATCGCGTGAGATACCTCAGTGGGGCCCACTGCTAACGCCAGCTTCCACCTCCCTTCGTCGTCCCCGTATAAATAAGTTTGCCCTCTCCGATTGTTTCTCGCCCCAAAATCATTTTTTTCCTCCCTTTAGTGACTTCGTAGCCGCTAGCATATGTCTCAGAGGTCTTCCGTTCCTCACTCTTCTTCCATAGCTTGTGGCCTCCATTCCCATCTTCTTGTCTCCAGTGAGATGAACCCTAACTCCAACTGGTCCTGTTGTCTTTAATTTCATCTATTCTCTTTCTCTGTTTCTTTTGCTCCTATCCCTATTCCCAATTTCCCCCCGGAAATTTTCTCTCACGATCTAACACCACGCCACACCCATTCTTTTCAATTCAATAGATCTATTTTTTGGCTTGCTTGCCCAGAAAGCCCCTAATGGGTCTCAAAGGTTTTGTTGAAGGAGGCATAGCTTCCATTGTTGCTGGGTGTTCCACTCACCCTCTCGACCTCATCAAGGTCCGTATGCAGCTTCAGGGCGAGAATCACGCACCGAAACCCAATCTGGCGGTCCACAACCTCCGACCGGCACTCGCCTTCCAGCCTGGTTCCGTCCACCAGGTTGTTCCTCCGATGCCACAGGCAGCCGCCGCCGTCGCCGCGGCGCCTGCTCGCGTGGGTCCCATTGCCGTTGGTGTGCGCCTTATCCAACAAGAAGGCGTAACCGCTCTTTTCTCCGGCGTCTCCGCCACCGTCCTCCGCCAGTGCCTCTACTCCACCACCCGTATGGGTCTTTACGAGGTTCTGAAGCAGAAATGGTCCGATCCCAACAACAAGGGCACCATGCCGTTGTCTCGGAAGATCACTGCCGGTCTGATCTCTGGTGCCGTCGGTGCTGCGATCGGAAATCCGGCTGACGTAGCCATGGTTCGAATGCAAGCCGACGGTCGGCTCCCGGCGGCTCAGCGCCGGAACTACACATCAGTTGTGGACGCAATCAGCCGAATGGCAAAACAAGAGGGAGTCACTAGCCTGTGGCGCGGATCATCGCTTACAGTTAACCGCGCTATGCTTGTGACGGCATCTCAACTGGCTACCTACGATCAGGTAAAGGAGGCGATACTGAAGAAGGGAGTTATGCGCGATGGGCTTGGGACCCACGTGACGGCGAGCTTCACGGCAGGGTTTGTGGCGGCCGTAGCTTCGAATCCGGTAGACGTGATAAAGACAAGGGTAATGAACATGAAGGTGGAGCCGGGGGCACAGCCGCCGTACTCCGGTGCGTTGGACTGTGCTCTGAAAACTGTGCGTGCCGAGGGACCAATGGCACTGTACAAAGGTTTTATCCCGACGATTTCAAGGCAAGGACCTTTCACTGTGGTGCTGTTTGTGACGCTTGAACAGGTTCGCAAGCTGTTGAAGGATTTCTGAGCAAGGGTGCTGATGATGACGAAGAATCTTTACTTGAACGTTTCAAAATTTAACTCTTGTTATGCTCTGTCTTACGTTTCTGCAGTATGTTAACGTGTGTCTGAAATGAAAAAAGTCAGCTCTGTATTACGCCTATCGTTTTAATGAATCGTGTTTGAATTGAGGAAATCTTCTTGTTTTGTTTAATTCTTTCAAGGCAAGAAATTGCTGAAAGTGTCAATAACTGGGACGACAGACAAGAAAGAGGGCGAAGGTTCTTGGCTCAAGATTCTGCTTTAAAACGACGTAAATTGTGTTCTCTGCTTTTCTGTCTCTTGTGTTTTTTTTAATGCTTAACAACGGATTGGGTACGATACTCTTCCTTTTCATTTATTTACGGTTCTTTTTTTAATCTAAACTGTTGGATTAAGATCTAAACTGTTGGATTTTTTTTAATATAAAAAATATTATTATTATTATTATATTTTTATAATATATTAAATATGAACCATTAAGATCTTAATCTAACGATTCAAATTAAAAAAAATATCGTAAATAGATAGGAAGGAAGAGAACCGTTAGTCCTTTTGTCCTTAAGAACCACGTTAACTGACAAGATTGAGATTTTATTATTCTTCTGTTTGTGCTTCTCTGAGTAATAGGAATGAAATATTGGTGGCAACAGAAGAATCTGAACTTGGCGATCAAAAGGAGCGAGAGGCCTATGGTAAACGACTAAAGGATCACGCCCCTTTAATTTTACTATTATTTTTCTTCCAAAACGTAGGGGATATATGCATACAAAATTGATTACTTACAAGCTAACACAAATTCTCACAGCCTGGAGAGCGATGGATCCAATTTTTTTCTTCAATCCCAAAATGACGCCGGGCATGATTATAGTGTTTTTTGTTTTAGCTTAGTGTATATTTTATATTAATATGAATATTAATAAAGTACTTTTATTGGTGAATATGTAGTTAAAATTATGTAATACCCATTGTGTATATATATGCTTCCAGCTTGGCGGAGGAGTTCTTTATGCTTAGACACTCTAAACTTCAAGTCCCTGCCCAATTGGTTCAAAGAATTATGGTATAGAATTTACTCATAAGTTACTTTTAGAAGTAGTTTTTTTTAGTAATATAATTTATTTGGAGAGCAATTAATGTTTATTTTTTAATATTTTTCCTTAATTAATACTTGAATACGATTCCTTATTTATTTCTCCTTCAAACCATAATTTAATATGGGTTAAGTTGAAAAAAATTTTCACTTTAAAGTAGATTTAATGAGTTAATTACTATCAATTTTTGGTTTCGGTGAAATAATTGAAGTGACTCATGTGGGCAATATTAGGAGTGAGGTAATGAAATGATGATGACATATTTGTTTTTATAACCCTCTGGCGACCTTTTTGAATATTATTATTAGGTATCTCAATAACTGATTGATCCAGATCGAGGTTTTGAAATCAAGATGCTTTTCACAAAGGCCTTCTTTAACAAAGTGCCAGCATATAGTTGGTTTAATGATATAAAGTCTCGTTAGATCCTCTTAGGTTTTGAGTTTGAAACACAAAGAAGACACTTGTGTTAAAAGGGGCAGTCACGAATCTCGAACTGGATATTGAATGATAATATGAAAAAAAGGCTTTCTTTAACAAAGTGAGATTCAAATTCACTGCGTGTTTGTTTTAACTTTTTAGAAATGCTTCTACGATTTATGAGGTAAATATGTGAGAGGAGTTTAGTCTCGGCTTGTGGAAAAAGACTTATGAAACCATGGTTTAGGAGTTTATCCATTTTATGATATAGTTGATCCACCACTAGACGAAGTATTTATTTGGTGTCAATAATTTTTTAAGAAAAAATAGATTTGATTTTCTAACTTTATCCAAAATTTTAGTTTAGTATCTTAATTTAATTTTATGAAGTATATTTTTGTTCTCCAACCTTTGAAAAGCTTGTGAAAATGCAATGCAACTCAATCCTTGGTTTTGCTTGGAGGGGGGGGGGGGGTTAGAAAAAGTGCTTATTGAGCGGTAAAAATTGGAATATGCACTTTATTCTCACCTGATCTTGCATACACTTTTTTTTTTTAAAAAAAAAAAAAAGAGGAAAATGGTGAACCCAACATTCGCCTATTCGAGCATAGATGCTTAACTTTATATAACCATTAATAGATTAAATTGATTTGTTCCACATCTCATCTCTCTCAGTTCTGTTAAATACCACAAGCTACAAAGCTAAGAATCTTTTTACATACATGACCCAGCAAATATCTCTTTATTATATACTTTCTTTGATCTAATTTAATTATATTAAATAAGTTAATTAAGCCTCAATTACGTCTTACATTAAGGACTAGAAAGAAAATAAGTTGGAATTAATGATATTGGCTATTAGATGTTAACAGACCTTTCCGACAAAAGAGGGAAAAAGCCTAAAAAAAATTTTAAGAATCAATTGGCTTAACCATTTTGTTTAAATTGGAGAGCCATTCTCACTCACGCTAAATTAGAGTTGATAAAATTGAATAACTATTTTTGAGAACATAGGATTTTAGCATTTGAGACGAAAGTTATTTGAGTGTGAATCATTGAATTATATGTAAACGCAAGGTTCATGAATCCGGATTGGGTACTGATCCGATCATGGTATTGGATTAAGAGTCAGTGGGTCAGATTGAAGCCAAAGTGAAGTTAAATTGGAATCAAACTGGTGAGAAATTAAAGATTTTAGGCTTACTAATATGATATTCTAAAAAAAATTAATTTTTTTTTTTAAAAAAAATAGGAACTTGGACCGGACGGTCTACCAGCCAACTCGCTGGTTTCCAGGCCGGACCAGTTGGTTCGGTCCAGATTCATGAACCCTGTGTAAATGTCATGAGACGTAAACCTTACGGGGAGGTAGGATAATGAATACCACATATATAAATGGTTGATGAACGGTCCACATACAAAAAACAACAATATGATTGAATAGAAGGAACATTGAGGTTCTCTGTATTTAGCATATGGACATATAAAATAAATGGTTGAGTTGACCACCCAACACTCCAACAGCCTTCGCTGGCCCTAGTCCTTGGACGTCATGTGTTAAATAATAACCACATATTCCCCCCGAAAATTGATTGAAAAAAATAAAGAGCTTCATGCATGGATTTTCATTTTCCGTGTCGAGTCCACAAGCCTGCTCATAGCTCATCCCCCAAAATGTGAGGATCCCATTTTTTTAAAATTTTTTTATATATTATTATTTATTTAGATTAAATTATATGTTGCACGCTGAAACATTTTTGACTTCAATTATGCCAAATTAGTTAATTTCTAGTAAATTCAACATTCAGAAATATTTTTTCAGTATCACCTAATATCCTCAAATATCTTTTCAGTAACACCCAATATTATGAAATATTTTTTTCAATAGCACCAGCATCTTAAATTAATTAATTTTTAGTGCATCTAGTGTCATGGAGTATTTTTTCAATAATACTCACTAATTGAACATATATGAGTATGGTGTTTGATGTACTAAAAATTAATTAATTTAAGATATTTGATGTTACTAAAGAAATACTCCATGCTATTAAATACAACTTAATTCAAACAAATAAAAAAATTAACAAAATTTTTTTTTTTAAAAAAACCCTCATTTTGATTGAGCAAGGAATGTGGATTCTTTTCTGTCTCATTACTTGATCTTTCCCTCTCTTGCCCCTTTTTTTGAAAATTGGGGTACCTATTTTTAAAGTTAAAATACTCCCTTGGGGACTTTTACATGTTTCTTAATAGTAATATAACATGCTTGTCCAAAGTATTAATCTTTTTCACCTAGTATCCTTAATGAATTATAGAATTTTCTAACTGATTAACTAAACTTGATTAACTGATGACTTTTAATGAAGGAATTTTTTGTGTTTTACAAAAAAAAAAACTAATAATTTTAAATAACTTTGTTAATTTATGTATAATTATTATTAGGTTGTTATAATAAGGACCAAAGGAGTATTATAACTTGATATAATTTAACTTATATTGAGCCCCAAACACACAAATTTCAACTCAATATCTTGTATATAAATGGTCATGACCTTTTTTTTATTATAACCAATGCTCGTCAGTAACGGGAGATAAAATTCTTTGAAGTAATTATTTTTTCCCTATTCATAAAAGGGAGCAGTTGGAGACTTTACTCATAAAAAGTGTGAAAATCCTTTTATTCAACTGATGGAATCGTATTTGGTGGTCCCACCGAAGGTGGGATTATCAAGTCCCACATCGGTGGTTGTGTGTGTGTTGTGTGGTATATAAGTAAGTTTCCCGTCCTTCAGCTTGCCGACCGTATTAGTCAGTTTTGTTATTGGGTATTGACAAAAAAGAACTGATGGAATCGTATGCCAAAATTAATTTCCAAGTTAATTAAGGAAGTTGAGGGTGGCGGTGGGAAAGAATATAAGGGGTAGACCAATCACAAAAATGAGCTTGTTGATTATAACTAGAGGAGGCCGATTTGAGAAGTTGGTAAAGGTTTTGTGGTCAAAAGAGGATTAAGAAGAGAAGAAAACCGGTGAAAGACATTATTAGGATGGGGCCACAGCAGAGGAGATCCCCAGAAAGTGCGCTTTTTGAGTCTTTTAAAACATTGGTTCATCAGTGATTCAAAATTCCACTAAACATCACATTTATAAAATATTAGCAAATCAGAGGGTTAGTGAATGTGAAGTCATTCATTCCAAAAACTTATTTTTAAATAAAGGCATTTGGTAAAAGCATACCAAAACTTATTTACAATTAAACTTAAATCCCATAAATCTTTGAAGTTATTTGTTTGAAAATCAGAATCAACTTTATTTTTAAAAATTTATAACACCAGGCTCATAATTAGAAAATTTTGGATCAATTAATCAATAAATAAAATTTATTATTGATTATTTCAAAATTTCTCTTTTTTTATATTTCTTCATAATTCACTGATTAAATAATTATATTTCCTTCCAACACTACGTCCATCGATTTTAGTTAATGTAATTTAGTTATATCTTTGACTACATTACTTTTTTTATGTGACTTTTCTTTTCATAGGGGTAGGTTACAAAATATTCTTTCAATTTTATTATTATTGAATTATATTCGCCCTGAGCAACGTGCTGAAAGTAAACTCTTGTTTTTACCTTGAACCTGTAATTTTTCCTCAATGATGACAACTGAACATCACCCGTGGATGAGTCCAAGCAGTGCGTGTGATCCTAACTTCGCACTTACGCTTCTTTTTGTAAACAAACGAAGCCAAGGCCCAAAACTACAAAATGGGCCATTTGTATTTTAGGCCCAATGAATTGCTGGCATGTCGCATCTGGATTCGGCTTATGAAGGACATGGCGGAGACGTTTTGTGAATAATTGAATTTGCTAAAGAATGACACTGTTCACTGGTTTCAGGCCCAAAAATACTGTTCACGGCATCACTGTCAAATGTAAATATGAAAAAGTTTAGTTGACTTGAGTCCTAAAAGTTCACCGGGGGTCAGAACATACCTCTAAACTAAAAGAGTCTTTACAGAGGCATTTATAGATAGATCATTTACCAATATGATACTCACATCAGAAGGATTCAAATTCATAACTTTATAATTATAAGTCAACCCCTTTATCCACCTTTCATGCACAAATATGGAAAAACACTTTATTTGTTATTGCTTAATTTGTTAGGCAGATTTCTTGATACAAATCCTAACACATATGTATTCCATATGAGGAAAAGAAATCTCTTTCACAAAAGGAAAAGGAAGGAAAAGAAAGAGATCGATCCATTTGCTAATCATCACTAATAAGTCCTATATCAATAACTAGTTCGTAGTAATCATGAATATCAATAACTTCAGGTGAGTTGTTTGGTTCTGCTGCTTCCTTATCTCTACTCGTATTACGATGACAGAAGTAAACATGTATGAGAACAAATAATAGAAATATAACTATTGGAGACGTGTTAGTGCGTTCTGCTAGACGTATTTTCTTTCTAAAGTCCAACAAAAAGAAAAACATATTTTTTTTTACTAGACAAGAGTTGACACCAGGTTCGAGAAAGTTACTAATTAAAATGTCATCCTTCGAACTTCAAAGTAGTCAACATCACAATACTGGTTCCTGGCTGGAAAGAAGAAGACTAGGGCCTTTTTTATGTTTTTCGTTCTTCCAAGTCCCATGCTATATTTATAAGGGATAATTAATCTTCATATCCTTATAGTTTCAGTCAATTTTTGATTAGGTCCCTCTAGTCTTTTTTTCTTTTTTTAGGTCCTTATTCATTTACTTGTTTTTAATCAGATCCTTATAATTTTTTTGTTTTTTATCAGGTCCTTATGATTTCACATGATTTTTAATCAGGTCCCTATAGTTTTTTTATTATATATTAAATAGATCCTAATAATATTCTTCTATAAATATATAATATAATATCATTATGTATTACTAATATTCTATAAATTATAATAAATTATTATAATAATTTTTGACGCTCTTTTTTATGAATTATTTTAATATCCTTCTTAATTTTTTAATTGAACATATATTTATATTAACTATTTTTTAATTCAATTTTCTAAAAATATAATAGAATTATAATTATTTAATTAAGAATTAATACTTAATTATATTAATTATTTTTATAATTACATAATTATTGATTGAAATTTATAATTAGTAAATTATATTTTAATATTTTTGATTTATTTAATTTTCAATTAAATAATAAAATAAAATTAAAAAAACTGGCAAACGTCTGATATGGCCGTTGACCTCCACGTATGGAGGCTGATGGATTCACCTGTTTTGTCGGTGACAGCTTACATGAGGAGACACCGCAGATTTTGTCCCTCCTTCCCCTCCTACGGTCCCTCATTCTTATGTTTCCACCAGTGTTCTGGAAACCGGACCGGACCGGCCGGTCCGGCCCGGTAACCGGCGAACTGGCCTGTTGGCCGGTCCGGTTTCCATTTTTAAAAAAAAAAAAAATTTTTTTTTTTTTTAGTTTTTCCTTTAGAATTTCATACTATAAGTCTAAAATTTTCAATTTCTCACCGGTTTGGTCCCGGTTTAGCTCCGGTTTGGTCCCGGTCTGACCCACTGACCCTTAACCCAGTACCCCGACCGGTTCACTACCCGGTCCGGGTTTTAATACCTTGGTTTCCACTCTCAGACGCCGGATGGTTTTGAACATGCTTAGATGTGAAGAAATTAAAATATGTGGATTTGTCACCCTCAGAGTACTTGACTTTATTAAGATCAGAGGGGGCCTTGGCGAAAGCCCTCGAAGATTTTCGCGTTACAGTGCATGTTCGGATGTAAAGTGAGTTTTCTCTTGTTGGTTGAAAATCTTCTTACCTTAACTTGTCCAGTTATCCTCTCCCTCTTTCTCTCCCCTATTACTTTTGTGTTCCCATAACCTGTCTCCCAATATTTCCCTCTATTTCTTTCTCACTATGATTGCAAGTGTTATTTTTTTTGTTTACTTTTGTCAAAGTATTGCGTGCGATTATTTCTCACTTCCCCTGCTCCATTTTATGAAAGCTTGATAGCCGAATTACGGGTTTTAAAAATAAGTTCAAATTAGTAGAATGTAATAAAAATGTTCGAAATGAACTTGTTTATCCAAATATATTATTTATAAAGGGACAAATAAAAGAGAGAAATAAAGTAGAAATGAGAGAAAGTATGAAAGATAGTTTTATATGAAAAAAAACATGAGCAGAGAGAATAGAGATAATGAGAGATTAATTAGAGGTAAAACATATTTAATGTTCAGATGACACATGACCCAGAGACACCCCAAGTGGGATATTATAGAAAGGACCAAGGCAAATTAGATTTCAGGTTTTTATATATAAAAACGACATGAGAGTATTATATTAGATTTTGAATTAGATTTTTTGTTACCTTAATCCTTTAATATTTTTTTTATCCACCTCTTTTGATATTTTTTTTGCCTTTTAACCATCCAAAATTAATCTATTTTTAATTCTCTTTTTAGTAAAAAAATATTTTTTTAAAATTTTTAATATGCATTAAATATATCTAATTAAGTTTTTGTAGTATTTCCAATATTTTCAATAATACATTAATTCTTTTTATTTTCATAATTTTAATTTGACATACTTCTCTTAAAATTATCGAATAATATATATTATAAAACTTAAGTACTTTCTAGTCATTTTATATGTAAATATGATTTTCAATTACATCATCCCAACATGTATTGGTTTATTAAAATGATGACCTTTTTTTGTTTTATTAATAGGGAGAATTGCCCAAAAACACCTTTGGGGTAAATTAATTGCTGATTGTTACTAAGTGTGCAAACGATCTTCCGTTTTGTACAAACCATCTTCCGTGTGTGCAAAATCTTCCATATAAATGTGCAAACAATCTTCCGTTGTGTGCAAAATATCTTCCGTTATGTGCAACAGATCTTCCATGGTAGCATTTAGCAATTAATTTGCCAAAAATGTATTTATCAGCAATTCTCCCTTTTTAATAAAAGGGTATCCAAACATAGATTACATTACGTACATTAAATGATTTTTCACTCCAACTTCAATTTTCAAGAGTCGGTCAAGATAAAAGTAATTTTTGCCACTAGCTAGCTATTGGTTAAGGTGGTAAGCGGATATGAGGGGAGGGGAGATAAATGGAGGGAAAATAAAATTTTATGAGTTGAATTTAAAGAAATTAAAGAACTGGGGTTAAAAACGATTAACGCTGCTTTTCTAATTTTATTAAATTCAACTTATAAAAATTTTTCCTCCCCTCCCCTCTAAATCCCTTACACCAAATAAGCTTGATGAGAATACAAATTCATATCATAAGAAGCATATTTGTTATAAGAGGCAAAATCCCTTTATGCTCTAAGCTTCGAAAGACATACTCTTCAGCAAATTAAAGAAAAAGTTACTTTTTCGAGCACTAATCTAAAAAAACTCCGAGTGTGTTAACTTTTAAGATGTGAGTTTGAGCATACGCACTGCTCGTTGTAATGGCGTTAGTACATTCAAATTAAGTAGGGAATGTTTGTGATCAAATTATTTTTCATACAAGTTAAGGAATTATACTTCATCTCTCATCTCAAAAGTCGTGATAAGCTATTTCGGCATTTTTTAGAGTATAAAGTATCTTATTATCAACATCATTTACATTAAAAAAAATTATCAACACTAAACCGCGTTCAACTTGTCTTCATTTTGTTGGAGATACAAGCTACATGTGGGTGTGTCAAATGGAACAAGTCCCACATTGCTTGAGAAAGAGAGAATGCTAGTGTATATATTACATCTTGTGAAGTTAGGCTAGTAAATGGGCCAAGAGGAAGAGTGGGCTTGTGCGTACAACAAAGGGCCACCAAGAGGCAAATGTAGTGGAAATTTGCCGATTTCCCCCCTGCACGTGAATTAAATGCGGACTGGGCACTTTTTATCAAATGTTTTTTTTTTTGGAAAAATCTACAATTTATTTTTGTGAAAATAGCTTACCGGAAAAACCCAGTTTTGAGGCATCTGAATTTTGAAGCATCAGTATTTCCGTTACAGAGGTCATGGGTCAGATTTTAAATTGCCAAATGGATATTTTAATTGCCAAACGTATATGGTCCTTCAATGTTCGGAAACAGCCTTATCATGTGGTTTTATTATTGTGTAACCGGTGGTTTAATGGTGTTTATGCCGATTAAAATGTTGCCCAACGTTCAGATGCATGGAGGCCTATAAAAGGCATTGCCTGCAAGAGGTTCAGGCACCGAGCTCTGACATCTCGAGCCCTCTCTTCCTCTCTGACATTCCTCTATTCTCTCTGCCTTATAGTTGTTTTTGTTTTGCTGTTTTGTTCGCCCTGTGTTTGCAGGAAGAATCCGTTTTATCCTGGGGAGTGCCGCTTCCAGTCAGCCGGTGGTCGCGGAATAGCTCTTAAGGACAACGTCCTTGAACTTGACTCGGATTATGGTGCATTTGCAGGAGTTCGTCAACAATCTTAAGAGCTAATATGGCTTCTGTTTCTGTTCCTCCTACTGATCGAAAAGCAGCCAGATTCATGGAATGACTATAAGCAACAACTGAAACACAAACAGAAATAGTTGTCCTTGAATGATCTGATCACTCATATCATCATTGAAGATACCAACAAAAAGGCAATACAAGCTGTAAAGGGCAAGGAAATGGCTGCTAACACCACTACAAAAAAGTAAAGCTGTGGCGCTAGAGAAGTGCCATATATCTGGATGCTACTAAAAAAAGCTGTGGCTCTTACATTTAATTTTTTTTAAAAAAAATACCCTCCTGTGGCGCTTGTTTGAGGAAGTGCCACAGGAAGGGGGTCCTGTTGTGGCGCTTACTTCAGCAAGCGGCACAGGAGACCCCTCTCCTGCAACACTTCCTCAAACAAGCGCCACAGGAGGGTCCCTTTTTTCTTTCTTCTTCTTATTCTTTTCTTTCCTGTGACCCTTTTTTATACTTCCTGATTGTGAAGCTTTATATAAAATGAGTGGCTTTCGTGTTTATCATTTCCACAAATTGTCAATCTTTCTATTTTATATTGCAACCTATTATATATATATATATATATATATATATATATATATATATATATATATAATTTTCACATTTAAAATTCAAGTTCCCCAACAATAATGTTCTTACATTAATACTCTCCAAAGCTAACATAAAAAATATCACAATACAAGAACTTGATATGTGAACACAGTACATCAACAACTAATTAAGTAAATTAAAAGATTACTAAAAAAAAGCAAGCTTGTCGGCAAAAAAATTTAAACAAAGCAAAAAGGAAAATGAAATAAGCTAGGTTTTCACTATTTTCTATTAAATTAGGAACAAAAAGGCAAACGTTATACTACGGTTTATCTTGACTAAAAAAAATTTAAACAAAGCAAGCTAGAATGAAACAGTCTTCTTACAAATCTATTAATTGACTAGTGCAGGGAGTAGGGGACCACGTTGGTGACGCTAGCTTGAGTGGTGAGTGAGAGTGTGGGTGTGTTTTTTAGTGTGAAGATGATAGAAAATGAAGGAAGGGGGCCGACGGATCCACTAAGAAGATGAGAAAGGGAAAGTAGTTTAATGGAGGAGAGAGTAGTTGAATAATTAAAGTGGAGTAGTAATCAAAAAGAGAAAGAATGGGGGGTGGACACCAGACTACTACGCGGGAAATGAAATAATTAAGAGATAAGAGATTACACTATATCTATTTGAAATTTATTTTTTTAAGAAATGGGCAAGTGTGGCACCTGGATGCCTAGGCGCCACACTTGCCCATATCAGCTGTGGCGCCTGGGCCTGGGATGCCCAGGCACCACAACAGATATTAAATAGATCATGTGTGGCGCCTAACTATTTAGGTGCCACACATGATCTTAAGTGTAGCCACCAGGCGCCACAGCTGCTTGCGTGGCGCCAAGTGTGGCGCCTGCCTACTACTAGGCCTCCCCAACTGTGACACCTAATCTATTAGGTGCCACAGCTGATACCCAAAATAAAAAAAAATTATAGAGGTAAAAAATAAAAAAAGGGAAGCTGTGGCACTTGTTTAAAGAAGTGCCACAAAATGTGCGCCACCTTTTACCCTTTTTGTAGTAGTGTAAAGCAAACCTAGTTGAGGAAAAGCCGCACAACAAGAGGTACGATCCCAAAAACAAAAATAATAAAAATAAAAAACCTTACTACAAGCCCAAAGACGCTAACCCCAAGAAGAAGAAGGGCAATTGTTTTGTCTGTGGAAAACTAGGTCATTATGCAGCGCAGTGCAGGAAAAGGGCTAAGGGAGATAACTCTCAAAGGGGTGAAAATCCTCCTAAGCTAAATGTGAATTTGGTTGAAGGAGATGACAGTAGTGATGAAGAAATCATTGTTGCTGTAGTGTCACAAGCCCTTCTTGTCTCTGATGTGAAGAAATGGGTGGTAGACTCAGGAGCTACCAGGTACATCTGTGCAAACAAAGAGATGTTTACCTCCTTTGAAGAAGGGGAAGACCACGTTTATCTGGCTGACTCCTGAACCGCTAAGGTTCATGGAAAAGGGAGGGTGGTATTGAAGCTCACATCTGGAAAGACCTTGGCACTGAATGACGTGCTATATGTACCTGAGGTCAGAGCTAACTTAGTCTCTGTGGAATTGCTTGGGAAAGCTGGGGTTAGGGTATGTTTTGAATCTGACAAGATTGTCATGACTAAGAACAATGTTCTTATTGGGAAGGGCTATTGTAATAAGGGATTGTTTGTTCTTAGTGTTTCTGAAATGAATGAGAATGCATCTTCTTCTGCTTACTTGATTGATTCTTATGATATGTGGCATGCTAGATTAGGACATGTTCATAAATCTTATATTAAGAGGCTGCAAAATCTAGGGTTGATTTCTAAAACTAAAGATGATTTTCAAAAGTATGAAGTTTGTGCAAAAACTAAACAAGCTAAAAAACCACATTTTTCTACTTAAAGAGAAACTGAGTTGCTAGCTTTAATTCATACTGATTTGGAAGATTTAAAGCAAACTGAGACTAGAGGTGGTAAAAGGTATTATATTACCTTTATTGACGATTTTTCAAAATATACCAAAGTATATTTGATGAGAAATAAAGATGATGCTTTTGAAAAATTTCTTTTGTACAAGGCAGAAATATTTTGCGAAAAGGGTTAGGTCAGATAGAGGAGGAGAATATTTATTATTAAATAATTTTTGCAAAAAAGAAGGGATAATTCATGAAGTAACTCCTCCTTATTCACTTGAATCTAATGGTGTTGCAGAAAGGAAAAATAGAACTTTAAAAGAAATGATGAATGCTTTACTTGTAAGTTCTGCAGTACCTAATAACCTATGGGGTGAAGCCTTGTTATCTGCTTGTTTTTTACAAAACAGAATACCTAACAGGAAAACTAAAAAGACACCTTATGAGTTATGGAAAGGTTTTGTGCCTAATCTTCAGTATTTGAAAGTGTGGGGGTGTCTTGCTAAAGTTTTACTACCTGATGTTAAAAAGAGAAAAATTGGTTCTAAACCTCTGATTGCATGTTTATTGGATATGCTCAACAAAGTGCTGCTTATCATTTTCTGGTTTTGAAAAGCGATGTTTTAGATCATAACACAATTGTTGAAACAAAAGATGCAGAGTTTTTTGAAAATATATTTCCTTTGAAGGTTGAGCATATTCCTAAAAGAGTTGAAAATTCCTCTACTCCTTCTGAACAAAATTCAAATAAAGTTTTGGTTGAAAATTTAAGGAGAAGTAAAAGATAAAGAAAACAAACGTCTTTCGGAGATGATTTTTATACTTATTTGGTGCAAGATGAACCCAAAAATTTTTGTGAAGCTATTTCTTCTCCTGATAAATCTTTTTGGAAAGAAGCAATAAAAGCTAAAATTGATTCTTTAAATCAAAATAAAACATGGGTTTTGGTAGACTTGCCTCCAGGAGCAAAACCTATTGATTGTACATGGGTTTTTAGGAAAAAGTATTTTCCTGATGGAACTATTGAAAAATACAAAGTTAGATTAGTAGCAAAAGGGTATACACAAAAAGAAAATGTTGATTATTTTGACACCTTTTCTCCTGTAACTAGGATTTCTTCGGTTAGAATTCTAATTGCCTTAGCTTCTATTCATAAGCTTTTCATTCATCAAATGGATGTTAAAACAACTTTTTTTAAATGGTGATTTAGAAGAGGAGATTTATATGGTGCAACCTGAAGGGTGTATTATTCCTGGGGAAGAAAATAAAGTTTGCAAACTTGTTAAATCCTTGTATGGTTTCAAACAAGCGCCTAAACAATGGCATGAAAAATTGGATCAAGTTTTGTTAAGTGGCGGTTTCTCTATTGTTGAGGTAGAAAGATGTGTTTATACAAAACTTGTAAATAATGATTGTGTGATTATTTGTTTGTATGTGGATGACATGCTTATCTTTGGTACTAGCATGGATGTTGTGCTTGAGACAAAACATTTTCTGTCTTCTAATTTTGATATGAAAGATTTGGGTGAAGCGAAAGTGATTTTAGGTGTAAAGATCATAAGGAATGATAATGGTATCATACTTTCTCAGGAACATTACATTGAGAAAATCCTGGGAAAGTTTGAACTGTTTGGTGAGTCTCCTATGAATACTCCTTATGATCCTAATGTGCATTTAAAGAAAAATAGAGGAGAACCAATTACTCAATCTAAATATGCACAGATTATTGGGAGTCTGTTGCATTTAATGAACTATACCAGGCCAGACATAACATATGCTGTGTGTAGATTGAGCAGGTATACTCATTGTCCAAGCAATGAGCATTGGAAGGCTTTGGTAAGAGAATTGAGATACTTGAGAGGTACCATGAATTATGGTATTCATTATAGTGGATTTCCCACTGTATTGGAAGGATACAGTGATGCTAACTGGATCTCAGATTCAGAGGAGACCAAATCCACTAGTGGCTATGTGTTCACTCTTGGTGGTGGTGCCATAACGTGAAAGTTAGTCAAACAAACTATTTTAACTAGTTCCTCAAGGGATTCTGAGTTTATAGCTATGGAGTTGACTGGTACTGAGGCTGAGTGGTTGAAAAACTTCTTGGCGAATATCTTACTAGGTGAAAAACTAACACCATCAGTGTCTTTACATTATGATAGCCAATCTGCGATAGCTACGGCTAAAAATAAAACCTTTAATGGTAAAAGTAGACATATTCGATTGAGACATAATATAATAAGGCAGCTGCTCAAAGATGGTGTAATCTCAATCGATTATGTAAGGTCAGCTGTGAACCTTACGGATCCGTTTACAAAACCCCTGGGAAGGAAACAAATCCTTGATTCATCGAGGGGAATGGGACTTAAGCCGATAAGAAATTAACAGCGATGGCAACTCAACCTCTGTGATTGGTGATCCCATGAAGGAGGTTCAATGGGTAAGAACAAGTTGTGAGTTAGTTCTGCTATCACTAAAGTAAATTGTTAGTCCCTTCCTATGATGCCGAGAATGTGCTAGAATGCATTTTGGTGAGGATGAGCAAAGCTCTTAATGATTTCATAATTCTACAGAATGGTGTGCTCATTGCAGGTACATTTAATGAAATCACCTCTACGAATGTGGAGTAGGGCCGCTCCTATGAGATCATGGCAAAATCTCTAGAGCATTCGTTATGAACCAGGCACGCGCATGGCCGTCTTAACGTGCAAAACTACATTAACAGCGAAATGTGGGGGTATAACCTGACTTTTAATACATCTAGTATACACCTAAGAGTTGTTGGTTTTAAGTTCATAGGACTACCAACACCTCTGTGTACTAAGTGTTAACTGTCTATGTCTAGTTTTAAGTTCAAAGGACCACTAGATATAATGGTTATATCCGTGTGTGCAACTAAGCTAAAGGCGTTTCTTTTGACACATGTGGGGGATTGTTGGAGATACAAGCTACATGTGGGTGTGTCAAATGGAACAAGTCCCACATTGCTTGGGAAAGAAAGAATGCTAGTGTATATATTACACCTTGTGAGGTTGGGCTAGTAAATGGGCCAAGAGGAAGAGTGGGCTTGCGTGCACAACAAAGGGCCACCAAGAGGCAAACGTAGTGGAAATCCGACGATTTCCCCCCTGCGCATGAATTAAATGCAGACTGATTTCCGTTACAGAGGTCATGGGTCAGATTTTAAATTTCCAAACGTATGTTTTAAATTGCCAAACGGATATTTTAATTGCCAAATGTATATGGTCCTTCAATGTTCAAAAACGGCCTCATTATGTGGTTTTATTATTGTGTAACCGGCGGTTTAATGGTGTTTATGCAGATTAAAACATTGCCCAACGTTCAGATGCATAGAGGTCTATAAAAGGCACTGCCTGCAAGAGGTTCAGGCACCGAGCTCTGACATCTCGAGCCTTCCTCTCTGACATTCCTCTGTTCTCTCTGCCTTATAGTTGTTTTCGTTTTGCTGTTCTGTTCGCCCTGTGTCTGCAGGAAGAATCCGTTTTATCTTGGGGAGTGCCGCTTCCAGTCAGCCGGTGGTCGCGGAATAGCTCTTAAGGACAGTGTCCTTGAACGTGACTCGGATTACGGTGCATTTGCAGGAGTTCGTCAACACATTTCACACTGGAAAATGAGTAATAAATGACGTACTCATTTTGCTAAAGTTGTGAACATGAGCTTATTATGAAACTAAAATCACAGATCATCTAATTAATTAGTAATAATTACCATACTTTTCAACGAGGTTTTGGTTAATTGGCCCATATATAGGAAACTTGGGGAAAAAGACTAATGCACAGTGTTAGAGCAAAACCATCCCCATCCCATATCCTAGTACATTCATTTCATTAGCCAAAACGTGTCTTCTCGTCCTTAGAATTTAGGGGATTAGGATCACTCAGGGAATACTACTGCATAATATTTACTATTGTTATTATTAATCTTGCTGTTATGGTTATAGCTCAGCAGAATAAATAAAATGAGAAAGAAATAATCAGATCCGATGGTATTCATATTTCTCAATCATCAGAGGATCGAATACAGTTGGTTACACCAAAAATGATTAATTGAAGAAACGGTTCTGTCACAGCAGAAACACAGAGCATAGAAATAACAGACAAGAGAGAGAAGAATCTAATAGAAAGAGACACACAACATTCTATTCCACACCCTCTTCTAAACCCTTCGTCTTATTATATAGCTGAGTCATCGCTCAAATCACGCAGCTTCCATGAAGGCCTCCTGATACGATTACTTCTTCTAAGTTGGGCCCCTTGGGCTCCTCTTGATTGGGCATTAACATCGCATCCGCATTTCCTGCTCATCAGAGTTATGAGAAACAAATTTCTCATCATCAAAACGACACAGTTTCGCTTAAGGGAGATATTTGAGCTGTTGATATAAAAATAATCAGGGCTGTCTGTGACATATCTAGTATCTTAAAATATTTTTTAAGTCTTTCTTCTCATCCTAAAATAATTTTTACTACGTTTAAACCCCTTAAAATATTTTTTTAGTTGTACCCAGTGTGTTAGCAGACTGACTGCAATTTTACTCTTAATGTATTTTTTCAGCTCTAAAAAGTTCTTTTAAACTTTTAAAATATCTTTTCAGTTATACCTAGTGATTTAGGATATTGACTACAATTTTACTGTTAATGTATTTTGCTTAGTAGTAACGAGCACCCAAAACTTAGGATACTGATTTATTGATTTCCACTTACTCTAAAATATTTTTTAGTAGCATATAATATTTTAAAGTAATTTTTGGATCTAAAAAAATACATTAAGGGTAAAATTGTAGTCAGTCTGCTAACACACTGGGTACAACTGAAAAAATATTTTAAGGGGTTAAAGGTAATAAAAATTATTTTAGGATAAGAAGAGAGACTTAAAAAATTTTTAAGATACTAGATACATCACAGACGGCCTTGATTATTTTTGTATCAACGACTCATATCTCTCCCTTAAGCAAAACTGTGTCGTTTTGATAATGAGAAATTTTTTTCTCATCATATCAATGAGCCGGAAATGCGAACCCCATTAACATCTTCTGGATTTGGACCTTCCTTGATATTACTAGGCCTCTCCGTTGTAGAGTCCATAACATTACTTCCCCCATAGCCTGAACCTTGTCCTCAAGGTTCGAAGAAGGATACAGAGCAACCAACTCATGTAGCCCATGTGCATGTTAGAGAACCCTCCCATTTAACTAAGCACTGAATACATTGTACACCATTGTGGATAATATATTTAACGTTCAAAATGTCTTTAGGAGTGCTTATAGGACCTTCTGGTAGAGATGCTAACAGTAAAGGAAAATAAACCTGAGTATTAGATCCATGAAATTGCTTAAGCAATGAAACACTAGGTGGATGCAAGCATAATCAGGAAGTACCAGACGATACGCAACAGGGCTAATACGTTCAATGACTCGAAAAGGTCCAAAATATTGTAAAGCAAGCTTCTGAAACTTTCGAAGGTGTAATGACTGTTGATGGTAAGGTTGTAAACGTATGAGTACCCAGTCATCAACAGAAAAAACCATCTCAGTACGTTTGCGATCTGCATACTTCTTCATTAGTTGCTGAGCTTTAATAAGATTCAATTTTAAATAAGCTAATACCGCATCCCGTAATTCCAGCTGCTTGTGCACATCAAACGGAATATCCTCCAAGGAAGAATGGTGAAGTAACGAAGGAAGGTCCCACCCATATACCACCTTGAAAGGGACCATACCAATAGCAATGTGGTATGAAGTGTTATACCAAAATTTGGCCCATGGTAAAAATGATAACCATTGTTGAGGATAGTTATGTACATAGCAATGGAGATACATCTCGACACACTTGTTGAGAGCTTTAGACTAGCCGTCACTCTGTGGATGATAAGCAGAGCTGAGGCTATGTTTCGCTCCTTGAAGTTTCATTAAATGTCTCTAAAAGGCACTAGTAAACACCTTGTCACGGTCTGTCATAATAGAGCGTGGGATACCATGTAAACGAATAACATTGTGCAGAAACGAATCAACAACTGTTTGACTAGAAAATGTAGCTGTTAATGGCATGAAGTGAGCATATTTAGACAATCGGTCTATAACCACAAAAATGACAGAACATCCTTTTACTATTGGTAGTCCTGTTATAAAGTCCATAGCCACATCCTCCCAAATTTGATTAGGAAATGGTTGAAGCAACCTAGAAGGGTGAAGTTGAGTGATCTTGGCTTGTTGACATATCGAGCATCCCTTGATATATTGACGAATATCCCGCCGCATGTGCAACCAAAAAACCAGAGCAGAAATTCTATGAAATGTACGTAAAAAGCCCTCATGACCCCCAAGAAGGGAAGCATGAAATTCATATAAAATACGTTGCACAAGCTCAGTATGCTTATGAGGAATGACCAAACAATTACGCCAATACACATCTTGATGTTTAATAGTATAGTGGGTTTTGGTCAAAGGTGTAGATTAAATCTCTTGCTTAAGATTGATAATATATGGGGAGGCATGAACCTCTTGATACACATGGTCCATGAAGGTAGCTTCTAAAGAAGTGAAAGCCATACAAGAAATTCATGAAAGAGTGTCGACGACTTGATTCGTCTGTCCCGATTTATATTCGATAGTAAATTGATACCCCAAAAATTTTTGCATACAAGCTTCCTATTTTGGAGTTTGCATAGCTTGATCTGTCAGGTGTCTTAAACTTGCATAATCTGTACGAATTACAAATGTGTGACCGAACAAGTAATGACGAAAGTGCGTGACTGATTCTGTGATGGCATACAATTCACACACATATGTTGACCGGTTCTGCATTTGAGTAGAAAGTTTTTAGAAAAAAATGCCACCGGATGATTGTTCTGACTTAAAACAGCCCCAATGCTGACTCTAGAAGCGTCAGTTTCAAGTACAAAAGGTTTTGTAAAGTCTGGAAAAGCTAGTACAGGAGCGTTACATAATGCTTCTTTGAGAGTATCAAATACTGCTTGAGTCTCTGGTTGCCAACTAAACTTATCTTTTCCCAATAAATTAGTTAACTGACCTGCAATTATGGCATAATTTCTTATAAACCTCCTATAATATCCACTAAGGCCCAGGAAACCTTTGAGTTGACGAACTGAGATAGGAGTGGGCCAAGATTTAATGGTCTTAATCTTTGAATTATCCATCTCCACTCTTGACTGAGACACAACATGGCCTAGATATTCAATTTTCTTGCGACTAAATGAACACTTGGACCTTTTAGCAAATAATTGGTGTCGAGTCAAACAATCTAAAACCGTATTGACATGTTGAGGATGGAGTTCCCAAGTGGCGCTATATACCAAAATATCATCAAAGAAAATGAGAACAAATTGATGCAAAAAGGGACGAAAAATGGCGTTCATCATTGCCTGAAACATTGCTAGAGCGTTTGTGAGGCCAAATGGCATAACGGGCCATTCATATAATCCCTGGTGAGTTCGGAATGCAGTCTTTTCTCTATCAGTGTCTCGCATTGATATTTGATGATAACTAGATCTTAAATCCAACTTTGAGTAAAAAACTGAGCTATGCAATTCGTCAAGTAATTCGTCTACAGTAGGCATAGGAAAGGCATCTCGAATAGTCACAGCATTTAAAGCTCGATAGTCCATGCAAAACCTCCAAGTGCCATCCTTCTTTTTAACCAGTAAAATAGGGACTGAGAAAGGAATGGTTCTTGGTTGAATTAATCCCTCTGCTAATAAATCATTGACAATCTGCTCAATTTCTGATTTTTGACTGACTGGATAGCGATAAGGTCGAACACGCATAGGTCCAACGTTCGGCAGCAATTCTATTCGATGAATATGGCTAAGGTCAGGTGGAAGAACAATAGGTTTCTAAAAAAATGATGTTTTTGTAATAATATTGCCAAATCTGCTGGCATGTCCTCTGATGGTCCATCACCATCTGGGGATTCGTCTGAAGATGAGAGAAAATATAATTCTGCAATAGCATCAACATGTGAAATTCACTGCAAATGGTGACACTGAGCTTGCTCTGCCACTGTTCCCCTGTAACCTTTTAGAGTGATAAATTGATCATTAAGCAAAAATTTCACAGTAGAAGAACTGTAGTCAGCCATATGAGAGCCCAAAATTTCCAACCAAGCAGCTCCAATAACCATATCCACTCCTGCAACAGGCATAACATACATGGTGATATATATAATATAACCACAAATTTGAACAGGGACCTCTGACACAATCTCGGAACTCCATAGGATGCGACCCGTGCCACCCAAAACTCGAATCTCTGAGGTAGTAGTAATCGACAGTTTTAAGTGATTCACTATTCGTGGGTGTAAGAAGTTGTCAGAGTTGCCACCATCAAGCAATATTTGGACCTGTGTGCCCATAATATCTCTAGAGAAACGTATCGTGGCCGCCCCCTGTGTGCCTCGTAATGCATGAATCGATAAATGATGCAGGGTTGCATCATAATGCTCTTGTTCAACTTCTTCCTCAGCTAGAATTTCTTCAACATTGTCCTCATCGCCTAATAACATCAGAAGTTGCTTGTTCGGGCATTTGTGACTTGGTGAAAACTTAGCTTCGCAAGTGTAGCACAAACCCTTTTCTCGTCGAACTTGCATTTCAGCAGCCTTCATTTTCTTAATCGATGGTATCTTGGGTATGGGTAATAAGGGAGGTAAATTAGATTTGCCACCCCCACTAGTAACCGTCGACACTGCAGTGCTACCACCAGCATACGGAACAATTGCTTTGCCTTGTATGGATGGTGCTATAAAAGATTTATAGGAGCTGACAGTTGAACCTGTTGCATCAGCAAACAACTGAGCTAAAGCCATGGCATTGAGTGCGGTGGTTGGATGCTGAACAAGAACATCACACCTAAGCTCCAGTTTAAGGCCACCCAAATAGCAATCTATAAGAGTTGTTTCCGGCACATCATCGGAGAGATTAGCAAGAGCCAAGAACTTTGAGTTGTAAGTCTCTAAAATGCCTCCCACGCTTTGTTGCGTTAACTTAAAAAGCTGTGAACGATCACAATCGAATTGGGATGGACCATACTGCAACTCGATTGCCTTTAAGAGAGTGAACCACGTCGAAATACGTCGAGCCTTCTCAAGCATTTGAAACCAAGGAAAAATGTCACCAACAAAATGAACAGATGCAATAATCCAACACTGGGAATCCTCAATATCATAATATTTAAAATATTGCTCTGCTTTAAAGATCCAGTCCAGAGCATTGGTTCCATCGAAACACGGAAAATCCATTTTCATGGATTTGGAAAACTGAAAATGTGTAGCATGGGGCAGAATATTAGGAGTACTTCCAGAAGACAAGCCTGAAGTGGAGCCTGTACTCAACTGATCAAGACGTAGGTTGATAGAAGCGAATGATGAGGCCATAGATTGCAGGAGCTGCTCAACATTGTCAAAACGATGGTTGATACGATCAAAACGAGTCTTAGCATCAGCAATGAAATCATGAGCCTATTTCATCTCATTTTAGAGTTCCTTAAGTCTAGTGTTCTCAGCCATGGAAGAAAAATGATGAAAGCACCAAAGATGTTATGGTTATAGCTCAGCAGAATAAATCAAACAAGAAAGAAATAATCAGATCCGATGGTATTCATATATCTCAATCATCAGAGGATTGAAGTTGGTTACACTGAAAATGATTAATTGAAGAAACAGTTCTATCATAGCAGAAACACAGAGTATAGAAATAACAAACAAGAGAGAGAAGAATCTAATAGAAAGAGACGTACAACATTCTATTCCACACCCTCTTCTAAACCCTTCGTCTTATTATATAGCTAAGTCATCACTTAAATCACGCAGCTTCCATGAAGGCCTCCTAATACGATGACTTCTTCTAAGTTGGGCCCCTTGGGCTCCTCTTGATTGGGCATTAACATCTTCTGGATTTGGACCTTCCTCGATATTACTAGGCCTCTTCGCTGCAGAGTCCATAACACTTCCTTTTATTGTCACATCACCAACCTCAGGAGCGAAGTACTTTTTTGCACTCTTAGTTCATTCTCAAAAAAAATAATAACATGCTCGCTTTATTTGATTAATTAATCCTAATGCTAAAGTTAGACTAGTTAAAGTCGATAAATATTTTATACTTCTATAAAGTATCCCTAAAAGCAAAGTCATCCCTATATCCAGGCACTTTCCCTTCCCAAAGAAAAATGTGCCTTCTCGAACTTCCATTCCCACCTCAAAGGCTGCACATCTTCTTCCATTATTAGTATTACTTCTCACAGTCTACAGAATCTGATAATAATATTGTGATCTCACTTTCTTAGGTATCACAATGATGTTCAACTTTCATATCCATATAAAAGTTTGGAGTTTTCTAGGCTTTGTGTCAAGTGTAGTTGCATTCATTTGTTGTGCCTTGAGCTCCTCGTTAAATGACCTGTTTGGACACTGGACTTTATCTAAGATCATTTTCTACTCTATTATGAACTCCATATTCTGAGTCTTGATGCTCTTTGTAAGCAAGTGCCAACAGTTCTCTAGGGTTTTCTTGTTGAAAGCACATGTAGGGTTTTTTGGCTCTCATGCTCACCTCTCTTTACCCTTTCTATGAAGACCGAAGTCAACGACATAATGGGGAAGTCGAAAAGGGATGAAAGAATATGTTGGGCCTTGTTTCCTTTGCAGCTTTTGCATTCATGTTAGTCAGCTTGTCTAAACAAATCCAGCCTGAGTTTGATATGGGTATGTCCAGTTTCTTCCAATGATGTCTCATCGTCACGGTCATGAAAATGAATATTAAGATTGCTCTCTCTGCATCAGCGTTGTTCTATGTGCTCATCACTGTTCACTTCTGTTGGGATTTCCTGATCGGTAATACAGTACGTGCAATAATCATGTATAATGATGAAGAAGAACGCCACAAGGAAATAATGCCAAGTTTGGATAACGAGGGCGGTAAGGTATTGGACGCAATTGTTGAAATTCAAGAGGAAACTCATGAATTGGATATATGGTTTCAAGCTTTCCAGGGCCCAGCAAGCTTCTCTTCTCCTTTGTGATGTATCGATGGGAATGGGATTTCAAAGTTGGACCTCATTTAGTTTGTACCCACTTTAAACCCAATTTATTCTCTTTGATCATACGCTTTTTTAGGAACATTTCTCTCAGAAAAAAGGAACATTGTATCATTTTTGTAAAATATAGTACTACTTTTAGTCCTCAATATAAGACCTAGTTGACTTTTTTTTTTGAAAAGATTAAGGAAGTTAAGTAAAATATAGTACTACCTTTAGTCCTCAATATAAGACCATGCTATTCCAAAGAACCTTCATAGTGGCAGAACTAACACATGTCATTAAAATTTTGACCATTGCCTCCGGTATCCCTATGAGTTGCAGACTATGTTCAAGAAACCCCCAATCCAATTTATCATATGGCTTTTCCATATCCACTTTGATTGCCACATATCCTTTTCTCCCAGGATTACTCCTCATGAGTTGAATAACTTTCTGTGCAATGATAACATTGTCATAAATTGACCTCCTGGCAAGGAAGCTAAATTGTTCTTGACCAATTAAGTCATTTATGAAAACTTAAAATCGGTTAGCAAGAATCTTGGTCGTTATCTTAAAACTCACATTACATAAGGAGATAGGCCTAAATTCCTTAAGAGACGATGAATTGTCTAGCTTAGGAATTAACACAATGTTATGTGATTAATTTCCATCACACTTGATGGATCCACAAAAGCTTTCTTAACCAATACACATACCTGTCTACCCACTTTATCCCATTTATTTTCGAAAAAGTGAGCCTAGAGCCCATCTGGACTTGGAGCCTTAAGCGGCCCTATTGTGAAAGCTGCATTCTTAATCTCAATATCCTCTACTTCCTTTTTAATAATATTCAAATGCGTTTCAGTCAAAGCTAGAAACTCATTGTGCCAATTAGGATTTGGCAATACAGCAGGATCCTTTGGCACAAATCTTGATAAAATTTACTTGCCATTGATTGAAGTAAACTTGTATTAGTTACCTAATTTCTAGATGCATCCTTGAGAGTTAAAATATCCTACTTTTTTCTTTTGATAATCGTTGAGGCATGGAAAAAATGAGCGTTTCGGGCCCTCCATTGAAGCCACTTACACCTAGACTTTTAGAACCAAATAAGCTCCTCTTGTGTCATTAATTACTATAATCTTCCCACAACCTCCTTTCAATTTTAAAGAGACCATTCATCATACCTTCCTCTTTACTTCTCTTAATACCTTCCAGACGCCTCGGAATCTTCTTTTTCTTCTAACCGAAGCTCCCAAACTTAGTTTCATTCCAAATTTAAGATTCCTCTTGGAATTTTTGGACTCTATCCAACCATTCCCTATCTTTCCAGATGTTTTCAACAATCTCTTAAAAACCTTCCTCAATATACCAAACTGCTTGACAATAAAATCACTTTGGACCTAAGTAGCGTACATTTGAATTCTGACAAGAAACAATGATAACTTTATGATCTGATTTATATTTGAGATCATGAAAGACTCTGGTTTGAGGAAAAGTTATCTCCTAAGCAAGGTTAGAAAAAACCCAATCAATCTTCTCCATTACTCCTTCCCTCTCCCAAGTGAAATTAATCTCTGCATTATTTAATCCAATGAGGCCTATATCCGAGATACATTTATCAAATTGCTGCATAGATATATCATTAAAATCCGCACCCGCCATTTTATTCGATGATCGCCTATATGCATTAACATCACTAATCAATATCCATTCCTCTTCTATGTGTTTAACTTATAGTTCTTAATGTTTCCTAAAGTAGCATCCTTTTTCTATAAGTTGTTTCTCCATATACAAAAGATGCAAAAAAGTTCTTTTTTAATTCATGACATTGGATTTGACAAAGAAGCATGTGAGTTGTAGATGAAATATATTCTACCTTGAAGTCACAATCGTTTCAAAGAACCCAGATTCCCCCGCATAACTAGAAGCTTCAACTCGAATCCAATTAGAAAAACCAAACCAATGGACTACCCTATCTGCCCGTTCTCTACTTATTCGTGGTTCAATTTAGAGTTGGTAAAACAGGTTGGGCCCACACCAGCCTGCCAAAATTGGCGGGCTTAGGCTGGCTAAATGCCAGCCTGCCAAGGGGTGGGTTGTACCAGCCCTCCCCGCTTAGCCCGTTGTCCCGCGGGCCATCCCACTTATTTATTTAATTTTTGTAATATTTTTCTTATAAAATAAATCTAAATACCCTGATTGTCTTTCCTTTGATGTTGTGTTTAACTACTTCTTCATACTTTTTATTTGACGCTTTTATTTTCATATTATATTTATTTATTCTACTATTATTAAATTTAAAAGAGATGTGTTTATATGTTTTTGTGATGTAAGTAGATGAAAAAAAAAAGAAAAGTAAGAATGAAATTGATTTCCTAACACAAATGTATACAAAGAAAAGAAGTGTAATGTGAGTGGGTCAAAGAGAAAGGGAGTGAGAATTTAAAAAAAAAAAGAAGTGAAATCATTTTTTTTAAAAAATAGGCGGGCTGACTTGCCAACCCTCCTTGGCGAGCTTGATGCCAGCCCTCGAAGGGGCAGGCTGGTGGCCCGTAACCCGATGCCTAGCCCAAATTCCCAGCTGTAGTTCAATTAAACACAAAACATCAATTTTATTTTTTTGAACTATATCCTTAAGCAAAATTGGGAAGGTCTGGCTCCTGACCACCCTACAATTCCAGTTAGCTAAAATCATTATATAATGCAACAACAAAATAAAACCAAGGCATTACCTAGTCTGTACTGTCTCTGGAACGAAGTCAAGCTCGTCCAATTCATCCCATCCTCATGACAATTATAGTCTTCATCTCCAGTCCCTAAGGCATTATTTTCCTCGACCATGTGCACGTCCTCTCTTAGTTTTTGTACAACTATGGGATCTGGAGGTTTTGGTTCCACTATTATAACCGTTGAAGGACCTTATTTGATCTTGTTCATCACACTAGTGGAGTTATCTCCGCCCTGTTTACAATCTCCAGCATAGTCCCTCGTGGGCCTTCCAACCGTTGCTTTTCCCTCATGACCCATGTTTTGATTGGGCTTTGTAGCTATCAAATCCAAACTACCACTTACAACATTATGGACCCTCTAACTCAAGACCATTGTCTTACTCTTGCCACTTGGGTTCCCTTGGTTATTATCCACCGTACCTCTAATAGTTGATTATTCAAGCCGACCTACTACTTTGCTTGAGATGCTGTGTCGAATGATCTCTTCCTTGACCCATTGTTCTAGGAATTGTGGAGCTTGAAGTCTTCGCCTTATTTTTTACCTTTTCCATCCCCTCCCCACTATTCAAGACATTTGTCTTCTTTCTATTTGATGTGACCCCCCGCCATCTCTCTCTCTGAAATTATAGGCTCAAACATCATTTCATTCCTCGTATTTCCCTCTTCGTCACCTGCTGCCATATCTTCCAAAGGCATAAAATGTGATTTGGTAACTTGCAATTCATCTCCTCTGACAATTTTTTGTGATAGGCATAGTACTTTTTGTTGGTGCTTGAGCAACGTGTCCCTCTGTCAAGTTGAACCACTGAGAACTTCTTGCCTTTGCGGAAGCAAACATCCACGGACCAAACTGTTCGATGGTCTCTGTGTTCAGCTTTTCCGGCTGTGGTTTTGGCCGCTTAACGACAGTACTCGAGACATCCTTTTCAACATACTCCTGAGTGGCACGTCAATTCTAGGAGCATAACTCTCTCCTATGGCTTTACTGGCTACATCTTTACGAGATAGGACTTTAACAGAAAGAGATTAACCCGCTTGCCTAGAGCTGTAATGATCAGAGAGAAATTTCAAGGTTTGCACCATTCATTATACTCCTCTTGAGAAATAGGAACCACCGGATATATCTCCTCAAGTTTATAAACCTCCTCTAATGGTTCCGGCATCTTCTAGAAAATCTCTTCTTCACCAAAGAGAAAGTCGTCCGACTCTACAAAATACCCATCATTTGCCATTCCATTGAAACCCAAAAGGGATTGTTTGTAGGATTGAATCTGTGGTTTATCTAGTAGCAACTCCTGATACATGCCTTTTGCTGCTCAATCACATTCTCTTACATATGAAGCAAGTCCTGATCTGGTTCTTTCTCTACCATATCATCATCCATGATTGTAGTCAGCACCTCCTCCATACGCTTCTTTTTGTTCCGGCGTCCCCAAATGATTCTGGTGGATGGTCTGGCGAACTCTTGTGTTGACCCATGTCTTGCATACACACACAACTTTCTTGGCACGAAATCTTAGGGAGAGAAAACTTACCCACTTAGAGCCTTTGTTTATGACTTATTTTTCTCATAAGTAACCAAAAAGTAAAGGTTCCAAATTGATCATAAGATACTACATACAGTGAAAGTGATGTCTCCTGATAGAAAGAGAGAGATGAAGAGGCATGTTTTGTGAAAGTGATGGAAGTGGGTTACTTAGCCAGAAGTTGATTGGTTGCAATATGTACTTTCAACAACAAAATACAAATATAAAGCTACATGTTTTGTTCTAAGATGAGAAGCTGGGCTTGCAACCAGGTAAGTGGCACCTATTTAAACTAACACAAGGTGTAAAATGAATAATATAGACATAACATCACCAGCAGCCGCTGCCATTACATCCACATTGGCGACGACTAAATGCCGGCGATGGAATTTCATTACAATGATACTTACCTATTTTTTCTATAGTGAACATAGTTTAATGGCGTTGTGTGATTTATATAACTAATCTCATCTAATAAAATAATGGTGGTTGTTGTTGTATCAAGATAATAAGATATTAATTATAAAAAATAATGTCCATATCAATTATTTATACTCTGTGAATCAAACAATTCTTTCCCCTCTTTATTACATAAATTGATGCTATAATTAAGAACAATTATTTCAAACAAATTTTTATGTTTTTGGTTTTTAAATTTAATTTTTTTAAAACAACTATCCAAACAATTATTTTTTCCCCCCTCAAAACTTGCTTTTTAAAATAATTTTATAATTAAAACTATCTTGAAAAAATAATGAAAAAAAAAAGCTTACCAACAAGTTGTTGGTTAGGGTAATAAGTGGCCTCAACTCCATAAGATGGAGAATATAAGTTCAAATTCTGGTGAGTACACTTTTTGAGAGAAACAAAAATCCTTTGGCTCCCACAAAAAAAAAAAAAAGAGCCCTTAATTTGTTTCTTAGGAAAATCCCTGAAAAGGAGCTCCAAAATAGTGAAAAAATAAAAAAGTGATTCAAATTTGCATATTCTCATAGAGGTGTTAATGCTTAAACTATCTTTACTGAAATTAAAAAGAAAAGATCATATTGCCCTTATATTTTTTTTAATTAAAAAAATAATCACACCAACTCCGGCGGCCGACTGGCACCGGTGGCCTGCCTGCTCGCTGTCAGGGCTTTGGCGTCTGGCCAGAGGCCGGAGCTCCAGTGGGAATAAATATTCCCTGCCTTTGGGAACATTGCCTCTGAATATTCTAGGAAATATTCCCTTGGGAATATTTATTCCCAAAGTGGTGGGGTGGGGTTCGAACGCCCACCACTTTGGTTGCACAAAAAGTGCATTACCATTGAGTCACTACAACTCTTTAATAATATAAGTAAGACAAATATATATATATATATATAAACCTTTGATCTTTTATCAAGTCCATCAACAAGTTCATATAAGAAATTGGAAAATTGAGATAAGAAATTCACAAGTTCAGATAAGGAATTCACAACTTTTATTTTTTAAGTAAAAAGTTCACTTACTTTATCAGACCATTTATAAGTTTAGATAAGGAATTCTCAAGCTTAGATAAGGAATTGACAAGTTGAGATAAGGAATTCACATGTTCACATCAGGAATTCTAACTTTTGTTTAAGTAAAAATTTCACTTGCTCTTTCAGCCCATTCACAAGTTTAGATAATTAATTCCTAAAGCTCAGATAAGGAATTCACATGTTCAGATTAGGAATTCGTAAATGTAAGGGCAATATGGGCTCCGGTGGCCGGCCGGCCGGTGGAGGTAATTATTTAATTAAAAAAAATGTAAGGGCAATATAATCTTTTCTTTTAATTTTAGTAAAGACAGTTTAGACACTAGCATCTCTGTTGGAATATGCAAATTCGGATCACCTTTATGTTTTTTCATTTTTTTAGAATTCTTTTTGAGGGATTTTCCCTTGCTTCCTAGAAGTTGTTAAAATATCATCCTTCGAAGTCAATATCACAATCAGGTTCTAGAAGACTTCTGTTGACAATGTCCACGAAGTTTTCCAGGCAAAGCACGTTATTGGGTTCTTCCAATGCCTATGTTTACATTTATCAGTCTTGTTGGTCTCTTCAAAATCTCGGAAGATTAATTTAGTATGATCTGTCCACTTGAAATCCTCTCAGGCTTTCCTTCAACTTAAAATATATTACACAGCTCACCTCAAAGGATTCATTTACAATTTTATTCAACTTAACAAGAATTAACACTCTTTCAGAGCATTTGCATAGCACGGCTCTTACCAAAACTAATATAGGCAAACAGCCTAGAAAAAGAATCATTTTAGTTTTTCTCATGCAAATATAATTAGCTATGGGTAGGGAACACTTGAGCTCTTTATTGGACTATTACAAAGTAGTGATTTTTTCTTTCGATACAACTCAATACCTAAATAAGCTCTTAACATATTGTTGTATCGGTTGTAGATATTAAATCATTAGTTAGTTAAGTTCTTAACGAAGTAGTTAATAATTATAAGACCCTATAAATAGAGGTCTAATTATATAAATCAAAATATGTGAATGTGGAGTCCTCACCAAAGGTTAAGAGAGAAAAGTCTTTATGTAGAAGGAGGATAATAATTTGAGTATCCTTCAAAATCCCTAGAGTTAAAGTTAGTAGTTAGTCACCCTCAAAAGATGATCATTGTTAAACTCAAGTGGTTGATTTTTATCTTGTAAACAATAATTTGTTATCAATGAAGGTTCTTTTTGAATTTATTAACAGTATCCTTGTAAGGCTTGAATATTGAATGATAGAGAGACTCCCTCTCCTTGATTTTGCAAGCTAAGTCAGCCTCCATATCGTTCCTTTGTTTAGCGTCATGTAACAAACCTGTCTCCTTTTACTTGATCTCAATGCAATTTCCAATTTTTTGCGTTGTCAATTAGCCGTTGGTTAGGAAATTCATGATTTGCTTGAGATTCTCTGCAATAAGACAATTTTTTAATAAAAAAATCAGCTTGGATTCTTATTTTCACAAATCAAATTATATATTATTTGAAAATATTTTGTTAAACAAATTAACCAATAACGATGAGTTGGCTAAGATATGAATGTTAAATAACACTCTCCAAACAAAAGTTATGGTTATGTATACCAGGTTTTTAAAGCATTATGTGAATTATACTACATCATTATCGAAATAAATCCGCTTTCAACTCATCCTCATTTCACACCGGAAAATAACGGACTCATCTTTCGCAAGTGTTCAATTGGCCCCGCTAATTACACACACACACACACACACACACACACACACACGTCGTGCAAATTAAGGGACCAAGAATTTTTCAACAAGTTAATGGAGTTTGAATCAAGTAGACCTCGCATTTTATTTTTATAGATGGACAAACATTACCATATTCATTGGTAGACACTGGACAATTCAAGTTGCTAGAATAAACTGATTGTTTTTTAAGAGGGTGGCAATTAAACTGGTGTATTGTGCTATATATATATATGTGTGTGTGTGTACTCCTTCATTCGGCAAAAGTCTATGAAAAAATTAAGTTGTATATTATTTATTTCTCATGAGTTGTTGCATCTTCTGTCCACATATAACTTACATGATAGGGAGACACCCTGCACTTGCCATTCTTGCTTTCCTTTTGGCTTTTTGGACTTCTGTGAATTTGAATAATACGTTGACGTTCTGTGAGAGTGTGTGTGTGTATAATCGCCTGACTAATAACACACGTTAACAATCAATTAGCGCCCAGTTTGTGTGATTAGTTGTTGAAATGTAAACAGCAAATAATTACCCCATTGGGTGCTCATTGTCAACACTTATTAACATTTCGATATGCGCAGTGTTAAAGGAAAAGTTCCACAGGCATACAAAAATAATACAAATATACTGATAAAAAATGTTTGTTTACATACAAAAATCATCCCCGCAGGGTTTGATAATATTTACAAAATTCCAAAATATCCAAAAGTAAACTAAATATAATCACCAGCTGCATTCTTCATGACCCGAACACCTCAGTTGTCGGTATCTATCTTTTTGCCTCTAGAGTCGATTGCTTTTGCTGGAATGTTTTAATTTTGAAAAAGGGTTAGATTCAAATGAATCTCAGTAATAACATAAAATCTATCATAGAAAATGTAATGATAAACATGCCAAATACCACGTACAGTAATATTATAATAACACATTATTTAGTTCGATCAGAAACATTTAGAGCCAACAACTGTTGCAACCTCTACTCGTTTCGTACCTCAGCTGGGCTCGAGACCAAAGACTGGGCATAATTCGGTGTACTCGTAGGCACTATGTTCGGTCAAGTTCAGTGTATCCGTAGGCACCTTGTTCGGTGTACCCGTAGGCACTATGCATCGTACATATTACGGAAAATGTCATATACAAAGCATATAAACAATTACATAGTGAATGAAAGATAGAATTACTACCTTAAACCTCTTCACCTCAAATACACGTTCCTCGATATGCGTGCGAACAACTCGGCTCTCAATTCGGTCCTAAACTGTCAAATGTACAAGAATTATGTTAAAACTCATTCATGTACCGTTTTAGGCACTTTCATAGTGTTTATAGTGGTTATATAAGCCCATTGTGAAAATTTACCAAAATCCCCTTGGGGATTCGACCTGGCTCGGCCCCGCTATACCCGATTCGATTGTACTTTTTCTGAAATTATGACTGTGGTTATTCTACCATATTTTCGCCCAAGGAATCCAGTTTTGGACTAAGAATTACCAAATTCACTGCCAAAAGACAAGAATGGCCTTGGCAGCTCCTATTTCAGGGCTTCAGGGCATTTGTGGTAATTATGCTTTTTTGGGCTTTTCCAAAAAAGTGACCAACTGTAACCCCACCTAATTTTCCCTCTTGAACTTAATGGAATCATCAAATCATTGAAAATCCAAATCTAAGCCCCATTTCTTGCTCTGGCAGAATTGAACAATACTCCGGAAAAAATTGGGGGTTTTTCGATTCCGACTCCGCAAACGTGTTCCTTTATACTCCTAATCACTTTATCAACTATTTAATTAGGTTACAATTACCATTTAGACCAAATTTTGGCTGCAAAACCCTTATGTCATCTCAATTCCCAAATTTAAAACTAAAGACAATCCGACGAAATTTCACTGATTAAACTACTCTCAGCAGCCAGAACAATCAGTATTCAAAGGTTTGGAAGTTACCTTTCGCTTCCTTCTGGCTCTCCTTAATACGGATGAAACCCTAGCTCTTTAAACACCAAATCTTTGCTTCAAAACACCTTAAATAACATAGAAGAGAAGTTTGGGAGAAGGATTATACATATTAGGTACGAGTTCACACTAGTAGAAAAATGAATTTTTAGACCAGTTCTGTATTAGGTCTTGATACAGCAGGTCTAAAAAATCTGTTATTTTTTAGACCGGTTGTTATAACCGGTCTTAAAAGTCACACTTTTAAGACCGGTTATGGGAACAACCGGTCTTAAAGGGCAGACATTTAAGACCGGTTGTTCCCACAACGGGTCTTAAAGTACTTTTTAAGACCGGTTGTGACTACGACCGATCTTAAAGTTTCATTTTTTTAAAAATGTCCCTTTTATTATATGTACACGCACAGAATGCTCTAATTTTAACAGCAATACATAACAATCACTGATTTCAATTTCAAAATTCAAAAGCAGCAGTCTATAGCTGCAACAAATTAATGTTCATACAAGCCAGTACAGTCATACATTGATGATTCATTTGCAATTAGACAGTAAGGATGACCAAATGACAGCAGTAAAACAAAAGCTTCTTCTTTTGAAGTTGATTGTACCTTCCCTAGTCCCCAGTGTCCCTTTGGTTGCCTACACCAAACATGAAGTTTCTGGGAAAAGAACCAAGCAAAGAAATGAACATGCCATAAAAAACGTGTAAATAATTTTAAGAATTAGAGAATGAAATAGAGCAAACACGCAAGAACCAACAAAAGCAAAATGACATTAACCTTTCTTCCACCTAATTTTACTTTGAGATTTTCACTTTCACAATTATCAATTTTGAATAGAATTATCAAGATAAATATACAAGTGATAATTCTCAATCAGATAATTGTGATCAGCCAGATTCTAAGTTTGCTGAACCATGTTCATGAGATCATTGCTTCAGCTGACACTGACCTCAATTCCTCTTTGCTTCAAATAGCCCTTGGCGTCAATTATGTCTTGTACAAAAACCCAAATAATCAAGCATTCTGTATTAATTAAGGCATTAAATTGAGTATCATTTTCCTGAATCTTATATACTTGAACATTTAACAGGTTTAAGTTTAAGCAACAGTATGATTTATCAAGAATCCTATTCTAGGAGCAATATCTTGCCATAATTAACCCATCATATAGATACAAAAACACCAGGACACAGCCATCACAATTCAATAATGTACAATGTAACGTTGGATTCAAAAACTCACTATTTTTGTAATAGCTCATAGATGAATTCAGCACAACATGTGCGAATGAAATCAATATCTTCTTCAGGAAAGGGATAATCAAGATCAAACATCTGTAACACCAAAACCAGACGAAACATTGACTTAGTAACTTAAAAACAATAAAGTAAAAAAAAAGTTCTGAAATATAAATTTACCTCTTGAGTAAAATCAGTTGTGCCTAGAGTGATAATATTGTAAATGTGTCTCAAAACATAAAAATTACATAAGTTGGACCCCTTTGGTTGCCTACGGCTCTGAGAAAAAACATGATATCATTAAAACAAATATAAAGTCATGTCTTATTACATTCTTTAAACAAATCCATATGTACTAACCTTTGGCATGATCCATGTAGGGTCCTTTAAATCACGAACATGCTTACCACAAGCACTGTGTAGGAATGTCCGCATAGCCCTATGATAATCACAATGACAAAGGTTATTGGTTTTACACAAATTCCATAAACTTTGCATACAAAAGGTAATAATGCAAGAAAACTAACGAATTCATGGTCTTTTTCAAATCATTCCCTGGTTTGAAGTGGAGGGAACATAAGAGGATGACAGTGTAACTACTCTTGCATAGAAGAAGCAACTGCCAATGATCACTGAGAAAAACAGAAGAATATTAAGCAAACATAAAACATTATATAAATTATAAAATATCAGTTTGTTTCTTACCTATGCACATATGGAGCCAAGAAACACTCAGTTCTAGTTTCACTAAGCCTCTCTGACAAGTATCTATGTCTACTAGCAGCAGTGGTCCCTTTCTCTTGGGTGTGATGGGGGCATAAGAATTCAAATTTTTCACTTTTGCCAGAGGAGACCAACCTACGATGCATGTACCTACAATAACGCAAGCATATAAATAAAAGGTAAACGGTGAAACTTTTAAAATATTTACTTTGAATTGTAGATGCTACTTACATTAAGAATAGTTGGACAATCCCAATCGTAAGATTTTGTCCAGGAGCTACCAGGGACATCAAATCATCCATCTCAAGATAGCATGTCACTCCTGATTGTCTAACAACTGAATCCGTAGGCCACTCTCTTGTTTTGAAGGATGTATCATATGCCATCAGAATCAATTGTCGCATGATATTCAATGGAGGCTGTGAAACTTCTTGCTGAGTGAAGGGAGCTAGATTTGGTGGGGCTTTGATCGGACTTGGTGGGGCTTTGATCGGACTTTCCTCGGCTCGACCAGAAATAAGGTTCGTTGGCCACAAGATGAATGTGCCCAAGACATCGCTAACGATCTTGAATTCATCAGAAGGGATAGGGACAGGTGCATATGCAATAATCACCTCATCAACTAACACTCGGATTTGATCACCTTCCATTTGTCGGTGGTGGACAGTTGATCCCAGGTTATGCACACTACCCCGTGCAACTAACCGTCTCAGAGGATCCTCTGCAAAAAGATCACAAAGCTCAGTAATTTTTGGGTTAGGACCCTCTGATGACTGCCCGATGTTGCAACAACTACCTTTAGTGCTCTGCTTATTAGGATCAATTGATTGTGGATGGGGAGCACTGGTATCTTGTCTTGAGCTCATAAACACTATCATTTCCTCTTTCATCTCGCTCAACCGGGTCTCTAATAGTGCATCAAATGATGCTTCAGCCTCAGCCTTTGCTTCTGCTCTTGCAATGGCCAACATAGTCTCCAATTCCTCCCTAGTCACGATGTTTGAGGAATGGCGTACGGGGGCTCCAAAGTAATCCCGTATCCCTACCCCTCCTCTAACTCCCCTGACACGGCCTGGATGCTCATGTTTGCCAGTAGCAACTGTTAGAATATCATTCCTACCCTCCAACTTAAAAGAGCCCTCAACTTGTTGTTTTCTAAGTTCATCCTATAAGATAATACAAAATAACAACCATAAGTAATAATGTACGTTTCTTATGTAATTAATTACAATAACGATATATACTTACAATTCTTTAACCTACTATACGAGATTGTTCACTCGTATAAGTCCCACTCCTCTTTTGGTGGGCAAATTGCCATTTTTCTTCTCGACGAATCGGAGATGGCGGAGAAAGAAGAACAGAAGGATCGGATTGAGATACTTCTTCCAATCTCTTCTGTTTGGCCACCAACAAGTCTCTTTCAGCCTTTGCATAACCCCCACGAGACATTGTATGAGGGCAATCATTCTTTCTACCACTCTCTTGTGCTTTTTGCCTTTTTGCCTGCGAATAAGAAATGATACAAAAGGAAAGTGTTATAATCAATTAAGATAATTGCTAAGTAAATAAAACGAGAAATAAGTCAACTAACCAAAGATTCTGGAGTAGTCCGAAGCCTAACAAATTCTTGCCAAGTCGCTTGATCAAGAAATGTATACTGGTTGCACGGATTAGGACGAGGCTGACCATCTTTCACCTCAATATGAATGTAATTGTTGGTCAGATTTGTCTTAAACTTGCTCCAACGCTCATAACAATACGCCATCGTCTTGTTGTACAAGATCTCACTCTGAGGAACGTTGTAGGTGGGCTGAAATGCATGCATTGAAGGAGTAAGTGACAAATTTGTGACATTTGATAATAATTAATTACATACAGAAGAGAATTGTATACCTGAATAGTGTCCCAAATATGCTGCTTCACCTTTGCATCGACATTTCTCCACTCCTCTATCAAGATGCTCGGCTTGTTACGTGCAAGGAGGCTGACGAAACTCCTATATCGTTGTGCATTAGGCACGATTGGTTTCCAATGTCTATCAAACTCAATCGGTATCTTTTGGCCTATACTCCAACTGAGGGAAACATCTGTCAACCGTGTGCCATGTCTACCCCTCCGTACAGACTGGCTACTACGCTCACTATGACCCTGGCTCGGAGTATTGCTAGGCTCGCCTTGGTTAACACTAGTTGGCTGACTCTGCTGAGCACTAGGTGGCTGACTCGGAGGTGTAGGAGGTGGCTGATCCTCTACACTAGGATGCTGGGGATTCATCATTTTCCTGTAACGACAACAAAGAAAGATAAATCCTAAGCTATGATATGTGAAGACTATATCGATAAAATAACTAAACATATTCTTCGGATATAAATCATAATCATAATTACTTTAGTTAGTTAAGGTCAAAGTAGTATCATAAAGAGATATCCTCCCATGTTCCCTCTTGATGATCATTTCTTGTGCCGTGCGCATTATCTGCTTCATCTTCTTCGTTCAGTTCTGGTAGACCCCTGGAAAAAGAAGGAGTCTCAAGAAGATCATAATTTGAGTGACTTTTCTCATCAATATCAACGACCCTTTTTCCTTGGAGAGCTACAGACCACATTTTATTTTCCTGATCAGTGATATAGAACACTTGTTGCTCCTGATCTGCCATAATGAAAGGTTCATCTCCAAAACTTCTACTATTCAGATATACAAATGTAAATCCTAACCTATCGATCTTCACACCATTATTGACATCAACCCACTTGCATTTGAAAATGGGAAATCTAATTTTAACATAGTCAACCACCCAAATCTCTTTAATCACCCCATAATAAGGTATGGCAGCCAATGTAGGGTTCTTATATTTCGAACTAGAGAAGTGCATAGATTCAGCCACTAATACAACACCACTGTTTTGGACGGTGCTCTTATCATCTAGGGACTTCGTGTAAAAGGTATAACCATTGATCACAAATGAAGTCCAACTTATGACATCAACTTCAGGACCACGTGCTAACCAATTTATTGTATCAGAAACACATTCTTCTCCGTCAACCTTTTGTTTAAACCAATGTGCGAAAGTTCTGTTATGCTCCCTGATTAACCTTTGTTCAGTCATTCGACTATTTTGTTTCCATACAATTTCTTTATGGGCATTCATGTAATATTGAACTTCATCAACATTGTTCAAGATGTACAAGTGGACTTGTTGCAATTCATCAGCATCTATGCTCTTTACTGTTGCCCCGCATCTACCCCCTTCTTGATCATGACATTTAGAAAGGCCAATATGTCGTACATTTGACAAATAATGTTGACAAAATTCCATAGCTTCTTCAGAAACATATTTTTGAACAATAGATGCTTTAGGCCGATTGGGGTTCTTCACATACCCTTTTAGTATTTTCATAGTTCTTTCGATTGGGTACATCCACCGGAAATAGATAGGGCCACACAACTTTATCTCCCTCACTAGATGAACAATCAAGTGTACCATGATATCAAAAAAGGAAGAAAGAAAAAGCTTCTCAAGCTGGCATAGGATCATATATCTTTCATTTTCCAATTCCTCCAATCTTTCCGTGTCAATGACTTTACAACAAATGGCATTGAAGAAGAAACAAAGTCTAGTCAATATGTGTTGAAGATCATATTCGGCAATGCCTCGAATAGCTACTTGGAGTAGTTGTTGCATTAAGACATGACAATCATGAGACTTTAGCCCTATTAACTTCAAGTCTTTCATCGATACAAGCTTTTTAAAATTTAAACAATAACCTGAGGGAACTTTAGCGCCATGTAAACACTCACAAAAGCTTCTTTTCTCAACCTTAGACAAAGTATGAGCAGCTGGAGGATAAAAAGTTCTATTACCGTATGGCCTTGGATGTAAATCTTCTCGTATTCCCATTTCTTGCAAGTCTAATCTTGCCTTCACGCCATCCTTAGAACTTCCTTGAATGTTGAGCAGTGTCCCAACAATACTATCACATACGTTCTTATCCACATGCATGAAATCAATACAGTGTCTGAGTCAAGATTGCGCCAATATGGAAGATCGAAGAAGACGGACCCTTTTTTCCATATATTTTTCTCATTTCTACTGTTTGATGACTTACCAAACATAGTATTGATATTTTTCACCTTTTCGTAAATTTTCTCCCCAGTCAATGCCTCTGGAGCATCTTCAAACTCTTGGCCATCAAAAAAAGCTTTTTTTAATCTACGATAAGGGTGGCTTCGTCTTAGAAATCGCCTATGGCTAAGGTAAACTATCTTTCTTCCATGTTGAAGTTGATGGTAGTATGTGCCTTCTTCACATATCGGACAAGCTTTGTGGCCTTTAACGCTATATCCTGACAAGTTCCCATATGCAGGGAAGTCATTTATAGTACAAAAGATCATTGCTCGCATATTAAAAGTCTCCTTCTTGTTCGCATATAAAATATCGACACCTTTATCCCACAACTCTTTCAAGTCTTCAATCAAGGGTTCTAGGTAAACATCTATGTCATTTCTGGGTTGCTTTGGTCCTGAAATCAACATAGACAACATAATGTACTTTCATTTCATACATAACAAAGGAGATAAGTTGTAAATTACCAACAGAACAAGCCATGAACTATGTATACTGCTTAGGCTACTATAAGGATTCATACCATCTATGCTAAGCCCAAGCCTGAGATTCCTAGGTTCTTCACCGAAGCTAGGAAATAATTGATCGATTTTCTTCCATTAAGAAGAATCGGCTGAATGTCGAAGCTTTCTATCAGAAATCTGCTCATCTGCATGCCATCTCAAATTTTTGGCATCAATTTCATTAGCAAACAGGCGCTTGAACCTTGAAATGATTGGAAGATACCACAACACTTTTGCAGGGCCCTTATTTGATTTATACCTCACATATAGGACATTGCTCCTTCTCTTCATGATCTTTTCTATACAATATGCAATCATTAGGGCAAGCATGGATCTTTTTATACTTCATCCCTAGTGGACACAGTATTTTCTTAGCATCATAGTATTGACAGGGCAACACATTATCATCAGGAAGCATATCTTTAAAGGTTTCAAGCGTTTCTGAAAAACTCTTGTCGCTCCATCCATGTCGTACTTTCAAGCTTACCAATTTCAATACAGCATTCAACAATTGGTATTTTTTACACCCCGGGTACAGCGGCTTCTCAACATCACTGCACATATTACCATATGCATGTAATTGTTCAAAATCCTCTTCTCCTACATCACGAATAATATCCTCTATCCGATCATCCATATCCGTGTCATTATCATCACAAGTCACTTCCCCCTGTTGAGATGCACTTGGCATTTCTAATTGTTCACCATGCCATACCCATACTACATATGTCTTACAAAACCCTTCACAAATTAAATGTGTATATATATATCTACAGTACTTAATCGCTTCTCATTCAAACATTTTACACAAGGGCAATAAAACAACCCACTATCATCATCGGCATTTCTTTTTGCAAAGTCTAAAAAACCCCTCACCCTAACATCATATTCAACACTCGTCCGTTTAGCTTTTATCCAACTACGATCCATATATTCCGATACCTTTTATTTTGGGAAAATCCCTCAAAAAGAACTTTTAAATTAACAAAAGACGTAAAGGTGTTCCGAAATTCCATATCCCAGATCAGTGCGAGTGTCTGAACTGGAATATTAGAATTTGAGACAAAATGATGTGCGTGACCCTAGAAGTTTTGAAATTGAAAAGCGTTGAGGGAGGCGTGATAATGGCGCTAAAACGCATTCAGGACCATTCATCTTCTCTGTCGTCATTGGTGCCATTGGTCGACCCGGGATCCGTGGCCTTGTATTGCTATAGTCCACAACATTTAATATTTTGTGTTTCTCTGAACTAAATCCTGTTGTCAAAAAATGAGAAGTACCAAAAGTTAAACAATATCAATAACTCCGATGCCATGAGTTGAGATAAACTAGAAAGAAAACATAGTGAAATCTTGAGCACTCGTCATCTTCTTCTCGGTTGCCAACAACTCCGATGTCATCATCCCCAACAACTCGCCATCTTCTTCTTTTATAGGATCCTGTGTATATGAGCTAAAAAACAGGGATAAACAGAGAAGAGATTGTTAAGAACACTCAAGTGATCATAAGAAGTAATGAATAAGTTTGGAAAATCACTCGAATTGTCTGTGTCATGACCCAATCACTTCCTGGGAAAATTTAGTAATGATCGCAGCTACCGACCATCACCGCCAACGACTCGTCATCTTCTTCACAATTATCATCGACATCTGCTTCATCATTGACATGATTCCCAACTCGACATTAGGCTTTACCAACACATCGTTACATTTTCACAACATCTTATTAGACTTTAACAACTTGAGTTCATATCATCACTGGAGGGTAACCGGCGAGTGATTAGCTTATAGGATGCAGAACTCGAGTTATGAATTGATAACTCGAGTTTACCAACACATTCTTACATTTTCATGACATCCCGTTAGACTTTCACAACTCGAGTTCATATCGTCACTGGAGGGTAACCGGCGAGTGATTAGCTTATAGGATGCAGAACTTGAGTTATGAATTGATAACTCGAGTTCACCAACACATTCTTACATTTTCACGACATCCCGTTAGACTTTCACAACTTGAGTTTGCATTTTCACAACTCAAGTTCATATCGTCACTGGAGGGTAACCGGCGAGTGATTAGCTTATAGGATGCAGAACTCGAGTTATGAATTGATAACTCGAGTTCACCAACACATTCTTACATTTTCACGACATCCCATTAGACTTTCACAACTCGAGTTTGCATTTTCACAACTCGAGTTCATATCGTCACTGGAGGGTAACCGGCGAGTGATTAGCTTATAAGATGCAGAACTCGAGTTGCTCATTGATAACTCGAGTTCACCAACACATTCTTACATTTTCACAACATCTTATTAGATTTTCACAACTCGAGTTTGCCATTTTCACAACATTGCAGGGTGATCATCCCACTTCTGGAGATTAGACCATATTGAATAATTCAATTTTCTTCGTAAAACAATTACTGAACAGAAAATTTACCTTTTATATGAGGTGCTATATGAGGTGTTATAATTAAGTTTTTGTTCTATTTGATCAAGGTTGAGGATGTGAAATCTTTCTTTAACTGTTTGTCAGGATCCTCTTAGAAGTGCTGTTGTAGATTCTTGCATTCAAGTAACAGACAATGGGAGGGAAAGCATTAATAAAAAAGTATAAGCACAATTTCTTTGTGGTTTAATGTTAATTTTTGTCTCAACTTTTTGTTCCAATCAATATGGATCAATGACATATGCTTAATAGGAATTCCTTGCACAAATTGCAGGTATTCTTTATATTTACTCTTTACAATACTTCAAATCACTGTGATCAATTAAAGGTGAGATCACTATTAGGCTAATTTTTTTTTTGAAATTTTAATGCTAAATCAGGTAATGTGAATGTTATAGTTAGGAGCAAGCCGACCTAACTATATTAATGCTAAATCAGGTATTCTTTATATTTACTCTTTAGAAACTTTTGCTATGAATGTGTGCAGCATGCTCCTGATCTTGGTGATATTCTTGTAGCTTGCTCTAAGAGGAGATGACAGTCATTTAGGTAAAGTAACTGAATTTTTCATGTAATATGAAAAACACTTGTACTGCAATGAATTTTCAAGATGTCTGAATCGACAAACTTTGAATTATTATTCACTTGTGATGTTATCTTGATATTTTTATTGCATAACCCTTAATACTATTGGTGTTTTTATGCTTACAGATTCAGTGGTTCTAGCAGGAAAAGCCACTCAAATTCTTTAGACTAGACTCTTTTTTCTTCTACAAATTTGGATCCTATGACATCTGATGTTGTTACTCCTTCACCCTGGATAATCTTTGGTTGCCAAAATGGTAAACGTTATAATTCAGATTTTGCTGATTGTGGTAGTTAAAATTATGCATACATATTCACATGGGAAGGTTGGTAAATTTTCTGTTTAGTAATTGTTTTACAAAGAAAATTGAATTATTGAATATGGTTTAATCTCCAGAAGTGGGATGATCACCCTGCAATGTTGTGAAAATGGCAAACTCGAGTTGTGAAAGTCTAATATGAAGTTGTGAAAATGTAAGAATGTGTTGGTGAACTCGAGTTATCAATGGACAACTCGAGTTCTGCACCCTATAAGCTAATCACTCGCCGGTTACCCTTCAGTGACGATATGAACTTGAGTTGTGAAAATGCAAACTCAAGTTGTGAAAGTCTAACGGGATGTCGTGAAAATGTAAGAATGTGTTGGTGAACTCGAGTTATCAATTCATAACTTAAGTTCTGCATCCTATAAGCTAATCACTCGTTGGTTACCCTCCAGTGACGATATGAACTCGAGTTGTGAAAATGCAAACTCGAGTTGTGAAAGTCTAACGGGATGTCGTGAAAATGTAAGAATGTGTTGCTGAACTCGAGTTATCAATTCATAACTCGAGTTCTACATCCTATAAGCTAATCACTCGCCAGTTACCCTCCAGTGATGATATGAACTCGAGTTGTTAAAGTCTAATAGGATGTTGTGAAAATGTAACGATGTGTTGGTAAAGCCTAATGTCGAGTTGGGAATCATGTCAATGATGAAGCAGATGTCGATGATAACTGTGAAGAAGATGACGAGTCGTTGGCGGTGATGGTTGGTAGCTGCGATCATTACTAAATTTTCCCAGGAAGTGATTGGGTCAAGACTCAGACAATTCGAGTGATTTTCCAAACTTATTCATTACTTCTTATGATCACTTGAGTGTTCTTAACAATCTCTTCTCTGTTTATCCCTGTTTTTTAGCTCATATACACAGGATCCTATAAAAGAAGAAGATGGCGAGTTGTTGGGGATGATGACATCGGAGTTGTTGGTAACCGAGAAGAAGATGACGAGTGCTCAAGATTTCACTATGTTTTCTTTCTAGTTTATCTCAACTCGAGGCATCGGAGTTATTGATATTGTTTAACTTTTGGTACTTCTCATTTTTTGACAACAGGATTTAGTTCAGAGAAACACAAAATATTAAATGTTGTGGACTATAGCAATCCAAGGCCACGGATCCGGGGTCGACCAACGACACCGATGACGACAGAGAAGATGAATGGTCCTGAATACGTTTTAGTGCCATTATCATGCCTCCCTCAAGCTTTTCAATTTCAAAACTTCTAGGGTCATGTAAGTCATTTTGTCTCAAATTCTAATATTCCAGTTCAGACACTTGCACTGATATGGGATATGGAATTTCGGAACACCTTTACGTCTTTTGTTAATTTAAAAGTTCTTTTTGAGGGATTTTCCCTTTTATTTTTTGTTTTCTACTTTTTCCCCTGGAAAAGGAAGGAGTATAATGAGAGTAAGCAATCATTACACCCAAGTACCTAGTTTAACTACTACATAATGAACAAGTAGAAGAGAGTAAAAAGATAGAGATAGAAGAAGAGTAATCTGAATAGTACAAGTCTCATCAACAATGCAAATCTGTCCAATACAATGGGTTGACTGCCATATATATTACCATTACGAACAGTAGAAATAGAATAGTACCATAGGGATTAGGGGTTTAGTAATTACTAATTGACTTACCCGTCAATCACTCGAACAAAGTCTTTGAAGGCCGGAAACTACACGGGAAAGATGAGCTTGGTATGATGGGGTAGATTGCACGCTGGAAGAAAGTAGGAAAGGTGAGGAAAGGTGGTTTAACGTTTTGGCCTTGACCTACTCGGCTTTAGCAATGGAGGCATCAGATTTGTGGCTTTATTCTCTTACAGTTTTCTGTGTGTCTTGTGTATATATATATATATGCATTTACTATTTAGGAAGGAGTACGTCCTTCACATTCTCATGTGACTCCAACCAGAAACAATGAATCATTTAAGTATAGATAGTCCCAGCAGCACTCAATTTATTTGGTATTCTCTCATTTAGAATCCACCCTATCTATCAGCACATGACTTTAATTAACCATTTATCACTTGTAATGCATGTATAAAAATTTTTCTTTGTGTGTGATAGAGGAGTCCAAAGGATAATCTAAGGTTTAAATATTTATGGGGTGCCTTTATAACTTTTTAGTAAAAGAAACTGAACCTTTATCATTAAAGGCGATCGACCCCAATTTCTAAATCACTGATGAATTATGATCAAACTTATGCAAGTGAATATATTTTTGCTAAAGCGGCATAAGCTTGTGATGATGTTTATAGGGAAACAAAGGAAGTGATTCATGTAACCTCCTGTGCTGACGAAGAAAGCAATATCAGGACCCTTTGGAAAAATATACTAGGAAATAGGGGAACCATTATGACGAGTTTGGTTGAGAGAGACAGAGGAACAAATCAATAAAAATGCATAAGAATAAGGAACACAGAAGCTATCATAACGCAGCAACAGAATAAGGAACAGAGAAGCTATCATAACGCAGGAACAGAATAAGGAACATAGAAGCTATCATAATGCAAACCAATGTCTCATATAAAAGAAAGACCAGTAATGTTTCAGAAATCAGAACCACAACGCCCCCACATTTCTAATATCCTAAATCATACCCAGGCCACAACCTTCTTCGTCGGCAATCACACAAAAAATATTAATAGATGAAGTAAAAAACTACCTGGAAGAGAATTAGGCTTCACCAAGTTTATTATCCAACTTTCGTAGATTGAGGGTGAATAAAAACGAGAAGAGGGTGTGTTCAGCGCCGTCAAACGTCGACACTCAACGAAAAGACAGAGCACCAGTACGCCCTAACACTGAGCAACAGGGATGCTAGCTCCAAGATCCCATTTTCATGGCGTAAATGCAATACCAATCCAAGGTGAGACACTAATTCCACTCTTGATTTGACGAATTTGGAGTTGCTGTTCGTTCTTGACTGTTGCTGTTTAGCCTGGAAGAATTCAGAATGAAGAATGGCGTGGAGCGTGAACCGCGAATGGGGTTTGGGGAAAGAGTTTTAAGACCGGTTATAAAAATAACCGGTTTTAAAAACATTTTTAAGACCGGTTGTTCAAACAACCGGTCTAAAATCTATCTTTTCACTACTACAAAAAAGTAAAGCTGTGGCGCTTATAATTGCATTAACTGTAGCGCTAGAGAAGTGCCACATATCTAGGTGCCACTAAAAAAAGCTGTGGCGCTTGGAAGCGCCACAACATTTAAAAATTTTTTTTTTAAAAAAATACCCTTCTGTGGCGCTTGTTTGAAGAAGTGCCACAGGAGGGGGGCCTCCTGTGGCGCTTTCTCAAGCAAGCGCCACAGTAGGGGGACCCTATTGTGGCTCTTGCTCAAGCAAGCGCCACAGGAGGACCCCCTCCTGTGGCGCTTGCTTGAGCAAGCGCCACAATAGGGTCCCCCTTTTTTTCTTCTTCTTCTTCTTCTTCTTCTTTTTCCTGTGGCTTTTTTTTATGCTTCCTGATTGTGAAATTTTATATAAAATGAGTGAACACAGTACATCAGCAACTAATTAAGTAAATTAAAAGATTACTAAAAAACGCAAGCTTGTCGGCAAAAAAATTTAAACAAAGCAAAAAGGCAAACGAAATAAGCTATGTTTTCATTCTTTCCTATTAAATTAGGAACAAAAAGGCAAACGTTATATCACAGTTTATCTTGACTAAAAAAAAATTTAAACAAAGCAAGCTAGAATGAAATAGTTTTCTTCTTACAAATCTATTAATTGACCAGCGCAGGGAGTGGGAGACCACGTTGGTGATGCTAGCTTGAGTGACGAGTGAGCATGTGGGTGTGTTTTTTAGTGTGAAGATGATAGCAAATGGAGGGAGGGGGCCGACGGATCCACTAAGAAGATGAGAAAGGGAAAGTAGTTTAATGGAGGAGAGAGTAGTTAAATAATTAAAGTGGAGTAGTAGTCAAAAAGAGAAGGAATGGGAGGCGGACACAGGACCACTACACGGGAAATGAAATAATTAAGAGCTACACTATAAATTTGAATTTTTTTTTTTTTTTAAAGTGAGCAATTGTGGCGCCTAAATAATTAGGCGCCACAATTGCTTCTTCTCAGCTGTGGCGCCTAAGCAATTAGGCGCCACAGCTGAGAAACATATTAATATGTGTGGCGCCTATTTATTTAGGCGCCACACATACCCACTTTCTTAAAAAAAAAAAAAAAATCAATGCTGCAGCTGTGGCGCTTGGTGGGTTAGGCGCCACAGCTGCTTTCGTGACCCCAAGTGTGGCGCCTGCGTAGGCAGGCGTCACATTAGGCCTCCTCAATTGTAGCACTTAATTTATTAGGCGCCACAGCTGGTACCCAAAATTTAAAAAAAAATTATAGACGTTAAAAAAAAAAAAAAAAAGAGAAGCTGTGGCACTTGTTTAAAGAAGTGCTACAAAATGTGCGCCACCTTTTACCCTTTTTGTAGTAGTGTAACAACCGGTCTTAAAAACCTTTATTTTAGACCGGTTATTATATTAACCGGTCTAAAATAAAATACTTCTATAACCGGTCTAAAAACATTTTTAAATTTTAAAATTTTTTTCCTCTGATCATTTTAGACCGGTTTAAAATCCAAGCAAGTCTAAAAGGTTTAATATTTTAGACCGGTAAATGTAGAACCGGTCTAAATAATATTTTTTAGACCGGTTCATAGAATAACCGGTCTCCCAATTTGTTTATAATTACAAAAATGCCATCGCTCATTTCTTTTAGACCTCATCCGCTGCAACCGGTCTAAATGTGCCGGTCTAAAACACCCTTTTTGTACTAGTGTCACCGAAGAAATCAACCTAGCTTGTGAGATTTTTCCTTCCTTCTCTCTAGAACTCAACACAAGCTTTCTCTCTCTTGTGCTCTCATGGCTGCACGGTTTTGTGGAGAAAGAGATGAAGAAATACAATTTTATAACATTAGGATCATAATTGTCATAATTATTCAATTTCCCAAAAATCCAAATTGTAACTTTTATGTACATAGAATATGGTCATAAGCCCAATTATATTGTAACTAGTATTTTTGCTCTCTTGGCCCATGTAAAAGACGTCCTAGGGTCCTTCTCTTTAGGTCCAAATTGGCTTCATAACATTGTTCAAGTCATATGTATACTTGTGTCACTTTTTGCCCATTTTTGGATTTGTGACAATTTCTGGCAGATTTATACGCTAACTTTGAAACATCATAATTAAATTTGTAAACATTATATCAGAGTAATTTCAAAGGCTATAGAACCCTTATTGAGTCTAGTTTGAAGGAAAAATATAGCCTTTTGCCAATTAGAAGCACATCATTCCCAAATTTTTATTCTTTACATTTTGTTTCAAAAAATTCACAGTTTTGTCTGGGCTGAATTAAAAAATTCATAACATTTTGTGTATAACTCTAATTGAGCCATATAACTTATCACATTAAATCTTAGGATGTCTACTTTCAATATGTGAAATTTCATAATTTTGTACCTTCATTTGCCTATTTAAAAATGCCACACAGCAAGACTGCTACACAGGAAAACTCACCGGTAGCAAACATCAACTTGTGCCATTTGTGTTCCCACATAATAATGTTGTGTATGAGCACTAATTGCCTTGTTTTGTCATTCCGTGTATTCTTTAATTCACCATTTTATTCTCTTAAATATAAGGAATTTTTGGTGACCAAAAATCAGACTGTTACACTTATCATTGTGATGAGATATACAATCACTAGTCTACCAATCATTTCAATAGTTCAGATTTAAAATTTTAATTGATTATTTTAAAATAAAAATTATTTATGAAAATAAGATAGTTAAGGGATTATATTTTTATTTTAAATTATGTACATATTAAAATAATTATCTAAAAAAAATAGAAATAAAAAGTAACTAAATCTGGACGGTTTAGATTAAATCTAGAAGACTCATAATCCGGATAAGCTCCCATCCAAAATCAACATGGATGGTCTTGAGATGAGCACTCCATTCATGAAATGTGCTCCCAAGAAGGTTTTTATATAATAATATGGATGGTTTTGAGATGAGCACTCCACTTATTGATGATACAAGCTTGGGGTCAGACTTATATCTCCCATCTCAAAAGTTATGCTTGGCCTTTTTGGCATATATATATATAGATATAGTATTGATATTAATATTATCATCAAATATTAAACCGCGTTTGAGCAAACAAAAAAAAAAATTAAACCGCGTTCAACTTATCTTAATTTCGCAGGTGGGAAACGAAATAGGACTCGTTTTCTCTGCTAAAAGTCAAGATCATTGGCTTCATATGTCTGCCGACATGCAACAGTGATTAAAACAAACAGAATTTATGAATATAAAATCACCGCTTACCATTACTTTGTTAATTAGAGTTTCTGGTTGACCCATAAGCAAAATGACTAACGCAGTGTCTCAGCAAAACCATCCCCATATCCAAGTACTTTCCTCTCATTATCCAAAACGCGTCTACCCCACCCATCTGATCTCCTTTAATTTCATTGTTAGTTCTCTCACCGTCTGATATCACTGTCTCAGCCACCACAACGTACGATGTCCAACATTGAGATCCATCCAAAAGTTTGGAGATTCCTAGGCTTCGTGTCATGTGTAGTTGGATTCATCTGTTATGCTTTGAGCCACTCCTTCCACGACCTGTTTTCACACTGGACTTTGTTCAAGATCGTCGTATACTCTATTCTGAGCACCATATCCTGCGTCCTGACTCTCTTTGCAAACAAGTGTCCCAAGTTCTCTGGGGCCTTATTGTTGAAAGCGCAAGTAGGGTTTCTGGCTCTCATACTCACCTCTCTCTATTCTTTTTATGATGACCGATGTAAACAACATGACGGGGAAGACAACAAAGGACGAGGAAGGAATATGTTAAGCCTTGTTTCCTCTGCAGCTTTTGCATTCATGACGGTCAGCTTGTCTAAACAAATCCAACCCAAGTTTGATGTGGGTATGTCCAATTTTTTCCTAGGATGTCTCATAGTCACCGCCATGAAAATGAATATTAAGATTGCTCTTGGTGTATTTGCGTTGATCTATGTGCTCAAGATCATTATTTACTCCTGTTGGAATTCCAAGATTGGTGATGCAGTACGTGTAAATATGGCTCTGCTCTATGGAATTCGGATTCTTGCTGATGATAACGGTGATGAAGAAAGTGAAGGTGGCCGTATTGATGAATTGGGTATATGGTTTCAAGCTTTCCAGGATGCTCCACGGGATGATGAGCACCAAGTGCTCATCAGGGATGCCACGTCCTTTCTAGCTTAGAGGCGCGGTCGTAACCTTTGAGTTCCTAGCAACTTAAAAGCCCAATCTCTACTCTTTGATATTCCCTCCCATTCTAGATATAAGATAAAATTGATTTTTTTTGGAGATATTAAGAAAGCTAATTAAATTATTTTAAAGTATTTATGTTTATTGTGTTTTCTCAAAACTATTTTCTTAACTTATAAATTGATATATAATCTAATTATACACAACATATGATATGATTAAGTAACTTATTTAGTTTCTTTAACCTCTCCAAAAAAGTCAACTCTGTCTTATATTTAGGATTAGAGGGAGTAATAAATATTTGGGTTAATACTATTTTCATTGCTTAGAGTTTCATGAAATTTTCTTTTTGGTCCATGTAGTTTCATGTTATGGTTTTTTATTCCTATAATTTCATGAGTATTTGGTTTGAGTTAAGTACGTATAAGGATAAAAATAAAAACTACTCCCTCCGGTCCTAATTATAAGACAAAGTTGACTTTTTTAGAGAAATTAAGGAAGCCAATTAAATTACTTTAGAGTATTTATATTTATATTTTTTTCTCTAAACTAATTAATTTAATTAGTAAACTAATATATAATATAACGATGCTAAAAATATAAACACTCTAAAGTGAATTAATTGGTTTCCTTAATTTCTTCAAAAAAGTCAACTTTATCTTATAATTAAGACCGGAGGGAGTACTTAAAAAAGAAGGATCAGATGAGTTTTAGTTTTGGCACCTGTCTTTTAGTTTTGTTCCGTGAACTTTCATATATTTTTGGAACATTTCAGTAAAAAGAAAAACAACCTGCACTTGCAATTCTTGCTTTTCCTTCTGCGCCTGACATTAATATTCATTAAGCCCTAGGGCCGAAATGATTTTCCTCTTTTGCTCTCATAAAATAATAAAAATAATGTGCTTATTAGAATGGTCAAAATTATATAACATGTACATTAATATAATAATGGTATGTGAAGTAAAAATAAATAAATAATGTATTATATATGTTTTAAATAATTATATTAAACCAAAGTTCAGCCTTATGACGAGGTTGGCAGAAGTTGTTAAAATGTTTTTAAACCATAGTGATCAAGACGACAATCAGGTTCCTAGCTTAGTTAGAAGTAGAACAAGGAATTACTTGTGTTGCCATTCAATGTTTGACACCGGACAATGCAAGTTGCTAGATTAAACTGATTGTTTTCTAAGAGGTGGCAATTAAACTAGTGTATAGTGCCACACACACACACACACGAGCGCGCTCTCTCTTTAGTTTGGCAAAAGTCTGCTATAAAATGAAGTTGTATATTATTTATTCCTCATAAGATGTTACATGATCTTCTGTCCACATGTATCTTTTTCAATGTTGACTATTTAACCAACAGTCTGCCTGACACAACATTCTGATAATATTTAATGATGACAAAAAAAAAAAAACAAAGAAAAAGGAGAAGATTGTACCGCCATTGCGTCTTGTAGAAGGCCCTGCAGTGGCAAGCAGGGCCGTTGGGAGCCAAAATGTTGTGCAGCATGTGTTAGGACTGTTTGTTAAATAGTCAATGTTGGCATTAAAAATAAAAAGACTTTCAGCAATAACATTTGATGGTGACTTTTAATGTCGCCCCTGAAAGTATTGACTTTCGATGGTGACATATTTTGTCACCACTAAATGTTAGTGATTTTAGTGGCAACTCTCACATGTAGCATCCGAAAGAGTGTTTCAGCAGCGACTTTTCTGTCACCGATGAAAGTCTTATTTGCAATTTTTCAAAAGTTTAGTTTTTTTAAAAAACTTATGATATTTATTCAATAAATATGCTTATTGATATAATATCTTATGAAAATATAAAGTAATTCCTTGGATTATTGTGAGATAAAGAGATTTTGAGAGATAGTGTATTGTGTATGAGAGTGAGAGGGAAGGAGTGGGAAGAGACTGGAATGGTGTGTATTTGAGAGAAATTATAATTATATTTGTGTGAGGAAGGGAGTCAAAGCATGGGAGAGGGGATAGTTTGTGAGAAAGGGAGAGAGAGGAAGTCAGGGATGGTGTGTGTGAAAGGGAGAGAGGGATAATACAATTGAAAGGAGTATGCAATACAATTAACTATTTGGGATAATATAGTTATATTATAATCAAATTGATGTAAGTATACTTGTTTTTTATAAGTAGTATATTTAAATGAAATGATAATATTATATAATGAACGTTTGCAATAGACAGAGTGAAAAATAATATATTTTTTCTTTTGTGAAAAATAACATAATTGATCAGGTCAATAATAATTAATTAAAGTATGTGAGAAAGATATAATTAAATAAAAATTATTTATATATTTTGTAATTAATTAACATTTATATGTTTTATATTTTCAATATTAGTTTTCAAAATTAATCAGTTAGATGCTTTAGGCAAAGTGGTGTGGTTTCTTAAGTAAATTAAGGGAGCCAGAGTTCCATGGCCCCTATTGCCATTTTGCTTCTTTTTTGTGATGCTAACTGTTAAAATTTTATAAAGAAATTAACACAAAACGCGCACTAGTGCCAATTGAGCTAATTGGCAACTGATGCAATTAATTAAACATGATTATTTATATAATATTTAATATTATAAAAATATCCGAAAACCCTAAACGTCCAATGCCTATATTTTTAGTCTCAGCAGCATTTTTTCGGACTCCCTTCCCCAACGTCTATATTGTAGCGTTTGCCCAGAATATTTCTACAATAGAATATTTTTAATATTTTTTATAACTTTCCTCAAACACTATTTTCTTCTTCCCTCCCACTTCTTGCTTCTTTCTCGTGGCACCCTTCTAAATCTACCTTCCTTGTGGCCACAGCCACCGTCTTCTTCCTCTCCGGTCACCTTCTCCTTCGTCTACCTCTCTCACAACCACTGTAATATCCCAAAATACGTACAAGGGCTCAATGACTCAAGAAAATGTAAATAATGTTAGAAAAACACTTTTGGGAAGAAAATGTGAATAATGACCTGAATTAGTTGTGGAAAATTCCCAAACCCATTATCTAAATTATATCATGATACAAAGTCTAATTTGGAATTAAAAGAAAGAGGGAATGGCGGATAAAAGGGGAAATGGAAATAAATGTAAGGGCAAAATGGTCATTTGACCAATAAAGCAAGCAACCATTTATTTTTCCTTTTAATTGGGATAAATGTTGGTTGAAGTAGGGAGATTAACATGGTTAGCCAAACCAATTATTGTAACTAATTAGTTACTTATTTTATGAGGAATCGTGAGCTTGTGACAAGTGGCCAAGCTAATTGAAGTTGGACGAAGATAAACCTCTAATACTCCCTCTCTCCTCTCAATATTTCGTTCAGCTGCCCAAACACGAGAAAAATCACAAAAAAATGCTAGGAGAGAGAGAGAGAGCATGAATAGTATTTTTCCTGAGTTTAGCCTAAAAAATCACTACCGAATCGGTGTTTTCTCCCGAAATACCCTTCTATAACCTTCTTCAACTTATCTTAAGCTTCATTTCTATGGTTTCAGAATTTCGTTTAGAGGTGATTGGTGACCTCTTGCCAGATGAAGTACTGCCAGATTTCTGAACCAATCACGGAAACGCATAACGTAAGCGTAAGCTTTAGTTTGAATCGATTGGATTATTGTTTGGATGAGTATTCTTGAGGGTGAGTACTATTCATAATTTCGGACAGGGGTGTTTTTGGAGGTTTAATCATGATTTAATTGTGTATTTGTGATTAGATGATGATTTACGATGATATTGGACCAATTTGTTGGACAAAATTCTGTTTTGGCAATTTTGGTTTGTAAGGGGTCTGTTTGGTCATGGTTTAAGGGGCTGAAGCTTTATGTGATTTTGATGATTTTGACATTGTTATTGTGTTTAGAATGCAAAAATTGTATAGGGAATAACTCCTAGTTGTAATTTTGGATCATTGGATATATATGTTGCAAAAACTAAAAATGCTGCCAGTGTGTGTTCTGTGCAGGGCAGTCTATTTATATGTCATTTTTGGATAAGTAAATGACATATTGAGGGGGTTGGAAAAGAGGGGGGGGGGGGTTAGAAAAAGTGCTTATTGAGCGGCAAAAATTGGAATATGCACTTTATATTCTCACCTGATCTTGCATACACATTTTTTTAAAAAAAAAAAGCAAAGAGGAAAATGGTGAACTCAACATTCGCCTATTCGAGCATAGATGCTTAACTTTATATAACCATTAATAGATTAAATTGCTTTGTTCCACATCTCATCTCTTCCAGTTCTGTTAAAGACCACAAGCTACAAAGCTAAGAATCTTTTTACATACATGACCCAAGCAAACATCTCTTTATTATATGCTTTATTTGATCTAATTTAATTATATTAAATAAGTTAGTTAACCCCAAATTAGGTTTTACATTAAGAACCAGAGAGATAATAAGTTAGAATTAACGATATTGGCTATTTGATGTTAACAAACCTTTCTGACAAAAGAGGGAAAAAGCCTAAAAAAATTTTTAAGAATCAATTGGCTTAACCATTTTGTTTAAATTGGAGAGCCATTCTCACTCACGCTAAATCAAAGTTGATAAAATTGAATACCTATTTTTGAGAACATAGGATTTTAGCATTTGAGAAGAAAGTTATTTGAGTGTGAATCATTGAATTATATGTAAATGCAAGGTTCATGAATCGGATCGGGTACTGAACTGGTTGATGTACTGGGTTAAGAATTAGTGGGTCAGATTGGGGTCAAATCGGAACTAAACTGGGGCTAAATTGATGAGAAATTGAAGATTTTAGACTTACTAATATGAAATTCTAAATAATTTTTTTTTTAAAAAAAATAGGAACCCGGACCGAACCAGTCTACTAGCCGGTTCACCGGTTTCAGGGCCGGACCAGCCGATCCGATCCGATCCGGTTTCATGAACCCTGTGCAAATGTCATGAGACGTAAACCTTACGGCGGGGAGGTAGGATAATGAATACCACATATATAAATGGTTGATGAACGGTCCACATACATAGAACAACAATATGATTGAATAGGAGGAACATTGAGGTTCTCTGTATTTAGCATACGAACAACAGCCTTCGCTGTCCCTAGTCCTTGCATGTCATGTGTTAAATAATAACCACATATTCACCCCAAAAATTGATTTAAAAAAATAAAGAGCTTCATGCATGGATTTTCATTTTCTGTGTCGAGTCCACATGCCTGCTCATAGCTCATCCCACAAAATGTGAGGATCCCATTTTTTTTAAAATTTTTTTATATATTCTTATTTATTTGGATTAAATTGTATGTTGCACTCTGAAATATTTTTTACCCCAATTATCCCAAATTAGTTAATTTCTAATAAATTCAACATTCAGAAATATTTTTTCAGTATCACTCAATATCCTCAAATATCTTTTCAGTAACACCCAATATCCTGAAATATTTTTTTCAATAGCACTAGCATATCAAATTAATTAATTTTTAGTGCATCCAGTGTCATGGAGTATTTTTTCAATAATACTCACTAACTGAACAAATAAGAACATGGTGTTGGATGCACTAAAAATTAATTAATTTAAGATATTTGGTGTTACTAAAGAAATACTTCATGCTATTAAATACAACTTAATTCAAACAAATAAAAAAATTAACAAAAAAATAAAAAAAAACCCCTCATTTTGTTTGAGCAAGGGATGTGGATTCTTTCCTGTCTCGTTACTTGATCTTTCCCTCTCTTGCCGTTTTTTTGCAAATTGGGGTACCCATTTTTAAAGTAAAAATACTCCCTTGGGGGCTTTTACATGTTTCCTAATAGTAATATAACATGCTTTGTCTAAAGCACTAATCTTTTTCACCTAGTATCCTTAATGAATTATAGAGTTTTCTAACTGATTAACTAAACTTTATTAACTGATGACTTTTATCGAAGATATTTTGTGTTTTACAAAAAAAAAACTAATAATTTTAAATAACTTTGTTAATTATGTATAATTATTATTAGGTTGTTATAATAAGGACCAAAGGGAGTATTATAACTTAATATAATTTAACTTATATTGAGCCCGAAACACACAAATTTCAACTCAATATCTTGTATACAAATGGTCATGACTTTTTTTTAATTAGAACCAATGCTTGTCAGTAACGGGAGATAAAATTCTTTGAAGTAATTTTTTTTCCCTATTCATAAAAGGTAGCAGTTGGAGACTTTACTCATAAAAAGTGTGAAAGTCCTTTGATTCAACTGATGGATTCGTATGCCAAAATTAATTTCCAAGTTAATTAAGGAAGTTGAGGGTGGCGGTGGGAAAGAATATAGGGAGATTTACACTTAGGTCCCATGCAAGGAAAAAAATGAAAAAATGGTCCCTAGAGATTACAAAATGAAAAAATGGTCCCATGGAGTTGTCAATACAGGCTCCTGGAGTTGTTAATGACAACTCCAGGAGCCTGTATTGACAACTCCATGGGACCATTTTTTCATTTTGCAATCTCTAGGGACCATTTTTTCATTTATCCTCTTCCTTGGGACTTCACTGTCATTCTCCCAAGAATATAAGGGGTAGACCAATCACAAAAATGAGCTTGTTGATTATAATTGAGGAAGCCGATTTAACACGTTGGTAAAGGTTATGTGGTCAAAAGAGGATTAAGAAGAGAAGAAAACCGGTGAAAGACATTATTAGGATGGGGCCACAGCAGAGGAGATCCCCAGAAAGTGCGCTTTTTGAGTCTTTTAAAACATTGGTTCATCAGTGATTCAAAATTCCACTAAACATCACATTTATAAAATATTAGCAAATCAGAGGGTTAGTGAATGTGAAGTCATTCATTCCAAAAACTTATTTTCAACTAAAGGCATTTGGTAAAAGTATACCAAAACTTATTTACAGTTAAACTTAAATCCCATAAATCTTTGAAGTTATTTGTTTGAAAATCAGAATCAACTTTATTTTTAAAAATTTATAACACCAGGCTCATAATTAGAAAATAGATCGATTTGGATCAATTAATCAATAAATAAAATTTATTATTGATTATTTCACAATTTCTCTTTTTTTTTTATATTTCTTCATAATTCACTGATTAAATAATTATATTTCCTTCCAACACTACATCCATCGATTTTAGTTAATGTAATTTAGTTATATCTTTGACTACATTACTTTTTTTATGTGACTTTTCTTTTTATAGGGGTAGGTTACAAAATATTCTTTCAATTTTATTATTATTGAATTATATTCGCCCTGAGCAACGTGCTGAAAGTAAACTCTTGTTTTTACCTTGCATCTGGATTCGGCTTATGAAGGACATGGCGGAGACGTTTTGTGAATATTGAATTTGCTAAAGAATGACACTGTTCAATGGTTTCAGGCCCAAAAATACTGTTCACTGCATCACTGTCAAATGTAAATATGGAAAAGTTTAGTTGACTTTGGTCCTAAAAGTTCACCAGAGTTAGAACATACCTCTAAACTCAAAGAGTCTTTACAGAGGGATTTGTTATTTAAGCAAACTTCATTCTCATTTATGAAATGCAAAACTACATATTTATATACAACGAATCGTAATATAAAACCTATTTCTAATACTGTACAATTTCATCAATTCGTGTGTGAAGTCGTGTGTGTCGACAGAAGCTATCTTTGACTAACACTCCCCCTCAAGTTGGAGCATATATATTAATCATGCCCAACTTGTTACAAAGATATTGAACCCGTGTTCCATTTAAGGCTTTCGTTAGAAGATCTGCCAGTTGATCGTCAGACCGTATGTGCCCTGTAGACACAATATTTTCTTTAATCTTATCACGAATTCTCACAGCCTGGAGAGCGATGGATCCAATTTTTTTCTTCAATCCCAAAATGACGCCGGGCATGATTATAGTGTTTTTTGTTTTAGCTTAGTGTATATTTTATATTAATATGAATATTAATAAAGTGCTTTTATTGGTGAATATGTAGTTAAAATTATGTAATACCCATTGTGTATATATATGCTTCCAGCTTGGCGGAGGAGTTCTTTATGCTTAGACACTCTAAACTTCAAGTCCCTGCCCAATTGGTTCAAAGAATTATGGTATAGAATTTACTCATAAGTTACTTTTAGAAGTAGTTTTTTTTAGTAATATAATTTATTTGGAGAGCAATTAATGTTTATTTCTCAATATTTTTCCTTAATTAGTACTCTAATACGATTCCTTATTTATTTCTCCTTCAAACCATAATTTAATATGGGTTAAGTTGAAAAAAATTTTCACTTTAAAGTAGATTTAATGAGTTAATTACTATCAAATTTTGGTTTCGGTGAAATAATTGAAGTGACTCATGCGGGCGATATTAGGAGTGAGGTAATGAAATGATGATGACATATTTGTTTTTATAACCCTCTGGCGACCTTTTGAATATTATTATTAGGTATCTGAATAACTGATTGATCCAGATCGAGGTTTTGAAATCAAGATGCTTTTCACAAAGGCCTTCTTTAACAAGATGCCAACATATAGTTGGTTTAATGATGTAAAGTCTCGTTAGATCCTCTTAGGTTTTGAGTTTGAAACATAAAGAAGACACTTGTGTTAAAATGGGTAGTCACGAATCTCAAACTGGATATTGAATGATAATATGAAAAAAAGGCTTTCTTTAACAAAGTGAGATTCAAATTCACTGCATGTTTGTTTTAACTTTTTAGAAATGCTTCTACGATTTATGAGGTAAATATGTGAGAAGAGTTTAGTCTCGACTTGTGGAAAAAGGCTTATGAAACCATGGTTTAGGAGTTTATCCATTTTATGATATAGTTGATCCACCACTAGACGAAGTATTTATTTGGTGTCAATAATTTTTTAAGAAAAAATAGATTTGATTTTCTAACTTTATCCAAAATTTTAGTTTAGTATCTTAATTTAATTTTATGAAGTATATTTTTGTTCTCCAACCTTTGAAAAGCTTGTGAAAATGCAATGCAACTCAATCCTTGGTTTTGCTTGGAAAAGAGGGGGGGGGGTAGAAAAAGTGCTTATTGAGCGGTAAAAATTGGAATATGCACTTTATTCTCACCTGATCTTGCATACACTTTTTTTTTTTAAAAAAAAAAGAGGAAAATGGTGAACCCAACATTCGCCTATTCGAGCATAGATGCTTAACTTTATATAACCATTAATAGATTAAATTGCTTTGTTCCACATCTCATCTCTCTCAGTTCTGTTAAATACCACAAGCTACAAAGCTAAGAATCTTTTTACATACATGACCCAGCAAATATCTCTTTATTATATACTTTTTTTGATCTAATTTAATTATATTAAATAAGTTAATTAAGTCTCAATTACGTCTTACATTAAGGACTAAAAAGAAAATAAGTTGGAATTAATGATATTGGCTATTAGATGTTAACAGACCTTTCCGACAAAAGAGGGAAAAAGCCTAAAAAAAATTTTAAGAATCAATTGGCTTGACCATTTTGTTTAAATTGGAGAGCCATTCTCACTCACGCTAAATCAGAGTTGATAAAATTGAATAACTATTTTTGAGAACATAGGATTTTAGCATTTGAGACGAAAGTTATTTGAGTGTGAATCATTGAATTATATGTAAACGCAAGGTTCATGAATCTGGACTGGGTACTGATCCGGTCATGGTATTGGGTTAAGAGTCAATGGGTCAGATTGAAGCCAAAGTGAAGTTAAATTGGGATCAAACTGGTGAGAAATTAAAGATTTTAGACTTACTAATATGATATTCTAAAAAAAATTAATTTTTTTTTAAAAAAATAGGAATCTGGACCGGACCGGTCTACCAGCCAACTAGCTGGTTTCCGGGCCGGACCAGTCGGTTCGGTCCCGATTCGTGAACCCTGTGTAAATGTCATGAGACGTAAACCTTGCGGGGAGGTAGGATAATGAATACCACATATATAAATGGTTGATGAACGGTCCACATACAAAAAACAACAATATGATTGAATAGAAGGAACATTGAGGTTCTCTGTATTTAGCATATGGACATATAAAATAAATGGTTGAGTTGACCACGCAACACTCCAACAGCCTTCGCTGGCCCTAGTCCTTGGACGTCATGTGTTAAATAATAACCACATATTCCCCCCGAAAATTGATTGAAAAAAATAAAGAGCTTCATGCATGGATTTTCATTTTCCGTGTCGAGTCCACAAGCCTGCTCATAGCTCATCCCTCAAAATGTGAGGATCCCATTTTTTTAAATTTTTTTATATATTATTATTTATTTAGATTAAATTATATGTTGCACGCTGAAACATTTTTGACTTCAATTATGCCAAATTAGTTAATTTCTAGTAAATTCAACATTCAGAAATATTTTTTCAGTATCACTCAATATCCTCAAATATCTTTTCAGTAACACCCAATATTATGAAATATTTTTTTCAATAGCACTAGCATTTTAAATTAATTAAATTAATTAATTTTTAGTGCATCTAGTGTCATGGAGTATTTTTTCAATAATACTCACTAATTGAACATATATGAGTATGGTGTTGGATGTACTAAAAATTAATTAATTAAAGACATTTGATGTTACTAAAGAAATACTCCATGCTATTAAATACAACTTAATTCAAACAAATAAAAAAATTAACAAAAAAAATTTAAAAAAAAAACCCTCATTTTGATTGAGCAAGGAATGTGGATTCTTTTCTGTCTCATTACTTGATCTTTCCCTCTCTTGCCCCTTTTTTTGAAAATTGGGGTGCCCATTTTTAAAGTAAAAATACTCCCTTGGGGACTTTTACATGTTTCTTAATAGTAATATAACATGCTTGTCCAAAGTATTAATCTTTTTCACCTAGTATCCTTAATGAATTATAGAATTTTCTAACTGATTAACTAAACTTGATTAACTGATGACTTTTAATGAAGGAATTTTTTTTGTTTTACAAAAAAAAAAACTAATAATTTTAAATAACTCTGTTAATTTATGTATAATTATTATTAGGTTGTTATAATAAGGACCAAAGGAGTATTATAACTTGATATAATTTAACTTATATTGAGCCCCAAACACACAAATTTCAACTCAATATCTTGTATATAAATGGTCATGACCTTTTTTTTATTATAACCAATGCTCGTCAGTAACGGGAGATAAAATTCTTTGAAGTAATTATTTTTTCCCTATTCATAAAAGGTAGCAGTTGGAGACTTTACTCATAAAAAGTGTGAAAATCCTTTTATTCAACTGATGGAATCGTATTTGGTGGTCCCACCGATGGTGGGATTATCAAGTCCCACATCGGTGGTTGTGTGTGTGTTGTGTGGTATATAAGTAAGTTTCCCGCCCTTCAGCTTGCCGACCGCGTTAGTCAGTTTTGTTATTGGGCATTGACAAAAAAGAACTGATGGAATCGTATGCCAAAATTAATTTCCAAGTTAATTAAGGAAGTTGAGGGTGGCGGTGGGAAAGAATATAAGGGGTAGACCAATCACAAAAATGAGCTTGTTGATTATAACTTGAGGAGGCCGATTTGAGAAGTTGGTAAAGGTTTTGTGGTCAAAAGAGGATTAAGAAGAGAAGAAAACCGGTGAAAGACATTATTAGGATGGGGCCACAGCAGAGGAGATCCCCAGAAAGTGCGCTTTTTGAGTCTTTTAAAACATTGGTTCATCAGTGATTCAAAATTCCACTAAACATCACATTTATAAAATATTAGCAAATCAGAGGGTTAGTGAATGTGAAGTCATTCATTCCAAAAACTTATTTTTAACTAAAGGCATTTGGTAAAAGTATACCAAAACTTATTTACAGTTAAACTTAAATCCCATAAATCTTTGAAGTTATTTGTTTGAAAATCAGAATCAACTTTATTTTTAAAAATTTATAACACCAGGCTCATAATTAGAAAATAGATCGATTTGGATCAATTAATCAATAAATAAAATTTATTATTGATTATTTCACAATTTCTCTTTTTTTTTTAATATTTCTTCATAATTCACTGATTAAATAATTATATTTCCTTCCAACACTACATCCATCGATTTTAGTTAATGTAATTTAGTTATATCTTTGACTACATTACTTTTTTTATGTGACTTTTCTTTTTATAGGGGTAGGTTACAAAATATTCTTTCAATTTTATTATTATTGAATTATATTCGCCCTGAGCAACGTGCTGAAAGTAAACTCTTGTTTTTACCTTGCATCTGGATTCGGCTTATGAAGGACATGGCGGAGACGTTTTGTGAATATTGAATTTGCTAAAGAATGACACTGTTCAATGGTTTCAGGCCCAAAAATACTGTTCACTGCATCACTGTCAAATGTAAATATGGAAAAGTTTAGTTGACTTTGGTCCTAAAAGTTCACCAGAGTTAGAACATACCTCTAAACTCAAAGAGTCTTTACAGAGGGATTTGTTATTTAAGCAAACTTCATTCTCATTTATGAAATGTAAAACTACATATTTATATACAACGAATCGTAATATGAAACCTATTTCTAATACTGTACAATTTCATCAATTCGTGTGTGAAGTCGTGTGTGTTGACAGAAGCAATCTTTGACTGACACTCCCCCTCAAGTTGGAGCATATATATTAATCATGCCCAACTTGTTACAAAGATATTGAACCCGTGTTCCATTTAAGGCTTTCGTTAGAAGATCTGCCAGTTGATCGTTAGACCGTATGTGCCCTATAGACACAATATTTTCTTTAATCTTATCACGAATAAAATGACAATCAATCTCAATATGTTTTGTTCTTTCATGAAACACAGAGTTCGATGCTATATGAAATGCTGCTTTATTGTCGCACCATAGTTTTGCAGGTAATGTTGTGACGATGCTAACTTCTTTCAAAAGTTGAAGTACCCACACAATTTCTTGTACTGATTGTGACATGGCTCTGTATTCCGCTTCGGCACTTGACTTTGACACAACTCCTTGCTTCTTACTTCTCCAAGATATCAAATTTCCACCAACAAACACACAGTAACCTGTAGTAGATCGTCTTGTGGCCTTTGATTCTGCATGATCCGCATCACAAAAACACTCAACTTTAGTGTGCCCATAATCTGTATAGAGAATACCAAGACCTGGAGAGCTTTTCAAATAATGCAAGATATGTTCTAAAGCTTCCCATTATGCCACTGTTGGTGATGCCATGAATTGGTTGAGCCTACTAACTGAGAAGGTTATATCCGGACGAGTTACTGTTAGGTAATTCAGTTTCCCAATAAGTCTTCTATATCTCTCAGGAAATGGAAATGGCTTTAATTTCTCTGGATCAATCTTCTTCTTCAAATCATCAGGAAGCTCATCAAACATACTAGCATCAAGATCTAGAAAAGGATTCGGAATCATGGGGATGCTGCTTGGTGCAGCTCCAAGTTTTCCAGTTTCCTTTAAGAGATCGAGAACATACTTTCTTTGAGTCAAAAGAATACCTTTCTTACTGCTCAAAACCTCAATACCAAGAAAATACTTTAATGATCCCAAATCTTTTGTCTGGAAGTGAGAGTTCAGAAAGATTTTAAGTTCTGAGATTCCAGAACAATTACTTCCTGTAATCACAATATCATCAACATATACTACAAGAAGAATCATGCATGTATCAGATTGTTGGTAGAACACAGAGTGATCACACTTGCTTTGATGTAACCCAAACTTCTTGACCACATTACAGAATTTATCAAACCAGGCTCGAGGACTTTGCTTTAGACCATACAGTGACTTCCGGAGGTAGCACACTTTCCTCTTCTCCCCCTGAGCAACGAACCCAGGTGGTTGCTCAATATAAACTTCTTCCAAAAGATCACCATTTAAAAAAGCATTTTTAACATCTAATTGATGCAGTTCCCAATGATATGTAGCTGCCAAAGAAACAAGAAGATGAACTGAAGTGAGTTTGGCTACAGGAGAGAAAGTCTCGGAGTAATCAAGACCGTAAGTTTGGGCATATCCTTTGGCAACAAGGCGAGCTTTGAGTCGTTCCAAGGAACCATATGCCTTAGTCTTCACAACAAATACCCATTTACATCCAATGGCTTTCTTTCCAGGAGGGAGATCAACAAGAGTCCAAGTACCAGCTGTTTCTAATGCCAAGAGTTCTTCTTCCATTGCGGCACGCCAACCAGGGTGAGCTAGAGCTTGGTGAAGGGTAGTAGGTGTGGAAATGGAATCAAGAGTGGCCACAAGAGAAGATGAAACAGTTGATAAAGACTGATAAGAGACAAAAGATGATATAGGGTAGACACAGTCAGCATATCGTTTGGGAGGACAATGAGGATACGAAGTGCAATAGGTTGGTCATCAGAAGTAGTACCAATAGAAGCAGGAACAAGTGGTTCAGTAACAGCAAGAGGAGGATTGGCGGAAACAGAGGTAGGAACGAGGGAGACATCTACAGAATCAATTGGCGAAGCAAGAGGTGGTGGAGGTGAATCATTAGTAACATCAGCATCATTGACGATGTCAAGTTCCGGAACAGCAGCCTGTATTGGTGAGAGAAGAACAGGATAAATTAGGATATCATCTGAATTATCCATGACAGACGGAGACTCAGAGACGGACAAAGTCTTGAAGAAAGAAGAGGACTCATGAAACATAACATTGGTAGATACAAGGTAACGACGGAGATCCGGAGAGTAACACCGATAACCTTTCTGAATTCTAGAATAACCAAGAAAAACACATCTTAGGGACTTGGGATCAAGTTTGCTAACACTAGGACGGACATCCCGAACAAAACAAACACAGCCAAAGATTTTAGGATCAACAGGAAACAACTTAGATGTGGGAAATAGAACAGAATATGGAATATCCCCACCAAGAATAGTCGAAGGCATGCGATTGATGAGAAAACAAGCAGTAGAGACAGCATCAGCCCAAAAACGTTTAGGGATTGAGGAATGAAACATGAGAGCTCGAGCAGTCTCTAAGAGATGTCGGTTCTTTCTTTCAGCAACACCATTTTGAGCAGGGTTATAAGCACAAGAGGATTGGTGAAGAATACCATAAATTTGCATGTAATCCGTGAATTGGGCAGAAAAATATTCTTTTGCATTATCACTTCGTAAGATTTTCATAGGTGTGTTAAACTGGGTTTGAATTTCAGTACAAAAATTACGAAAATGAGTAAACAATTTAGAACGCTGTTTCATTAAGTAAAGCCAGGTGGTGCGGGAAAAATCATCAACAAAAGTGACAAAATAATGATAACCGATTTGAGACATAACTGAACAAGGACCCCAAACATCAGAATGTACTAACTCAAAGGGGGACGCAGCCCGTTTATTGACGCGAGGTGCCAAATGAATACGATGATGTTTGGCAAACTGACAGGACTCACATTCTAAAGTAGACACAGAAGAATATTGAGGATACACTTTTCGGAGAGACGAAAGCGACATATGACCTAAACGACAATGAACTTCAAACAGAGATGACCCACCACAACAAGCAACATAACGTGGAACCTGATCATCAAGGATGTAATGTCCACCAGATTCATAGCCTCTACCAATAATCTGCTTCGTCGATAGATCCTGAATTAAACAATGATTAGGGAAGAATGAGATAAAACAGTTTAACTTACGAGTGAGTTTACTTGGAGATAAAAGGTTAAAGGTGAGATCTAGAACGTTAAGAACAGAGGATAATGAGAGGGAGGCAGTTGGTTGAACAGTGCCTGAGCCAGTAACATGTACGGGAGAACCATTGGCAACAAATATGGATAATGGGTTGGTATAGGGGGCATATGAAGAGAATAAGTGATGATTACCTGTCATGTGATCGGTGGCACCAGAATCAATAATCCACTTAGTTGAAGCAGTAGTAAGACCAGAGGACAGAGTACCTGTGGCTAGTGCCCCGGCAGAAGAAGATCCAGAATCAGAGAGACCAGGTGTATGGGCAACATGAGCAAGGCCATGCTGTTGATCATGCTGCTGTTTATTTTGCAATTTTCGACAATTTTTCTTAATGTGTTCAGGTTCCTTGCAATAATTGCAAGTAATACTGCCAGAAGTCATTGTAGGAGAATGAGTATTTTGTTTGTACCCATAATTCCTGTTCTCAAAGGGACCACGTCCAGCTAGAGCACCTGCAGTTGGATCTACAGAAGAGTGAATCAAGCTATCAGCACGAAGAACCCGGGAGAAAACATCTTCAAGAGAAGGAAGCTCTTGACTAGACAAAATCTGGGAACGAATCGTTTCATATGAAGGGTCAAGAGCTTCAAGAAAGCTGATAATTGCCTGAAGTTCTAGATTCTTAACACGAGTTGAAAGATCTGCCTGTGGAGACATAAGTACTTTCATTTCTTCATACAACCGCTTGAAGTCGAGAAAGAAGTCCTTTAAGGGACGGCCCTGTTGTTGAGAGCGATAAAAGCCTTTATAGATCTCATGAATCCGAGTGATATTTCCTTTGCCAGAAAACATAAATTCAAGGTACTGCATTATTTCTTTAACAGAATTGCAATGACTAACTGAAGACAAAATCCTTGGTTCAATAGAGTTTCGAATTTGAAACAGAAGTCGAGCATCCGCTCTTTGCCAAGTCAAAAGTTTTGTTTCATTACCAGAAGGAGGATCCTCAGTTAAATGAGTTTCCATTTCAATTCCCAGAAAATAGACTCTAATAGTTTTGTTCCAATCATTGTAATTTGTCCAATTCAACTGTGAAGCAGTGATCTTACCAGATGTAGGTAACATATCAGAGGTTTTAGATTCAGCCATGTAGACGATAGTCACAAATTATATTACCGGAATAAAATGTCCTAGACAAATGGAACCAAACAAATCTTAAACTAATATAAAGTTTAAGAAGTATAAGAACAACCAATCAAGACCAAGCCACAAGAAGACAAAATGAAGCACACTACCGTGGATAGAAGACAAAATAATTGTCACAGATCTACTCAACCAAAGTAGCTCAAAGTGTAATAAACAAGGAGCTCAAAGTATATCATAAATGAAGCAAATAGTGAGAGGTACCCGACACACCAAGTGTAGAAATGAAGGATACCGCTACCGGGAATGGAATGGGCTCGTAAAATCGATCAGAAAGCACCTAAAGATCGTCGGAAAAGCTCATCGGAAACCACCCCACGTGCCAGTGCGTGGTTCAGGTAGCGGAGCTTGTGGAGGCGCGTGTGGCCACACGCGCCGTCGTCTTGGGATGCCGTTTCAGGAATAGGCCGATCAGTGGTCAAAGAATAGGGTGGACTGGCACGTGTTTAAAGAAAACACACCAAAGAAGGGAGATCTGAAGGTTGAAATAAGCTTCTCACCGAAAAAAATGGAGGTCACCGGAAAACCAAATGAAGTCAGAAGGAATATCTTAACAAGGCTCTAATACCATGTTATTTAAGCAAACTTCATTCTCATTTATGAAATGTAAAACTACATATTTATATACAACGAATCGTAATATGAAACCTATTTCTAATACTGTACAATTTCATCAATTCGTGTGTGAAGTCGTGTGTGTCGACAGAAGGTATCTTTGACTGACAGGATTTATAGATCATTTACTAATATGATTTTCACATCAGAAGATTTTAAATTCATAACTTTATGATTATAAGTCAACCCCTTTATCTACCTTTCATGCACAAATATGGAAAAGCACTTTATTTGTTATTGCTTAATTTGTTAGGCAGACTTCTTGATACAAATCCAAACACATATGTATTCCATGTGAGGAAAAGAAATCTCTTTCACAAAAAGAAAAGGAAGGAAAAGAAAGAGATCGATCCCTTTGCTAATCATCACTAATAAGTCCTATATCAATAACTAGTTTGTAGTAATCATGAATATCAATAACTTCAGGTGAGTTGTTTGGTTCTGCTGCTTCCTTGTCTCTACTCGTATTATAACGACAGAAGTAAACATGTCTGGGAACAAATAATAGAAATATAACTATTGGAGACGCTTTAGTGCGTTCCGTTAGACGTATTTTCTTTCTAAAGTCCAACAAAAAGAAAACTGTATTTTTTTTAACTAGACAAGAGTTGACACCAGGTTCGAGAAAGTTACTAAATAAAATGTCATCCTTCGAACTTCGAAGTCAACATCACAATGCTGGTTCCTGGCTTGAAAGAAGAAGACTAGGGCCTTTTTTATGTTTTTCATTCTTCCAAGTCCCATGCTTATATCTATAAGGGATAATTAATCTTCATATCCTTATAGTTTCAGTCAATTTTTGATTAGGTACCTCTAGTCTTTTTTTCTTTTTATTAGGTCCTTATACTTTTACTTGTTTTTAATAAGATCCTTAGAGTTTTTTTTCTTTTTATCAGGTCCTTATGATTTCACATGATTTTTAATCAGGTCCCTATAGTTTTTTTATTATATATTCAATAGATCCTAATAATATTCTTCTATAAATATATAAATATTACTAATATTCTATAAATACTAATATTCTATAAATAATAGACGCTCTTTTTTTTATGAATTATTTTAATATCCTTCTTAATTTTTTAATTGAACATATATTTATATTAACTATTTTTTAATTCAATTTTCTAAAAATATAATATAATTATAATTATTTAATTAAGAATTAATACTTAATTATATTAATTATTTTTATAATTACATAATTATTGATTGAAATTCATACTTAGTAAATTATATTTTAATATTTTTTATTTATTTAATTTTCAATTAAATAATAAAATAAAATTAAAAAAACTGGCAAAGATCGGATAAGATGAAAAAAAAAACTACAAGCATCTGATTAAAAACATGTGAAAAAAAACTACAAACGTCTGATATGGCCGTTGACCTCCACGTATGGAGGCTCATGGATTTACCTGTTTTGTCGGTGACAGCTTACATGAGGAGACACCGCAGATTTTGTTTCCACTCTTACAGTCCATCATTCTTTTGTTTCCACTCTCAAATGCCGGATGGTTTTGAAAATGTTGTCAATGTCCCTGCCAAGCCCTTTAGATGTGAAGAAATTAAAATATGTAGATTTGTCACCCTCAGAGTACTTGACTTTAGGCCGACACACAATTTACATGATCTCAATCTCATTGCAATAAAAATACATATATGGAGTAAGTTAGCTAAAGTGTTTTCCAAATCCTCTCTCTTAAAACTCGTGCCAAGCAAGTGTTTTCTTCTTCATGGATATCCCCGGCGTCCGGGAGAAGCCGCCGGTGGATGTGTTGTGTGAAAAGGACCTGGCTGCTGTAGCTAGGAGTGTGCTCTCCAAAAATGGCATCTCTATTCCCATTGAAGGGGCAGATCATTTGAGGAAATCCTCAGATAATCCAGAAAGTGTCAGGGTTGATTCCACTCTCAAAACAGGGCAAGCCCTCTCATACAAAGACTCCCTCATAGGACCTCAAGGTTCAGATTCAATCGGAGGTGGACACGGAAATCCTTCACCAGAGGTTAATGCTCTTCTTCCAGAGCTCCTGAACCAAAACTGGGAATTGCCAGAACCTTCAGAAGATATGAAGTTGCTCATGGATATTTATCCATCTATGCAAATCACGCAAGAAGAACTCAACCGTTGGGCTAAACCTTAGAATGCCTCCCTAGTTATTACCATCCTTGGAGCCAAAGTTAATTTTTTCAGGCTTAAAGATCACCTTCACAGACTCTGGCAGTCAAATGGGTTTGACTTAATTGATCTACCAAACAACTATTACGTTATGAAATTTAAAGATCAATCTAATTGTGAACAGCTCTATAAGAAGATCCTCTTTGGTGGTCCCTGGACAGTTGCCCAACACTCAATCCTTGTTCAGAGATGGTCTCCCTTCTTTGACCCTCTCAAAAATCCACTAGGCCGGGTGGCTACTTGGGTTCGCATACCCAATGTCCCACTCCTCTGTTATAACAAAGAATGTCTTTGGAGAATGGGAGACATGATTGGAAAAACCATCAAAGTTGATATGAAGACTATGGAAAATTCTAATGACAAGGAAACCACCATTCACAGGGGATGCTATGCGAGACTCTGTGTAGAAGTAGATTTACAGAAGGAACTTGTTCCTAGAATAATCACAGCATCCAATCTATTCAATATTGAATATGAAGGACTAGGACTCATCTGTTTTGCTTGTGGCAGATACGGTCACCGCAAAGAGCATTGTGGATTTTCGCTCAAGCCAGAAGGATTAGCCTCCGTAAGATCTTCATCTCCTGTGAAGGATTCTGCTCTTGTGCAGAATCGATGCACCACCCAGATTCCTTCTTCGTCTTCGATGGTTCTGCCAGAGCATCCGCCTCCGACCAAGGATCACCCCTACGGCCCTTGGATACTGGTTCGCAAACCAGCCAGAGCACACCGTCCGAGAAGCTCTGGGAACAGGAACAAAGTAGGTGAAAAATCTCACTTCAGTTCTGATCAAGGTATGGTCGATGGCAGTGTTACCCAGACCAGATTTGCAGTCCTATCGGACTCTGATCAAGTAGTAGGCTCGACTTCCCATCAGATTTCAAATTAGGGAAAGGGTTCGGTAATGGAGACCAAACAAGATGCTGCGAAGTCCATGGACAAAAGTGAGCTCAGGAAGGGAAATAGGGTCAGCTTCGGTCAACAACCTAAAAGAAATGGGGTCCACGTGGGGAAGAAGAAAGTCTGGACTAAATTAAAACCTGAAGGAATGCTAAAGCCCAACGTCTCAGCCAGCATAAAAGAGAAGGAAATGGGATCCATTTTGAGGCCCAATATCCCGATTGCCCCTCCCATTATAAAGCCCAAGAAAGGAATTAGAGAAAGGACCCACACCTTGGTCAGGGGAAGTCTGGCGGACAAGGCTGATCCTAAAATGGGATCCTCAGATGGTGGGCCATTAAATATTACTGAAAGTGGAGGTGCTCTTAAAGAATTGGACCAGACTGATCTCTCATGTGCGTTGAGTGATTTAAGTCACTCTCCAACCCCTCATAATGTTGATCATGGAGAAGTTGAACTCACTCCTCTTACTGTGATAATTCCCAGTGATTCCGTGAGGCATGAGATGAACAACAATTTGGAGTTTAAGCACATGGCAGTAGTTCCTCTAGAGCTCCCTAATCCTAATCAGAATTTGCTTGATCATGGGTCTGAGTTGTACTCTGTTTCCCAGCTTGAAGTTGTTGTCTAATTGGAAGATAAGCCACCGGATAAGTAAGTGTTATATGCTTTCCCATTTTTAATTTTGTCTATGATTATCTCATCTTGGAATTGTCGTGGGGCGGGTGGTAGCTCTTTTCCTAGAGTGTTGAAAGATGTGGTTAATAATTATAGAATTAATGTTATGTGTCTTGTGGAGCCTAGAGTTAGTGGAATTAGAGCAGATAATGTTGTAAGGAGGCTGGGTTTTAATGACTGGCTGCGCATTGAAGCTTCCGGCTTCGCTGGAGGTATTTGGGTGCTTTGGAATAACTGGGAGGTTTACCTTGAATATATTGCCTCTAGTACCCAATTGATTCACTGCAAAATCTGTGACAAAAATAATTTGAGTCCGATGTTTGTGACTTTTGTTTATGGTGATACTAGTGTGATTAAAAGAAGGGATTTATGGTCGGCTTTGCATGCTATCTCCCAAACAGTTTTTCTCCCCTGGATGGTTTTGGGTGACTTCAATGCCTATCTTTCTTCAAATGATAAGCAAGGTGGGGCAAATCCTAATCATAGCTCTATGATGGATTTTCAATCCTGCATTAACCGCTGTAATCTCATTAAGGTCCCTTTTGAGGGTGACAGATTCACTTGGGAGAAAACTGGGGTTAAAGAGAGGCTTGATTGGGTTTTTTGCAATTTTGAGTGGGAAATCCGCAATCCCCACTCCAAATCTCTCCACCTTCTTAGGTTTAAGTCTGATCATCGCGTTGTTGCTGTTGTGGATCAAAGACATAAAACAGGTCGTAACCGGGCAAGAAAGTTCATCTACCAAGCTGCGTAGTGTATTGAAGATGGCTTCAGCGACGTGGTTAAAGATGCTTGGCAGGGGAAGGACTGGCTCCAGGGCAAATCCCAATTTGCTAAAGATGTATTGGAGTGGAACGATAATGTGGTGGGTAATGTTGCAAAGAAGAAAAGAGAAATCCTTCGTAGGCTGGAGGGCATTGACCAAGCTAGGCTCCGTGAGGGCTCCCAGAATGGTCTTCATAGGATTGAAAAGAAGCTTTGGGACATGTACCAAAAATTGGCTATGCAGGAAGAGTTGATCTGGTTCCCAAAATCTAGATGTAAATGGCTTAGTGGAGGTGACAGAAATACGAAATACTTCCACACCAATGTGGTGTCAAGGCGTAAGCGAAGTACTTTTGGAGCTCTCCAAGATGATAACGGTAACTGGGTTTCTGAGGAGAATCATCTGAGAGCTATGGCTCTTGAGCATTTCCAGAATCTCTATTCGACCAAAAATGTTTCTTCTCCTTTTTCCCCTTGGGCTGCTCATTTTCCTGCCTTGAGTACTCTTCAGCTTGATCTTATTCACAAGCGGGTTTCCCCGCTTGAGATCAAGAATGTGGCTTTTGAGATGGGGGCTTTCAAAACTCTGGGTCCTGATGGTTTAAATCCCCACTTCTTTCAATCACAGTGGGATTTGATCGAGCAGAAGATTTGTGACCTGGTCACTAGGATCTTCGACAACCTGGATGAGGTGAAAACAATTAACCATACTAATATTGTCCTTATTCCTAAGGTTGATCATCCGGTATCCTTTAAAGATTTTAGACCTATCTCTCTTTGCAATGTGAGCTATAAAATTGTCAGTAAAGTTATTGCCAATCGTCTTAAAAGTGTCATGGGCTATCTTGTCGCTGAAAACCAGTGCAGCTTTATTGCCGGGAGGCAAAGCGTTGACAATATCATCATTGCTCAAGAGGCTATTCATTCCATGAGGGATAAGAGAGGGAAAAAAGGCTTCATAGCTGTGAAAGTGGACATGGAAAAGGCTTTTGATAGATTAGACTGGTGCTTCCTAGAATTCACCCTTCAAAGCTTAGGTTTGCGTGGGAATATTATCAAGCTAATCATGTGCTGTGTTTCATCTGCCTCCATGAGCACTATCTGGAATGGGATTCCGTCTGATCCATTCGTCCCTTCAAGAGGGGTTTGGCAGGGGGACCCTCTAAGTCCGTATCTATTTGTCTTATGTATAGAGCTTCTTGGCCAACTCATTCATCACGAAGTGGATATTGGGAACTGGAAGCCCCTTCAAATATGCCCCTCCGGGCCCCGGATTTCGCATCTTTTCTTTGCTGATGACCTTCTTCTTTTTTGCGAAGCTTCGCTTGATCAAATGGCTGAGATTAGAAATGTTATGGATCATTTTTGTAGGGTCTCTGGTCACAAGATTAACCTGAGTAAGTCAAAAATGTTTGTGTCCAAAAATGTTCACTTCAACAGAGCCCTGGAAATGAGTCAGGTCGTGGGGATTGGGCTCACTGCTGATCTTGGGAAATATCTGGGTGTTCCTCTCCTTCATAAATGTATGGTTAAAATGACCTTTGCCCCTCTTCTTCAAAAGGTCAGGTCCAAACTGTCTAGCTGGAAAGGTAAATTCCTGAGCATGGCTGGTCGGACGATACTCATCAAGTCTGTTCTATCTGCCATTCCTCAATATCAGATGCAATCAACTCTGGTTCCGAAAGGTGTCCTCTCAGGAATTGAGAAATTAAGCAGATATTTTTTTTGGAATCAGCATGACGAGTCCAGGAAAATACATCTTGTAGCTTGGGACATTCTCAAAAGGAGGAAACACGAAGGTGGTTTGGGGATTAAGGACCTGCGATGCCAAAACAAAGCTTTTCTCATGAAATTGTGTTGGTCTCTTGTCACCAAACCGGATGCTCTGTGGGTCAAGTGCCTTCGTGCTAAATACTCCTGCGGTTCTTCCTCAATTCCTCACGTTTAAAAGTGGCGTAGTCAGTCGGCCGTGTGGAGTGGAATTGTTGCGGTTTGGGAGGATTTCCATAGCGACCTTGGTAAGAAGCTTAAAAGTGGAAGAACCATGCTTGCCTGGCAAGATTGCTGGGCCCCTCTTGATAAGCCTCTTAAATACTTTATAAATAGGAATTTTCATCTTGTGGATATGGAAACTCCAGTCTGCTTCTACACTTCCCCCTCCGGTCATTGGGACAGAGCGCAATGGGAGGCTTTCCTTCCTTCTTGGGTTGTGGATAAAATCATGATGCTCCCCCTCCCTCGGGTTCAGGCGATGACATGTTTTGTTGGCGCAATGCTCCTGATGGTATCTTCAGCGTGAAATATGCCTATGAAGGTATCTACCATCGGCAGGCCCTCCTTCACCAACCTCTCTGGCGGCAGATCTGGCATTGGGGTGTTCCTGAGAGAATAAAACTCTTTATGTGGCAGGTTTTTCATGAGAAACTACCTATAAATGAGATTAGAGCAATACACAACCCGAGCGCACTAAACACTTGCCCTTTTCAGTGTGAGAGTGAAGAAACCATCCTTCATGTTTTGAGAGATTGTGATTAAGCCCAGAGAGTGTGGTTTTCTTTAACTAACCATTTATATGCTACTATGTTTGCTTCTGGTAATTTGCAGGACTGGCTCTCATGGAATTCACAGCATTCCCCTGGAAACCAGAGAGTGGTGAGATGGGCTTGGCAAAAAGTATTCAGTACCACATGCTAGCTTCTTTGGAAGAACCGTTGTTGCCAGGCGTTTGAAGGAAAAGTGGATAAATCGAAGCAGCTTGTTCACAGATGCATATTCCATCTCTCCGAATCGGTAGAGGCCGGTTGCTTTCATCACCAGATCTTCCAAATTTGGGAGAGAGGACTTCTTAATTGGCGTCCTCTGGAAGAGGGTTTTATTAGAATCGACGTAGATGGTTCGACTGCTAGCGAAGGCATGTCAGCCTGTGGAGGAGTCATCCGCGATCATCAAGGTAAATGGGTTTGTGGATTTCAACAGAAGTTAGGAATCTCCTTCCCAACTGCTGCTGAAATCCATGCAATCCACAGAGGGCTTCGCCTTTGCAAGCAGTTGGGTTTCAAAAGAATCAGACTTTTCACAGACTCACTCCAGGCCGTACACTTATTGTCAACACATTGTGAGATTGAACACCCTTTACATGATGTAATTCTAGATACCAAATCCCTCATTTATGCAAACTGGGACTTGAAGATTTTCCATACACATAGGGAGAATACTCGCTGTGCCGATTACCTTGCAAGATCGGCTAATTATAACAACCTCAGTTATGCCGAATTACGCTCACCCCCGGTGGAATGTATTAGTCTTTTTGCGTTAGAACGTGGCTTGTTGCCACAAGAACAATCTTTGGGGCCTTGCCCTTGATCTTGTATCTTTTCAAGCTTTGCTTGCCTTTGTATCACAAAAAAAAAGAGTACTTGACTTTATTAAGATCAGAGGGGGCCTTGGCGAAAGCCCTCGAAGATTCTCGCGTTACTGTGCATGTTTCGGATGTAAAGTGAGTTTTCTCTTGTTGGTTGAAAATCTTTTTACCTTAACTTGTCCAGTTGTCCTCTCACTCTTTCTCTCAACTATTACTTTTGTGTTCCGATAACCTGTCTCCCAATATTTCCCTCTATTTCTTTCTCACTATGATTGCAAGTGTGATTTTTTTTTCTTTTGTCAAAGTATTGCGTGCGATTATTTCTCATTTCCCTTGCTCCATTTTATAAAAGCTTGATAGCCGAATTACAGGTTTAGAAAAAAGTTCAAATTAGTAGAATGTAATAAAAATGTTTGAAATGAACTTGTTTATCCAAATATATTATTTATAAGGAGACAAATAAAAGAGAGAAATAAAGTAGAAATGAGAGAAAGTATGAAAGATAATTTTATATGAAAAAAAACATGAGAAGAGAGAATAGAGATAATGAGAGATTAATTAGAGGTAAAACATATTTAATGTTCAGATGACACATGACCCAGAGACACCCCAAGTGGGATATTATAGAAAGGACCAAGGCAAATTAGATTTCAGGTTTTTATATATAAAAACGACATGAGAGTATTATATTAGATTTTGAATTAGATTTTTTGTTACCTTAATCCTTTAATATTTTTTTTATCCACCTCTTTTGATATTTTTTTTTGCCTTTTAACCATCCAAAATTAATCTATTTTTAATTCTCTTTTTAGTAAAAAAAATAATTTTTTTTAAAATTTTAATATGCATTAAATATATCTAATTAAGTTTTTAATTTGTAGTATTTCCAATATTTTCAATAATACATTAATTCTTTTTATTTTCATAATTTTAATTTGACATACTTCTCTCAAAATTATCGAATAATATATATTATAAAACTTAAGTACTTTATAGTCATTTTATATGTACATATGATTTTCAATTATATCATTCCAACATGTATTGGTTTATTAAATTGATGACCTTTTTTTTGTTTTTTTAATAGGGAGAATTGCCCAAAATACCTTTGGACAAATTAATTGCTGATTGCTACCAAGTGTGCAAGCAATCTTCTGTGTGTGCAAGTGATCTTCTGTTTTGTGCAAACTATATTCCGTGTGTGCAAAAATCTTCCACATAAATGTGCAAACAATCTTCTGTTGTGTGCAAACTATCTTCCGTATGTGCAACAGATCTTCCATTGTAGTATTCAGCAATTAATTTGCCAAAAATGTATTTATCAGCAATTCTCCATTTTTAATAAAAGGGTATCCAAACATAGATTACATTACGTACAATAAATGATTTTTCACTCCAACTTCAAATTTCAAGAGTCGGTCAAGATAAAAGTAATTTTTGCCACTATCTAGCTATTGATTAAGGTGGTAAGCGGATATGAGGGGAGAGGAGAGAAATGGAGGGAAAATAAAATTTTATGAGTTGAATTTAAAGAAATTAAAGAACTGGGGTTAAAAACGATTAACCCCGCTTCTCTAATTTTATTAAATTCAACTTATAAAAATTTTTCCTCCCCTCCCCTCCAAATCCCTTGCACCAAATAAGCTTGATGAGAATACAGATTCATATCATAAAAAGCATATTTGTTATAAGAGGCAAAATCCCTTTATGCTCTAAGCTTCCTGTTTTGGAGTTTGCATAGCTTGATCTGTCAGGTGTCTTAAACTTGCATGATCTGTATGAATTACAAAGGTGTGACAGAACAAGTAATGACGAAAATGCATGACTGATTCTGTGATGGCATACAATTCACACACACATATGTTGACCTGTTCTGCATTCGAGCAGAAAGTTTTTTAGAAAAAAAATGCCACCGGATGATTGTTCTGACTTAAAACAGCCTAATGCCGACTCCAGAAGAGTCAATTTCAAGTACAAAAGGTTTTGTAAAGTCTGGCAAAGCTAGTACAGGAGCGTTACACAATGCTTCTTTGAGAGTATCAAATGCTGCTTGAGTCTCTGGTTGCCAACTAAACTTATTTTTTCCCAATAAATTAGTTAACGAACCTGCAGTTGTGGCATAATTTCTTATAAACCTCCTATAATATCCACTAAGGCCCAGGAAACCTTTAAGTTGATAAACTGAGATAGGAGTGGGCCAAGATTTAATGGTCTCAATCTTTGAATTATCCATCTCCACTCTCGATTGAGACACAAAATGGCCTAGATATTCAATTTTCTTGAGACCAAATGAACACTTGGACTTCTTAGCAAATAATTGGTGTCGAGTCAAACAATCTAAAACCGTATTGACATGTTGAAGATGGAGTTCCCAAGTGGCGCTATATACCAAAATATCATCAAAGAAAATGAGAACAAATCGACACAAAAAGGGATGAAAAATGGCGTTCATCATTGCCTGAAACGTTGCTGGAGCGTTTGTGAGGCCAAATGGCATAACGGGCCATTCATATAATCCATGGTGTGTTTGGAATGCGGTCTTTTCTCTATCAGTGCCTCACATTAATATTTGATGATAACCAGATCTTAAATCCAGCTTTGAGTAAAAAACTGAGCCATGCAATTCGTCAAGTAATTCGTCTACAGTAGGCATAGGAAAGGCATCTCGAATAGTCACATCATTTAAAGCTCGATAGTCCATGCAAAACCTCCAAGTGCCATCCTTCTTTTTAACCAGTAAAACAGGGACTGAGAAAGGAATGGTTTTTGGTTGAATTAATCCCTCTGCTAATAAATCATTGACAATCTGCTCAATTTCTGATTTTTGATTGACTGGATAGCGATAGGGTCGAACACGCATAGGTCCAACGTTCGGCAGCAATTCTATTCGATGAACATGGCCACGGTCAGGTGGAAGGCCAATAGGTTTCTCAAAAACAATATGATGTTTTTGTAACAATATTGCCAAATCTGCTGGCATGTCCTCTGATGGTCCATCACTGTCTGGGGATTCGTCTGAAGATAAGAGCAAATATAATTCTGCAATAGCATCGACATGTGAAATTCGCTGCAAATGGTGACATTGAGCTTGCTTTGCCACTGTTCCCCTGTAACCCTTAAGAGTGATAAATTGATCATTAAGCAAAAATTTCATAGTAGAAGAACTGTAGTCAGCCACTTGAGGGCCCAAAATTTCCAACCAAGCAGCTCCAATAACCATATCCACTCCTGCAACAGGCATAACATACATGGTGATATATACAATATAACCACAAATTTGAACAGAGACCTCTGACATAATCTCGGAACTCTGTAGGATACGAACCGTGCCACCCAAATCTCGAATCTCCGAGGTAGTAGTAATTGGCAGTTTTAAGTGATTTACTATTCGTGGGTGTAAGAAGTTGTCAGAGTGATAGAGCTCAATATTTATATATTTTTAGTAATTAATCTTAGGCTTTTGTGGGACTTAATTGAATATTTTGGGCATAATAAAGTGTTAATGTGAGATTTTAATGAAAGGATAATTTGGGAATTAAAGTGATTAAATTGTTATGGAATAATGTAATATTTTTGAACTCTGAGGTTAGAAATTGGTCTTTTAGGTTAATTGATCACTTTAACTCCTTAGTTGATTTGATTAAACGAACACAGTGATAACCAACCCAAATATTATGAGTTATTATGATATGAATCTCAATAGTAACAGTTCACTCGTATGACATAAATTTCATAGAGCATGCAAACAATCATCACATAACATCATTTATAACAGTCGTAAAATTCTTGACATTCTTGACAATCATAACATTCTTAATATTGTAACAATTGATGATATGAACATACATACAAAGCATTATACATGATATAAGAGAAAGAGTCACTATCTTAGCCTTTCCGGTCTTGTTCTTGCACTGATTTCTTACGCTCAGGGCATATATCAAATCCAAAAAATTAGAATTTAAGGACGACAAGTTATTACCTATTCCAATTCTTTAATAACTAAAAATACTTGGGTTGGTTATCATTTGAGTCCTTTAAGTAGCTCTTAGAAGCTCAAACGAATACCTAAGAGGGTTAGGAAGAGTTAGACCAGTCACCACCTTTCAAAAACATAAAATGCTGAAATTGGGTGTTGGCCGCGGCCAAGGAATCTTTTGGCTACGACCAAGAAAAGGTCAGAAACTTTTTTGCTGCAGCTAAGAGAAGGTCAAACACATTTTGCTGCGGCTAAGAAATTGTCTTATTTCTTGGCTGAACTTCCAAAAATCATAACTTAATCTATAAAAATCAAAATGGAGTGGTTCAAAGTTCTAATTGAAGCTTTCTAAATTCTCTAGATAGGAAAAATATTACCTACTGCCATCTACATCCACAAAAATACATAATTCCACAAATTTCCATACTTTTCCAAAATCAATTCCAGTTTCAACCTCAAACTTTGAAAATGCATAACTTCCAGCACACACATCCAAATGATACCCATTTTATATCAATTTAAAACTTGACATGTCTACTATTAGATTAGAAAGTTTCATAATTTTTGAGCATCATTTACTTATTTAAAAATATCATGCAAACCGACTACCCTGCACAGAACCAACATTGGTAGCATCACTTTTAGTTTTGCAATATATATTTCTAATTATCCAGAATTTACAACCAGGGCTATTCCCACACAGTTTTTCTTGTAGAACACAATGAAAACATCACAACAACCAAATTCCCACTCTTTTATGTTCCCTGTTTTAGCAGAAATTATACACAAAATCCAACAATTACCAACCTTCCCATTCAAGCATCAAACTAGCTAGTTTCATATGCCCATTACACACCACAATACACCATTTGTACAATCAAACACCATGAAACTTCAAAACCCTAATTTAATTTGAAAATATGGCAAAATTACACAAACCAAAGTTCTCAACCAATCATCACAATATATACACCCAAAGGTAGCTTTTACTCACCTTTAGCTCTTTCTCTATGTTGTTCTTTGATTCTCAACCTTTAGTTCTTCTTTGAGCACACAAAACACCTCCTTTTGAAAAATTAAAGCCATAAAAATGAAGCTCCCATTAAGCGGAACAAGGTTTGGGAAGGAGTTTTGAGCAATAGAGGTGGTTTATAAGGTCAAAATCTAAGAGAAAGTGCTCACCTTAACTTTAGCTTCTTTCTCTTTCCTCTTCCCTAGCTTGGACATCCTTGAGAGCTTGGGGAGAGAGAGAGAGTAAAATGTGATGAAATGAATTATCTTCAGCCCTCTAATCCCATTTAACCGAATATGAGAGGAGCTAAGAGAGGGAGTTTTAGATATTTGTCCTCATCCAATTTATCATTTGCTTAGCTCAAATTATACCAAGTGTCACAATCTCATGGTTCCTAAAAAAGCAAGTAACTACTTAGTTACTTTAACTAGTTTCATTAGTCATCTAATCTTGCCACTTGCTCTTTTAGTTACTAACCAATTTCTTCTTCCAAGAGGCGAGGAAAATTGTTGACCAATTGACCAATAATTTATTTCTTCCCTTTTTGCCCTTAATTATGACAATTTTAATTAAATTGCCATTTGGTGCCTCTCTTTTTTCTTTTTTTCCCATATGCCATTCCCTTTCCTTTTTATCTTGAATTAGACTTTGTTATCATAATTAAATGTAAATAATGGGTTTGAGCATTTTCTACTACTAATTCAAGTCATAATTCACACTTTATTTCCTAAAAATGTTTTTCTAATATTTGTTACATTCTCTTTTAGAGTCATTGAGCCCTTACATATATTTTGGAACATTACAATTCTCCTTTCTCAGCCATGTGCCTATTGATGTCATTCACCTCCACCGTTCTTTAATTTGCACAATTCCTTCCATCTTGATCTTGATGATTTAATTTGCTTTTGCAGTGAAAAGTGATGGATATAGAAGCACAATTAGAGGGTTATACTTTTTTTAATGGAATTAGAGGGTTATACTTTATATTACAAAAACATCTACTCTTTATTGTGCCTGTAAAATGTTTCTAATTTGGCTGATCCCACTTTTCCCTCTTTGAAAGAATGGTGGAGGAAAGTAAAAGGGAGAGCGGGGCCGGGCTGTCGGAAATTGGGGAATCGGGGATGCAGTCGGTGCGGTATTAGTTGTAGGCGGCAAAGGGTCATTTCAGAAAAAGGAGATCGTGGGACCCAAAGCATGATTTATTAAGTTTTATGATTTTAAACAATTTCCATATAAGATTAAAATAATGCCACATGGCGTATTCTTATCAGGCAGACTATACATGAGGTGGTGTTTCAGGTGCATGTAAAATTGCACTAATTATTAATAAACTGTTTTATTTCATTTAATGATTTATTATCATTCTCACACATGTTTTTTATTTATTTTTTTTATAAATAGAGACATATATAAAAAAAATATTATATTTTTAATATATTAATTATTTTTAATTAATTTTAACCATTAGTTCGTTTTATCCAATCAGATAATTGTTATTTATAAAAAAGATTAGAGGTAGTAATACACTAGCTAGTATCAAATATCAAACCGCGTTCGAGTTATCTTTTATTTCACATGGGAAAACGACCTACTCGTTTTACTACAAGTTAAGAAGATCATTGGCTACATCTGAGCGTCACTATTACTTCACAAAGAGGTTCTGGTTGACCCATATAAAGAAGACTTGAGGAAAATGAATAGTGTTGGAACAAAAGCTTGAACATATCCAAGTAATTTCGTCTCATTCCCCAAAACGCGTCTTCTCCAACTTCCTCTCCCACCTTCCATTATTTCTTCTCACACTCTGCATAATCTCATAATAATAATAATAATATATCTGTTCTCCCTTTCTCAGCCAACATGGTGTTCAACATTCACATCCAGCCAAACGTTTGGAGATTCCTAGGCTTCATGTCAAGTGTAGTTGGATTCATATGTTATGCCTTGAGCCCCTCATTCCACGACCTGTTTGGACACTGGACTTTGTTCAAGATCCTTTTCTACTCTATTCTCAGCTCCATATTCTGCGTCTTGACGCTCTTTGTAAGCAAGTGCCCACAGTTCTCTAGAAGCTTCTTGTTGAAAGCACACGTAGGGTTTCTGGTTCTCATGCTCACCTCTCTCTACTCTTTTTATGAAGACCGAAGTAAACAACATGACGGGGAAGGCGACAAGGGACGACGAAGGAATATGTTAAGCCTCGTTTCCTTTGCATCATTTGCCTTCATGTCGGTCGGCTTGTCAAAACAAATTCAACCTGAGTTTGATGTGGGTATGTCGAATTTTTTCCTAGGATGTCTCATAGTGGCCGTCATGAAAATGAATATTAAGATTGCTCTCGCTGCATCAGCGTTGTTCTATGTGCTCATCAATGTTCGCTCCTGTTGGGATTCCCAGCTTAATGAAATGCATACTCTTGCTGATAATAATGGTGAGGAAGAAGAAGGCCACAAGGAAATGCCAAGCTTGGATTACGAGGGCCATAAGGAATTAGATGCAATTGTGGAAATTCAAGAGGAAACTGATGAATTGGGCATATGGTTTCAAGCTTTCAAGGGCCCAGCAAGTTTCTCTTCTCCTTTGTGATGGATGGATGGGCATGGGATTTCAAAGTTGGGCCTCATTCAGTTTGTAGCCACTTTAAGCCCATCTCTTCTCTTTTATCATCATCAATTTTTGTTTGGAACATTTCACTCTGAAAAAAGGAAAATTGCATCATTTTTGTAAGATATAGTATTATATATATTCTTCTAAGATTCTTATGAATATGTGTGACTCATTTTACCACTTGGTCGTGATAGCAGCAAAGGATCATGATGCCTAACAATAGGGTTTGAGTCGCAGTGCCACTACATGCACAACATTCCACAAACTGCAATTCATACTTGTTTTTCTCATTAAATCACACAACAGTAAAGGTTTCAAATTGATCATGAGATACCAAGTATACATTGAAAGTGATGTCTCCAGTTAGGAAGAGATTTATGTAAGCCACTTCCATCTTATGAAGTGGGTTACTTAGCCAGAAGTTGATTGTCTGCAATATACTTTCAACAAGAAATATGATCTAAATTAAACCTATATGTTTTGTTCTAGAATGAAAAACTCAGTTTGCAATAAGGTAAGTGGCACCTATTGAAACTTATATAAGATGTGTGTCCACGCAGGCGACAGCGATCGCTGCGTCCACCACTAGCATCATGTGATTCATATAGTTGATATCACCTAATAGGATAATGATAGTTGTATTTGTGTCAATATAATGAGATATTAGTTATAAAAAATAATGTCAACATCAATTATATGAAGTGGATTTAACCATTCTTTTCCTTTTTTGCATATAAGCTGATGCTTTAAAAACAATTATTTCAAATTAATTTTTATATTATTTGTTTTGAAATGCAATTTTTTAGAACAATTATCCAGACAAATTATTTTCTTGGTTAAATTTTAAAATTGGTTTTTAAAAATAATTTTATTAAACTGTTCTGCATAGGAACAAACATGCTCTTAATTTGTTTCTTTTGTTTTTTAACAAACCTAAGTCAGCACCTCGACTAGCTTCTTAGAAGTTGTTAAAACGTCATTCTTTGAAGTCAACATCACAGTCAGGTTCTTGGAAGAAGAAGACTTGTGTCGCCAATGTTCACAAAGTTTTCTAGGCGGAAGGATTTTGGGCGTACTTGGAATCTGTTGACTCATTGAGTGCTTGTTTATTTAAGTGTTTTATACAGTAAAAACGCACTTATTACGCAAGCCGAGAAAAAACTTCTCTCACATACTTACCTTGTATACCGTGAATCACGAATTATAAGCACGTTTTGGACAAAAATAAGCCATTCCAAACGCACACTGAGTATTGTATCCACATAAGATCACAGCACCGTTATGGACTCATATCACGTTTGTACAGTAGATTCACCATCAGAGAGAAGAAAGCTAGAGAGAACAATTTTAGGAAGTTTTTCCATCATATTCAACCGATTCTCACAAACTTTATCCCTCCCTGCATATTTCATGTACAGGAAGTTACATAATTGAATTTTAAATTATAAAGATAATATTTATCTATTGAACCCATATCTCACCATATTTACATAATAGTCCCATATAAATTGGGTTTGGGACTAATCCACCAAAGGTTTAATTAGCTATAGGTAGGGAACATTTAAGGTCAATTAAATAATAGACAAAGTACGTAGTGATTTTTCTTTTGATAAATTAAATAAGTTCTCAATATGTTGTTGTCGTATCCTTGTAAAAGCTTGAATCTTGAACGATATAGAGGCTCCCTCTTGTTGATTTTGCAAGCTAAGTCAGCCTCCATCGTTCCTTTTGTATAGCCTCAAGAAACTAGTTTACTTTTACTTGATCTCAATGCAAATTCCAATTTTTTGTGGGTCAATCAGCCTTTGTATAGGAAATTCATGATTTTCTTGAGATTCTCTGCAATAGGGGTGTTCACGAGCCTGGTCCCGTCCCGTCCCAATGAAAGGTTCAAGACAGCATTTGATGTCCCGGTCCCTGTCCCAATTACAGTTAAAGTCTTGATTTCTTTCCTCTTTGAAAATAGAAGTAGGTTTTCTTGTCACATGCTTGTGAAGACTTGCCATATAAATTTGGAATGTTTGGTGGTTTTGAAGACCCCGTCACCGATCCTACTAAGACACTACATCAGCTTGATGAAGATGTTAAATTGTTTGTCTCTGTCAGCCCCAGAGTGCTCGACTTTACATTAGACTGGGACTTTAAAGAAGCGCTCCAACATCTAAGACTCCTAAATTTCCTGTCACCTGAATCAAGGGCATTCAATATTCTATCCAATGTTACCCATATGACTCTGTTGATCGGTCCTGATGAAATATAAACATTATTATGTATTTGAAAATTTGAGTGAATCTATCTTCCTTCTGTTGCATTGTGAAACTTGAGGACCTAATATAGAAAAGATTATTCATGAGAAATCAGTCCTTAATTAAAAGTTAAATATGTTGACATTCTCCGTTATGTAGCAGCAGTATAAAATAAACTTGAGGAAGTAGAGAATATTTCTTCTCAAATTATTCATGATAATATGAAGATTGTCCTCCTAAATCTTCCCACTGTAATGGCAAAGGAAGTTTCTAAGTTGGGGAATCAGACTTAATCTCTTATCTCAAAAGTTATGTTTGGCTTTTTTGGCATTTTGTAGAATATACTGTACTCCCCCTATCCTATTTATTAACAACTTTCTCTCTTTGGATCTAGTCCTTAATATAAGTACTTTTTTTTATATCTAAAAATTTAGGCTACTTTTTCCTAGAGATGAGAAAATGGGTCGGCCAGACCTTAGAGGGCTGGTCCTTCATGGGCTCAAGTTTAAACAGGCTGGCCTGTTTAGGCCTGACTCACATAAAAGGGATATGTTTTGAAGCCTGGCCCTTTTACACTCGAGCTCAGGCCAGCACACAGGCTTTAGTCCCATTTAACAAGAAACTTTACTTTTTGCATTTTTCAAAGAAATGAAATTAAAACAATAAAATTCTTAATTTAAAACATAAATATTATTAAAGTATTAAATTTTTTATCTTTTTTGGTAAATATAATAAGTGGTTATTTGTCATAAAACAAAATTCTTCATGAGATAGAGACTCTACCTTCTCATTATTCAAATGTGTATTATTGGCCTCTCTTTTTGATAGTATGCATGATATTCAATCTTCCTCAAATACAATTAAAAAAATTGTTATTCTTTGTTTATCTTAGATCAATAAAAATTGATTATTTCAATATTTGATAAGGGAAAATTTCTTTGTGGAACTATTAATAACCAAATGAAATATTCTTAAAAATTGAGTAATTGTTTTTAAAAAGAAAAATTCAATAAGAAGACTTAAACGGGCTTAAACGAGCTGCTCACGGCCATACAGAGCCGGTCCGTTTAAGCTCGCGGCTCTTTAGGGCTGGCCTTTTTAAACCTGACTTCATTTTAAGACACTAAATCACAAGCCGGCCCTTGACTTTAACAGGTTTAAACTACTTTCCTGACTCTATTTTTTCTTTTTCTATCCTTATTAAATACATAAATTTAATTAAAAAAAATCTTGCATGCACCTGAAGCTCCACCTCATCAGTGATCGAATACACCACGTAGCATTATTTTAATCTTACATGGCAGTTTTAAAATCATAAAACTTAATAAATTATACTATGGGTCCCACCATCTCCTTTTTCTTAAATTACTATTTGCTCCCTGCAATCCTACTGTGGGTTATACTTTATATTACATGAGCATCTACTCTTCATTGTGACTGCAAAAAATGTTTCTAATTTGGCTGCTCCGACTTTTCCCTCTTTGAAACATTTAAGATGGTGAAGGAAAGTAAGAGGGAGAGGGGGGCCGTCGGAAACTGGGGAATTGGGGATGCAGTCAGTGGAGTATTAAGTCAGCCTCATGATGAGATTGGCAGATGCTGGGATCCAAGCTCTGGTTCAGTATTCATCCTTCATTTGTAACTCTGATTGAAGGAGATTCAACATATGGACTCCCTTTTATTATGTTTCATATAAAAACCCTTTTCAGCTACGATTTGGAAAGACTAAACTAAGACTTCTCAGAATACCTTCTTGATTAAACGAAGGTGATTTGCCCAAATACATGAAAATAATATGCAGTGGCTTAAGCTGTCAGAACCATTGATTTTCTAAGAGTTTTTTTTCATCCTTGTCTATGGTTGTTAGTGGACAATTTGGTACAGATCAAACATGATGCAGTCATGCAGGGAACAAGATAACCAGTATAGTTCAGAGTGAAAAAGATCAGTCCTTAATGGGTTGTTTTTTGGTATGATGGATATGGAGGAAAGGGAAAATTTTTATGATTTAGATTTAAAAAAAATTAGAAAAATGTGGTTATAAAAATTTAAAAAAAGAGAACATGTTGGATAAAAGAATAAAAGAATTAATTAAAAAATTTTAATTCCATTTCTTTAATTTTTTTTAAATCTAACTCAAAAAAAATTTACCCACTCTCTCTTTCCCTCCCTCCCCATACCAAACATCCCCTAAATCCATTGATATTCTCAGTTTTGCAACTTGACCGGAACTGGAAAAGAGACTTCAGAATTTTATGTACCCCTGTATAATATTGCTGTCCTTATATTATATTATACATATATACACACACGTCATGCAAATTAAGGGCCAAGAATTTTTAAACAAATTAATGGAGTTTGAATCCAGTGGACATCACATTTTGGTGTGAATCCAGAGTATCATGATTTGAACTTATGTTCTCCTTACAAGGGTAATTGACCACTTACCATCTTAACAAATTACTTGTTGGGTTAAGTAGCCATCCAATTTTATTTTTATAGATGGACATACATTACCATATCCAACGGTAGACACTATAGACAATGCAAGTTGCTAGATTAATCACGGATTTTTTTTAATTAAGAGGTGGCAATTAAACTAGTGTATTGTGTTAATAAATACTCCCTTCAGTTTTTAATATAAGTCATATTTACCTACTTTTTAAAATACTTTAATCATCCTCCTTAATGGATAAAAGGGACGGTAAGAGGGCTGAATTAATTTTAATGGAAAGCATTGGAGCTCAATGGAACCTAGCTGGCGCACAACAAGATGGGAAGGCCTTAGCTTGAAATGTGGAATTGAAGAAAAGGAGGACTTCTAGAGACCGGTCAAAAAGCTACACTAAGGAGGGCTGGAACGGAACTAACGGTAACAAGGGGAGTTAAAGAAATGAACTAGAGAGCTTTGGATTTTTCCGTCATTGGCTACCGATTCGGAAAAGAGGAAAACAAGAGAGAAGACTTTCGGGAAGCCTCGGAGACGAGGATTGGAGGTTCATCTATTCCTCTGGGTACGCTTCGTACACGCCGCCAAGTTCTCTTCCCTTTCCTTTACCGATTCTCCTGAGCATTTTCTTCAAGATCCAGCGATGGCCACAGCATATTTTCTGATCATTGAAGCTTTCTGCAATACAATGAGAAGCTGAACCTCTATACTTCCCTAAGAGAAGAGTCGATGCCTGAGTCTCAGAGCTAGAGAGGGAGTTTAATCAATATATTTGTACAGATTTGGATTTATTGTTACTGTTCAGGAACTTGAATTTTGATCTATAAATATTCTCTAATTGTGTGTTCTTTATGGTTGTTAAATCAAGATTTATGGACTGTAATGAGTTTAGGAGTATAATGCTTCCTATTTCAGAGTAGAAATTAGTGATAATGTTTAGCTCATTTGAATCAGATTTTATCGCTGGTTTGATTGCTTTTCAATGAGTATGGTTCCATATTCACCAAGGAGTTTTAAGCACATTACATTCCTTGAATCTTTGGATGCATAATCAAAATCTCTTCTTCGGTTTAACTCCAATAATTTGAGAGGCAATGAAGACTAGGTGAAGTTCTTAGGGAAGACCATTTGAACTTGATTTCTTCCACATCGAAATTTTTTTGTTTTCCTGTCACCTTCATTTCTTACACCCTAAAAATTCTTAAATAGTTGAAATAGGGGTATTAATAGATTCAGTGACAAATCACTAGTGCTTCTCTTAATTTGTTTAAGTGCTTTTGCAATTGAGATTTAAGGATTTCTAGCTCCTCAAGATAATCGACCTAGATTGTACTACTATATTACATATTTTAGTGACCTAGTATTTTGGTAAACCACATGACAGGTTTAATCAAATTGGCGCCGTTGCCGGGGAGCTTAATTTCCTTGGATTTCAATTGTTTGGGTGCTAATTAATTTGTCCTTGAATCAGCCTTGTGTTTTCAGTGGTTCTGCTTCATTAGGATTTCATTATTCTGTCTAAAAAACCACTCAAACCAGTCTTGTTTTACTATTGTGAGCATATGAATTGAAACTTTGCTGAGTTTTTTTTACCAAAAAAGGGGATAAACTACTATATGATCCAGATTTAAATAAGACCATAAGAGAACTAAAGAAATCTAAGAAGGCTGAGAAAAATATTGCTGCACATTTGGAACAATCTGCACACACACTACTACTTCTACATTTGCTATTAATTTGAGTGAATATGATTGTGCCTTTGAATCTGTTGAAGGATAATTTTTGGATACTCATTTTATTATGGCTGCTCATAATGTGAATACTAATGAAGATACTAGGAGTATGAGAGATATTAATGATGCTTCTGTTCATTGTGCTCCTAGAGGATTTTATGCGAATGTAGCTACTTTTGGAGGTGCTGGCATGCAGTCTGTGTTAGAGTGCATTCGTGTGGATATCGTTAGAGGGAGCGGATATGAGGTGTTGTCTCCTAGAGATCGAAAACCTGAATTGAACAAGGTGCAAATCCTTCTAACTCAATTTAAATGCCGTTGATAAATTCTCAATTAGGATCAGTGAAAATTTTAAAATTCTTCCGTTGTGCCTGCCAATCCTAACAGAGAGATCAGTCAAGCATGCATAATAATGATTGTGTAATAGTTGACAAACTATTTGCATAGGTTATTATAATTGAATTCATGTGAGTTTCAGCTTTGATTAATGTATTATCACTACAAAAAAAACGTGATTTAGTAACGGTTAAAAATGGGTATTAGTAGCGGTTTTAACCGTTATAAACAAGGTTAGTAGCGGTTACTAGAACCGCTACTAAATCGTATGTTACAAGCAGTTTTGTAGTGGTTATATAAAACCACTACTCAATCAAAAATAACCGCTACATCCTTTGTAGCGGTTCAACTTAACTGCTACAACACCCACATGGACAAAATTTTTTTCAGAGATATTTGTAGCGGTTATATAACACTACAAATATAAAAAATTGAAATTTTGAGAGCGAAAAAAAAATGACTTTTTTTATTTTATAGCGGTTAACAAACCGCTACAAATATAAAAAATTGAAATTTTGTTGGCGAAAAAAATGACATTTTTTTATTTTGTAGCGGTTAACAAACCGCTACTAATTTTGAATTTCATGAAATTAGTAGCGGTTTTCAAAACCGCTACTAATTTCATGAAATTCAAAATTGGCGCCAAAAAATTTAATTTGAGTTATAAAAAGGCGCGTTATTTAGTAGCGGTTTAATAACCGCTACAAATATTTAAAATTTTTTTAAAAAATATACGATTATTTGTTTCTGTTTTTTCAATATTAAATTAAATATTTTATTTTGTTATTATTTTATCTATTTCAATTAGCTTATTATTCAATAGTTTAACTTATTAATAAATAAAAAGGAAAAATGTAATTGAATTGGATTAGTATAAAATTTATATTAATAATATTATTAAGGATAGGTAGGTAATAAGGAATTATTATGTTATCTAATATAATGTAATTGTGTATGAAAAATAGATGAAAATGAGATATAGTTATGATATATCTAGAAAAAAAATGGTTAGAATAAATTTTATAGAAAGGAAAGAAGTATTCTAAAAAAAATTAAAAATCTTGTTATCATATTTGATCGTATTATTCAGCTCCTCTACTCATACGAAAGAAGTTGTAAATGAGAGAAAATGAAAGAAAGGTAAGGTGAAAAGAAATTGGGGAGTGTTTGAAATGAGTTGTGGTAAGGGTATTTATAGGGATCCACGTACTATTTGTAGCGGTTAATGTAGCGGTTATTAGTTAGTAGCTGTTATTTATATTTTTGTAGCGGTTTAATATTTATAGTGCTATTTGTAGCGGTTAATGTATCCATTTTGTAGCGGTTATTCATTTAGTAGCGGTTAATTTTTTATTTGTAGCGGTTCAATAACCGCTACAAATATTATTTTAATTTTTTTAAAATTTTTTTACATTATATTTTAAAAACAAATTTCATTTTTTGTAAAGACAAAAGCATAATTTGAATTTGATCACTTATCGTCGCCATCCCTATAGAAATTTTGTAGAAAAATTATTGTTATTGATGTATTATTAAATTTAAAAAATTTAATTCAAATGACATAGACTTAAAAAGACTCACCGCAGTAGAGGTAAATTGTCATCGCCTTCAGGGAAGTAGTTTTCAAAATCAGCTGGCTGAAATGGCTCACTCTCGTAGGCGATGTTATCGCCTTCACCCATGTCGTAAAGGTCTCTTGGCTTTAAATGAACGACCATGTGCCAATCCCTATGCCTCTCGTCCTCGACATAATAAACCTGATGTGCCTCTGAAGCTAGAATATACGGCTCATCATCTTGAGAAATACCAGTATGAATCGGCCATGAGAAATTGACTGATGTGATCCCTAGGTCGTCAGTTGTCAATCCCCGAGAAGTAGTGGTATTTTCCCACAAACACTTGAACAACGTCACGGTGAAACGGCCTTGATAATTAAGTTCGACCACATCAAGAAGCTTGCCATAGTAAGGGACGCCTCCGAACTGCATGTTGGCATCACTGCTGCTCGCATAACTCCTTGTCCCAAATGTGCCATAAACACCCGAATTCTGTGTTTGCAATCCTTGGTCCCGTGAAACCGTGCAAAACTTAAAACCATTGACATTGTATGATGTAAACCGTTTTGAATGTTCAAGAGGGCCGATTGCGAGAGCTCTGAAATCTGGTGAGTGTGGGTTGTGGTCATTAGTATTCTACGCGAAAACCAGCTCGGGAATTATCTGTGGACCCTCCTGTCAACTTCCGAGGATGTCTGTGTACGGATCCTGAGTTGACGCTTAACATGACTTCTGAATTCCCTGCAATTAATAATGGAAAGGCGTTAGTGAAATGAAAGTGAGAAATGTTATGAAAGATATAGATCGAATAACATGTGAGTGTGCAATTCTTACCGTATGAAAGGTTCAACTTGAGTGCAATTAATCAAGACATGTCTATGTACTTGGAACTTCTCAGTTGCCGTTAGTTTGAAGTTCTCAGTTGCTCCAACTGGTTTACCAACACGAGGGATAAATTCTCTTGATGTCGGTGCAGGTTCAGGACAATCGCCAACACGAGGCGGGCTGTTGAAAGCCGTCTCAAGATCATCAAAGTACCTTGAGCAAAAATATAGCACCTCATCCCCTATATAGCCTTTAGCTATAGAACCTTCTGGCCACGCCTTATTCCTCACGTAAGATTTTAATTTCCTAAGGAACCTACGAAGTACAGAAGAGAAAATTGATATAAAATGATGAAAAGGACGACTAGCAAACATTAAATACGGACAATAAATTAAAGCACATATTTAAAATGAGTACCTCTCAATCGGATACATTCAATGATATTGTACTAGTCCAGCGAGCTTTGTTTCATGAACGAGGTGGACTGTGAGGTGAACCATCACAGTAAAAAAGGACGGAGGAAAGATCATCTCCAAATGACAAAGCGTAAGAATGATTTTCGACTGCAGCTGATCAAGCTCCTCAAATATCAAAACCTTAGAACACAACTTCCAAAAGAAAGAACAAAGTTCCACTAAAACGATGGAAACATCGGGAGGAAGTGTATTCTTTATAGCCAGAGGGAGTAACTACTGCATAAGAACATGTGAGTCATGACTCTTCAGGCCAGCAACCTTTCGAGCCTACAAGTCGACACATCGAGAAATGTTGCTTGAATACCCATCAGGAACTTTTAATTTCTTCAACGTCGCGAGGAACACTTCCTTGTTCGGTTTTGTGAGGGTAAACTTTGCCGGTGGAAATCTGTCATGCTCATCTGGCCAAGCGTCTTCACGAACTCCCATGTCGCATAAATCTTTCCTCGCTTGAAGGTGATCTTTTGTCTTGCCGGGTTCGTTAAGCAGCGTATACAGCACATTGTCGCAAACATTTGTTCAATGTGCATTACATCAAGACTGTGGCGTAGTAAATTAGATCTTCAATATGGAAGCGTGACGAAAATACTTATCTTCTTCCACTACTGAGGAGCCGAAATCCTACACGTCTTTTGGCGAGTTTATGCTGAATCGTCGCTTTTTCCAAACTCGAAGTCAACATGCTCAAGCTACTGTAAGATATCTGTACCGGACAAAATCTGAGGTGGTCCTCTTTTGTCTAGTTTCCCATTGAAGTGATTCCGTTGCAATCTGAACTTATGCGTTCCATTGAGAAACCTCCGATGCCCCATAAAGCACCACTTTCGGCTGTAGGGAAGGCACAATGCGTCGGAGTCAAAATTGCAAGCTGGACACGCCGACCCAGTATGCACATTCCAACTAGATAATGTGCCAAGGCCAAGAAAGTCACTAATCGTCCACATCAAGGCTGCACGCATGTTGAACAAAGTCTTGCTGTGAGCATCGTACGTCTACAAGCCGACATTCCATAGGTCAAGCAATTCTGCAATAAGCGGTTGGAGATACACATTGATGTCATTGCCTGGTGCCTTTTTGCCTGGAATGATCATAGACATAATGAAAGAGCTTTGTTTCATACACAACCAGGGGGTAAGTTGTAGGGAACTAAGACTACCGGCCAAATACTGTAACTTGCGCTAAGATTCCCGAAAGGATTGAAACCGTCGGTCGACAACGCAAGCCAAACATTTCTGGGGTCAGTCGCAAAATCTGGAAAGTCGTTGTCAAACGTTTTCCAAGCAGCTGTATCCTACGGATGTCTTAATTTACCGTCTTTGTTTTTATCAACGGCATGCCACCTCATGTGCTCAGCAGTTTTAGACGACATAAATAATCTTTGTAGACAAGGTTTCAAAGGAAAGTACCTGAGAATCTTTGCAGGTTTCTTCTTCTGCTTTTCCCCCTTCTGAATTGTCTTGTACCTCGATGTGTGACATCTCTTACACGTCTCCCTGCTGGAATAATCTCCCCAATACAGCATACAATCATTTGGGCATGCATCAATCTTTTGATAATTCATCCCCAACCTGTTGATAATCTTCTTGGCCTCGTAGAACATTGTGGGAATCTCAGCGTCGGGGAATGCATCTTGTAATAAGTCGAGCAACATCGACATTCCCTTATCTGTGATCCCATACAAACACTTGATATGATACAATTTGATCAAGAAAGATAATTTAGAATATTTGCAACAACCTTGATATAAAGGACAATCTGCTTCATCCATCAAGCTAAAAAAATCCCAAGCTGCTTCATTCCTCATAAAAACCGGCTCAGAGCCGTGCACTTCTTCGTTAAAGTTGTCGCCTTGAAATCCAAACGCATCACGCACAGCATCATTCACAGGATCATCTTCATCTACTTGAACGCCTACTTGAGAACTTCGAGGAAGAGCATCGTCATATCTAATGCCGGCCTTCTCACCATGAATTGGCCAGAACGTATAGTCCTCAGGGAAAGGCTTCACAAGCAAATGTTCCTTCACAACATTTCATGCATGCCACTTCTTGAACTTTCATTTCCGACACGGACAGACGATCTTGCCGTTACAGCTGGCGTGAGTGAATGTGAAATCCAAGAAACTATTTAATCCGTACAAATATTTAGGAGAATTACGCGGCAACCTGATCCATGATTTATCCATAGCTACAAGTGAGAGAGAAGAAAGTATGGAGAAAAAGATGAGTGAGAAGATAATGACGAATGCCAAGAACCTTATATTCTGAAATTCCAATGTTTATAATTTTGTAACGGTTCTTAAACCGCTACACTAACCGCTATAGTTATAAAATATTAGTAGCGGTTATATATATAAAACCGCTACTAATTTTCAAGCCATTACACATTGGTGGGAAATTCAAAATTTATATGTTGAGTATTTGTAGCGGTTATATGTATAACACCGCTACTAATTTTCAAGCCGTTAACATTGGGGGAAAATTCAAAATTTACTTGTTGAGTATTTGTAACGGTTATATATATATAACTGTTACTAATATTAAAGCCGTTGGACAGCAAATTTAAAAATAATTTTTAATTTGTAGCGGTTATACATAACATAACCGCTACAAATGTATGAGTATTTGTAGCGGTTATTATTGTAAAACCACTACTAACATATATAGTTGTAGCGGTTTCACAAGAGAAACCGCTACAACTATATATATATATATTTGTAGCGGTTTTAACTTAAAACTACTACAACTATATATATTTGTAGTGGTTTTAACATAGAACCGCTACAAATATATATGCTTTATTTTTTTTTTAAATTTAGAAATATAAATAATATTATTGCAATTAATTCATAAATTCAACAACGCGATCTAATAATATAAATATAATTATATTAAACACAATAAGAAAGTTATGAAATACAAACTCATATATATATATTTACAAATGTTTCAACAAAAAAAAAGTCCTAAACTAAGTAGCTGGGGGCTGATCATCTGGTGCTCCCTCAGGTGCTGCTAGATTGGGTCGCTGCGCAGAGTGAACCGCACCATCGTCATCAGCAGGAGGAGGAGGAGGAGGAGTAGTACTCGGGACAACGTAGGGAGGGACAGGGGGAACCTCTGGATGCTGCTCGTCCGGGAACAGGCGACTCCATGACTGCTCGAGCATGTTGTTCACGATTTCACGCCACTGCGTCTGCTGAGCGTAGATCAAATCAGCGTGCAGCTGCATCTGCTGCATATGCTGCACCTGCATCTGCTGCTGCTACTGCTGTGCCATCTGCTGCTCCAAATCTGACCGCAGCTGGTCAATAGACTCGTCCCTCAGACGTCTGACCCCTCTAGAGCTGCCAGCCTCAGAGGTAGCGCTCCTACCGTAGACCATGCTAGGTTTGGCGCCTATTCCCATCCCCTGCACGCGTCCGGGGTGCTCAGCCTGAGCCAGACCCGCCTTCAAAGGAGCCGTTGGGTCCACTGACCCCTGTAACTCCTCAGGCTGGGTCTGTCGCAACTCAGCCTGCGACTACTGCATCCGCTCCTGCCATTTTATGAAACAATTACTAATTAGCATTTTTCATTATTAACTTGGTTTTATAAAAATTATAATAATAAAATTACTTACAATGGCCGCCTCTGCTTGCTGAGAGGTCGCAATCCCGTCACGGTGTCTGTGTGTGATGGCGTACAACTCCCCATAGTCCGTCTGACGGTTCTCTTGCTGTGCCTTCGTCTCCTGAAACAATTACAAAATTCAATTAGTATTATGAAATAATCAGCTAAAAGTAAGTAGTGATATTTTGAAAAGTTACCAGCTCGCTATAAGTCACAGCAAAGGTCTTCGATCCTGCTGTGTAGTGGATCGTCTGCTGCGCCTGGATCTCGGTGTTCCTCTGAGAAAGCTCCTGGAAAAAAAAATATTAAATGTATTATAATTTAAAATTAAATACAAATTAAATTGAAAATATAATTTAATATTTAACAATTACAAAATTATATATAAAAAATCTAATAAATACATTACCTATGCCTCAGGGCTCCTCCTGAACTGGACGAAACTCGCCTAGTCATTTGGCGGCACGCCGTCCGGGACGCTCTCGATCAGCTGCTCCAGAGGCATCGTCCCGTCCTTATCCACCCTGTGGAAGAGATGGTTCCTCCTGTTCCTCCAGGCGTCACCCATCTTCACGAGGGCGTACCTCTTCCGGTTGGCCCGGACGGCAAACCGCAGTTGAAAAAAAATTATTTAAATATCAATAATTACAAAAAACATAATTTAAAAAATATTAATTAAATAGAATTAATTACAAAAAATATTAATTAAATAATTTTAATTACCTGAACCACCTCCTCCCAAGCCTGGTCCTTCGGCCCCCTCGGAACGTGCCTCCACGTCTTGAAGTGAAGGGGGAACCGCATCCAATTCGTGCCCAGGTCGTTCAGGAAGCGGTTGAGCAGGTCACCCCCATTGTGGATGGGCTGGTCAGTGCCCTCATTCCACGACACTATAACTCGCAGGCTCCGGTCCAAGTTGTTCACACTGGCCACGTCTAGCCTCCTCGTCGAAACGTTCCCCTGCTCGTCTGCACAGTTTACCACACGTTAGATAAATTGTAATTCAAAGTTAACATTTCTAATTTAAATAAATAATTTACTAAATTAAAAAATTAATTTACCTTAGACTTGCACCTCAAACCCAGTGGACCGCGAAGACGACCCTCGTGGGTTGTTCTACTCCCAAGCATCCTCTTCATCGAGGAACTGCTCCATCTCCCTGAATCCAATCGGGATCTAAAACTCCTCCTCGTTGAGGAAGTCCTCGACGCTAATATCTGGCCCGCCAACCTCAGGCACCTTTGGTGTGGTCGTCTCCTGTGGGATCGTCTGCGGTGCCTGTGGTAGGGCCGACTCCTATGGGGGGATGGGCTAAGATGCCGCGGTCGCCCTGCCTCCGCGCTGCCCCCTCCCTCTGCCCCCTGCCCGGCTGCTTCCACCCTGTAAAATCAGTCTGGGGACCTCAGGGGCCTTCCCCTTATCCTCTCTTGAAGCCATATCAACTGTACAAATCAAAACAAAAAAAAATTAGTCGCATTATTATGCAAAAATCTAATAAAAATACAAATATAAATAAAATACGTGTTATATACGTACCTCAAGTGCAAATACTGAGAAATACTGTAGCAAAAACTCCTACACAGACGTCTGAACGCTCAAATCTTGAAGAAATCACTCAGAGAAACCCCAGGAAACAAAATGAGCAAAAGGAGAAATGAGGGAGGCGGTGGCTTAAATAGGCCAGATTTTAGTAGCGGTTATTCAAATAACCGCTACTATAACCGCTACAAATAATTAAATTTGTAGCGGTTCTACAATAACCGCTACAAATGATAACAACGTTTGAAATCTATAGCGGTTATTGCCCAAAACCGCTACAAATGTCGAGACTCTTGAAATTCTGTAGCGGTTATAGGGGTATAACCGCTACAAACTGCTGACCTTTGGTATTTTGTAGCGGCTCGGTTGCTGTAACCGCTACAAATAACCGCTACACTGTTGGCGGGGCTTGGTCGCACCAAGTGGCAGGAATATTGTAGCGGTTTCTGTGCATTAACCGCTACAAAATCACTGCTACAAGTTTTGGAGGGAATTTCGCGCCAAATTTCTAGCGGTTTTGTGTACCCAACTGCTACAAAGAAAGCTTGCTGCTACAAATTTGTAGCGGTTTAGGTGAAAACCGCTACAAATACTATAATTTGTAGCAGTTTAATATAACCGCTACAATTGCACCTCTACAAAATACCTTTTTTTTTAGTGTATATACATGTAAAAACTAAGAAGTGGGTTGCAGTTCTGCATACTTCCTAAATATGCATTTTTGATTGAGTGGTCAATGCTCTACTTTGTTCATATCCATCACAGCCTTGCTAACATTATAGCCTAAAGAAAGACCTCTTGATACATAAATTCTCATGATTTTGAGTGGTGGAGATATTAGAGCTTTGGCAAGTTTATGATAGAGGCTAGCCTATGAGAGAGGAGAGAAAGAACCCTATATGATTGAGAGGAGAGAAACACTAATTCTTGTAAGTCCTTGATGTCTATTACTAGTTACAAGATTGTGCATTAAAATGGTTATTTTGTCTGGATAATTGCAAGTTTCTGTAATAATTGTAAAGATGGAAGTGGGAAGATTAAAGTGCTCATATTTTAATTAAAGTTTGCTGCAAAAATGATTACTGAGAACTGGATTATGGACTGAGATTTATTTGCTTAGGAGTGCAAATGCTCTAATGTGGGAGAATTTGATAAGTTCATTTTATTACCACACTTTCTATAGATTTTATTGTTGATTAGAGCTTTTTCATGGGTTAAAAATATATAATTTGTCATGATATGAGAACATGGATGCCGCCTGATATTTTTGCTAAATGCAGGGGTAAAATGGAGAGAATAACAAGAGTTGAAAAATGGATAAAAGGAACGGAAAGAGGGCTGAATTAATTTTAATGGAAAGCATTCAAGCTCAATGGAACCTAGCTGGCGCACAAACAAGATGGGAAGGCCTTAGCTTGAAATGTGAAATTGAAGAAAAGGAGGACTTCTAGAGACCGGTCAAAAAGCTACACTAAGGAGGGCTGGAACTAGGGATGAGCAAAAACCCGGTGGTCCGGTCCAGTCTGGTCTGACCCGAGTTGGTCCGGTCCGGTCTAGTCCAGTCCAAATAAGAAATATAATAAAATCGGACTAGACTAGACCAAATTGACTGGTCGGGTTGGATTGCATTCCAAACCAAGGGACCAAACCACCTAGACTGATCCAGTCTGGTCCAAGTCAATTTCTTAAAAAATATTTTTATAATTTAGATGTTATTTTTTATTTAATGTTGTTAGAGTTTTTTTAAGGATTTATAATCAAGTTTTATTTTTTATGATGATTTTTATATGATTATAGGTATTTTTATTATCTTAGTTATATTTATCATGTTTAAATCTTTTTTCTCAACATATTATTTTTATTGTTGTTGGATATTCTTATAGATTAATGATGTTTTAATTTTTGGTGACATATTTTATATTATTATAGGTATTTTTGTGGTCCTAATTATGTTTAATAGGTTCAAATTTTTCTTTCTAAAGATAAAAAAATAAAAAAAAATATTAAATTTAGGTCTTTGACTACCTGGACCAGTCCAAGTAGTCCACCAGACCCGGTCTAGTCCAGCCCGACCTCGAGTTGGTGCTGGACCAGACTAAACCACAGACTACTTTGTACAACCCGAGATCTTCTCAAGACCATACCTCGGGTTGATCTCAAACCTGGTCCAGTTTAGTCCATGCTTATCCCCAGCTGGAATCAAACTAACGGTAATAAGGGGAGTTAAAGAAATGAACTAGAGAGCTTTGGATTTTTCCGTCATTAGCTTCCGATTCGAAAAAGAGGGGAAAAAGAGAGAAGACTTTCACCAAGCCTCGGAGACGAGGATTGGAGGTTCATCTATTCCTTTGGGCACACTTCGTACACTTCGCCAAGTTCTCTCACCTTTCCTTTACCGATTCTCCTGAGCATTTTCTTGAAGATCCAGCGATGACCACAGCATATTTTCTGATCATTAAGGCTTTCCACAATACAATGAGCAGCTGAACCTCTTTACTTCCCTAAGAGAAGAGCCGATGCCTGAGTCTCAGGCCTAGGGAGGGAGTTTAATCAATATATTTTTACAGATTTGGATTTATTGTTACTGTTCAGGAACTTGTTTTTTGATCTTTGACTATTCTCTTATTGTATGTTTTTTATGGTTGTTAAATCAAGATTTATGAATTGTAATGAGTTTAGGAGTATAATGCTTCCTGTTTCAGAGTAGAATTAGTGATAATGTTTGGCTTGTTTGAATCAGATTTTATCGCTGGTTTGATTGCTTTTCAATGAGTATGGTTCCATATTCACCAAGGAGTTTTAAGCACATTACATTCCTTGAATCTTTGGATGCATAATCAGAATCTCTTCTTCGGTTTAACTCCAATAATTTGAGAGGCAATGAAGGCTAGGTGAAGTTATTAGGGAAGACCATTTGAACTTGATTTCTTCCACATCGAAATTCTTTTGTTTTCCTGTCGCCTTCATTTGTTACACTCTGAAAATTCTTAAATAGTTGAAATAGAGGTATTAATAGGTTCAGCGACATATCACTGCAAAGTGCTTCTCTTAATTGTTTAAGTGCTTTTATAATTGAGATTTAAGGATTTCTAGCTCCTCAAGAGAATTGACCTAAATTGACCTAAATTGCACTACTATATTACATATTTTAGTGACATAGTATTTTGGTAAACTCACACGATAGGGTTAATCAATATGTGTGTGTACTCTTTCATTCGGGAAACGTTTATTGTAAAATTAAGTTTTATAGTAGTATTATTTATTCCCCATGAGTTGTTACATCTTCCTGGCCACATATAACTACCATGATGAGGCAACGCGAACCTGCACTTGCGATTCTTTCCTTCCTTTGGCTCCTTCTGTGAATTTGAATACAACATGTTGACGTTCTGTGAGTAAATATATAATCGCCCGAGTAATAACACGCACATTACCAATTAATTAGCAGCCAGTTGGTGTGATTACTTGTTGAAATGTAAACAGCACGACAAAAAAACATCTTAATTTTAAAAAAAAACTAGAACAAAATGATCAACCAATGGTATTCCTAGAGTACGTAAGTATTTCTCTCATTTTGAAACCTTCTTGGTAGCATATTTCATGCTCATAAAAATGATGAACATGGATTTTGGATAGGTGCTCATGGATGAGCACCCAGATCTGAATCTTCCAAGTCTAGTATAGACTGTGTCCAAATATAATTATTTTTCTTTTTATTTCTTTAAAATATTATTTTAATAGGTAAATAATTTTAAATAAAGATATAATCTCTTAACTATTCGATTAATTTTTTTCAAAATGATTGTTTTAATTTGAAAATCATCTATTTAATCATACTTACATACTCTAGAGTATGAGTCATTAGTCAATTAGAATTAAAATTATATGAGTTGTTATGTTTTCATTGGATAGATAAAGTTCAGATAATGTAGTACTCTAGAGTATGGAAGTATTTCTCTCAATATGGATAGTCTTTAGATGAGCACTCCATTTATTAATGATACAAGTTAGGGGTCAGACTTGATGTCTCTCATCTCAAAAGTTATACTTGCCTTTTTTGGTATATATAGTATTAATATTATTATCAAATATTAAACCGCATTCAACTTATCTTTATTTCAGACGGGCAAACCACGGACTCCTTCTGCTAGAAGTTAATATCTTTGGCTTCATCTAACCGTCGGCATGCAACAATGATTAAAAAAAAATGAATTTATGAATGTAGGAATCCAATTTATGAATAATATATATATATATATATATATATATATATATATATATATAATGATCAATAAACTTACCATTATTTTATGGGTAAAGGATTAAAGGTGCACCCAATATCCTAAAATATTTTTTCAGATGTATCCAATACCCTAAGTTATTTATGATGCAATTTCACCTTAAAGTAATTAAAATGGGGCAATCCCATCGGCCTGTAAAAATGGGAAACGTCCATTAAGAAATATTTACATCTGGACATTTTCATATTTTGAAGGCTGCCACGTAACGAAATGAAGGTCCGTCCCTTCCCTTGACTACCTCGCCGACTCCATTAAAGTTTGACGGGCCCCGCTTCTTCACATTCACTCCTTATATTCCTTCCCTTCTTGTCCAATCTTGCTGTAGATTCAAAAGAATTTCTTACTGGATTTGTATGGCTTTGGGGGCTATTTTTTCGTCTCTGCAGCCATGGAGGTCGCCGTCGCCATCATTGGTCCAAACTCTAGTGTCCGTCAACTACGAGCTCGTCTGTTGATTCTCTAGGCGTTGGTTCTTTCAGCGCAATAATTTGTGGGTGTTCATTCTTGTTGAGAACAAAATGGGCAAAGATGGAGGACGCTTTGGCAGCCGCCGTTGAAGAACGAAGGAAGCTGGGGACAAGAAGGGAAATCACAGGGTGGTTTTGTGGAGTGTTTGGGAGGGAAGGGATGGACCTTCATTTCATCACGTGGCAGCCTTCAAAATATGAAAGGGAGAATCACTCCTAGGTTCTAAGGAAGAAGATATTATCAGAAAGGTCCTTAGTTACTATCTCAAAGCGTGTATTCACAACCTGTTGAATATGTTTTACAACCTCGAGGGACCTTTCGGATAATATCTTCCTTCCTTGAGACCTAAGAATGATTTTCCCAATAAGAAAATGTCCAGCTGTAAATATTCCTTAACGGACGTTTTCCATCTGAACAGTTTGGATGGGATTACCCCATTTTAATTACTTTAAGGTGAAATTGCGCCATAAATAACTTTAAGACATTTAGTGCACCTAAAAAATACTTTAAGCAATGGTTCACCTGTACCCTTACTTTATTATGAGGTTCTAGTGGTTGACCCAAAAGGAAAATGACTAGCGCAGTGTCTGAGCAAAATCATCCCCATATATATCCAAGTACTTTCATCTCATTACCCAAAACGCGTCTACCTTACCCATCTGATCTTCTTCCACTATTAGTTCTCTCACCGTTTGATCTCGCTTTCTCAGCCACCACAACGATGTCCAACATTGATATTCATCCAAAAGTTTGCAGATTCCTAGGCTTCGTGTCATGTGTACTGTGATTCATCTGTTATGCCTTGAGCCCCTCATTCGATGACCTGTTTGGACACTGGACTTTGTTAAAGATCCTTTTCTACTCTACTCTGAGCACCATATTCTGCGTCTTGACGCTCTTTGTAAAAAAGTTGCCCAAGTTCTCTAGGGCTTTATTGTTGAAAGCATAAGTAGGGTATATGGCTCTCATTCTCACCTCTCTAATCTTTTTAAGGAGACTGATGAAAACAACAACATGGGGCAGACGACAAGGGACGAGGAAGGAATATGTTAACACTACAAAAAAACTGTGATTTAATAGTGGTTAAAAGTGTGTTTAACTGCTACAAACATAATTAATAGCGATTCAAGAAACCACTACTAAATTCAATTGTGCAAGTATATTTGTAACGGTTATTTTTAACCGCTACTCATGAGAAAAAACCGCTACTATCTTCGTAGCGGTTAACTAGAACCGCTACAACATCTCAATCTGAGGAACCTTTTCTTGGTAATTTGTAGCGGTTATACTAATTGCAAACCATGAATATTGGATGGCCGAAAATGAAAAAGAAAATTTATCATCATATTTGTAAAAGTTATAAAATCGCTACAAAATTCAATTTAAAAAGGGCTGAAAATACCTTAACCACTACAAAAGTGAATTTTAAAAAGGTGGGAAAGATTAGTAGCGGTTACATAACCGCTATTAATTCCAATAAAATTCAAATTTTGCTCCAAAAATTTAGTCTGGTTTTTAAAAATATATTTGTATCGGTAATAAAACCGCTACAAATTTCAGAAAAATTTTAAAAAAATACAATTATCTGTTTCCATTTTGTTAATATTAAATTAAATAGTTTATTATTTTAATAGTTTAGCTGAGTATTCGAAAAGTTTATCTGAGTTTAGGTCATTTATAATTTTAAAGCAATGATTTAATTAAATTAGATAAGTTTGAAAATTGTATTGATAATATTATTGGGGATACGTAGGTAAATAAGGAACTATTATATTGTCCGCTATAATATGATTATGATTATGTAAATAAATACCTGAAAAAAAATAGTGAGAATAAATATTATACGAAAGAAAAAAGTATTGAAATAAAAAATTTAAAAATTTATTACCATATTTGATCACCTTGTTAAGCTCCTCGGCTCATAGAAAAAAAAAGTAAAAATGAGAGAAGATGAAAGAGTGGTAAGGTGGAAAGAAATGGAGGAATGTTTGAAATGAGATGTGGTTAGGGTATTTATAAGAATCTGCATGGAACTTGTAGTGATTTGTGTCACGGGTTTGTAGTGGCTTTAGTTTTGTAGCGGTTATTTTTGTTTTTTGTAGTGGTTTTATAACCGCTACAAATATTTTTTTTAATTTTTTTTAAAAAAATTTTTTTAAAAAAAACAAAAACATAATTTGTATGATTAGTCATCCGTGCCATTCCTACAGAAATTGTATAGAAAAATTGTTAGCAATGTGTTTTTTTGTTAAAAAAATTTAATTAAAATGATATGAATTTAAAAAACGCATCAAACTATAGGTAAATTGTGATCGCCTTCAAGGAAGAAGTTTTCGAAATTGGTGGGCTTCAATGGCTCACTCTCGTAGGTAATGTTATCACCATCACCCATGTCGTAAAAGTCTCGAGGCTTGAAATGAACAACCATGTGTCAATTCCTATGTCTCATCCTCAACATAATAAATTTGGTGTGCCTCGGAGGTAAGAATATACGGCTCATCATCTTGAGAATGACCAGTGTGAATTGGCCGCGAGAAATTTATCGATGTGATAACTAAGTCGTCAGTTGTGAGTCCCCGGGAAGTAGTGGTATTTGCCCACAAACACTTGAATAGCGTAACGGTGAAACGGCCTTGGTAATTAAGTTCCACGACATCAAGAAGCTTTCCATAGTAAGGGACGCCTCTGAACTGCATGTTAGTGTCACTGCTACTCACATAACTCCTTGTCCCAAAGTTTCCATAAACTCCAGAATTTTGAGTTTGCAATCCTTGATCACGTTAAACTATGCAAAATTTGAAACCATTGACATTGTAAGCTGTAAACCTTTTTTGCATGGTCAAGAGGACCAATTGCGAGAGCTTTGAAATCTGGCAAGTGTGAGTTGTGTTCATTCAGTATTCTGTGCGCAAACCAGCTTAAAAATTCTCTGTGGACCTTTTTGTCAACTTCGGAGGATGTTTGTGTACGGATCCTGAGTTGACACTTAACATGACTTCTAAATTCCTTGCAATTAATCATAGGAATGCGATAGTGAAATGAAAGTGAAAAATGTTACGAAAGATATAGAATAACATGTGAGTGTACAATTCTTACTGTATGAAAGGTTCAACTTGAGTGCAATTAATCATGACATATCTATGTGCTTACAACTTCTCAGTTTCTGTTAGTTTAAAGTTCTCAGTTCCTCCAAATGGTATACCAACACGAGGGATAATTTCTCCTGATATTAGCATGGGTTCAAGACAATCATCTACACGAGGCAGTCGATTGAAGGCGGTCTCAATGTCATCAAAGTAGCTTGAACAGAAATACAGGACCTCATCCCCTATATAACCTTTAGCTATAGAACCTTCTGGCCAAGCCTTATTTCTTACATAAGATTTCATTTTCCCAAGAAACCTACAAAGTGAAGAAGGGCAAAATGATACAAAATGCTAAAAAAGGTGACTAACAAACATAAGTACTATTAATGATTCACATATATAAAAAGAGTACCTCTCAATAGGATACATCCATCAATATTGAACTAGGCCAGCGAGCTTTGTTTCATGAACAAGGTAGACTATAAGGTGAACCATCATAGTGAAAAAGGATGGAGGAAAGAGCATCTCTAAATGACAAAGTGTAAGAATAATTTTGGATTGTAGCTGATCTAGCTCTTCAACGATCAAGACCTTGGAACACAACTTCTGAAAGAAAGAACAAAGCTCCACCAAAATGATTGACACATAAGGAGGAAGTGCATTCTTTATAGCCAGAGGAAGTAACTGTTACATAAGCACATGTGAGTCATGACTCTTCAGGCCAGCAACCTTTCGAGCCTGTATGTCAATACATCGTGAAATGTTGCTTGAATACCCATCTGGAACTTTTATTTTCTTCAAAGTCACGAGGAAAACTTCCTTGTTCAGTTTTGTGAAGGTGAACTTTGCCAGCTGAAATATTTCATGCTCATCTGTCCACGCATCTTCACGAACTCCCATGGCACATAACTCTTTCCTCGCTTGAAGATGATCTTTTAACTTTCTCGGTTCATTAAGCAGCGTATATAGCATATTGTCGCATACATTTTTTTTCAATGTGCATGACATCAAGACTGTGGCGAAGTAAATTAGAATTTCAATATGGAAGAGTGAAGAAAATGCTTATCTTCCTACATTGTTGAGGCGCAAGATTCTTGACCCTCTTTCGGCCTGCTTGTACTGCATCGTCACTTTTTCTGAACTTGAATTCAACATCCTCAAGCTGCTGTAAGATGTTTGTGCCGGATAAAGTCTGAGGTGGCCTTCTTGTTTCTTATTTCCTATTGAAACGATTCCATTGCAATCTAAACTTGTGCCTTTTATCGAGAAACCTCTAATGCCCCATAAAGCACTACTTCCGACTGTGGGGAAGGCGCACTGCGTCAGAGTCAAAATTGTAAGCTGGACAAGTCGAGTCAGTATGCACATTCCACCTGGATAATGTCCAAAGCTAGGAAAGTCACTAATCATCCTCATCAAGGCTGCACGCAAGTTGAACAATGTATTTCTGAAGGCGTCGTATGTCTCGATACCAACATTCCACAAGTCAAGCAATTTCGCAATAAGCGATTGGAGATATACATCAATGTTATTACCCGTGGCCTTTTCATCTGTAATGATCATAGACAAAATGAAGGAGCTTTGTTTCATACACATCTAGGGGTAAATTGTACGGAACTAAGACTACCGGCCAAATACTGTAACTTGTGCTAAGATTTGCAAATGGATTGAAATTGTCGGTTGCCAAAGCAAGTCCAACATTTTGGGGGTCAGCAACGAAAGATGGAAAGTCTTTGTCAAACATTTTTCAGGCGTCTGCATCCTGAGGATGTCGTAATTTACCATCTTCATTCTTATCAACCTCATGCCACCTCATATGCTCTGCCGTTTTAGACGACATAAACAATATTTGTAAGAGAGGTTTCAAAAGGAAGTATCTGAGAATCTTTGTAGGTTTCTTCTTTTACTTTTTTCCCTTTTGAATTGTCTTATACCTCATGTGTGACATCGCTTACAAGTCTCCCTGCTGTCATCGTCTCCCCAATACAGCATACAATTGTTAGGGCATACATCAATTTTTTTGTAGTTCAAGCCCAATTTGTTAATTATTTTTTTGGCCTTGTAGAACGTTGTGGGAATCTCCACGTCACGGAATGCATCTTGTAATAATTCCAGCAACATTGACATTCCCTTATCTTTGATTCCACACAAGCCCTTGATATGATACAACTTGATCAAGAAAGATAATTTAGATATTTTTGACAACATTGGTATAAAGGACTATTTACTTCATCCATCAAGCTGAAAAAATCTCGAGCAGCTTCATTCTGCATGAACACCAAATGCATCACGCACAGCATCATTAACAGTATCATCTTCATCCAGTTGAACTCCTACTTGTAAACTTCGAGGAAGAGCATCATCATATCTCATAGCGGCCTTCTCACCATGAACTGCCCAGAACGTATAGTCTTCCAGGAAAAGCTTCAAAAGTAAATGTTCCTTAACAACATGTCATGCATGTCACTTCTTGAACTTGCATCTTCGATATGGACAGACGATCTTGCCATTACAACTAGCGTGAGTGAATACGAGATCCAAGAAATAGTTTAATTTGTACAAATATTTCAGAGAATTACGTGGCAACCTTATCCATGACTTATCCATAGCTACTAGTGAGAGAGAAGAAAGTATAGTGAAAAAGATAAGTGAATAGAGAATGACGAATACCTAAAACTTTATATTCAGAATTTCCAACGTTTAATATTTTTTAGTGGTTCAGAAAGCGCTATAATAACCGCTACCATATTACAAATTTGTAGCGGTTATATGAGTAAAACCGCTACAATACCCACTACCAATTTTCAAGCCGATGGATCAAATTGATCAAGAATATGTCTTAATTTTGTAGCGGTTCTATACAAAAACCGCTACTAATATATATTTGTAGCGGTTATAAATTGTCAACCGCTACAAATGTCAAGAATAGAATAATTTCAAATTTTAAATATTTTAACTTTGTGGTGGTTATTAGAAAAAAAAACCGCTACAAATATTAGTAATCGTTGGACAAATTTAAAACAAAAATTTGTTTTCAATTTGTAGCAGTTATTGGTGTAAACTACTATAAATTAGAACAAAGTAGGAGGAAATTCAAAATTGAAATGTTGAATATTTTTAGCGGTTATTACTTTAACTGCTAAAAATATCCAACATTTGAATTTTGAAATTCCCTCCCATGGTTCTTTACATTTGTAGTGGTTTGTACTCATAACCGCTACAAATATTCAACTGACTTTGTAGCAGTTTTTGACCTTAACCGCTACAAATATTGTTAATTTTTTTTAATATTTGTAGTGGTTTTTTTTATAAAACCGCTACAAATATATATAATTATTTTTTTTGTGGTTAGTTTTAGAAATATAAATAAGACTATCGTAAATGCAACATAAATGTAACAAAGCAGTCTAAAAATATAAATATAACTATGGTAAACGCAATAAAAATTCAAGTTCTAAAAATAAAATATCTAGATTTATTTACAAATGTTTCAAAAAGAAAAAGTAAATATGTCATAAACTAAGTAGCAGGAGGCTGATCATCTGGTCCTCCCTCAAGTGGGGCACCCTCAGGTATTAGTGGATCGGGGTGCTAGGCAGAGTTAACAGCACCATCATCATTAGCAAGAGGGGGAGGAGGAGGCTGGACGACAAACCGAGGGACAGGAGGAACTTATGGATGCTACTTGTCTGGGAACAAGCGACTCCACGATCGCTCGAGCATGAAGTTTGTGATATCACGTCACTGCGCATACTGAGCATAGTAGAAATTGGCCTACTGCTGCTGCTAAGCTATTGCAGCCTGTGTTCAAGCCAAATCTGAGCGCAGCTCCTTAACAGACTCATCCCTCAGACATCTGACCCTGGATGTCTATTCTCTAGAGTTGCCAGCCTTAAAGGCGGCGCTCTTGCCATAGATCATACTAGGTCTGGCACCTATCCCCATCCCCTGCAAGCGTCCGAGGTGCTCAGCCTGACCTAGACCCACCTTCAAAAGAGCCGTGGGGTCCACATACCCTTGTGACTCCTCGGCTTGGGTCTCTCATAGCTCAGCCTAGACTACTGCATCCTCTCCTGCCATTTTATGAAACAATTACTTATTGGCATTTTTCATAATAAAGTTGGTTTTATAAACAATATAATAATGAAATCACTTACAATGGCCACCCTTGCCTGCTGAGAGGTCAAAGTCCTGTCAAGGTGTCTGTGTGTGTAGCGAACAACTCCCTATAGTCCGTATGACGGTTCTCCTGCTATGTCTTCCTCTCCTTAAACAATGACAAAATTAAATTAGTATTATCAAAACAAATACATTCTTTATAATATGAAATAACAAGCTCAAAGTAATTGATATTGTGAAAAGTTACCAGCTCGCTGTAAGTGATAGTAAAGGTCTTCGATCCTGCTGTGTGGTGGATTGTCTGCTACCCATGGCACCTCATGTTCCTCTGAGAAAGCGCCTTAAAAAAAACAATATTAAATATATTAAAACAATATAAAACATTTATAATTAATAAAATCATAAAATTAAATAAATTTAAATTATAATTTAATAATTATAAATTACAAAATTATATATAATTAATCTAATAAATACATTACTTGCCCCTCAACGTTTCTCCTGAATTGGACGAAACTTGCCCAGTCGTTCGGTGGAACACCATCCGGGATGTTCTCGATCAGCTACTACAGAGGCATCATCCCATCCTTATCCATACTGTAGAAGAGACGATTCCTCCTCTTCCTCCAGTCGTTGCCCATCTTCATCAGCATGTACCTCTTCCGGTTGGCCCGGACACTCAACTGTAAAAAAAATTTAAATATGACTAATTACAAATAAGACAATTAAAAAATATTAATTAAATAGAATAATTACAAAAAATATAGTATAATTAAATACTATTAATTACCTACACCACCTCCTCCCACGCCAGGTCCTTGGCCCCTTCGGAACGTTCCTCCACGTCCTGAAGTGAATGGAGAACCACATCCAATTCGAGCCCAGCTTGTTCAAGAAACGGTTGAACAGGTGACCCCTATTGTCGATGGGCTGGCCCATGCTTTCATTCCACAGCACTACAACTTGTAGTGTCTAGTCTATGCTGTTCAAATCGGCCATGTGCAACCTCCTCGTGGACATGTTCCCCTACTCATCTGCACAATTTACCACACATTAAATAAATTATAATTCAAATTTAACATTTCAAATTTAAATATATAATTTATTAAATAAAAAAATATATTTACCTTGGACCTGCACCTCAAACCTAGTAGATCACGAAGACGACCCTTGTGAGTTATTCTGCTTTCGCGCCTCCTCTTGGTCGAGGAACTGCTCCATCTCTTTGATCCCAATCGGGATCTTGAAGTCCTCATTCGCATCATAGTCATCGATACTGATATATCCCTCTACCAAATCAAGCACCTCTGGTGCGTTCGTCTCTTATGGGACCGTCTGCGGTGCCTGTGGTAGGGCTGACTCCTGTAGCTGCTGTGGGGAGATGGGCTGAAATGGCTTGGTAGCCCTCCCTCCGCACTACCCCCTCCTCTGCTGCTGCTACCCCGCAGAATCGGTCTTGGGACCTCGGGCTCCTTCCGCTTGTCCATTCTTGAAGCCATATCAACTACAAAAATTCAAACAAAAAATAAACCAATTTAGTCACATTTATATGTAAAATTATAATAAAAATAAAAATAAAATAAGTATTGTCCCTATCTCAAGTGATAATAAGAAATGCTAGAGAGAAAACTCTCCGACATGCGTCAAAATGCTCAGATCTGAAGGAAAACTCTCAAAGAAACTTCAGAAAATAAAATGGCCAAATGGGAAAAAGTAGAGGTGGCAATCCTTTTATAGTTGTGGATTTTGTAGCAGTTATTGAAAAAATCGCTACAAAAAAGCTAGGGCAGCAAAATTTTGTAGCGGTTATGAAATAATGGCTACAGATGTGCTGACCTTTGAAGTTTTGTAGCAGTCATGAAAGCATAACAGCTACAAATGTGTGACCTTTGAAGTTCTGTAGCGGTTCTGGAAACATAACCACTACAAATAGGTGACCTTTGGTATTTTGTAGCAGTTCAATTAATAGTAACTGCTACAAAAAACTGATACACTATTGGCATGGCTTGGTGGCGCCAAGTGGCGTGAACTTTGTAGCGGTTTCTTTGTTGTAACTGCTACAAACTAACCGTGAGAAAGTTTGGTGGGAAACTCACGCCATACTTGTAGCGGTTTTTCCCTATTAACCATTATAAATAACGTTGCTAATCTGTCGCACCACTTGGCACGTAGGTTGCCACTATAATATTATAGCGGTTTATGTTAAAACTGCTACAAATGTCAACATTTGTAGCGGTTAACATTAACGGCTACAAATTCTCCGCTATGAAATACTATTTTTTTTGGTAGTGTAAGCATGGTTTCCTTTGTAGCATTTGCCTTCATGTCGGTCATCTTGTCTAAGCAAATCCAACCCGAATTTGATGTAGGTATGTCCAATTTTTTCCTAAGATGCCTCATAGTCACCTCCATGAAAGTGGATATTAAGATTGCTCTCAATGTATTCGTGTTGATCTATGTGCTCAAGATCATTGTTCGCTTCTGTTGGAATTACCAGACGATTAATAATACATTATGTGCGATCATGCATATGGCCTGGCTCAATGGAATTCAGAATAACAGTGACAAAGAAGGCCGTATTGATGCAATTGTGGAAATTCAAGAGGAACATTACAAAAAAAACCACTTTTAGCGGCGACATTTGACGGCGACTTTAAATGTCGCCGTTGAAAATTAGACTTTTAGCGGCGACTTTTAAAGTCGCCGCTGAAAGTGAGACTTTCAGCGGCGACTTTTAATGTTGCCGCTGAAGGTGTCACTTTCCGCGGCGACATTGTGTTGTCGCCGCCGAAAGTGTGTTTCAGTGGCGACTTTAGTGTCGCCGCTAAAAGTCTTATTTGAAATTAAAAAAAAATTTTAAAAACACTTTCAGCGGCGACTTTAGTGTCGCCACTAAAAGTCTTATTTCAAATTTTAAAAAAAAAATTTTTAAAAACACTTTCAGCGGCGACTTTAGTCTCGCTGCTAAAAGTCTTATTTAAAATTTTTTTAAAAAAATTTTAAAAACACTTTCAGCGGCGACTATTAAAAGTCGCCGCTGAAACTCACTAAAGTTGCCGCTAAAAGTTTTATTTAAAATTTTTAAAAAAAATTTTAAAAACACTTTCAGCGGCGACTTTAGTCTCGCCGCTAAAAGTCTTATTTGAAATTTTTTTTAAAAAATTTTTTTAAAACACTTTCAGCGGCGACTATCAAAAGTCGCCGCTGAAACTCACTTTTAGCGGCGACAACTAAAGTCGCCACTGAAAGTCAATTTCATATTTTTTTATTAATATTTTTTGAAAATAATATTTATAAAATTTAAATATTAATTATTAAATAATTCTATTTAACCTTAATTATTAAAATTATATTATTACTTATTAATATTATATTTATAATTTTATATTAAAAATAATATTTATGATATTAAATTATTATTTATTAAGTAATTTTAATTAAAACATTTTTTAATTTAAATATATAAATATTTTTTTCGTTTTTATTTAATTTTTCATTATTTTTAATGATATTATATTTAATTAATAATTAATTATATGTATATAATTAATTAATTATATGTTTGTATGTTTATATATATGATAATATTATATATATAATAATGTGACATAGGTTCATTTCAGCGCAATTGGTAGAGACTCGTGCGCGAAGGCATCGGCTCCCTGAGGTCGCGGGTTCGAACTGGAGGAGAGTCACTTGGAGGAATTATGAGGAGGCGACACGTGGCAATTGTAAATTAATTTTTTTAAAAAAAATTCAAATTTTTTTTAAAAAATAATTTTTCAATTTTTTTTTAAAAAATTAATACTTTTAGCGGCGACCTTTGTGTCGCCGCTGAAGGTAACTTTCAGCGGCGACAAAAGTTGCCGCCGAAAGTATTAATTTTTAAAAAAAAAATTGAAAAATTATTTTTTTAAAAAAAATTCGAATTTTTTTTAAAAATAATTTTTCAATTTTTTTTTTAAAAAAATTAATACTTAGTTGCCGCTGAAAGTCATCTTCAACGACGACACAAAGGTCGCCGCTGAAAGTCACCTTCAGCGGCGACAAAAATTGTCGCCGTGAATACTATTTGCGACAGTCGCATAGGCAGCGACTTTTTGTCGCCATTGAAAGACTTTTAGCGGCGATTTTTAGACTTTCAGCGGCGACTTTTGTCGCCGCCAAAAGTCTTTTTTTTTTTGTAGTGAAAAACTAAACGTGACTGTATTGATGACACGGACATATGGTTTCAAACTATCCAGGGTGCTCCATGGGATGATGAGCACCACATGCTCATCAGGGATGCCACGTCCTTTCTAGCTTAAGGTTATGGGAATGGAGAGAAAAGTGAGGGGAAAATAAGAAAGAGAGAATATTAGGAACAAAAACTTTCAAAAATGATGAAGAAATTTACTATTTTTAGGAATTTTCCTTCATAGTATTCTTTCTCCCATAGTTTTCTCTCTATCCAAACATAGGGTAAAGGTGGTTGTAACCTTTGAGTTTGTACTTTGTAGCAACTTGAAACCCAATCTCTTCTCTTTGATCATAAATATTTGGGTTAATACTATTGGTAGTGCTCACATAAAAGTTTATGGGTAGATTTGCACATTTACCCCCCTTTTAATTTTTTTTACCAGAACCCTATTTTTAATTGAATGATTCAAATTAAAGGGACACAAGTGGAAAAAAGGCTTTTTAGACTGGTTAAAATTAACTTTTTATATCGGTTTTGGATCCGGTCTTGATACAGCCAGTCTTAAAAGTATGTCACTTTTAAGACCGGTTTGGTAACCGGTCTTAAAAATCTCACTTTTAAGACCGGTTGTATTAATAACCGATCTAAAAATAACAATTTTAAGACCGGTTTTCATGAGCACCGGTCTTAAAAAACCTCTTTTGTAAAGGCGATTTACATAACATTTTTAAGACTGGTTATAATTATAACCCATCTTAAAAATTTTAATTTTAAGACCGGTTGTACATATAACCGGTCTTAATATTTCATCATAATTACAAAAATTCTACCGGTCATATTTTTAAAACCTTATCCGATATGACCGGTGTAAATGTTCCGGTCTAAAAACCCTTTTCTGTACTAGTGGGACAACATCTTGAGAATTATACTTTACCTCTCATCTCAAAAGGAATGATAAGCTTTTTCGGCATTTTGTAGTAGATCATAAACTAATTATTAAGGAAAAATTACAACAAGGTCCCAGGTAAGAAAAATAATATCAGAAAAATCCTAAAACTTGTCAATAGTAGCTCATTCACTTGTTAATGATTGCTCTTTTTACTTGTCATTGACAAGTTATAGAACTTTTCTGATATTATTTTTTTTAATTGAGATTTTGGTGTGATTTTCCCTATTATTATCAACATTGCCCTGCGCTCAACTTTGTCTTCATTTCACACGAGAAAATGAGTAAATGAATTTATTAAGAAACTAAAATCACAAATCAGCTAATTAATTAATAATTACCATACTTTACAATGAGATTCTTTTTGACCCACAGGAGACATGGAAAATGAGTAGGGCATATCCATGGACTTTCGATTTCATTAGGCAAAACGCGTCTTCTTGTCCCTATAATTTAGGGGAAATTATAAATTAGGACCAATCTAGGAATACTACTGCAGATTTCACATCACCAACCCCTGTAGCGAAGTATTGTTTTTAACATTCGTAATCTCTTGATACTTTTCTTTTTAAGTTTTTGCGCCTTTGCATGAAAAGCACCATTTATAGTCTCCTTTTGTCTTTAATTCTCCTCTGCTCTTGTGCCCCCCCCCCCCCTGCAATTTTATTTTCTTTTTCTTGAGTTCAAAATCTTGTGGCATACCATGTTAAAGTTTAGACTTTAGAGTACTAATTGGCTTATCCACTATCCTTTTATATCTTTATTCTCAAGACTTAGTCTGACAACTTATTTTAGTCCTGACGAGCTCCCTGAAATGCATTATTTCAGTCAAAAGCATAGGAACCGTGACAGCAAAAAATTTATCGAGTTTAGAATGCATTTACGATAGATGTCTTGTAAGTTCCTAATATTAATTAAAATTTACTTAGCGCTAACACCGCGGGTTGAAATGGGCACATAAAAGTAATATCTGAAAATAGATAGTGACAATGAGTACTTAGGTGAGTGGCACAACTGGGGTTTGGTTTCACAAAGCATCCCTCAAAATCTCTAAATCCTGTCTGTCCGATAGATCTAACCATGGGCTATGGAAATTGTTGTGGGCTACATAGGTAGAGCAACTGAAGCCGAAAGACTTCACTAGGCACTGCAAGGATATAGACATGAGGTGGTCAAAGGCAGTACTAAGCATGAAGCTAAGTCTCATTATGTTTTTACAAGATTAAGGATTTTTTATTAATCTTTGGCAACAGACTGCCAAATTGATTTATTCTTGTTCTTATCTGAATGAATATGAAAATAATATGTAGTTAGTTTTGTTTTTGTGGTAATTTATGTATGGGAGAGATTTGCTTGTAACCGCCTGTTATTTTTTGCTTGGAACATTGTATTATTAGATTGAATCAATGTTGTTTACACTTTTCTCTTTGTTTTGTTATATCTATTCTGGTGTTACACATCTTCAATAATACATATGACTGTAAAGTTACAATATGACAATATACTGATTTTGCTTACAGAATAACCAATTCATATCTAGACACTAGAGTCTTGCCTCTTTTTTTTTTCTTTAAGATAAAGGCAAAATGATATTTATAATAACACCATAATACTAAATCAAGTTCTTTGGCCCTTTATCTGATATCTTCCATCTCTTTTGGAGAATGGAGAGAAGGCTAGCAATGTCCAGCTAAAATAATGATGGTAGATGGCGCGCAGAGAGAGAGAGGGGGGAGAGAAGACTCTAGTAATTTCTTATTCAACAGTCAGATATGCTACACGTGTGAGATTTGTACCTCACATCCACTAGTGTATTCGGTTGGAACTAATAACAGAAGTATGTGTCCAAGCCACATGCTATTCTAACTATAACCCGTATCAGTAGAACAATTTAGTTCACGATTGTTTCTTACTCTATCAATATGTAATGGGATTTATCTAGTTGATAAATATCATTGTAATACCTAGTTTAACAAAAAGCGTTCAACTCCTGGTAACATCTCATATAGTTGAAATATGTTTGAGAACAATAATATACCTTTAAAGTAATAAGTAGAGAGGCTACATATACTTTGAGAACTCTTTGCTTCAAATTTTGGCACAATTGTGTACAATTGTTTAGAAGAAGAAGAATCAAGAATTACATAAAATAATCTTATACAGCAAACTACATATATAAGATAGCAGCAATCAAGTAGATCAAACTATACAAACAAGCTAGCTAGTCAACCCCAAACATATTGACATCAAACTAAAGTATCCATCTTCTTCGATTATCAAAAGCTTTGAATATCAAAATCTCATTGTTGTAGGTATTAATCTCCCCTTGCCCTTTGCTATTTCTTGCTCTTACCTTTTAATCTTCCCCAAAGCTTACTTGAGCACCGTGCCTCCTACTATGAAATACTTCAACATTGTCTGCTTTAGAGCCCTTGTCACCACTCAGGATTCATATTGACCTGTGTTTGGCTCTAATACCATTGGCCTGACTCTAACTCAATTTGTAATATATCAGCGTTTCACTCTCGATATTGTCTATTTTAGAACCATTACCCTCACATTTTTTAAATGCATTCAAAGGAGAGGTATCCAAACCCTAATGGTGTCATTCATTCCCCTCCCTAGCCAATGTGAGACTTCGTACTTCACTCCTTACGGGCCCAATGTCCTCACTAGCACATTTACCCGATCCTAGCTCTGATATCATCGGTAACATCCCAGTGCCTTACTCTTAATATTGTCTGCTTTAGGATCCGTAGGGGGTGAAGTGTGAAGTCTCACATTAGTTGGGAAGGGAACGAAGGATGCCTTATAGGGATTTTGGATAGTTTCCCTCTCGACATGTTTTAAAATCGTGAGAGGTGACAGGCTCCAAAGCACAATATTGAAAGCAAGACGTTGACTTGTTTCAAGCACTCTAATAAACAACCTATACAACACCTAATACAAAAAAACAAAACATCTCCATATTTTGTATTTGCACCGTAGAGGATACTCCTTTAATCTTATTATAATAAGGCACTTCCAACATGTTTAACACAGACCAAAAAAATTCTTAAACTTCATTATTCATTAACACTGGCTTAAAAGTAAACAATTTTCCAATTTTACCCCTATTTAACTATACACTATCTATTTATAAAACACTTCCAGTATGTTTCGCACAGATCAATAAAAATCTTAAATTTCATTAACTCTACCTTAACAATGAACAACTTTTCAACTTTACTCCTATTTAACTACACACTTTCCAAGAAAATAACAATCTACACAATCATAAATGAAGGGTAAAATTATAATTCATGTAACAAATTTAATGAGGTGCCTTATAAATAGGATAAAAATTACACTCTCTCTATGCCCTAAAAATAGGATTAGAAAAGTGTGTGTATATTATATGAGATTTAGTTTGCACTAGTCTCTCAGATCAAGGGAACAAGAGTTTTTAAACAAATTAATGGAGTTTGTAGACCATGCTTTTAATTTATATAAATGGACATACATTACCATTCAATGGTAGGTATACAAACTTGATAATGCAAGTTATTAGATGAAGCTGTCTTTTTTTTTTTTAATCCTTGAGTAGATCTTGGTCACATTTCTTGTCCCTTGTATTCAATCATGATCATTGGTCAGCTTCATATAGAACTTGTGTGACCAATGTCCTTCACTCATTTCGCGTGGACAAAGCGCGTTTTACCCTATTCTAATCTCAATTATTACAGTCTTGATCTTTTCACTCAGTAAAAACTCAAGTATGTTTTCTTGTTATGCTTGTGAAGACTTGCCTTGAACCATATAGAAATTTGGAATGTTTTTGGATGTTTTGAAGACGTTAAATTGTTTGTCTCTGTCAGCCACAGAGTGTTTGACTTTATTAAGATTAGGCTGGGACTTTCGAAAAACGCTCCCACATCTAAGAATCCTAAATTATATTTCCGGCCACCTGAATCAAGGGCATTCATATATAAACCAAAGTTACACGTGTGACTCTGTTTATTGGTCCCGATGAAATTATAAACATTGTTATATATTTGAAAAATTGAGTTAATCTATCTTCCTTCTGGTGGATTGTGAAACTTGAGGACGTAATATAGAAAAGATTATTCGAGAGAAATCAGTCCTTAATTACGAATTAAATATGTTGACATTCTCCGTAATGTAGCAGTAGTAGAAAATAAACTTGAGGAAGTAGAGAATGTTTCTTCTTAAATAATTCATGAGAAGAAGCTTGTCCTGCTAAATCTGCCCACTGTAATGGCAGATGAGGTTTCCAAGTTGGCGAATCAGATTTAATATCTCTCATCTCAAAAGTTATGTTTGGCATTTTGTGGAATATAATGGATTATTATATAGTACTAGTATCAAACATCAAACCGCGTTCAACTTATATTTATTTCACAGGGGAAAACGACCGACTCGTTTTACTAAAAGTCAAGATCATTGGCTACATCTGAGCGTCACCATTACTTCACAATGAGGTTCTGGTTGACCCACATATAGGAGACTCAAGGAAAATGACTAACTCAGTGTTGGAGCAAAAGCATGCCCATTCCACTCCCACCTCAAACCCTCCCCTGCATCACCTTCCATTATTACTTCTCACACTCTCCATAATATCATAATAATAATATATCTGATCGCCCTTTCTCAGACATCATGATGATGTTTAACATCGAGATTCATCCAAAAGTTTGAAGATTCCTAGGCTTCGTGTCATGTGTAGTTGGATTCATCAGTTATGCTTTGAGCCCCTCATTCCACGACCTGTTTGGACACTGGACTTTGTTCAAGATCGTTTCCTACTCTATTCTAAGCACCATATTCTGCGTCTTGACGCTCTTGGTAAACAAGTGGCCACAGTTCTCTAGAGGCTTCTTGTTAAAGTTTGGAGATTCCTACGCTTCGTGTCATGTGTAGTTGGATTCATCAATTATGCTTTGAGCCCCTCATTCCACGACCTGTTTGGACACTGGACTTTGTTCAAGATCGTTTCCTACTCTATTCTAAGCACCATATTCTACGTCTTGACGCTCTTGGTAAACAAGTGGCCACAATTCTCTAGAGGCTTCTTGTTGAAAGCACATGTTGGGTTTCTGGCTCTCATGCTCACCTCTCTCTACTCTTTCTATGAAGACCGAAGTAAACAACATGATGGGGACGATGACAAGGGATGACTAAGGAATGTGTTAAGCCTTGTTTCCTTTGCTGCATTTGGATTCATGTCAGTCAGCTTGTCTAAACAAATCCAACCTGAGTTTGATGTGGGTATCTCCAATTTTTTTCCTAGGATGTCTCTTCGTGGCGGTCATGAAAATGAATATTAAGATTGCTCTCGCTGCATCGGTGTTGTTCTATGTGTTTATCACTGTTCGCTTCTATTGGCATTCCCAGATTGGTAATACAGTACGTGCAATAATCAGGCATAATGGTGACGAAGAAGGCCACAAGGAAATAATGCCAAGTTTGGATAAACAAGGGCCACAAGGAATTGGATGCAATTGTGGAAATTCAAGAGGATACTGATGTATTGGACATATGCTTTCAAGCTTTCCAGGGCCCACCAAGTTTCTCTTCTCCTTTATGATGCATTGATGGGAATGGGATTTCAAAGTTGGGCCTCATTTAGTTTGTAGACACTTTAAGCTCAAGCTCACTAAAAAAAAAAGGAACATTGTATCGTTTTTGTGAAATATAGTGTTAATTCTTCTGAGATTCTTATGAATATATCTGACTCGCTTTTTTACCACTTAGTCTTAATTGCTGCAAAGGATCATTGATCCCTAACAATAGGGGGTTGAGTCGCAGTGCCACCCCCACAACATTTCACAAACTGCATTTCAGACTTGTTTTTCTCATTATATCACAAAAAAGTAAAGATTTCAAATTGATCATAAGATACCAAATATACATTGAAAGTGATGTCTCCTAATAGAAAGAGATAGATGAAGAGGTATGTTTTGTGAAAGGCACTTCTATCTTATGGAAATGGGTTACTTAGCCAAAAGCTGATTGGCTGCAATATAATTTCAACAACAAAAATGATCTAAAGCTATATGTTTTGTTCTAGAATGAAAAACTCAGTTGGCAATGCCAGAAAACCAGATCAAAGAAATAGATGAAGAAGTAATTTGAGATGAATATTACTTTCTCATATTATTCAATAGTGATGCAAGGGATACAATATATAGGATTTGTGCGCAAAATCTAACTTGGTGACACTTGTAGAATAGTGACAGCTAATATGTAACTAATACTGAACTGATTGTGTAACTAATCACAACTTGTCATGTGATAGTCTAATATTCCCTCTGCTAAGTGAAAATTAAAAATCAGTATAATACTACCACTCATCAGAAGCAGAATCAATAGCATCTGAATCATAACAAGCATCGCAGTAGAAGCCATCATAATGCACAGACCACGTACAACAGGCTATATGATCTCGGCCTACAGCATTCAAACGAGTGCGTAGATAAGTAAATGCACCAAACACTAGGGGCTTTGTGAGTATATCAGCGACCTTCTTGAGAGATGGAACAAAGCCAACCTGAACTAGACCAACTTGGACCTTCTCACAGACAAAATGCAAATCAAGTTCAACATGCTTTGTTTTAGAATGAAGGATTGAATTGGCAGCAAGCGCAATGGCGCCAAAATTGTCACACCACACAAGTGGAGGATGAACAACATTAATATGTAATTCTTGCAGCAAAGAAGTGACCCATATGACCTCAGTAATGGCATCAGCAACACTTCGATATTCAGCCTCCAAAGTTCCTCTGGAAACCACTTGTTGCTTTTTGGAGACCCACGTGATGGGATTGGGACCAAGAAAGGTACAAAAATCACTGATGTATCATCGATCTTCTCGATTGGTTGCCTAATCTGCATCAGCAAAGGATTGGACTCGAAGATGTGAAGTTGGTTTGAGTAATACACCATGATCAGCAGTGCCTGCAAGATATCTAAGTAGACGTTTAACGTAGTGCCAATGTGGCATCCTTGGTTCCTGAAGAAATTGGTTTAAGTGATTGACTAAAAATGCAATATCTGGCCTAGTGTAACATAAGTACTGTAATTTGCCCACAATGCTACGATAGTCAGACGGATCTGGAAAGAAATGACCAACATATGTAAAAAGCTGCATATTAGCAACCATAGATGTAGAAGTAGAGTTGGCTGTGATAAGACCAGTCTCTGTAAGTAACTGATTGATATATTTGCGCTGCCCAAGAAAAATCCCAGCATCTGAATGATGAAATTCAATGCCAAGAAAATATGAAAGTTCACCCAAAACTTTCAAAGAGAAAAAACCACTCATTTGATCAATCAGTGTCTGTACACTAGATTCATGAGTGCCAATGATAACCAAGTCATCAACATAAATGAGTAGATATGTTGTACCAAGATCATAAGATCGAACAAACAAACAAGGACTAGCCCGAGAAGGTTGAAAAGACAATGTGCCAAGAAAGGCCTGTAATTTCTGAAACCATGCTCGAGGTGCCTGCTTGAGACCATAAAGAAACATTTTAAGCCTACAAACAAGTGGCTGGCCAGTGACAGAATCAACAAACACACTCTCAAATCCAGGAGGTGGAGACATAAAAATTTCTTCAACAAGATCTCCATTAAAGAAGGCATTATTAAAGTCCACCTGATGAAGCTTCCAATTGTATGTAACAGCAAGTGTAAGAAGTATTCTGACTGTGGCAACCTTGACAACAGGGATGAAAGTTTCATTGTAATCTGAGCCAGCTTCTTGAGAAAAGCCTTTAACCACAAGACAGCCTTTACGACGAGCAAGAGACCCATCAGCATGTGTTTTAACTTTAAAAATCCATTTGCACCCAATGCTTTACGATCAGGTGGTAGGGGAGCCATTTCCCATGTTCCAAACCTCACAAGAGCATCAAACTCATCCTGAGCAGCCTGTTTCTACAGGGGATCTGACATAGCTTCATGAGTAAAACGAGGACAATCGAGATGTTTTAAAGCAACAAAGACCTTCAGCTTGTAAATACCATCTTTGGCCTGGGTAATCATAGGATGATGATTGTGTGGAGGGGAAGGGATAAGGGAAGCAACAAAGGAGGAAGATAGAGTAGGCAAGGAATTGGATAAGGATGGAGAGGGAGGCGGTGAGGTAGAAGAGTGGGGCTGTGATAAGGCAGAGGATATAATAGATACAGGAGAGACTGAAGTGGTACCAGTAGCTGCATAGACACTAAACTGAGAACCCCCTGGAAACACGGACTCATTGAACCGAACATGGCGCGAAATATATAATTGACCAGTGGAAAGGTCAAGACACTTATAACCTTGATGATGAGAGCTATAGCCCAGAAAAACACAGGAGACAGAGCCAAAATACAACTTATGACTGTGGAATGGGCATGTAAGAGGAAAACATTGACAGCCAAATACTCTCAACAAAGAATAGTCAGGTTGAAAACCAAAAAGCTTCTCATAAGGGGATACATTGGCAATGGATTTAGATGGAAGGCGATTAAGCAAAAAGATAGCAGACATAAAGGCATCAGGCCAATAAAATAATGACAAACGGGCATGAGCTAATAATGTGAGACCTGTCTCAACAATACTCCTATGTCTTCATTCAACTAAACCATTTTGTTTAGAAGTGTATGGGCAAGAAAACCGTTGTTCAATACCAGACTCCTCTAAAAATGACTTAAAAGCCAAAAATTTTCCTCCATTGTCACTTTGAACAGCCTTCATTTTATAATTCAATTTATTTTCCACCAATAGCTTGAATTCTTTGAATTTAGTTAAGGTTTCAGACTTGGAGTGAAGCATACAAAGCAGTGAAGTGACTATAGGCATCAACAAAAGCAACATAGTATACAAATCCATGAGAAAAAAGAGAGGCAGGACCCCATACATCCATAACAATCAACTCTAAGGGATGAGTATACACTGTTGTAGATGAGTCAAAAGGTAGTTTATGAAATTTTCCTAACTGACAAGACGTACAAAGAATATTATTAGCAATACTATGAAAGGAAATGCCATTATTCTTCAAAACATGTTTAACAGTATCAAGTGAAGGATGATCTAAACGCAAGTGCCAAAGAGAAAGATCACCACTGAGGACAGTACTATCAGCTTCTGCACCTGAGGCAATGGATTTAGAGAGAGAAGAATGACAGGTACCAGCAACTGGATAGAGTCCTCCATGTTCAGGACCATGCATAAGGATATGTTAAGTCTGCAAATCCTTATGGAATGCACAGATCACTCAACCTAAAATTAGGAAGTGTTCTATGCTTCTGTATAGTTGGTGATCGGCGACGTCAGAGTCATGCGATTGTGCCTAGCTTTGATACCATGCCAGAAAACCAAATCAAAGAAATAGACAAAGAAGTAATTTGAGATGAATATTACTTTCTCATCTTATTCAATAGTGATGTAGGGGATACAATATATAGGATTTGTGTGCAATCTAACTTGGTGACACGTGTACAATAGTGACAGCTAATATGTAACTAATGCTTAACTGATTGTGTAACTAATCACAACTTGTCACGTGATAGTCTAATAGGCAACAAGGTAAGCGTGACATCTATTGAAACTAATTTAAGGTGTGTGCTCCGCCGGTCCCGCCAGCGTCAAAGGACTCTATGTCACTTATGCTGACAGTCGTTGTCGCGTCATTGTCGGAGACAAAATTTCATTCTGTCGATACTTACCTATTCTTCTTTTATAGTGGATGTAGTTCAATGGCGTCTTATGATCCAGGTCTTATGATCCAGATAACAGATATCATCTAATAAGATAACGATTGTTGTTTTTGTATCAATATAATAATATATCAATTATAAAAAATCATGTCAATATCAATTATACAGAGTAAGTTAATTAAAAAATTCTTTTCCTTTTTTGTCATCTAATTTGATGATCTAAGAAAAATTATTTCAAACAAATTTTTATGATTTTGGTTTTCAAATGTGATTTTTAAGAACAACTATCTAAATAAATATTTTTTTTTCAAAACTTGTTTTAAAAATTGTTTTGCACAGAAACAAACAAACAGGCCCTTAATTATTATTATTATTTTTTTTTTTTGTTGTTTAAAAAACCAAAGTCAGCAGTTCGACCAGCTTCAGGAAGTTGTTAAAATGTCATCCTTGGAAATCAACACCACAGTCAGGTTACCGGAAGCAGAAGACTTATGTCGCCAATGTCCAATTAGTTTTCCAGGCAAAGCAGGTTGTTGGGTTCTTCCAAGGCCTATGCTTACATTTATTAGTCTTGCCGGTCTCTTCAAATATGCTAAGATTTATCAAATTAATCTCGGAAGATTAATTTGATCTATCCACCGGAAGTTCATGTGGATGCTTAACGCCAGATTTTCAAATAGGGTTGTCAGCCCCCACGTATATATGGAGACTCATGGGATTTGGGTCAAGTATATTGGGATTCGTGTGTTTCGCTCTTGGGCCTTCTTTCCAGAAACTGTTTGGACGCTGGAATTTGTTGAAGATCGTCGTGTACTGCATTTTGAGCTCCATGTTCTCTCTTTTCATTCTCTCTGCAGACCACTTCCGGCGGTGATTTCCCAGGGTTTTCTTGTTCAAAACACTGGTGAGCTTTTTAGTTCTGCTGTTCACATCTCTCTACTCCTATTATGACTACTGGAAAAGGACGCCAGAGTATATTGAGTCTGATTTCAAGGTGGGCATTTCCAGTTTCTTCCTAGGGTGTCTGGTGCTTTTGCGGTCATGAAAAAGAACTTTCTGGAAGGTCGCGTGGCAGTTCTATGCATAATGGATATGAGTATGCGCTCCTACTCAGATTTCAGGCAGGAACAGCACCGTCATGTTGGCGACGAGCTACACGAGAACACTACGGCTTCAGAAAACTTACATGAGCAGCCGCAGGCAGGGGTGCATGCTGGCCATTCGATGATACACCCCCTGCTGCCCCTCAATTTTGAGGTACTTTCCAAATATTTTTTTCATCGTTTTTTTAATCATTAGATTTCATATAAAATGAATCACATTTTGATATGTTATGCGCAAAAAATAAAGTTGCTTTTAATTTTTTACAATTTTTTAAAGATTTAAAACTCTAAAATTGTGTAGTCTTCTATTCATTTATAGTATTAAATCTTTGAAAAATCATAAAAAATTGAAAATAGCTCCGAATTTTACTCACAAAATAAAAAAATATTATTCATTTCATGTAAAATCTAATAATAAAAAATCCATCAAAAACACATTTAGAAAGTGCCTCAAAATTAAAAATTAAAGGGTAACGGGGGCGCATCACCGAATGGGCAGCACGCACCCTGCGGCCATGCATCCTTATGTGAATTTGAATATAACATGACGTACGTAATCGCCTAACTTTACCAATTGCTCCCTCTGGTCCTAAATGTAGGGGAGTTGATTCTGGTACATATTTTTATATTTGTCAATTTTTTCCTAATTTATCTCTATTGATGCTCCCTCAAAAATAATTACGCAAAAAACAGATTTGGGGGAATTAAGGAATAGTGGAAAATGATTAGGGTCTTTTAAAAAAAACATATCATATTAACTAATTTAACTAATTTTCTTAATATAATCAAATTAGGTAAATATGACTTACTTTAATAATACTCAAGGGAGTAATTAGCCAAGTAGTTTGTGTAATTAGTTTGTTGAAACGGAAACGGCAATAATTAGAGCCACACATAGGAAGAAAGAAATCAACATAGTAATAATATATAATATATCTTGGTTCGGCTCCACTACCTGCTTTTAATTATCACAATAGTACTAAAAAAAATTTATCCTACTATAAAATCTTAAAAACCAATCATGTAGCTAGATGTTTTCCTCAAGCTTTCCTTCAACTTAAGTATACACAACTCACCTCAAACTATTCATTTTGGATTTTAATTATACAACTTAACAAGATCTAACACTCTTTTAGAGCTTTTTCATAGCACAGCTCATCCCAAACTAATATATAGACAAACAGTCTAGAAAAAGAATCATCATAGTTTTGCTCGGAAAATTTAATCATCTGTAAGTAGGGATCACTTAAGCTCTTAATTGGATTTTACAAAGTAGTGATGTTTTCTTTCCATCAACTCACAAATTAAATAAGCTCTTTATGTGTTGTTGTATCCTTGCAAAAGATTGAATCTTGAATGATATAGAGAGGCTCCCTTTTTTCCAAGGTTGCAAGCTAAGTCAGCCTCCATATCGTTGTTCCTTCTTGACAGAGGAATAAAGGTAATGCGGACAAACACTACTCAAGGGAAAAGATGAAAAGCTTATGCTTTTTCTGTATATTCAATGGTGTATGCACTTTTTACAATATATAGGAATGTGCTGCCAATGTTACATTTACACGTATGTACGAGTACTGAAGAATCTAGAATCAATTTTTGTTTATTTTGGGCTGTTTGGGCTTGGTGTTGGTTTGGGCTTTGATACTCCCCTGCGAGTTGAACTGGGTTGGAGACACTGTGAGACTTGAACGAAGAGCATTGAAACGAGATGTTGGCAGTGGCTTTGTAAGGATATCTGTGATTTGATCCCGAGAGGAAACATGCATAATGTTAATGAGGCCAGTAGTTGATTGTTCTCAGACAAAGTGGTAATCTAATGCAATGTGTTTTGCACGATATTGAAATACTGGATTTGCAACAAGATAAGTGGCGCCTAGATTATCACAATATAGGAAAGGTGCATTGGGAAGAAACACATGAAATTCATGAAGTAAGTTTTGAAGCCAAATGATGTCATTGGTAGTTGTGGCAATTGCTTTGTACTCTGCCTCATTGCTGGATTTAGCCACAGTAGGTTGTTTCTTCGAGCTCCAATCAATTAAGTTTGGACCAAAATAGATGGCAAAAACCCCAGTGGAGTGACATTCATCAGGATTGTCACCGCAGTTAGCATCAGAGAAGGCCAAGATGGTGACTGAGTTTAGCGTTGAATATGTAAGGTATAGTGTGAAGTTCCTCGAAGATACCGGAGGATCCATTTGACTGCTATCCAGTGGTGATCTTTAGGATTGTGCATGAACTGGCATACCTGGTTAACAGCAAATGTGATATCTGGCCTAGTAAAGCTGAGATATTGAAGACTACCAATAATACTACGATAGAAGTGTGGATTTTAGATATTGGTGACAGAAAATGCAGTCAAGTGAGAGTTAGAAGCCATAAGAGTGCTCACTGGACGGGCAACAAACATTTTTGCCTTTTCTAAGAGATCAAGGATGTATTTTTGCTGAGAGAGCATCAAGCCAACAAAGGAGTGATGAACTTCAACACTGCAGAAGTAGTGAAGAGTGCCCAGATTTTTAATAGGAAAGGATTGGTTAAGGAGATGGACAAGTTCGGTGATAGCATCCATGGAAGAGCCTATGACAATTATGTCATCAACATAGATAAGCACATACATGGTGACGCTGGAGGGGTGATAGATAAATAGGGAAGAGTCGGATTTTTGAGGTGGTGAAGCCCAGTTCTAAAAGCTTTGAGCTTAAGCTAGCATACCACGCCCTGGGGGCTTGTTTGAGCCCGTAGATAGCTCATCGGAGCTTGAAACATGAGTGGGAAAATGAGGATGAACAAATCTTGCTGCATGTAAACATCCTTGGACAAGTAACCATGAAGAAAGGCATTGTGAACATCAAGTTGGTTGATGACCCAGCCAAGTGAGACTGCTATAGAGAGAATCAACCGAATGGTGGTGGGTTTGACCACAGGTGAGAATGTATCAGAAAAATCAATCCCAGGTTGTTGGTGAAAGCCTTTGGCAACTAGGCGCCCCTTGAGTTTATTGAGAGAGCCATCAGCATTATATTTCTCTCGAAAGATCCACTTGCAACCAACAATATTCATGTGTGATGAGTATGGAACAAGTTCCCTTGTATATGTATTCAGTAAGGCTTGAAATTCAGCATGGATAGCTTGCTACCAGTTGGGATCATGAGGAGCTTGAGTAACTGTGGTAGGTATGGAGGAGTTGGGGGTGGGTGCAAAAGTGTGGTAAGCATGAGGGGGTATAATAGATACAAAATCTGGTGCAAGGGCTTTTGGGCGAAAGGTGTTTGTCTTGGATCAGGTAACCATATGATGAGTGGGTTATGGAGGTGAAGATGTGGGTGAAGATGACACTGAAGTAGAGGAGTGAGTAGGTTAGGGAATTGGTGAAGATAATGTTGCTGTCGGTGAGTTGGAGGAGGTTGAGGAGGTAGTAGGGTTGGAAGTGGGATTGGGTTGTGGGCTTAAGAGAGAAGATAGTGATCCGTTTGGGCTTGGGGTGTTGGATCTAGAGGTTTCGTAGGTAAAATGGAGGGTAGGTTAAGAAATTGAGGAGAGAGGTTAGGTGGGCTTGGTTGTGGGCTTGAGAAGGGAAATAATTGCTCATCAAAAATTACATCTCGAGATATGTATAGACGGCCAGTAGTTTGATGAAGACAAAGGTATCCTTGATGATTAGGAGCATACCCTAAAAACACACAAATTTGGGAATGTGGTGCCAGTTTGTGTGGAGTATAGGGCCGTAAATTGGGCCAACATCCTGAACAAAACACTTTAAGGAAATTGTAATTGGACGTGGTATTGAATAATACCTTATGTGGACAGTTGCCATTTAGCACTGGGCTTGGTAGTCTATTGAGAAGATATGTAGATGTGGTTAAGGCAAACGACCAATAAGCTTGAGGCACCAAAGCTTGATGCATTAGTGCTAACCCAGTCTTGACAATCATACGATGATGGCGCTCAACCACTCCATTTTGAGTATGCGTATGTGGGGAGGTGATTCGATAATGTATGCCTTGTGTAATTAAATCATTGTGAAGGGAACAAAACTCTCCTCCCCAATTAGATTGTAAGGCACAGATTTTAAAGTTGTGAAAATTAGAGACATAAGAATTAAATAAGGCAAAGACAGAACGAACTTCATTTTTTGTTTTAAGAGAATAAAACTAGATGAAATGAGAAAAATCATCAAAAAATGACACATAGTAACGATACCCTGTTACAGACACTACTAAGGAAGGACCCCATACATCAAAAAAGATTAGTTGAAAAGGGAAAGTGGAACAAGTATTGGTAGAGGGTGAAGGAAGACGGTGGCTCTTGCTACTACGACAGGCATGACATTGATGAGAGAATTTATTTGATGACACAAGAAGAGAGTTGTGATGAATGACTTGTTGAACAGTATGAGAAGTTGGATGACCGAGACGCTAATGCCATTGAAGGAATGAAGACTGAATTGAAGAGTGAGCTTGTGGAGTGGTGAGAGGATAGAGATGTCTAAGACTAGGTCCTTGGAGAAGAAGCTTCTTGGTTCATTCTCCTTCACACAGAAATATATATAATATATTTCTGTGTACACACACTCGCATGAGAAGAGACTCCACCCCACTACTGTTGAGAGAAACTCGAGAGAAGGAGAGATGGCGTTAATTGTTAACCAGAAATCTTCTTCGCTTAAGCGTTCAATTAACCCCTATATAACATTGTTGTTCTTATATTATATATATACGTCGTTCAAATTTGTTGGGGAGAAAAAAGTACGTCGTGCAAATTAAGGGAACAAGAATTTTGAACAAATTAATGGAGTTTGAATCATGTAGACATCGCATTTATTTATATAGATGGACATACATACGTACATGACCATATTCTATGGTAGACACTGGACAATTATTCGAGTTGCTAGATTACGCTGATTGTTTTTAAGGGGGTGGCAATTAAACTAGTGTATTGTGCTATATATATGTGTGTGTACACTCTTTCATTCGGCAAAAGTCTAAGATAAAATTAAGTTGAATATTATTTATTCCTCATGAGTTGTTGCATCTTCTGTCCACATATAACTTACATAATAAGGAGACGCCAACCTGCACTTGCCTTTCTTGCTTTCCTTTGGCCCTTTGGATTTCTGTGAATAACACGCGCGTTATCAATTAATTAGCGACCAGACTGTTTGATTTGTTATTTTAACGTAAACAACAAACAATTGCTCAATTTTCATCATTGTGATGAGATCTACACCCACCAATCATTTCAACAATTCAGATTTAAAATTTTAAATTGATTATTTTGGAATAAAAAAATTATTTTATGAAAATATGATAGTTAAGAGATTATGTTTTTATTTTAAATTCCGTACACATTAAAATAATGGGAAAAAGATAGAAAAAGAACATTGAAATTGCAAAATTTCAAATCAGGTTTATTATCAAAAGTTGATAAAGAAATGACAAAACTTGATAAGTAATTTACAACTCATTTTTTGGGAAACACCTTATTTGAACTTTTGCAAATTCAAAGTTCTTTTTTTTTTGTCTTTTTTCCTAAATAATTTTCCAAAAGAAATAAAAATAAAAGTAATTAAATCTGCACAGTCTAAATTAGCTCTGGAAGGTTCATATATGGATGAACACCCATCAAAATCAATATGGATGGTCTTGAGATGAGCACTTCATTTAGTTACGACACAACTTAGGGGCCAGACTTAATATCTCTCATCTCAAAAGTTGTGCTTGGCCTTTTTGGGATATTGTGGGATACATATATAGTATTAATATTATTATCAAATATTAAACCGCTTCCAACTTATCTTGATTTCGCAGCGGGAAACGAAATAGGACGTGTTCTGCTTAAAATTAAGATCAATTATTACTGATTGTTTTACTAGATTAATTACTGAATGTTTTTTAAGAGGTGCCAATTAAACTAGTGTATTGATCTTGTTTATCTGCATTGATCTATGTGCTCAAGATCATTGTTCGCTACTGTTGGAATTTCAAGATTGGTGATACAGTACGTGAAAATATGGCTCGGCTCAATGGAATTTGGACTCTTGCTGATGATAACGGTGACGAAGAAACCGAACGTGGCCGTATTGATGAATTGGGGGCATATGGTTTCAAGCTTTCCAGGGTAATCCACAGGATGATGAGCACCAAATGCTCATCCTGGATGCCACTTCCCTTCTGGCCTAATGGTGCGGTCATAACCTTTGAGTTTGTAGCGACTTAAAAGCCCAGTCTCCTGTCCTTCATAAAAAATATTGGGTTAATACTATTTTCATTACTTAAAAGTTTCATCAAATTTTCTTTTTGGTCCATGTATTAGTATCAAGTTATGATTTTTTATTCTATAATTCTATAAATATTTGATAAAAATTAAATATAAGGACCAATACCAGAACTTATTTAAAAGAAGGATCAGAATAGTTTTTGTTTTCGCCCTTGTATTTTAGTTTTGTTCCATGTACTTTTATATACTTTAGGAACATTACAGTCAAAAAAAAAAAACACCAACCAGCACTTGCAATTCTTGCTTTTCATTCTGCGCCTGACATTATTAATCTTCATTAAGCCCTAGGGCTGAAATGATTTCCTCCTTTGCTCTCATAAAGTAATAAAAATAATGTCCTTATTAGAACGGTCAAAATTATATAACATTAATATGAAATTGGTATATGAAGTAAACAAAAATAAGTCACGTATTACATGTTTTAAACCGAAGTTAGAGCCTCATATCATGAGGTTGGAAGAAGTTGTCAAAATGTTTTAAAACCATAGTCAACACGACAATCAGGTTCCTAGTTAGACGTAGAACAAGAGAACTCGTGTTACCATTCAATGTTTGACACCGGACAATGCAAGTTGCTAGATTAAACTGATTGTTTTCTAAGAGGTAGCAATTAAACTAGTGTATAATGCTATATATATACTCTTTCCTTCGGCAAAAGTCTTTTATAAAATGAAGTTGTATATTATTTATTCCTCATGAGATGTTACATGATCTTCTGTCCACATATATATTTTACAAGGTTGGCGAGACTCTTGGATTCGAAGGTGACCCCGAGAAGAGAAGCTGGTCTTTCTCTGCCCTAGGCAGCTTGCTCCTCAGTTATGTGATGGTCTTGTTGGTTCGCTACAAGAGGAGGTTACGTTGGCCAGGCATTCGAGCTCAAGTTGCTTTTGGGACGCGGGTGGCCTTCCTTCGCCGGCGGAATTTCCCAAGTGTGGGTTCATGTTGATGAAGAGGAATGGTTCTTTGTTTTTCGACTGGGTCCTTTGTTTAACTTATTTATATTTAAAACATTTTTATGGAAGTTTAAAACAATTTTAAGTTTTAAACTTCTTATTTTAACCAAAATATCCCTTGATATATCTCTACATAGAGGTAGTTTGCATTGGGATATTCTCAATTTAATAAATTGGGAAAATATGTATTACCATATAAGACAGGTGCATTGACCAACATTAACCTGAGCTTGACACTGATACTATTTATAACTTCCTAGAACGTCACTCTAAATATTGTCAACTTTAAGCTAAGTACACCTCATGATTTTAAAATGCTTAGGAGGGAGGTATCCAAACCCTTATTTGGAGGGTCACTCATTTGTTGGAAATCAAAAAGGTAAAGTGTGGTGTCTATTTTGAAGCTGAATATAAAGCGGAGCTTACTTGGATTGTTGGATTAATGAAAGAGCTGCATATTAGCAAAGTGGAACCGATTAGGGTTCTTCGTGATACCAGGTTAACAATCCACATAGCTACAAACCCCGTTTTCTACGAACAAACAAAACATATCAAGGTGGATTGCCACTTAGCAAGAGAATAGCTGCTCATAAGGATGATTGAGTTTGAGCGTGTGAGATCCGAGGAACAATATGCTAATATTCTAATCAAGGCATTAGGTGGTGCTCAACATTACTACATTCTCGACAAGTTGGACACTTATGAGTATAGGGTGCTTAACTTGAGGGGAGTGCAGAATATGTTTGAATATTGTTAAGGAATATTTGTAACACTAGACATTAGGAATCTGCTAATTATATGTTTTGTACACAACTTGTATTTATATAAAAGGGCTTGTATTTCTAGCCTGTCCGCTCGTTGGGCCAAGTCCAAGTAGGTTAGGTAGAATTGCTCCATATATTTGTGTACTTGACTACTTGTACACTTTGAATTCGTTGATGGTTGGTTAATGGGCAAATGTATTGTTCATTCTATTTCTCGGCCTATCGATCAGTTTAACAATATGGAGCCTCCAGTTTTCCACCACCACTTCTTTTTGAATGGTCTATCTTTTATTAATGAAGACCTGGTAGAAAGCCCTCCCTCCCTCCATCTGTTTTTTTTTCCCAATAACAGAAAGATGTCATCTTTGTTGTAATCTCTCTGGGTATTTTTCTTGTCTTTTCCTTCTTCTTAGTTTTGTGCCTTAGCAAGAAAAGCATCCATCTATAGTAGTCTCCCTTTGTCTTTAAGGTTGCAATTAAACTAGTGCGTTATATGTATTCTCTTAAATATTATTTCCTCCATTATATTCCTTAATGTCATATATATCCTGTTCATAATGCAATTTACGTACTATAAATAAGATCTTATATTAAAAACTAAAGATAGTATAATCAATATTCTTTCATTGGACAAGTGTATGGAAAGGATAGCATTTTATTTTTGTAACAACTAGTTTAACCTGTATCCTTCAAATTTCAAACATTATTTTACCCTTGAGAGGATCTTGGTCACATATATGTACATAATACATCCCATTATTTCCTTGACCTCATCAAGCATGGTGATCATAGATCAGCTTCCTAGAACTTGTTTAACCAATGTCCTTCACTTTCCTCTCCTGGGACAAAGCGCGCTTTACCCTGTCTCCCCCGCTTGATTAATTTTAAATTTATTTATTTATTACAATTATAAACCACTCTGGTTAAATTTTTAAATGTTTAAATTTATTTACTTTTTTTTTTGGTCAAATGGATATTTATTCTCAGCCCAACAAACGCAACATCAACAATACATAGTAGCATCCAGATAGTAGCAACAAATTAAAAAATGAAATCGTAACAGAGCATAAGAAACAACGGCTGAGAAGGGAAATTAACTATCCAACGCCCGCTCTGTGATATGAAGCTGAGGTAATTTCAGACGTTGCATGGATCTCGGGATCATCAAAAGTCAGAATGACGGTCAAAGAGAGTGATGGTTGTAAGATAAGGAAAGAGGGGTCCCCTGTCGTAAGCCTCTTCCTGGAATAATTGAGTCGACTTTTTCACCTGATACACAAATTGAGTGTGACAGAAGTAAAACATTTCATAACAAGTTTAACCCAATTATCACATAATCCAAATTTCAATGGGGCTAGTTCCTAAAAATCACATTCCACCTTATCATAAGCTTTACTCATATCTATTTTCAGAGCAAATTCAAATTTCTTACCAGTTTTCTTGTGCCTCAGGTAATGATACACCTCGTGGGAAACAATAATATTATCATGAATAACCCGCTTGGGCACAAAGGCACTTTGATTATATGAAACACAGGCATGCAATAATGGCCTCATATGGTTTGCAATTATTTTGGATATAATCTTATACGAGAAATTGCATAATCCGATTGGCCTAAACTGAGACACATGGTCTAGTTTATCTACCTTGGGAATTAAGGTAACATATTAGTATCATTGATGTTATCACTACTGCAGAAGGAACTTTTAAAATCCGTTTTTATGATCTTTAGACAACAGTTTTTAGAGGGACGTATATATAAATGTCGTTGAAAGTTTTGAAATAGAGGATTGTTTTAAAATAGTGGTTGTAAATCACTTACAACAATCCGTTTTTTAAATACAATGACTGTGTTTTAAAAAAAAAAAAAAACATTCGTTGTATGTTTTAGACTTACAATGACTGTTTTCTTAAAGCAGTCGTTGTAAGTGACTTTCAACGATTGTTTTTTGAAAATAGACGTTGCAAGTCATTTTTTTTAAAAAAAATAATATTTGCATTTTTTTCTCATAGCCTTTGAAAAACCACCAATTCCTAGAATACATACATGTTACTGTAAACAACATTGTACTGAAAAGTTTATAATTAGATTACTAGAACAAATTCTGCACTTTAACTATAATCACTATATATATATATATATATAATAATTACATATAGAAAGACTAGAATATGAAACATGCTATTTGAGAGGTATTTTCAACAGCAACATATTGTTGTATTAGGAAACTTAACCTCATCAACTTAAAGAAAACTGCAAGTTGAAAAGAGAATGGGGAAAAGATAACCTGCGCGAGTCTCCGCAAAGCGAAGCCAGACATTTCTCTGAGGCTGGAGCATCTCTATCAGAGGTTGGACAGCACCTCTCTGAACAATATGAACCTGCAAAAACCAAGTAAAACAGATTATATGAATGGGAGCAGGAAGAATCCGAATTTTGTCATTGTCAGGCATTATCATAGGATTTGTTATTTTATCTTGACCATAATCAATATTCTAGGACCAAAGTATCTCTATTTAATTAACATAACTAGTAGGATATAGACCCATAATTAAAAATTGAAACCGTAAAAAAATTTCTACCGGCCATTTATTTTCATTTCCTACCACCGTCATCCAAGAAAAAAGAAAAGAAAAGAGTTATAAAGGTAACATATCTTTCATCATCTATCCCAAATTTTCTTTCAATACAAACCAGAAAAATTGCGTTAACACAGTAAATTGTTTGCTTAACTACAATCTGAATCAGTTGCTGCAAACTGTCCAAGTAACAAGGCAGTTTTCCTTCGGCTCTCAGAGCAGGGGAAGCTGTTACATTAAAAACTAATATTAAAAAAAATATAGAAGAATACACTTTAGAGCAAAATATATTGCATTGACACTATTACCTGTAGAAAAATATCATTAACGATTTACAATCTTAATATGGAAGATTTTGGGTTGGAGGTTCGAAGGAAACAATATTTCAAATTGCTCAAATCCTAAACTGAAAGCATACCTAAGTAATCCAATAATAGGTTGTAAAGCCCCGCAAGAAGAACTTCTTTTTTTATATTAGGTGAGGAGTGTACTAGATTTCCTATCACACCAACCTGTTATAGAATACAGAAACATTAATTACATGCAGAAAGTATGAGATGTGCAACAACTGAGTGAAAACTATACTAATCAAAATCAAAATTTAATCTAAATTATAATAAAAAGAAATTGCAAAAGCCATAGCAGTTCATAATGAATAGCAGCGTCTTCAGAACGGAGCATTAAAATTAGAGTTGGAAGAGCATTGCATTCAACAATTTGCCAAGTTGTGATGTTGTGACGTTGTGTCATCTAATTGTATTTTACATGAATTTTAAATACACAACCTTAAGGTTAGGCCAGTTACCTAGTTTGTCATTGCTAATAACAAAAGTGGGGTATATCTGTTCAGTTAGCACAATTCATAGCTAGCACGGGCTAAATCGATTGTATGGAATTCTACATTGCTGTTCTTTAAATGTTTTCTTTTACTGTGTATCAATTTATAAGTAGTTGATTTGCTCAATACTCTGTCAAGATTTATAAGTTGTGACTTTCTTTGCCTTTCTTCAAAAGCAATTTGGCAATATTTTACATCAGGTTGGTGATGTCATGAAATTAATGCCAATTTAACTAAAAAATTTCAGGTTATTACAACAATCCACGGGCCACCAAGTTAACTATCGATAAAATGGGATGGGTCCACTACTACAAAAAGATTGAAAGGTGGCGCATATTTTGTGGCACTTCTTTAAAGAAGTGCCACAGCTGCCCATTTTTTATTTTATTTTATTTTTTTTTTAATTTTTGGGACCAGCTGTGGCGCCTGGTCCACCAGGCGCCACAGCTGGTGGGGACAATTGTGGCGCCTGGCAAGGCAGGCGCCACAATTGGCCAGCTGTGGCGCCTGGTCTGGTCACGCCCAAAGGTGGCGCCTGCCTTGCCAGGCGCCACAATTGGGTCCTAAAAAAAAAATTAAATAGAAAAAAAAAGGGGCAGCTGTGGCACTTCTTTAAAGAAGTGCCACAATTGGCTGAATAATGAATTTTTTCAACTCTCCCGCCAATCAGATTTCCCTCCTTTAACTTTACTTTTTATCTTTTCCCTCCCTTTTTCCTTTTTATTCCCTCTTCCTTAGCTCATGTTGACGCCTCTCCCCCGTAAAAGATATCACTTTCTCTTGCACAACAAAAACACACACTCGTCTTCTTCATTAAATTCTCTTGTCCCTTTTTCCATTTTGTTTCGTCTGTCCCCACTTTTGTTTCTAGTTGTTCCCTTTTCTTCATACTCTCTGTCTCTCTTCCTCTTTTGAACCCCACTACAATTGATCCCTACTCCACTCCACAGCTCACATTTGCTCATCCTCGTCACTCAAGCTAGCGTCACCAACGTAAGAAGAAGATTGTTTCATTCTAGCTTGCTTTGTTTAAATTTTTTTAGTAATCTTTTAATTTACTTAATCAGTTGTTGATGTACTGTGTTCACATATCAAGTTCTTGTATTGTGATATTTTTTATGTTAGCTTTGGAGAGTATTAATATAAGAACATTATTGTTGAGGAAATGACAATAAATATATTGTTGTGTAAGAAAATTATTGTTGGGGAACTTGAATTTTAAATGTGAAAATTATATATATATATATATATATATATATATATAATAGGTTGAAATATAAAATAGAAAGATTGAAAATTTGAGAGATGATAAACATGAAAGTAACTCATTATAAAATAAAGCTTCACAATCAGGAAGCAAAAAAAGGGCCACAGGAAAGAAAAGAAAAAGAAAACGCAAAAAAAAAAAAAATAAGGCCTCCTGTGGCGCCTGGCTGACCAGGCGCCACAGGAAGGTAGCCTCCTGTGGCGCCTGGTTGGTCAGGCGCCACAGGAGGCTATTTAAAAAAAAAAAAAAGTTAAATAGCTGTAGCGCTTCCAAGCGCCACAGCTTTTTTTAGTAGCGTTAAGATAGGTGGCATTTCGCAAGCGCCACAGCTAATGCAATTATAAGCGTCACAGATTTGGTTTTTTGTAGTAGTGGTCCATACAGAAGATCTTGGATATTTTGATGAGGAAGGGCAACTTTATGTTGTTGACCGTATCAAAGAACTCATAAAGTATAAAGGTTTTCAGGTTCGTAACCTATCAGCTGCGTATATGATTTAGAGAACTTATGTGGCTTGCCTTGGTCTGATTCTACCATGCTCGTTAGTCATCAAAGAGAGAGGGAAAACAAGGGAGCTGCAAAAGTGATAGGAATGGATGGATTGAGAAGAGGAGCGATGAATCAAACCTCAGGAGAGCACGATAAAAGTCGGAGAAGATGTCGAAGGTCTGCAACCCATCTTAGTTAACGCAAAATATGATTGGAGGTTGGACTAGGCTCGGAGGTGGATCTGAAAGGGAGAGGTGCAACTAGGAGGGGAGATACGATTGGGATTGAAACAGATCTAAGTTAGGAATATCAGTGTATAAGTTTCAAAGAATATTTTTAAAAACAATCATAGAAAGGCACTTTCAACAACTGTTTTTCAAAATAGTTGTAACAGTCTTTAAAAGATAAACCAAAATTTAAAAAATGTCACCACCTCATTTTTAACTTTTTTTTTTTTTGTAAATAATAAGTGACGTTAAAAGTATTTTTTATAGTAGTACATGTAGTTCTAGATTACGAGAGAAAAAATCCAAAATCATGAAACACACACTGTCTCCAATTTCCATCCAGGCAGACTGGTAGAATTTAACTGAGAAGCCATCTGGCCCCAGTGCTTTAGAGCTTCCCAAGTAAATACTACTAGGTGAATCTCTTCTCTAGTGATCAAAAGTAATAATTGGTTGTTCATCTTCAGGGTAATGGCTTGATCAACAGACTCAAGAGCATCAGATATAGCTCGATGTCCAAAGCTATGAAATAATCTCTGAAAAAATAGAGAGATCATGGTGGCTATGTTGTTTTATTCCGTTAACCAGCTACCTGCATCATTCTTGAGTCTAAGGATGCTATAATACTAACAGCATTACAGTATTGAGAGGTGAAAGAAAATGTGAGTTCTTGTCCCCTGCCTTCAACCAATCAATCCGTGATCTTTGCCACCAATACTGTTCTTCTCTTACAAAAGCACTATCAATCTTTGCAGTTAGCTCAGCGATCATGTGCGTATTCTGAGTACTCGCACTAGCTTGTGTAAGCGTTGTGATTTGAGCTTTCAATTGGTCAATTAGGTTTCGATTATTGAGGAAGGCTATTTTATTCCATTTCGTTAACTCTTTCCTACAAGAGGCCAGTTGAGATAGGAAGGAATCAAGAGAGGAGGAAAGACTTACCAAGTGATATTGCCATCCCCGATAAACTACATCCTGGAAATCAATGTGAGTGGTCCAGATAGATTTAAATTTGAATGGACGAGATCTTCGGAAGCATAAATTAATCAATAGGAGGTGGTGATCTGACCCCAATGGATTAATATTGAAAACCTGTAAGTTTGGGAAAGCCTCGCGTAGCTGGATATTCCCAAAAGCCCGATCTAGATGCTCTCGAATTGTGTCCTATCCTCCTCTCTTGCGGCACCATATATATTTAAAACCATTAAAGCCAAGATCCAGTAATTCACAATCAGAAACAAAGCATTGAAAATTAATGATTTTCCTAATTGCCTGAGGTTGACTGCCCTTTTTTCATTAGGAGAAAGGACATTACTGAATCGCTAAGGCATAACCAGGGTTGGAGCATTCCTCTTGCAATTCTCCGAACTTCTTGCCAGTACAAATTTCTATCTTGCTTTGACGAGGGCCTATATATGAAGGTTATATAAGAAGGGGTGTCAAAAATACTTAGGGTGTGTTTGGTTTGAGGGGATGGGAGGCGAGGGATGGTAAATTACAATTTTAGAAGAGAGAAATTCAAAATTTACCCTCTCATTCTTTTAAATTTAGATGCCCACCTAAAATTTACCCTTTCATTCTTTTTAAATTTTAGGTTCCTGCCCAAAATTTAAATACCTTTAACCTAAAAAGGTAATTTAAAACCCCCCCCTCTCCACCCCTCCCCTCCTTTCAAACCAACAAACCCTTAAAGAAACACTTACATGAATGATGTGGTTAGAGGAACATAGGATGTTCACAATGACTACTTTTGACCACCAGATTATCAGACCTCTACTCCTACCAGTTGGGTCAACTATCCAATCTTCCTTAAATCCACACTTATGCCGACCTTTACACACAAATTTCTTCTTTTGTTTTTTTCCCATAAAAAATACCACCTGAGGTTTATTCCATTGACACTCCTCCTTCAGATTAGGAACAATCAAAGCTGCCCCCAAGCCTTGATAGTTCCAGGCCAATATAATCGTTGTGAACTGGTGGTTAGTCCCATCCAACCACCAACGTTTTGAGTTGAAGAAGAAGAATTGATATTATCCTCATGGCTACCATTAGGTACCAGCCACTACTTTGGGAAATTGATCTCAACCAATAGAATCTGGTTTTGATTCTGGTCTAGAATTTCATGCCTTGTTTGCTACCGAAGGGCCTGTTGTAAAGGGTGGAAGCTCCTTCAGTGATGTGGTTTTGAGATTCTCGACGGGTGGCTTCAAATTTTCTCCACGGTGACTTCATTTTTTTTGGTACAACCACGGTGACTTCCTTGAAACAAAGACAACGTCTTCTAACCCTTTTAACTTGGTCCAAGTTCTCATCCCCTGACCTTTTTAGAGTTATTCCTTGAAACCCGATAGTGACTGTGGACATTAGCGAGAGGGACTGGGCAAGAATTATAGCTTGTCTTAGCTCCACCACTTTCAGGCACTTGCAGGCTGATTCACTGAAGTTTGGGCCAAGTGCCCATTTGCTATGTTGGCTCAGTTTGGCATTGGGATTTTTTATTTTTTGGAGTGCATGCACTTTAATCATCTTAAAAGTTGAACCCCTCGTCCTTGGGTTCAGCTGGCGAAGGGATCAGACAGTCTCACGAAACGAAGAGGGTTTGATCCTAGAGAAGTCCACTTAGTTGTGGTTTAGTAGAGACACTGGGGGAGGCATCCCAACTTGGACCCCTACCCTTAGATCATGGATGAGCCTAACTCCTTTCCAAAAATTTTTATAACAAAAAAAATTTTACGGGTTGAATTTCCAATGTCAACTACCCCTTCTCTTTGACCAATATCCTGCGATGCTGACTCAATATTGAGACCCACTTGTACTATAACTATTATGGGAAAAGTCAACTCATCTTCAATGTTGCTATCAATCCTTGATTGTTGGCCATAGATCAAGCCTGTCGTATCTTTCCCATTATGGATATAACAATCATTTACTACATCAGTACCTCTTGTAGCTTGATGCGCTGTGATCCCCTCATTCCCCAAATCAACAGAATCGATGGCTAACAGCCTAGCTATGGACAAAGAGAAAGTAGAAAGTGAAGGGTGCCTTGTGCTATCAACTATATCCTATCTCAACCTCCAACTGAGATGATTAATGAAGCAAAGGTTGTAGCTGCTATGGACAATGAGAAAGTAGAAAGTGAAGGAGAAGTAGCGGAGCCCATTCCTCCAAAACTCCAATTCAAGAAAATGCATAGGCGTCAACTTCCAATCATTACTACATTACAAGTTACTTCGGCATACCTCCAAATCTTTGATGAAAGCTATGAAGATTCCTTCCTAATGGATGGTAAAGAGAAACAATTTCAAGTTGGTGAAAAAGTCATTGGCCTATCTTCAGCATACAAAACACCAGGTGATGAACAACAAACACATTTTGTTGGGCCATTCGAGATTCACTCTCTCTGTCACCATAGGAAGGTCATATTGACGGATGCTTAAGGCAACTATTTTCAAGCAAAGAAAGAGCGCCTTCTTCTTGTAAAGGAGAGCTATAAGCCTCCATAAAACTAAGGTTGCTTCTTTCCTTTCCTTGTCTTACCTATCATGCTAGTGATTACTTGTGTTATGTTGTTTGGCATCTGTGTTTGTAGGATATGTGTGGGGGAAGAGGCCATTCTAGAAGAAAAAGTAGTCCTTAGGATTTTGATAGTAGATCTAGGACAATAAATCCCCATTGTATGTGTCTCTTTCCTATATCTTCATTTATGCTTCCTTGTTATATCATGCATTGAGGACAATGCAAGATTTAAGTGTGGGGGAGGGATTGCTATAGTTACAATGGTTTTATTCACGAAATTTGAGAAAAATCAAAAAAATTTTGAAAGTGAGAATTTGTTTTGTGAAGTGCTTAATTGACCCCTATCTTCACTTTCCTAATACAACTCTTTGGCATGTTTTTATGAAAATTTAAATGCATGATGATTGTGAAAGTCGAGCATTTCCTAGTATAATTGCATGAAGCTTGAGTAATCCCTTTGCTTGATCAATTGAGTGATTGGAGTGTCTTTAGTGCACCTTTATTAATTTGGATACCTAGTTTGATTTTAGGAAGTTGATATGGTAGAGAAAAGCCTTATTGAAAGATTCTTGAGCCTTGACTCTATTTTCTCATCATGTGTGTGTATTCACCTATTCTCTAGTTAATCTCTAGAACTTGTCTAGACTTTTTTTCAAAGCTACATTAATGTCTTGAATTTGTAGTATGATAGGGGCATTCATTTCATCACCTTCTATCTCAAAGACAAACCCTATACACTAATCCATTGTTTACCCCTTTGAGCCCTTCATGTTCATTTCTATTTTATTATAAAATGCTATGTTTGTATCCTCTATCAAGTTCTTCCTAACATTATTGAAAAGAAAAAAGAGAGAGGTGTACTATTGTATATATGAAAAGAAAAGTGCCATGTGAATAGTCAAAAGAAGGAAAATCAAAAGAAAAAAAATAGGAAAATCAAAAGAAAAGAAGAAAAATGTGAATAGAAAAAGAGAAAGAGAAAGAGAATCAAAGAAAGAAAAAAAAAACAAATAAGGCATTGTGACAAAATATTTGAATTACATTTAGTTGAATGGTGCTAAGTGATCTAACAATTTATTTGATGTAAGCATAGTATTTGGTTACATTTTCCATTCCATTTAGCCTTTTTCAACAATACAACCTTAAAAAGTCCCCTTGATTATGGATTCATGACAAAACTAGTGGTAGAGACAGTAGAACCTTTATAAGCCTATGGTAGATGCTAGAATAGGGGAATTGAGTGAAATTCTCTATAATTTGAGAGATGAGAGAAACACTTATTCTCTTGGGAGCTCTATCATGTCTATCTTTCTTGGTTTTATTATGTGTTCAATTTGATTTCTTTGCATTAAAAATTTTCATGAGCTTTAATTGATTTGGGATTGTGGTTATTCAATCTTAATGTAATTGCATTCTTGAATAACTTGATGATTACAACATTTGGCAAATTTTTGAAAATATTGATTCTATTTTGCCCAGGAGTGCAAAAGGCTAAGTGTGGGGGAATTGACAAATCCCTATTTTATTATATATTTTCATATTTTATTTTGGGGTTTTGTCGTAATAATTGAGCTTAAAATGTCTCTTTTGTAATTAATTGTGATTAAATGTGTTTAAATGAAATTAAAGTTGAAAAAGGTCAAAAAGGTCATATATTTTATGATTTACCTTAATTGATTAATTTTTTGGAATATAAAGTATTACATTTTCGGTTCATTTTGATTGTAGATTAGTTTGGGAAAAATTGCAGAAAAGTACCCAAAATTTCTGGAAATTATAAGCTAATAAAGGAAGGAAGCAGAGTAAACTAGAAAAAAGGGTCCAAATGTATTGAAAATTTTAGTTAGCCACAGAAAAGTTTCCAAGATACACAATATAGTCCCTCCTCAAAGTTTTCAGTTCTTTCGGTCAAAACGCAAGGGTTAAAGGCACAAACACGGAGCTGAAGGAGGGAATTTTCGCTGAAGACAGAGATCAGCTAAGGGTCGGAATTCAAAGGGCGGCGACCTTCAACAAAAAAATCACCTCCGCCTTCATCCTCGCATCCACCATTATTGTTGTCCCTCCACCGCCGGTAGCCTCCCACTTCAACCACCACAGACCGCCACAAGCTTCACCCACCACAGCCACAACCGAGAACCGAAGCTGCGAATAACAGGGGAGTCGGGGAAGGTGGAAGCTGCCGCTAGCTTCATTCTCTTAACACCATACACCACCCATCATCCTTCCTTCCCGCTTCGCACCCACCGTCATCTGCTCATCACCGTCGCGCCTCCACTGCCGGGTGATTAACTCTGTCGTATGAGTTTATCAAAATACTAGGACACTAAATATGTAATATAGTAGTGCAACCTAGATCGATTCTCTTGAGGAGCTAGAAATCCTTAAATCTCAATTGTAAAAGCACTTAAACAAATTAAAAGAATGAGTTTATCTTGCTGAATCATTGGAGGACATATACCCTATTTCCTTCTATTTATTGATTTTTTAGAGTTAAAAAAAACGAAAATGACAGCAAATAGAAAAGTATGATTGTGGAAAGAATCAAGTTTCAAATGGTCTTCCCTAAGAACTTCACCTAGCCTTCATTGCCTATCAATTAATTTGAGCTATTCCAAAAGCAAATATTAGATCATGCTTCAGCGATGAATAAATTGCAGGATACTTAGAACTCTTAGATGAACACTGAACAATATTCATTATAAATCATTCAACTCAGCTATAATATTCAATTCCAACGAATCAAAGATTAAAACTAAATTTACTCTAAATCAAGAGCATTAAACACCTAAGTATATCACAATCTATGAATCCTGATTTAACAATCATGAAGAAACATGAGAGTAAGAAGTATTAAATTCAAATTCACAGGTCCGAATGGATACAAGATTAATCTGAATCTAAGAAGAGTGAATTGAATAACTCCCTTAGGCATAGCGGCTCTGGCATCGGCTCTTCTCTTAGGGAAGAGGAATAATTTAGATGCTCATGGTGTTGTAGGAAGCTTCAGTGGACTGGACAAATACTTCGGTCATCGCTGGATCTTCTCGGAAAATGCTCAGAAGAATCGGTGATTCAGAACTGAAGGTGAATGGTTGAGAGATTCCACCTCGCCGAGTCGTCGAGGCTTGCGTGTGTCTTTCTTAATCTCCCAGATTTTTTTCAATTCCCTTCCAAGTGACAGCGAATCCCAAGCCTTCACCCCGATTTAAAAAAAAATCAACCTCTTCCCCAGCTCTCCTCGTGTTATTCACGCTCCTCCTTTCTTTCGCCAGCTCGTGTGTGTCCAAAAAAGGTCTCTACGCTTGGGAATCCAAGAGAAATCAACATGTAGATCTCCACGTGTCCTCATCAAAGGCATTAAGAAATAAAATGTATGATAGCTTATGTCCAATTCTTCTCTCTAACTAACGTGTTCAGCCTTTTCCGTGTGGTCCCCATGTGATCACATGCATTCCATTTGACTCCCTCCTACCATTCGCATCTGACCCCTTTTTCTCATGACTCAAAATTGCTTATTTCACCACTTTATCCCTGTATATATTAGAAATTTCAGCAGCATCATGTGTTCCCAAATTATCACAGATTGCATATTTTAGCCCCCAAATATATCCTAACAACAATAGAATTCCATAGAAAATGTAGTAATAAAATGGGTTTATCACCGGGACTGTGGGTTGAGGGCCGAGAGAGCTGCAACGAGAGGGAATAAAGGGAGTGATGAGGATTAGCTTCAGCTGAAATCTTCAAGTTCATTCACTAACTACTATCATCCACCGTCACCTCCATTCTACCACTCACCAGACCAGTGACCGTTTCCTTCTCTGTCTCTGAACTCACACAAACCGTGGTTTTTTCTTTTGTTTTTGGTTCAATCCAGCCCCTGAATTTAATTGGCTTAGTGCTAATTGATCATTTTAATATGTGATTTTATTGCTGGATGTTTGAATCAGTGTGTGATTATATTTGTTGAAGCTATTCTCATGATTGGCTAGGCAATTTTGTGCTCTTGGAGATGGCTTGAGCTCACATGTGCTTTAAAGGGGAGTTTATTTTATCTATAACTCATTATATTTGTGATTTCTTAGGTTTAAGAATTCATTTATGTAATGAGACTATGATTTTAGTTATGATTTTTATGGATTGAGTTATTGTGATTTGGAATTTGTAATGAGGATTTGTACTCATCAATATATATGGTTATATATATGTTTCTCTATGATTCTATTCATTTCTATCTATTTAACATGGTATTGTTGGATGGTTTGATTGAAATAGAATTGTAGTTGAACCTAAATGCATTGCTTATTCCATAGTTACTCTCTAAGGGGTTTTAATAATGCTTAAATAAATGGGTTCATGACTTTAAGCATTAGACTCAATTATATTAGAAAACTTAGAGAAATTCATTACACTAAGAGGGCTTAATAACATTTCAAGGGTAGGGGTTCCTCTCTTGTGATGCTAGACTCATTGGTTAATGAGATTTGGAATATTAGAAACTTAGTGTATTAACTCTTCAAATATTTTAATTGAGCAATGATAGCTATTGAAAATCATTTCCAAGAGCATCTTCATCACTTGCATTTTTAACCCATTTCCATTCCGCTTTTTTTGAAAATCTCAAAAATATCTATTTTAATTGCATTCAATTCATAGTCTTGAAAAGAAATCATACATGTTTTACCTTTGTCAATTTTACATTATAATTATTTAGTTTATTATGAATTAGTTTTATAATTGGCTCCTCAAAATGAAATGATCCGAGTTATGCGCTATATTACATTAATTTAGTTTTATTCTTGATAACCCCGAGGCAACTAAAGAGATTATTTCAAGTATGGTTCCCGCCTAAAATTTAAATACCTTCAATTCAAAAAGATAATCCCCCCTCCCCTCAAACAAACACAACCGAAATTGTACCCAAAAAGGGAAGGTCATGAAGTTAACCTCATTGAATGCCATAAAGTCCTCCCATATTTGCAAACTCAGAAGGTGGCCCTAAATGGACCAAGGTCGTTCCCTCAAGATCCTCAGATAATCCTCCACTTGACTGAAACGGAATAGAAGAATGAGTTTATTCCGATCAAGTTCATGGACTTCGACCTGCTCCCCCAATTGCCATCCTTTCTTTATCATGGTCATCATCGTCGGGTTTTTGGGATTTTTCTCTGTCAAAAGTTTTCCGACTAACGCACCCCCTTTCTGCCGTTCAGAATTCTTATTCAGATTAAGAACAATTTTCTTTGATGTTTTTGTACGATCCTCATGTTGAACCTCCATAACTCCTAACACCAACACAGCCGCGCGCGCACATAGACATACACACACCCCAGAAGAATACTTTTCACTCAGGTATTTGGATAGACAAGAAGGAAAGGAAAAAAGAGAGAGAAGAGAAGGCAGAATAAAAGAAGAAAGATATCGAATAGAGAAACAGAAGCCAGCACCGTTCAAAGAATGACGATAGCAAGGGACAAAAGGGAACCGTTCACAGGGGAGAGGGAAGGCGCATTGACTACATTTAATATCATAATAATACTTTTATAGCATATTAAATTTAACTATTGAATGTTGATTAAATGGTGGAAATAATAAGTGGGGAGGAAGTGGAAAGGGAGATTAAATGTGGTATTTATGTATCATATTTATCAATATTTTTTTAATTCACTCCTATTAATACTTCTTCAATAACAATTAAGTAAAAGAAAGATGAAGAGAATTAAAAATGATAATTAAAGTATTTTAGAAAAATATGTCATATCAATAAAATTATTTAATATAATCAAATTAAGAAAATAAATCTTATATTAAAGACTGAAGGTAACACATTATTATCAACATCAAACCGCTCTCAATTTGTCTTCATTTCACACGGGAAAATGAGTAAATTAATTTATTAAGAAAATAAAATCACAAATAAGCTAATTAACTAATAGTTGCCAATTTATACAATGAGATTCTGGTTGACCCACAGGAGATAGGGAGAATAAGCAGCGCATATCCAAGTACTTTCGTCTTTCATTGCGCGAAACGCGTCTTCTTGTCCCTATAATTTATGGGAAATTATAAAGTAGGACCAATCAGGGCATACTACTGCAGATTTCACATCACCAACATCAGGTATTTAAAATTTTGAATGTGGATTAAATGGACGAAATAATATGCTTGTTTGAGATTGAAGTTTTAAAAATAATTTTTCAACCGTAATTTAGATATATGAGGTAAGTATATAAAAAAATTTTATTTTAATTTATATAAATAAACACTAGACATTAATCCAAACAAGCATAATAAGTGGGAGGAGGCAGAGAGGGAAGTTACTTGAGACATTGGGGCTTTGGGGACTGGGGGCCCACAGCTCAAGCATGCTTCTGCCTTCCTTGGTCGTTGTCCTATATTTCTTCCTGTTCCAAGCCCCTCCTCTTCTATTTCCTGAAAGGTTTAGATTTAGTTCCATACAAAATGTTATTTTTTTTATTTTCTTTATTGTAATGTTAAATTATTTTAATCAAAATTTAGCAATATGTATGCAATTAATTATTTTTCTTTTATAATTTAATATTTTAATAATAATTTTATAAAAGATTAAATCTGAATCATTCATCAATATTGATCAAATGATAAAGAAATTGAAAGGAAGATGAACGAAGAGGATTGGATGGGAAGGGAAGAGGAGGGGTTCTCTACAGCCTCCATTTCAAGTGAGATGAACCCTAACGGCATTTCACATATTTATGCTTCGTAAACAGAAGGACTAGCTCAAATAAAGGAAGAAACATTAAGATAGAATAAAGAAAAATTTATAGAGACCTAATGAGTGTCAGATTAAATATTTCTTCCTTTTAATTAAAGTCGCCGAACAAAAAGAGAAAAGTTATTGGAAGTCATCACCTACAACGCAGGTTCCTGGAAGTAGAAGGCCACAGCTTGTGTCTTCAGTGTCAGGCCCATGCTTATATTTATTAGTCTTGTGGGTCTCTCAAAAATCTCAGAAAATTAATAATTCGGTCCATCCACCTGAAGTTCATCAGGATGGCCACCAGCTGTTTAGATTTAGATATGATTTTCAAGCCCCAAGTATGGAGATATTCATGGGATTTTGGTCAAGTATAGTTGGATTCATCTGTTTCGCTTTAGGATCTTTCCAGAAACTGTTCGGACGGTGGAATTTGTTGAAGATGATGGTGTACTTCACTATCAGCTCCATGATCTCTCTTTTCATGCTCTATGCAAAACACATGCGGGGGCGATTCCCACAGGCTTTCTTGCTGAAACTTGTGGTAAGCTTTTTAGTTCTGCTGTCCACATCTCTCTACTCATATTATGACGACCGAGCTGACGACCGGGAAACCGAGGAGGGAAAAGGACACCGGAGTGTAATGAGTCTGATTTCATTTGGGTCATTTGCATTGATGTCCATGAGTTTGTCAACTCAAGTACAACCAGAATTCGAGGTGGGAATGTCCAATTTCTTCCTTGGATGTCTCACACTGGGCGTCATGAAGAAGAACTTTCTGCTTGGTCTGGGTGTCGCTGTTCTATGCTTTATTGCTATTGGTATCCGCAGCGTGTCAGAGCGTAGACGGCAAGAACGCGTCAATATCTGGTACATACCGCCTCGCCGACCATCCATCTCCGTCCCCATCGTGGAAGAAATCGTATGATCCGTCTCCGTCCTCATCCTTTATGACACGGTATGTACCATCCGCCTCCGGATAGCTTACCCACTTGACACATGGGGAATACACTAATATATCATACTGCCTTCTGTCTATAAGTAGGACTTATTTTGTAGGTTCTACATGTACGATTGAGTTTGAGTATTAGCTAGCTTTGAATTTAAGAGCAGAGCAAGTAAGAAGCTTGTGAAGACTTGCCGTGAACTTTATACAAATATGGAACGATTGGTGTTTTGTTGAACCGATCCTGCCTAGCCACATCGACTTCAAGACATTAAAATACGTGCTTAAGCTCAAAGGGGGACTGATGTTGGAGTTTTAGGGCATGTTTGTTTTAGCGATTCGATTGCTTATAAGTTGCTTTTTAATAGTGATTTACGGTATACGAAGTCTTAATGTACATTAAGATGTGAGTTTGAGTATACATGCTCACTGTAATGGCATTAGCACCTTCAAATTAAGTAGGAAACATTTCTGCTCAAATTATTATTCATACTAAATCTGCTTACTCTAATGGAAGATTTTCTGCTAAAACTTGATGCACTCCGTAAGTATACGGGTCGTGCCAAGTAATAAAGTGATAAGTAGAATATCATCCCACGAGGAATCAATCAATTAATTTTTAGGTATTAAAATCTCAATTTCTTTTAAGTTGAATGAATCTAGTTATGAAAAAATTCTAAGAAAATTAATTAATGAAAACTATCAATGTTAAACACAACCTAGAGTCACTAATCCCTCACTAGCTCTCCAAATCTCAAATTCATTTACTTAGTTAATCTCAAATGTTAATTTTGTTAATCTTGAGTACAAATAGTTATAAATGCCTGTCGATTCACTCACAATCCTCTCTTAAGTATAATTTATTAGAGCAAGCGTTTTACCCAAGAGGGGGGTGAATTGGGTGATATTAAAATTTCGCTGCAAATATAAAAACTTGACAGTGAATATAAAGCAATAAAGAGTAAGGAGAAATATCACCGAAATGTACACCAAAAGTTATACTGGTTCGACCACAACCACTTTGACCTACGTCCAGTCCTCAGAGCTTCTCGGAGAGTTTCACTATAACTTCCAAGATTCAGTGGGTTCTTGGCACCTCAGTACAAGCAAGTTCCTTCGCCTGGACACTCGCTCCCCCTTACAAGTTGTAATCCAATCCTAACTCAAGGTTTCACAACCTTAAGTTACCTCAATAACAAATATTGAGTTTGAATGAAATATCTCTCTCACAGAGTGAATAAGAATCACTGAAACATAGAATTACAAGTATAATGTAAAATAGAGTAATGAGCTTGATAACGCGTTCGTGTGTGTTCTTGTTTTATATTCTCTGTTTGGATGTTCCCATATATATAGATGTGTTGGTAGTGACCATTGGAACATTTTCTTCTCGTCCGTTAGAGTGTACGCAGCCACTGTTGACTTTTCCAGTATTTGAAAAATATCCGTTTACGGTAGATGACATTTGAACATTGCATTTGACTTTCCTTATTTGGTAAGATCTCTTTATTGATTATCTGTGGATATGCTAATAATACTAAAACAATGAAAGGTTAATCATATAGGAAACAAATCAATGAACGTTGGAATAAATTCTCAAAATCTGAACTTGCATACTCGAGTAGCTATTCGAGTATTCATTAAAGTTTATTCGAGTACTTACTCAAGTATCATCGGGAAAACTTTGATAAACTGCAAGTCAATAAACAAACATAACATTACTCAGGTAGTGCATGAAGTAAACAAAATTTCAAACCTTTAGAAATACCTATTTACTCCGGTACTTACTCGAGTATGGCACCCTTTTCTTCATAGGTTACTTGAGTATCAACTCAAGTAATCTTTCAAATAAACTTTAGGTTACTCGATGCTTTACCCCAATAACGTTGGCAGGATTTCAAGGCCGAGAGCACTTCAAGTTTGATTACCTTGTTACTCGAGTCCTTACTCGAGTAAACATAAATTTTCTGCATAGCTTACTCGGGTAGTGACTTGAAGTTCTCTTCCAACTAACTCTGCATACTCGAGTAGTGACTTGAAGTTTTTTTTCTAAATAACTCTGCATACTCAAGTAGTGACTTGAAGTGAAGTGTGAGAAAAGCATTTCATGTTATTCGAGTATTACCTTCAGGTTTTGCTTACCACAGTGAGTTACTCGAGTAGCTCCTCGAGTAACATTGGCAGGGTTGAAAATGCCCAGAGCAACACATTTCTTGAAATAGAGTAACTCGAGTACGGACTTGAGTATCATTGGCAGGGTTGAAAATGCCGAGAGTAACTAGAAGTCTTTGACATGGTTACTCGAGTACTTACTCGAGTAACGTTGGCAGGCCGAGAGCAACTGCCAGTGATTTACCTGGTTACTCAAGTAACTACTCGAGTAACGTTGGCAGGCCGAGAGCAACTTGGAGTCATTTACCTTCTTACTCGAGTACTTACTCGAGTTACATTGGCAGGTTACTTGAAGGTTGCTCTGGTTACTTCAAGTTTCTGTCTCATTACTCGAGTACTTACTCGAGTAACCCTTTAGAAAACTTGCTAGTAATGAAGTTTCTCAGCTTTTTCTGTTGGTCTTTCTTCATTACTCCAATGCTTACTTCAAGTGATGATTTTGCCCTGTTATTACTTTGTTCAAACTTATTTGTTCATCAAATTCTTTTTCATACCATCCTTTGTTATCATCAAAACATAAGATCTAACATAATTGTTATGTCTAACCAAATTACTCAAGAGGCAAGATAATTCAAACACACTCTTCAACAATTATATGGGGCTATTAGGTATATGTCTATCCTAATCGCAAATTAAATCGTAATTTAATCCCATATTACTTAATCTCAGAGCCTAATTAAAATCTCTTTCGTCAAGGTAAATCCTAATACTCAAATTCACATCTAATGGTGGCCAATCATCAAATGGATATAATAAAACAAGATTAAGTAACCAAAATTAACATAAATCATAACTAAATACACTACTACAAAAAAGTAAAGTTGTGACGCTTATGATTGCATTAGCTATGGTGTTAGAGAAGTACCATATATCTGGACGCCACTAAAAGAAGCTATGGCGCTTGAAAGCGCCACAACATTTAAATTTTTTATAAAAAAAATTTAAAAATTTAAGCTAAAGAAATTGTTTTATTTTAATTTATAAAATAATATTAATTGTCCAGATTTATTTTCAAAATTGAAGATATTGAGGCCAGTGTTAAACTAGAAACTGTTGGCACAAAAGTTAAGCTAAAGAAACTTATATTATGATACAAATATTATATTTTTCTTAATCATGCGTATAGACTAGACTATTTTCTTTTAAATTACTAAAATAAGGTTTTTTGAAATAAAAAAAATTTTCAGGCAAAAAATGTTAAAATTGCTTAAGCCTAATCTGAAATCAAGTACTCCGGATATGTAAAAATATCTTTTATCAACACGCTAAAGGCATATCGAGACATGGTCCACTTTTGGTTTTTCTTTTCTTTAGAAATATTATTTTTTTGGATAATTTCTTTTGAAATATTATATATATTCTCCACTTTTTAAACACAGATTAGAACATAGATATCAATTTGAAATAAAAAATTGCAGAAATTATATGCCAATTAAAAAAAAAAAGAGGAAGAAGCACGTTGAACTTACAAGCTTAATTGATAAGTGCAGTGGAGTAGGGGACCACGTTGCCCGTTGGTGTCGCAATCTTGAGTGAGGAGGAGGAGGAGTAGGGATGGCAGTTGAAACAAAACAAAGAAGTAGATTCGATGATGAAGACGTGTGCGCATGTGGGTATGTTTTTAAGTGTGAAGATGATAGGAAATGGAGGGAGGGGGCGACTGTGCACGTGTGGGTATGTTTTTAAGTGTGAAGATGATAGGAAATAGAGAGGGAGGGAGACAGTCGTCCACTATAAGAAGCTGTAGCGTAGATGAAAAAGGAAAGTGAGAGAGGAGGGAATAATTAAAGTGGGATGAGTCAAAATAAATTAAAAGAGAAGGAAGGCGGGCACTACGCGGGAAGGGAAAAAAAATAAGGGTGGGAGCGGGGGGAATTGTAATTGGTGGGAAGTGGATAGTGCAATCCATTAAAAAGGTCAAAAAAATTTTTTTGATTTTATATAGAACCAACTGTGGGGCCTGGATTTCCAGGCGCCACAGCTGATAAATTTTATTTTATATATATAACCAGCTGGTCCTTTTTTCTCTTTTTTTTTTTTGGAATACCAACTCTTGAACCGCATGGCTTTAAAACCATAAAGGTTTTTTTTTAGAGAAGAAGTTGTGGCGCCTGGTTTTCCAAGCGCCACATATGGTATTTTATTTATTTATTTATTATACACTATGGTCCTTTTTCCTTTTTTTTTTGGTTAAAATAGAAGAAGCTGTGGCGCTTGGTTTTCCAGGCGCCACAGCTAGTAAATTTTTTTTATTTATTATATAACCAGCTGTGGTGCCTTTTTTTTCCAGGCGCCACAGCTGGTAGAATACACCCAACTATGGCGTCTACCTTGGCAAGCGCCACAGTTAAGCCTACCAGCTGTGGCATCTGATTCATCAAGCGCCACAATTGGTACCCAAAATTTTGAAAAAATAAAATAGAAAAAGAAAAAGAAAAAAAATGCAGTTGTGGCACTACTTCTTTAAAAAAGTGTCACAAAATGTGCGCCACCTTTCAACCTTTTTGTTGTAGTGATAATCATAGAAATAAAATTTAGTTCACTAGCGATTTCATAGTTTCCCTAGGTTTAAAAAGAAAATTAGCCACACATGGCTAAAATAAAATCCATAATAAAACAAAGAAATCCAGATTTAAAGAATAAAGAAAAAGATTAAGAGAGAGCAAATATGTGAAAGACTCCTTCTATTCTTTTTTATCTCCGCTCGATTTCTGCTTCTTCTTGTTCTGTTATGATGTGTTTGCTCGTTACTCTCCACCCCTTTTTATAGATATTCCGACTTGCAGGTTCCATTCCTTTTTTTTTATTTATCCAAATCTTATATCCTTATCCGTTCATCAGATATCCTATCCTTTTAATTTTCAGTGTGAATCTTGTCAATAATCAATTTCATTGCGTGGGCCCCGCATCTCATCCAACCAAAGCAATGCCTTTTGCGTTCTGCCAGCTCACGCCCTCAAGGTATAATATATCCTACCATTTATATATATAATCTAATGGGTGCATGGTCCTTATTTTCCTTTTTTTCTTTTTTTTTATTTGATACTTTTTCATCTATTTCATCATATAATATCTCCTACATAATAAAATAGGATATGAATAAATTTTATGTCAAAATTTCTTTTTATCCTGCACTCAATTAAAAGATAGAAAATATATAAAAGATAATTAAATAGGTATAAAATATGAATAAATTTAATCAATCATGTCCTAAAATTTATCCTATTTAATTATAAAATATATATTTATCATAATCTCTAAGTCTTGTCCATCTGATAGATCTAACGGTGGGCTATGGAAAATGTTGTGAGCTACGAAGATAGAGCAACTGAAGCTGCTGAAGTACTTCACTAGGTATTGCAAAGATAACATGAAGTGGGCCCGTCAACCCTCATGGTAAAATCTACCTAATAATAAATAAAGGAAGGGTAAAGTTATATATTCATGAAAAAAATTTAATGAAGTGCATTATAAATAAGATAAAAAATTACAATGTCTGCCCAATAAATAGGATTAGTAGGGTATATATACATATAATATACAGAATTTAGTTTGCACTAATTGTAGGTGAGAGGAAGGGGAGAAGAATTTTTAAACAGATTAATGGAGTTTGTAGCTAGACCATGCATTTAATTTATATAAATGGACCTACATTTGTTAGGATTGGAAGGCACAGCGGAAGAATTTTTAAAATTTTCGCTGATACTAATCGAGGATCTATCAACAACGTTTGAATTGAGTTAGAAAGATTCGTACCTTTTTCAATTCATGGATTGCGATCTCTATGAGCCCATATGTCAAGTCCGCTTCCTCTACCGGTATCCACACGAATACTCTCCAACATAGACTATGTGCTAACGACTCCAATGTCTCCTAAGATTTCCCTTGCGACTCTAAATTCTCATCCGTGTGTTAGTATATCTACTCTATCAATTTTATAACCTATGAAGGCTATATTCGAATTTCAAAATTAATCTTTATTAATTTCAAAATTAATTAACAATTAATTATCTTAATGAGCTAGTTAAATAAATTCATTTTAAATTAAATCTATCCAACAGTTTTAATTTAACCTATTTATTTAATCCAAATAAAGAGCCATTAGATTTAATTTATAATATATCTCTATCATATTAGTTATTAAATCTAATTTATCTTAATAAAATTAAATTTAAAACTAACACAATATAATAATATCATATAATATGTATATAATATGTATTTCGAAAATACATACATATGTGTATATATATATAAATACTATTAACGAATTTTTGTATTTTATATATATATATATATATATATAAATATAGAATTCATCCACCCTAGATTAAATATTATCTCATGTTGGGTCATTCTTGTGTGCTATCCTGTAAGCCCATACGATATTATGGATCTTGGTCACATTTCTTGACCTCGTAGTCAAGCATGATCATGATCATTGATCAGCTTCATACAGAACTTGTGTAACCAATGTCCTTCACTTCTTTCCCACCAAGCGGTTTTACCCTATTTCTAATCTCAATTATTAATGTCTTGATATTTTCGCTCTTTGAAAAAGCAAGTAGGTTTTCTTGTCACATGCTTGTGAAGACTTGCCATGAACCATACAGAAATTTGGAATGTTTGGTGGCTTTGAAGACACCGTCATCCTTCTAAGACACATAAGCTTGATAAAGACGTAAAATTATTTGTCTCTGTCAGCCACAGAGTGCTCGACTTTATTAAGATTAGGCTGGGACTTTACAGAAACGCTCCCACATCTAAGATTCCTAAATTTCTGTTCACCTGAATCAAGGGCGTTCATATATATTATCCAATGTTACACGTGTGACTCTGTTGATGAAATATAAACATTATTATATATTTGTAAAATTGAGAGAATCTATCTTCCTTCTGGTGCATTGTGAACTTGAGCAACTAATATAGAAGAGATTATTCCTGAGAAATCAGTCCTTAATTAAGAGTTAAATATGTTGAAATTCTCCGTTTTGCTGCAGTAGAAGAAAATAAACTTGAGGAAGTAGCGAATGTTTCTTCTCAAATTATCCAAGAGAAGAAGCTTGTCCTGCTAAATCTGCCCCACCGTAATGGCAGAGGAACTTGTGTTGATAAAGTGTTATAAAAATGAGAAACACACAAGGGATAGAAGGTGAGAGAGATGGAGAGGATAAGAGAAAGTAGGAGGAGCAATGGCGTGATTCTCATTCACCTTAAGGCTTATAATAACTTGGTACATGAACACTATTTATAAGAAACCAGTCCTTCAATTATATTTTAAGAGTTACACAAGAAAATAAATCTACATAATTGTGAAACATTATATTGGGGGGTTATGTGTATTAATAATTTAACCCTTTAGTCGCCTTGGGTTAAATCAAAATAAACCAAATTATGTAATGAAAGGCACAACTTAAGTCGTGTTCACTTAAAGAGTTTTTTATTTAATTTTTAAGCTAAACTAAGTGACAAAAACATTGAAAGGGGTTTTACATTTATTTTCTTTTTAATGATGGAAAACAACCTAATCTAATATTTTCTGTGATTTTTTATAAGATGATGAATGAGGAAATCAAATTAGATTTAAGGAATGATATGATGGAATGTTTCTTGGAAGTGAACCTATGGCTATCCTAGCTTAATGATCATAAAAGCTAGATAACAATTACTCGCTAAGGCACTTTTAAAAACCAATTGGTGTGCAATTTAAATTGAATTAATAAAATGTGTTCCTTAATGATGAATGCTCATGGAAACACTCAATTGCAACATAAATCAATTATCATATCTAACAACGTGCTAGATAAAACAATTTCAATTAATGCAAATGAAAATATATAAATAAATTCAAATCCCAAGTCATACAACTCAATTCAAACCACAATAATCCAACTAACAAATATTATAACACATAATCTCAATCTCAAATCCAAATCAAAAAATTCCTAATGAAGGAAAATCATCATAGTTGAAGAGAAAATTAATTGGAAAGCAAATACTCCCCTAATTGAAGTTTCTAAGCTCAAGCCATAACATCCATCTCCAAAAAGCACAAGGAATTTATCCTCTCATGATTAGGAGTCCAAATCCTCCCCTTTTGAGCCTCCAACACATGCGATTTATATAGGAATAAGTTAGGGTACAAGTGGTGACCTCTAGGGTTGAGTGTTCTAGGCTTTAGTATGTGTGATGGCCCAAATTTGCATGAGAATGAAAGGTGAGCATGGCAGCCAACTTTTAGACACTTTCCTAAGGTTTCCTAATATGCTTTAGATGAAATTAATAGATCATAATGGTGATGAAAGTGGCTGGTCAATACAAGGAACAAAATGGAAAAGTTTTAGCCTTTGCTCTAGAAGTAAGTCAGTGTAATTTCCTAATTTGAGTGTGATCACTATGATTTCAGTTTTATTGACCTTTCTTAGGGTTTCTTAAATTTAATTGGATGCCTAATTTGCTACATGGAAAGGGAAATGAGTGGTGTTCAAGCTTGCTTCAAAATAGGGAACTAGATGCCTTAGATTTAGGTGCAAGATAGAAATGTTTCCTAATTTGACTAGGAGAAGTTGGAGCTGCATTCTTTATGCTTTAAGAAATGATTTAGGAGTTCTAATTGACCTAGAATAAAGACTTCATAAATTGGTTTGATGAACTAAGTGGTGCCACTTGTCTCTTGATTACTTGGAATGAAAGCTTGTAAAGGATTCCTAATCCTAGTAGGACTAGGTTGGAGATAGTTTCCTAAATTCATGAGTTTCATAAAACATTCTTCTTTGACTTGTTGGGTGACACCATTTAGGTGTTTGTTGGTGAGAAAATCATGCACAATAACCATTGCACCTTTTAATAGTTGACACAACATTTTTCTTGACATGATTAAAAAGAAGGCTTTGTGAAATCACTCATTTACCCTTCATTAATTCTTGGTTGCGTCATTTGCTCTCTAGGATCAAAGGAGACATGTCATTTGGGCTTAATTAATGCTAATAGGCCCATTTAAAGAGTATAGTTGATAAGTTGACATATATGGGCTCCAACTATGCTGGAAATTGACCCAAAACTAATCTTAAGGCCCTATTCTTCATGGGTCCTCCAACACCTGTGAACTTCAACTTTCTCTAGGCTCCAAAGCTTATTTCATCATCTTTTGAGCTTCTATCAATGTCTTTAGCCTTAGCCTGCAACTCCTTTGCACTATCATGAAATCAAAATAAATATACCTTTTAATCCAATAAAGAGGAATTATAAAAGCTATTGACAAATAAACCCTTTTTAGGACATATTTTTGGGCAATACCTTTTGATCCAAAATAATCATAATTATCACATGTAAGCTGAATAATGACAATAAAATCCCATAAAAAGATATGAAAATATATGTTAAAATAGAGATATATCAATTAATCCTAAGAAACTCCCAATAGGCTATTCATTCGTAGGTTATATTGATTTAATTGGAGAATCTCAAAAAGCACTCTTAGAATGCTATGGACATCCACTTAAATATGACAATATTTATAACAAAAGTTGTTATTTGTACATTTGTTGGGAAATTTACCTGTAATTTTTCCAAATAAATGGCAACTGAACATCCATGCGTGGATTTGAGTCCAAGCAGTACGTGTTGGTCCTATCTCCGCACTTCTTCTTTTTGTTGCAGACAAACTAAGCCAAGGCCCAAAACAATAAAATGGGCCATTTGTGTTTTAGTCTCAATTAAATTCTGTGATGCACACATCTGAACTCGGCGTGTGGAGGATATGATGGTGACGCGTTGTGAATACTTGAATTTTGGAATAACTCAAGATGTGGTACTTCTTGACTTACCCATGTCTATTAAATTGTAAATCTGGAAGACTCTTTGCTAAAAATCCAGACACATATCTGTTCCTGTGGGGAAAAATTAATTCCTCTTTCACCCAAAAAAAAAAAAAAGTGAAAAGAAAGAGATCTCTTTGCATAAATATATCAATAACTTGGGTGAGTGAAAGAAGTGATTTTACGACGATGTATAAGCTATGTGGTTAATTGAGTTTCTGTGAGTGTGAAGCTCCACTTGGAAGAGCCTCAGTCTGCAAGTTAATCTTGAAAACAAATAATATTGATATAACTATTAGGATACGCTTTAGACGTATTTTCTATATACGTTGCAGCAAAAAGAAAAACGTCATTTTTTAAAAAAATTTTCACAAAACCAAAGTTGCAACCAGATTATCCTAGAAGTTGCTAAATAAAATTTAAAAATCATCGTTTGAAGTCAACATCACAATGCAGGTTCCTAGAAGTAGAAGACCAGGTAGGGTTTTTTTGAGTTAAATTTTAAAAAAAAAAATATAAATATGGGGGTAAAAATTTTTAATTATTTTTTTTTACTCTTTTATCTTATATAATTTTTTTATTAAAACTTTATTACCCCACTTCTTCAATCTTTTAAAATTTAACTCATAAAAATTTTCCTTCCTCTCCACATGCCTGTCACCAAACAGACCCATAGAGCACATCGTCGTTGTTGGTGGGGACCCCTTACTTGAGGAGATGCCGCAGATTTTGTCCCGTCTTCCCCTTACTGTTCATCTTTCACCCTCTCCTCCCACTTACTTGAGGACATTAATTGTGGCTTTTGGGCATGACGCCGTCACCTAGCCCCATCATCGGCCCACAGAGCTTGCAAGATGTGGATTTAACTTTGTCACCCACAGAGTACTCGACTTTATTAAGATCAGATGGGAACTTAGTAAAAGCCCTCAAACATTCTGGATTAAGAGTGTGCGGGTTCGGCATGGCGATAGAACGATGTAAAGTAGTGACTCTTTTACTTCTGGGTTGAAAATCTTCTTACCTTACCTGCGGTGTGTTGTTCCCTTCTTCTTACTTCGGGTTCCCACAACCCATCTTCCGATATTTCCCTCTCATTTCTCTCTTGCCTTTTTACCCCTAACAAGTTGTACTAAGTGTTTATAAATCGCGATTTATAGTATACGTGGTAAGTATGTGAGAGGAGTTTTATTTCAATTTATGTAATAAGGACTTATTATCCGAAAATAAGCCCAAACAAACACACATTATAATAATTGCCAGTGGGACTTTCTTTCTTTCTTTCTTTTTTTGGACCAAACGATTACAAGAATGACTTTTTTGGGAGTACGTTTTGTGCTCATCAGGATCCTTTATACCGTTAGATTGATTTTAACAGTTTAGATTTAATTTAATTTAAATTTGATATTTTAAATAATTTTTTATTTTAATATAGGTAAAATATAAAATAAATATAATTTTATAACTATCACTACTTATAAAAATGAATTTAACATTTTAAAAAGGGTTAAGGTGCAATTTTAATAACTAAGTTTTTCCCTACGAGCGTCTGACACAAATAAGTTTTAGAAGGAACAAAAATAACAATAAACAATTTAAAAGGATACAAATTCAACAAAACCGTTAAATTTTTTGAAACGCCGTTAGGGGTTTTCTTCTCTTATAATTTAACGTCATTTAGTCAAATTTAGCGGTTTTATTGAATTTACACTTTTTTCAAATTATTTATTATTATTTTTGTCATTTCTAAAACTTATTTGTACCAGACACCCCTCAGGAAAAACTTAGTTGTTAAAATTGCACCTTAACCTTTTAAAAACTCACTAATTAAAAATTTTAAATTTGGACAATTCATATTAAATTTAAACTATTGATACCTTATCAAATGATGCAAAGGATCCGGCTACAATCCTCTTCCTTCCCATCTACTTACGGTCCTCTTCTCAATTTGGATCGTTAGATTAAGATTTCAACGGTCTAGATTTAATATATTATAAATCTAACGATCCAAATTGAGAAGAGGACCGTAAGTGGATGGGAAGGAAAAGAACTATAACCGGATCCCAAAATTAGTCTATTCCTTTTATATCATGGTTTGAATGGCTATCATGCTTTTCATAAGGTACTTCTCCAAAAAAATGGAGACGTATGAATATTTAATGCATTTTTTTAATTTTACCATAAATTAATTATATGTTACATTCATTATTTTTTCCCTCTCGTTCTCTTTCATCACCTTTTCTACTCATTCTCTATCACACCTATTCCTTCTATATAAATAAATGTGTTTTTAAAAAATGAATTGTATTTTTTATATATTTATTGCCTTTAACCAATTTTAACTAATTTTTTTATATTTGTACCCTACCGTCCCTAAATATAAATTTTAAATTTGAGAATGAGTTTGTCCCAAAATATAAAAGCATTTATGACAGTTTTTTTTTTCAACTTTACTCATTGAGTGTATTTGTTGCATTTAGTATCCGAACACTTATCTTCTTTATAAATAAGGGTATAGTTGAAAAAATACATATTTATTACTCTTAACTATTTTTTTGATAAACACAAATTGATTATTTAAAGTTTATATTTAGGGACGGAAGTATCTCATAAAAGCAACGGAGGGAATATTTACTTAGATTTGAATTAGATTTTCGGTTACCTTTATCACTTAATATTTTTTATGCACATCTTTTGTTAATTTTTGTTATTTTTCACTGTCCAAAATTAATCTATTTTTAAATATATTTTTAGTAAAAAAATTCAAAAAGTATTTATTTTTATTATCCAGAATTCATAATTAAGTGTTTTTAATTATTTACAATTGTTTAACGATAAATTAATAATCTTAATTTTTATAATTTGCATATAATTTTTACGAACTCTTAAAATTATCGAAATACATTATTATAAAAAAAGGTATCAAAATACACACACATTATGAAACTCATGCATTCTTCATAGGGTTATTAAACCTGAACCGGCCGGTTTGAGCCGAAAATCGGTGAACCGGCCACCTAATCGATCTAGTTCAGCCATAAACCCGGGTTAGTCCTTTTTTATTTTTTTAAATTTTAATTCAATTTTTTATTATATTCAAAATTTCATATTGATAACTCTGAAATATTCAATTCCTCAAAGGTATGGCCCCGGGTTAACTCTGATTTGACTTCGATCTAAGCCACTACTTTGATTGGTTTAGAGGTTGATCCATGTTTAATAACCTCGATTCTTCAATCATTTTACATCTAAATATGCTTTTCAATTATGTCATCTAAACAAATGTCAATTTATCAAATAAATTAACATTTTCTATAAAAAGGGTATCTGATCATAAATCATGTAAGGATATTTGATCATAAATCATATTACATTAACTAACTTTTATTCCAACTTCAATTTTTTAAAAGTCTATGTTATGTAATAAATAAATAGTAAAGGGTAACGGCTAGTTAGGCGGTAGTTAGTGAATAAGCCGTTAGTTACTACAGGGATAAGAATAAAGAGGCGGTAGTTAAGTGAGAGGGAATATTATAAATATCTCTTCTGCCTTATGAAAGAATTGTCGATAAACTGATTAGTTTTCAATAATACTTCTACGTTTTCACTCTCTCTCTCTCTGTCTCTCCTCTCTTCTCTATTTCTTCTCTATATTCTCTTTCTATTTCTTGATCAGTCCACAACAGTGGTATCAAAGCGGATTCAAGGGTATGTAGGAAAGCGGATGATACAGGTTTTAATCGATAATGGGAGCACTCATGACTTTATGGACTACCAATTGGCTACCAAGTTGGGCTGGCGTGGAGGAGATTCTGATACATCAATGGTACAGGTAGCAAGGGGCCGAAATCTTAAGGTTTATGGATCTTGGAATGGCTTCAAGTGGCGTATGCAGGGACTGGAATTTAATTGTGATTTCAGAATCATTGACCTCAAGACCTTTGATATAGTGTTGGGGCTTAAGTGGCTTAAATCTATTAGGAAAGCCTTCTGGGATTATGAAAATCTGACTATGTTTTTTCATCACAACGAAAATCTATGCAAGTTATAAGCTATGCCCTCTTCCTCACTGAAACTGGTACACCCCAAGAGAATTGAACCTAACATTTCACAACAACACCATGCATATCTGGTTCAGTTGTTGCAACAGACTGACCCTACCAATCAGTTATGCTTTTCTATTCAGGGTTGTAGTGAGAGTGAGTCCCTAGAAATCCAGTCCACCCTAGAAGCATTTCTTGATGTTTTTGAGGAACCTAAAGCTCTGCCCCTGTTGAGACCAGGGCACAATCACCCCATAATTCTGCAAGAAGGGACTAACCCCATCAGTTTGAAACCATATAGGTACTCAGCGGCTCAAAAAGATGTGATCGAGAAACAGGTGGTAGAATTACTTAATAACGGGGTTCTTCAGGAAAGTGCCTCTCCTTTTTCTGCACCTATAGTTTTAGTCAAGAAAAAAGATGGCTCTTGGCGTATGTGCATAAACTATCGTGAATTAAACAAGAAGACTATTAAGAACCAGTACCCAATTCCTCTGGTTGAAGACCTTTTCGATGAATTAAGAGAGGCTAGATGGTTCACTAAATTAGATTTGAGGGCAGGATATCATCATATTAGGATGCAACCAGAGGATGTTCATAAGACTACATTCAAGACGCATGTTGGCCATTATGAGTAGCTTGTGATGCCCTTTGGGCTCATAAATGCTCCAGCTACGTTCCAAGAGGCTATGAACAGCATTTTCCACTCTTTTCTTAGGAAGTTCATATTAGTATTTTTTGATGACATATTAATATATAGTTCTTCCTTGACAGATCATGTAAGGCATCTCACAGAGACCCTCAATATTTTGCGTGTTAACCACTATTTTGTCAAGAAATCCAAATGTTCGTTTGCTGCTCAGACCGTGGAGTACCTGGGTCATTTTATAACCCAAGGGACAGTGGCCACCAATCCCAAAAAGATACAGGCCGTAGCAAAATGGACAACTCCTATAACGGTCAAGCAACTTCAGGCATTTTTGGGTTTGGCTGGATATTATAGACGCTTTATTAGAAGTTATGGAGAGCTAGCTAGGCCCCTAACATTGTTACTACATAAGGATGCTTTCGCATGGTCTGAATCAGCAATGTAGCTTTCCAAAAATTAAAAGAAACACTGATTTCAGCCCCTGTTTTGGCTCTACCTGACTTTACTAAGGAGTTTGTGGTTGAAACCGATGCATGTGGGAATGGCATTGGGGCTGTATTAATGCAGCAAGGACAGCCTCTAGCTTTTTTTAGCAAGGCCTTAGCCACAAAACACATGAACCTTTCCATCTATGAGAAGGAATTAATGGTTGTCGTCCAGGTAGTAGAGCATTGGCATCAGTATCTTGAAAGAGGTAAGTTTATTATTCATACTGACCAGCAAAGCCTTAAGTATTTGCTAGGTCAGAAGTTAAAAACACCATTTCAGATGTATTGGATAGCTAAATTGCTTGGCTACACCTATGAGATTCATTATAAGAAGGGTAATGATCATACAGTTGCTGATGCATTATCAAGGCTGCCTAATTCCCAGTTGTTGCATATTACATTGGAGACTGCTTCTCCTGAATTAGTTGATCAGATTAAAAATAGTTGGACCACTGATGATGAGTATGTGGTAATAGTAGATGAGTTGAAGGCTAATGGGGGGTGTGTTGGTAAGTTTACATGGGATGGGGAATACTTGAGAAGAAGCAATCGGTTGGTAATTGGAAGTGATTCTAATTTGAAGAAAAAGGTACTGGAATGGCTGCATACAAGGCCTCAAGGGGGTCACTCTGGGGTTCAGGCTACCTATTATCGAGTTAAGGGTCTGTTTTGGTGGAAGCACTTGCATAAAAATGTGTAGGACTATGTTAAAGGGTGTGACACTTGTGCAAGGTGTAAATATGAGACTGTGGCTACACCAAGGTTATTACAGCCACTTCCGGTCCCTAGTAAAGTGTGGGAGAGTATCATAATGGACTTTATTGAAGGGTTGCCCAGATCTGGAGGTAAGGAGGTGATTTGGGTAATTATTGATAGAATGAGCAAATATGCTCATTTTATAGCCCTCTCCCATCCTTATTCTGCTTCCTCCTTGGCTCAATGTTTTTTGGATCAGATTTATAAATTGCATGGAGCCCCAGTTGAGATAATCAGTGATCGAGACCCCATTTTTATCAGCAATTTCTGGAAGGAGTTTATCAAAGTATTAAAAATAGAGCAGAAATTATCTTTAGCCTATCATCCACAAAGTGATGGACAATCAGAAGTTTTGAATCGTTGTGTGGAGTCCTACCTTAGGTGTATGTGTTGGGAAACACCTACAAAATGGAATCAATGGTTGGCCTTAGCAGAGAGGTGGTATAACACCAATTTTCATACTGCTACTAAGGCTATTCCTTATGAGTTACTCTATGGACAGAAGCCTCCTATCTACTCTCCTTATTTACCTAGATCTGCTATTGTGGAGGCAGTAGATAGGAGTTTTGAGGCGCGAGAATGAATGCTTGATGTTCTTAAGCATCATTTGCATAGGTAAGCAAATACAATGAAGTAGAAGGCTGATTTAAAAAGGTCTGATAGGGAATTTCAGGTAGGACAGTGGGGTTTTCTTAAGTTGCAGCCCTATAAGCAGATTTCTGCTGCTACAAGGCACTCTCAGAAGCTGGCACCACGGTTTTTTGGTCCCTATAGGGTGCTAGAGTGTGTAGGATTGATGGCATACAAGGTGGAATTACCCCTTGAGTCTCGGGTCCATCCCACTTTTCATGTTTCCTTGCTTAAGCTTTGTTCAGACCCTAGTGTTAGGCAAAGACATCCTCCTGTTGATTGGCCGACAATGCCTACTTCATTATATCCTGAGAAGGTTTTGAGCAGGGGGTTGGTAGAAAGAAGAGACATCTGATTACTGAGGTCTTAGTCCAGTGGAGAGGACTTCCGGATGAAGAGGCAACTTGGGTCTCTCTATTTACTTTTCAGCAGCAATTTCCAGAGTTTTCTATTCCTAACCCTTGAGAATAAGGGTTGTTTTTTTAGGGGGGCATTGTTATGTAATAAATAAATAGTAAAGGGTAACGGCTAGTTAGGCGATAGTTAATGAATAAGCCGTTAGTTACTACAGGGATAAGAATAAAGAGGCGGTAGTTAAGTAGGAGGGAATATTATAAATACCTCTTCTGCCTTCTGAGAGAATTGTCGATAAATTGATTAGTTTTCAATAATACTTCTACTTTGTAGTCTCTCTCTCTGTCTCTCCTCTCTTCTCTATTTCTTCTCTATATTCTCTTTCTATTTCTTGATCAATCCACAACTGTCTATTAGAATAAAATTAATGTCACTTTTGCCAAATATTTTTTGTTTGTGGATCGGGTAAACCCATTACCCGAGTCCATCACCCACGATCTACTTTTTTTTTGGTTTGGGTTGGGCCAACTTCGGCCTAATCCATTTATTTTAATTTTTTGTTTTGGATTGGGTTGGGATCCAATTCATCGAACCCTGATCCAATTTTTTTATGTTGCAAAAATAATGCCATTTCGAGGGCCTGGAGGTTGTCTTCAACCTCTATTTGGGTCGACCAGGACCCAATTGTAGCATAGGTCGGCTCCGTTGACCCGGTACCTTCTCTCCTTCATAACTTCACCATTCGACGTCCATTTTTTGTGGTCAGTGGGTCACTAATATGAGTATGTTTTCTTCTCCAAAAACAAGATCGGGTTTGTAGACGGAACCATCGCCATGCCAAAGGCAGACTCACTACACTTGAGTCACGAGATGTGTTGTAATGCGATGGAGACGGGGTATATGAAAAGTGCCATGAACAAGGACGATTTGGAAAAGGTAGCGTGCCACGAGCGTATGATGCCAACCTCTGTGACTCATCTTGAGAGACAATAGAGTATGCTTGATTAAGAGTTGGAAGAGGACTCTGAAGAAGGATTTGAGTTCTAGCATAATGGTGACTATCACTAAGTCCCATAAGGAACTGCATGAATGGAATGGAACAAGTGAGCCATACTCATCCCAGAGGTCCTTCAATTTGGTGAAATATTCAAAGACATTTATGGCGCCTTGAGTTAATCCACTGATTGCCTTATGAAGTGAAAAACTTCTTGTCCCATCTACCTTGTGGAAACGTTCCTTCAGTTCTAACCAGACAGCACAAGCAATATTAGAAAAAATGATCCCAACAGCAATTTGCTTGTCCACAAAGTTAATCATCCAAGAAAGAATTATTGAGTTGGAGCAATCCCATAAATCTCGTAGGGTTGGAGGTTGCTCGTCACAAGTACATGTCCCGTCAATAATCCCCAGCTTGTTCTTGGCTGAAAGGCCAATTCGCATGGATCTTGACCAGACTTCGTAATTTTCAGATCCAAGTAAAACCTAGGTGACCAGAGTCATTGCTTGTGTGTCTGAGGCATGTAGGTAGAGTGGGTGAGAGAAATCAATGGTTGGAGGAGCGGATGTGGAGCTCTCATATATAATTCTATTAGGCACAGTTCTTGACAAATAGAGCTGGGCCTACAAACACTTGGTCTAATCCCTAACCTGCGGCTTTGGTATCATGTAAAGAAAACAACCCTATATCACTAATTAAACACACATAATTTTACAATGACCAACTGGGCCATTACACACTATCCAAATATAATAGTCAATCCCATATATATATAGGCACACACAAGTCACTAATTGTACCTCCTTACTGACCTGTAATGGCACATAATAGATAATACTCTTAACAATATGTGAGAGGATTCTTGTTAGGAATATTAGAATATTATTGTGGTTGTTTCTTATTGTCACTAGTAGAAAAATGACTTTTTAGACCGGTTAAAAATGACTTTTTATACCCGTTTTAGATTAGGTCTTGATACAGCTGGTCTAAAAAGTCTTTCACTTTTTAGACCGGTTGTAACCGGTCTAAAAAGTGAAAGACTTTTTAGACCGATTATAGCTATTATACGAGTGCAGATGATCAATTAAATAGTGTAAGTGTACACTGTCGTAATCAAGTAATATAGAAGTAGAGTATCATTCCCACGAGGATTGAGCACTAAGTACAAAAATAGGTCATTTTAATTCTATTTAGTCGATCGATTAGTTGGTGATTGAGAGTACAAAATAAAATAAAAACAATTAAATATGAGTGAAGATGATAAGAAAGCAAATATGAGAAAAAGTCCTAGGGATTAGATTTCACTTAACAAATTTCGGATTGAATCACTTATCTATTCTAGCCTAATTTATTCCACATGATTGATAATCGAGTTTCCCTAATTTAATTACTAGCCTCTTCCAAGGTCAATGAATTCTATAATCAATTGCTAATCCAATATATTCCTATATGAATTTAAGCAATTAATTATGCATTAAGATTTATGGAACTCAGTAAGATTACACAACTCATATGAATATATTCCTATTTCATATGCAAGTCATGGTTTTAATTATAGGATCGATACACATGCATCTCCTTCCAATCTCAGCTTGTATATTAAAATCATTCAAAAGATGGTCAGTCAATCAAAAGCATTAAGAATAATAATTAAAACTCAATTATGAAGGAGAAATTCAAACTAGATTTAATAAGTTAAGATTCAATCCGTCATTAGTAAGTTACGTCATCACCCTAGGAAAATGAAAATTTAGTACATGATGAAATTAAAAACAAAACCAAAATAAATTATATAAAGCTAGAATGAAATCCTCAGAAATACTACATAAACTTGAATATTAAATTCTTAAACATAAATATACAACCAAAAGATTAATGAAAGATGAAGAAATCTAGCCGTCCATTTGGGAGGTAAAACCTTCCATGTAGGCGGCATGCAAAATGTAATACAATCCTAAGCCTTCCAAAATGGAGGCATGCAATATGTAATACAATCCTAAGCCTTCCAAGATGAAGGCATGCAAAATGTGAAATTAAATCTAAAAATTAATACAATGAACTCATAAATGTTAGAGAAAGATCTTTCCCGATTAGAGAAGGACCACTCCCTGTCGGAGAAGGAAACCTCTGCTTCTCTTCCTCTCCTCCCTTTGAGCTTGCCCTTGATCTCTATTTATAGGGAAAAAACGTGTGCTACAGTACTGCTACAGTGTTCTAGAAGCTTCTACAGTGATCTGGCGGCTGCTACAGTGCTTGTTGACCGATACAGTGCCTGTTGACTGCTACAATGCTTTCATTTTTTTACTTTTTATTTTTAAATGCTGTTTATTCCAAAACATTATTTATTTATCAATCACACCCAAATTTATTATATTAAATGCAAATATCGTCCATAAAATCATCATATAAGGGAAAATAAATATACAAATATTTTACTTATCAAGCTACAACCGGTTTAAAATTTTTATTTTAAAAAAAATCCCAGTAATAAGAAAATGAGCAAGAAACTGTCCAAAAAATGATGACAGGGATCTGTCGGAGTTCAAGCGTTGCATCGAAGTTGTTGAAGTCGTCCATGACTCTCTCTGTTTCAGCCTATGGACAGTAAAATGAAAGAGGGCAGAGAAATAAAGAGCAAGGCATATAATAAATAAAATAAAGAGGAGGAATATTTATATAATGAATCAAGTCATGGAATCGAGGGCCATGATGGTGAAGAGATTTATGGGGTGCATGTACTGAGTGAAGCCCTGCAGAATCTGGTGCACAATAATTCTGCTGCCACGAACACCTTAGCGCCAACCTCCTCGTCAAGCCTTGAGATCATGTCCCCCAGCTGCAGATTATATAGCAATGCCGCCCTCTGCAGTTCCTCATCGCACTCCCCGATCCTGCTTCTCATCCCTAATTCTGCCAGAACACATCCCATCGACCTCGTCCTCGTCATGATCACCCTCCTTCCTCCCATATCATACACACTCTGTTCCACATACAATTCATCCATTACACTACAAAACAATATATCTATTTCTACTTGTTTTTCTTTTTTGGTAAATCATCAATATCTATCGTACTTGATTGAATGAAAGCATTGGATCTGGGAATATTTTCAGCACATATGCTTACATCACAGAGAGGTGAAGGAATTGAAAAAGGCAATTAAGTGAATGGATTTGGGAAGAGAAAAAGAGATTACCAGAAAGGATGGAAGAAGTTGTCTGGTGTGGTTGGTGTGAACTATGAAGGGACATGTCATACAAAAAAGTAAAGAGTGAAAACATTGAGATTTGAGAGTATCTTTTAAGCTTGGAATTCAATTTAAGTGCGGGAGGAGCAGGTGTATGAGTTTTGGGAATATCTTTTAGACCGGTTGTGAATCATAACCGGTCTTAAAAGAGTAAAAAAATATTTTAAATCAGTTTAAAAAATAATCGATCTAAAATATTTCATCTTTAAGACCGGTTATTAGTAAAAACCGGTCTAAAAAACTTTCAGAAATTTTTTTTAAAACTTTTTTATCTTTTAAGACCGGTTGTTTGAATAACCGGTCTAAAATATTTCATCTTTAAGACCGATTATTAGTAAAAAATCGGTCTAAAAAATTTTCAAAAATTTTTTTTGAAAACTTTTTTATCTTTTAAGACCGGTTGTTTGAATAACCGGTCTAAAAAATTTCAAATTTTTTAATTTTTTATCTTTTTAGACCGGTTGTGTTAATAACCGGTCTAAATAATTTATTTTAGACCGCATATTTTAAGAACCGGTCTTATAAGTTATTTATAAGGGAAAATGACCCAAAAAGAACTTTTAATATATCAAAAGACAGAAAGATGTGAGAACATTTGGAAATACCACAAAGGTACTAGCACCTGTCAGGGATTTACAATTTCAGGGGTAAATTACCATTTTACCCTTATCTATTTTTTTATTAAAATAATAAAAGCCCCTCCTTCGGCTAGCTCAGCCAGAACCCCTACCGGCCGCCAGCGGCCGGCCTCCGGCAACGTGGCGACCAGCGGGTGCCGCTGGCGAGGGCTCCGGCTGGGGACCCAAAGCTTTGGGGAAAAAATCCCAAAGCTTTGGGGAGTGGGGGGGTTCGAACACCCCCACTTGTGGTCATGCATCGAAGGTGCATGACCACTGGGCTAAGGAAGCCTATCAGTAACTATACTAAAAAATAAAAATATATAGTAAACTTTGATTTTTAACTAAACCAACTAACAAATTTAGATAAGGAATTGACATATTCATAAAAGAAATTAACAACTTCATATAATAATTTCACAACTTTTGTTTTTTAAGCAAAAAATCCACCTACTCTATCAGACCATTCACTAGTTTAGATAAGGAATTCCCAAGTTTATATGACGACTTAACAAATTAAGATAAGAATTTGGCAATTTTTATTTAGTAAAAAAATTTTAAATTAAATTTTATTAATAAGCTCCTTTTTATTAGTAAAAAAATTTAGACAAAAATTCGTACAAACGGACGAACTCTCGGGATTCTAAATCACTAGCGGGTCACCAAAGGGTTACCCTTTGGTGACCCCGTGACCCCGTCACCAAAGGGTAACCCTTTGGTGATCATCACTAGCGGGTTACTCGTTAGTGATTTAGAATCCCGAGAGTTCGTTCGTTTGTACGAATTTTTGTCTAAATTTTTTTACTAAAAAAAAGGAGCTTATTATTAAATTTTAATTTAAAATTTTTTTATTAAATAAAAGTTGCGAAATCCTTATCTTAATTTGTTAATTCGTCATATGAACTTGGGAATTCCTTATCTAAACTAGTGAATTGTCTAATAGAGTAGGTGGATTTTTTGCTTAAAAAACGAAAGTTGTGAAATTCTTATATGAAGTTGTTAATTTCTTTTATCAATATGTCAATTCCTTATCTAAATTTGTTGGTTGGTTTAGTTAAAAATCAAAATTTACTATATATTTTTATTTTGTAGTATAGTTACTGATAGGCTTCCTTAGTCCAGTGGTCATGCACCTTAATATTCCGCCCCTGGCGGAATATTCCCCAGCCAGAGCCCCCGCCGGCGGCACCCGCCGTCACCACGGCGGGGTCGCCGGGGGCCGGCCGCTGGCTGCCGGCGGGGTTTCCGGCTGGGCTGGCCGGCGGAGGGGCTTTTATTATTTTAATAAAAAAATAGATAAGGGTAAAATGGTAATTTGCCCCTGAAATTGTAAATCCCTGACAGGTGCTAGCACCTCTGTGGTATTTCCAAATGTTCTCACATCTTTCTGTCTTTTGATATATTAAAAGTTCTTTTTGGGTCATTTTCCCTATTTATAATTACAAAATTGTCACCGATCATCTTTTTTTAGACTTTATCCGTTATAATTGATCTAAATGTGACGATCTAAAAAAATAATTTTACACTAGTGTGTATTCTGGTTGGGCTTGTAGACATGGCTCATTATAATTTAGCGTGTAAGCAGGAGTTGGACTTGACTTGGTCCTATGGTGTTGTGTATCGTACAATTATCTAGTATAAAAACCAGAAAAAATTGTGGGACCGCTTTAATGCGGTGGTCCTATCATGACTGATTCACTCTATGGACAACAACATTGCAACTAAGTATGGTATATGCTGACTCTTCTCATCTAATATGGCATGATTTACAGGAACGTTTTAATAAAATAGATGGCACAAGGATTTTTTCTTTACATCGCTCCATTGCCTCTACAACCTAGAATAATTTTACTGTTGCTTCTTATGTTACCAAATTAAAGGAATTATGGGATGAGTATTGTAACACCCCGATTTCTAAACTATATTTAAACTTTTGTTCAAATACACTACAACAGTAATAAAATATTAAAAACTCAACAATAAAGATTATCATGGTAGAAAATTTAAAAACCAATTAAAAAAATTTATCAAACTAGTGGACATTACAAATGTAGAAAAGAACAAAATTGCACTTAAAATGCTTACCATGATTATTTAGAAAACAATAATTTTATTTGAAGCATTTAACACAATATCATGGTTAGAATAATTTAATAAACCCTTTCTAAACATGGTGAAAGGAAGCATTAGGAAATGCTTGACAGACAACTAGGCCTCAGGTATTCAAAGGCCAACATGACAATCAATGTAGCACTCCACAAACCTAGACAACAACTTGTTAAATCCCCTAATTCAAATCCATCATCATAAAATCATATCAACAAGGGCTCCTCCCAATAATAACAATATCTATTTATCAAATATCTCAATCAAATACCAAAACTAATAGTTTTCAAAATCATAGTTCACAGCATTTAAATTATATAAAATTAACCAATAACAATTAAATATTTCATATATCATGACATTACATTTGTAAATAGGAATGATAAATGATGATATGTACATGTAAGAGGAATCTTAATGAAAGCCTACAATTAGACTCAACTTCCCTGTAGTCCTAGTCCTACTCAAATCTTACCTAAAAAAAGTAAATATAGCAACCATGGGATTTAAACATCTAAGTAGCCATTGGTTATTTAAAAATATGAGAACATATGGGTTTTTGAAGGTGCAAATCTGATAACAAAGTTTTGGCAAAAGAACACTAGGAAACATAATATATTTTTAGATGTAAAAATATATGTAAAATCTTTAAAAGAATGCAAAAATACCTGACACTATAATGTTTTTTTTTTTTTATGAAAAAATATGCATGAATTCTTTGAAAGGATGTAAACTACCACTTCAATTGACTTCTCATAAATGTCCGTTACTTTTTTTCAGCGGGTCCCACTTGCTGCTGCCACCTCATCCTCATCTTTTCTCAGCCAAACCTTCTCTCTCTTCAACATTACCCTTCAACTCCCTATCTCCTCTCCCTCGTCCATCCCTCACCGTCGAGGCATCTATAGACATATCAATTAAGTTTAGTTCTATTCTCTTCTCAATCATCAAATTATAAACCCATTTAGGATAATTGAGAACACCTAGCGTACACACCGGTGATCATGGAAGCAAATGTGAAGCCATCAGGTTCAATCTAAGAGCTTAGCGTCTCCTCGAAAAGCCTTATGGCATCATCACCCCGCATCCTCCTCCTTCTTCTAGGCAACTCTTGCAGATGACCAACTCTGAAGCAGAGCCATTTCGTCAACGATGTTGTTGCGATGGCTGCTGAATGTGACCAGACAACGAAACTACTCAACGTCGATGATAACATCTCGTTGCGGTTGTTTGGCTCGGGAAAGGATCATTATTATTAGGAGTCGTCCTCAACGGCGGATTTGCTTGTAGATTTCAATGTGGGAGAGATTTCTCATAAATGTGCAATTTCAGTAATAACAGCATCGACAGCCTATCATCATCGTCAATCCAACCCTTCGTGTTTACCGGTGAAGTTCTGAACGATTGGATTTGCCGGATGAGGGGTGAGGGATGCCATTGATGGTGAGGCAGGAGACAGAGGAGAGAGGGAGTTGAAGGGTGATGTTGAAGAGAGAGAAGGTTTGGCTGAGAAAGATGAGAATGAGGTGGCAGCAAGTGGGACCCTGGTGCCCTTTTGCCAACAAAGTGACATACGTTTATAAAACATTAACTGAAGTGGTGTTTAGCACCCTTTCAAACACTTCATCCATATTTTTACACCATAAATTATGGTGCTAGGTGGCTTTTTGCGAAAATTTTATTGTCCAAATTTGAACCTTCACCCTAATTTATTTATATTATTCTTTACATTAATCCTTTTACATATTAGTTCTTGATTCTGTTACTAAAAGCCCCTTCTAAAAATGTTCCAAAAAGATTAAACATCATAATTTAATTTCCAAATATTGTTCACAAAAACATGTCTGATCAACCTTGTTAAAAAAACAATTATACAAAGGTTTTAGAAAAGTTGGAGCTGAAAGACCAAAAAGTAATAATGCACAATGACTAAAAGAGAAACAAAATTCTGTGTTTTGCCAAATGGGAATTAGGTCAAAAAAGAGGCCATTTTCTGTATAAAAAACCATCACTTTTAAAACAGAAAAGCATCAGAGTAAATTAAATAAAAATACCCAAAACTTTTGAACATTGCAAAAAGGCCCAAAATTGGAAAAACACCATTTTCCACCGCCGAACTTGATTTTTTGGCCGGTTGATAGAGATTTGGAAAGGATATTGTCATTTCAAGGCACCAGGAGAGAAGGCATTATGGGGAGGTCCAGACTTTCAAACGGAAGGAAGGAAACGGAGAACACCACCACTATCGATGATGTCCTTCCTCCTCACTGTCAAAGATCAGAGCTTCACCACACACACCTCCTTCACGGTTCTAATTTCCATATTTGCCTTATCTTCTTCCTCTTCTTACTCTCTTTCTATAGTCTCCATCTAGATTCTTCAACCATCTTCTGCCTCCACTAAATTCAGCCTATCATTCAACTCTCATGGACTTTTGCTGTTTTGGATGAGCTTTGGCTACAATTAACATGATGTGTGGCTAGTTCCCTTGTGATAGCTTCTTGGAGATTGATGCTATGCCTTGAGCTTGTGAGCTTCAATCAAGGGAGTATTTACTTTCTAATTAATTTTCTCTTGAACTATATTGATTTTCCTATATTAGGAATTATTTTGTTCTAGATTTGAGACTAAGATTATGCGTTTTAGTAATTATTAGTTAGACTATTGTGGTTTGAATTGAGTTGTATACTAGTAGAAAATAGGTGTTTAAGATTGGCACATTTAGACCGGATATAGAGAATAAGATCCCAAAAATATGAACGGTGGCAATTTTATAATTATAAAGAACTTTTAAGACCGGTTCCCTTAATATCAGGTCTAAAAGATATTATTTAGACCTGATTTCAGACAAACCGGTCTAAAAATATACTATTTTCTAGACCGGTTCTCTCTATAACCAGTCTAAATATATAAGGACTTAAAAAAATAAAATATTTTCAACTATTTAGACCGGTTATTTTATATAACCGATCTAAACGATTAAATTTTTTAAACCGGTTTTGATATAAAACCGGTCTAAAAGGTATTTTAAGACTGGCTTTTTATTATAACTGATCTTAAAGTTCCAGTCCTAAACTCTGCCTCCCTTGGGACATTTTGCACATTTTGCCTCCTCCGAACTTGCGACATTTTGTGACTACGACATGGCTGTGAAAGGTGAAAACTAAGCATTAGAGATCGGTGCATGGTAGTCCTAGGTGGTCGACCCTTACCTAGCTATTTTTTGTTGGCTCTTAGCTACCTTGCTCTTCTGGCGACTCTATCCTCTTCCTTCCTCCTTTACTTGAATATTCTGCCAAATAGTGTCCAGTTCTGAGTTTTGAATCCTCGAAGTAGAACTAAAATTGCTCTCTCATGTAGAATTGTAAGGATGCTGAGAGAAGCAAGGGAAAGAAATAAATTATTATGAGTTTGCCCTAGTACTTCTTGCTTCTTCTTTTTTGTTTTGAGTTTGAAATTTTTGGATGCATTTTCTACATTAACATAGATCACTTCTTCGATTTGATAATATTTTCTTAGATCCCTCATTCTCTTCTCAGATCTCATTATTTGGCTTCATTTAATCATTTAAGATCCTCAACTTTTGCAGTCAGTTGGCATGAGACCACTTGAGAGGTCAATTGAGAAACTTGATGATGTCAGACGAAAGAAGCCTTCTGAAATGATTGCAGGCTCTGAAGTTGCTCCACCGCAGGTTTGTAAATTTGAGCTCTTGTGGGGTATTGCCCCCACATTTGAGCTTCTAGCTTTTGCTGACACTTTATGTTGTTTTTCCAGCATCTGTGCAAATTACCCGAGGGAGTGTGTCTTCTTTAGAGGTGAGGTCATTTTTTTTTTGAAGTTTATACCTTTGTTTAGTTTTAAAATTCTCTATTCAACTCGGTTATGCTGTCTCACTATGGACAAGGAATTGATCGATTATCTCGTGTGCTTATTCTGTTGGTTTATTTGATGTGACTAGGTGGATATAGTAGTCTTCTGATATACTTAATGATGGTGGTGATAAATTTAGAGTTCTCTGTCATCCTGGCTACTTTTTGTTTGTTACTCTTTAAGTGGTTATTATCTCTCAAAATTTCTAACCCTTAAAAAATTGTAATGAAAAAGCTTGCCTTGAATATCATAAGTGGAGAATATGAGCACTAACAACTTGTTGACTGGGAATTAGTGCATCATCCAAAGGGCATTTAGAAAATATATCTATTGTGCAAAACAGTAATGTTTTTTTGGTAGTTTTGTACATTTTATTTTTGTGAGGCATTAACACTTTTCCTTATTGGTGTTTCAAAACTCAGAAAGTACTTTTGTTAGAAAGTCAGTGGCAAGCATGCTAAGTGGAAAGAGGCCTGCTCAGGCAGCAGTATGTATACACGTCTTTGCTTGTATGCTTTTGGTCTCATTTGCTGTGCCTGAGTTGTTACACTGACCTTTTACAATTTCAGCCTGTCCCCAAGAAGGGTGGCTCTATGAAGTCTGGGACTAATAAGGTTGGAGATGGAGGTGCACAGGTTAAGCCTTCGAAATCAATTGAAATCCCTGAAGATGTTAAGGTAAATTAATATTTTGCCCAAGGACTTGATCTGAGTCTACCGTGTTAGTTATGTATTTGATTTTTTATGATAGCATATTTTCTTGATTTAGTTTCAAATAATCTTGACTTAATGTTTACTGAAACCTCGGTATCCAAGAATACCTGGTTTATTTGATTTGTTCAATCTTGCTTGCTTTTGAAATTCTAGCCACTAGCATAATGTCAAAGGATGGTGTATCCTCTTATCTTTTGAATAGTTGACAAAGTTATTCCCATGCGTAATTTTTTGTATCTTTGGTGCCTTGATTTTTCTGTTTTTTCCATTAGTCTTTTTCCACGGTTCGTGCAATTAAACAGAGAATAATTATTGCTCCGGTTATAGGCTAGAAAATTGGAAGAACTTGTGACGGTAGATGGTTTTTGTTGTTGGCTTTATATAATTGTCCTTTTATGATCGTATTGCCTATATTCCTTGATTAATGTGATACATACGACTGAAGCATTTGGTTTTCGAACTATATTTAATAACAATGTTGAATAACTTTTTTACAAATTACTTTGTTGACATCAATGCATAGCTGGTTTAAGGAGGAAGAAAAGAACAACTATTTGGAGTATGTATCCGGTTGAAGTTTCAGGGTCCTAGTGGGTTTCTGAATGATTTCTTTTAGGGTTATTGCAATATTAGTCACAAGAATATTATAAAGTTTTTCCTGAACTTAGTTTTTCTTTTCTCAGAGCAAGACTGTGGATGGCGTGAATTATGTCTTCATTTGTATAGTTGTACATATGATTGTATATTTCTTACAAAGGCAGAGAAATTCTTACTCTCTAATTTTTTGTTGTTTCATTTGTTCTTTTTTTTGGGAATAAAATAGTTCTCATAGCTCACCTAGAATTTATGTAATGATAAAAATTATAAAACAATTTTTTATTTTTTTTGTATTGGAGCAAGTAGTTGTTATCTAGTGTTTATGACAATTTTTTGTTAAGAATCACTTGACTCAAATCGTGTTTGGGGTTTTAATTAGACTTGATAGATTAATTAGCTCCTACATCATTAAGCAAGCTAGGATAACCATAGGTTCACTTCTAAGGAACATCCCAGCATATCATTATTCATCATCTTATAAAAAATCACATAAAATAGTAGTTAGGTTGTTTTCCATCATTAAAAAGAAAATCAATTTAAAACCCCTTTCAGTGTTTTTCTCACTTAGTTTAGCTTAGGAATTAAATGAAAATCTTTTTAAGAAAATACGATTTGAGTTGTACCCTTCACAGCATAATTTGGTTTATTTTGATTTAACCCAAAGGACTAAAGGTTTAAAATCAATATCAGCTCATTCTGTGAGTAAAATATATAGTCACCTAGGCAATAACATAGTTTAGAAAACAAATTATCATTGCTGGGACCTGGGAGAGGTGAAAGCCCTTTGCAATCCAAACATCTAAAGGGATTAATCTCAAGTTTAAAGTGATCCCGTGATACCCTTAATCAAATAAAAAGAAAAATGAAAAGAAAAATAATCATCAATTAAAGAATTATCAATTTATAGGTAGCTGCGAACATTTAAGGTCAATTAGACTATTACAAAGTATGTAGTGCTTTTTCTTTTCATAAATTAAATAAGTTCTCAATATGTTGTTGTTGTATCCTTGTAAAAGCTTGAATCTGAACTGAACGATATAGAGAGGCTCCCTCTTGTTGATTTTGCAAGCTAAGTCAGCCTCCATCGTTCCTTTACTCGTATAGCTTCAAGAAACTAGTTTCCTTTTACTTGATCTCAATGCAAATTCCAATTCTTTTATAGGTCAATCAGCCATTGTATAGGAAATTCATGATTAGCTTGAGCTTCTCTGCTGCAATAGGGGTGTTTACGGGATAAGATGAGACCAGGAAAGCCTAGTCCTGTCTCGATTTTTTGTTATTCTAGAACATTTTTTCTATCTTTTCTGTAGGAGTTTGAGCCTGTTATTGACCTAAATTGGGCTTGAAACAATAAGAATGAATAAAAAAACCTAACATCAATTTCACTAACACAGAACAAACACATAAGATTCTAGCTTGGTTACAATGTTACTGATTGAAACCTAATTAGTAGCAAAACAAACACATAGGAGCAATTTTTTTTTCTTACTTAGGCTGGGTAAAGGATTAATTTTTGAGAAAGAAATTAAGAAAATAATAATAATACGGGACGGGGTCAGGAGACGATCCTTGTCCCGTCCCCAAACCAACTTGCGGTTGTACCAGAAATTACATCACTTGAAATATCTAACCAACACTTGGGGTTTGTTTGGTGTGAGGGATTTGGAGGGGAAGGGAGAGGAGGAAAAATTTTTATGAGTTGAATTTTAAAAGATTGAGGAAGTGGGGTAATAAAATTTTAATAAAGAGAATATATAAGATAAAATAATAAGAAAAATTAATTAAAAATTTTTAACCTCACGTCTCTAATTTTTTTAAATTCAACTCAAAATTTTTTTCCCTCCTCCCACTTTCCCTCCCCTCCCCTCAGACCAAACAAGCCCTTGATGTTCAGATTTGAAGCCATATCGGACAGCCCCGGCCCAACTTAATTACATGAAGACAAGAGTCTTGACAAAAAAAAAACGTCCCTATAATTAAAAGCGATAATTAATTAAGAGATCAATGCATGCAAGTGGACAACCCTTTAATTAGTAATTGGCTTAACGCGCGTGAGACAGTTTAAATTCCTTTATTTTAAGAAATCCCGACGCATCGCAATGACCTTGGACCTCTCCGGAAAAGCTAAGTCGCAGGTTCCTCCTTCATCTCCGGAGGAGGAAGATTTGCTATTACGAAGCTCAAAAAGGATCAAGAATGTTTCCAAAGGGAATGGTGATAATGTCTTGCAAGGCCAGTGGCCTAAACTGGGATCGAAGGGTTTTGAGTTCTTAATTGGAGGACCATCTTTTGTGGATAAGCTAAAAGGCACTGATAGACAGAGCGAACTTTCTGATGATGATATGGAAGACGATGATAAGGCTCTGTCTGATGATAATATGTCGGAAGACTCAGCTGAACAGGAGCCTCTTTGTAAAACCATTGAGGACCCAAAAAGAAATTTCCCTACATTTTGCTTTCCGGGAAAAATGAAGAAGATATTATACAGGTCCTGGAGAAGAGCAATAATTATGAAGCTATTGGACAGATTGATTGGATACAAGGCTCTTCATGCTCGCTTACAGTCCTGGTGGGCAAAAAGAGGAGTCATTAGCTTAATCAATATCGGGTTTGGATATTTTGTAGTGAAACCATCTAACAGAGAAGACTACTTTAATGCTTTAACTGGGGGACCAAGGATGATATATAATCATTATCCTATAGTGAGGCCATGGGAACCCAATTTTCGGCCAGAAAGAGCAAAAATTAACAAGGTAGCACTATGGGTGAGGATGCCTAAAGTTTCTCTGGAATATTATGATAAGGAAGCCCTCACTTTTATCAGAGATAGGATTGGTGAGACCATAAAGGTCGATGTGAATACCTCCTGCCAATTATGTGGGCATTATGCTAGAATCTATGTTCTTGTAGACTTGAGTCAACAGCTTATGTCAGGTTTTACCTTGGATAATGAAAACTATTATATGGAGTATGAGGGACTCCATTTGTTGTGCTCACAGTGTGGGGTTTACGGCCATAGGGGTGAAGTTTGTACACAAGAGAAGAAGTCGACTGAGCAAAATGAAAACACTTTGAAGGAAGGGACCAATACTCAGGGGGTGGATAGTGCAAAAGAAAAATTGGAGACCGATTATCAAGATCAATGGCGCATAGTGCAGAAAATGCGCTGGCAACGGAAAACTAAAGAGCAAGGCGGAACTGCTAGACTGGAAAACAGGGGATCTCGATTTACAACGCTGGCTAATGTGGAGGAGCTAGTGCAAAATCCTGAAATGGCAGTACTGGATAGAATGATTTCGTATAGCTGGTTGTGCCTCAAAAGCCGCAATACCAGCGCATTACAGGTGTACAAAAAATCAAGAATAATATAAAAAATGTCTAGAGAGGAAGGAAAGAAAATATAGTTATGGAGAGCTCTTTAATTAGGGAGGCTAATGAGACATTAAGAGGAAAGGAGGGTCAGAAACGTAGTGAGAAAAGAAGAAGGGAGGTGCTACGAGACAAAACAAAAAGTGGAGGAGCACTAATGTTAACTATGGAGGAGTCTCAAGAGGAAGAGGCGGAAAAAGGGCAATCAGAGAATGAGGTAATGCAAGACACTACAGTTGAAGTTGATGAAGAAAAGCAATATGTTATGACGGACTAAGCCCAATGGCCTTGTTCTAATAATCCCCAAAACCCGCAAAGTCCAAGAGGGGCTACAATTGAGGGCTTGAATCCTAGGGGTCAATTCATTAGGCCTAATCCATTAGCCCATTAGTTGTTGACAGTGAACAGGTGGGAATGAGTGTTAAATCGGTGATACCAGAGACTCAACTCTAGTGAGTTTCCTTAGATATCATTTATTATTATTATGGATAACATCATTTATTGGAATGTACGTGGGGGCCTGTGCAAAAGGGTTCCTTTAGATATCTCAAAACGGTGTGTCGTGACCTAAAACCTATTATGGTAATTTTAGCAGAAACAAAGTGTAGCAATGCAAATAGATTTCATTCCCTTCAATCGATGGGGTTTGATGATCTAAAAATGGTATCCAGTGTTAGGAGTTCGGGTGACCTGATAGTAGCATGGAAAAGTAGCAGCATCGAGTGTCAGTGATTGTAGAGGATCGACAACTTTTACACCTAGAGTGTGAAATTTCGGGAAAGACTCCCTTCCTTTTAACAACAGTATATGTTGTGCCTCACTCTAATCTAAAAGAGGCCTTATGGAATAAATTGAAGGTAATTTCATTTGTAGTATCATTGCCTTGGGTGGTCTATGGAGACCGAAATGATATCTTATCATTGTCAGAAAGAATCGGGGGAGCAACAGGAAATTTGCACCGTATTAACTGGTTCAGAGACCGTGTGGAAAAATGTGGATTAACAGACTTGGGAGCTAAAGGTCCTAAGTTCACATGGAAAGGATGAAAAATCACTGGGTTTGCTAGACTATATGAAAGGCTAGACCAAGCATTGGCAAATAATCAATTTTAGACTCTCCTTCCAGATTGTTTGGTAAAGGTACTTCCCCGTACTACCTTCTCTGACCAGAATCCCCTTTCTTTGCATATTTCTCTTAATAGTTCATGTCTTGGTAGAAATACTCCGTTTCGCTTTGAATCCATGTGGTCAACTCACAGTAACTTCAAAGAGTTTCTTAATTCCAACTGGGGAGAAAACAATGTCCTTAACAAATTGTTAGAGGAGTTTCGTGATTCTTTGATAATATGGAATAAAGAAGTCTTCGGCTATGTAGAATAGAAGAAAAGAAGGATTTTATTAAGATTAGGTGGAATTCAGAACTCACCTGCATATCCCTATTCTAGATTCTTATGCAACCTGGAAAAAAATTGCAGACTGAGCTTGAGGAAATTCTAAAATTGGAAGAGATGAAATGGTTTCAAAAAGCTTGTACAAAGTGGATTGCAAAGGGGGATAGAAATACAAGATATTACCATTTAAAAATAAATATGAGAAGAAGTAAAAATAGAGTTTTAACTCTTAAAAGATGATTTTGGTAAATGGATTGATGATGATAATGATCTCAGGGCTTTAGCTATTAGCTACTTCAAGAAATTACTCTTGGATGATTTGGATATGCCTTTTGATTTGCAAACGACAACTAGGTTTCCTTGCCTAGATAGTACTCAATCTCAGTTTTCTAGTTTGAGTGTTTTGCCTTCTGATGATGAAGTTAAAAATGCTCTATTTTCTATGGGTGCGCATAAGGCCCCAGGGGTTGATGGCTTCTCTCCCGTTTTCTATCAATCAAATTGGGATACGGTTGATGCTTCCCTTTGTAGATTTGTCAAGCAAGCTTTTGAAAGGAAAAGGATTATAGTAGATGCCAATAGAACTCGAATTTCCCTTATTCCTAAGAGGGATGGCCCTAAAACTATAGGTCATTTCAGACCTATATCCTTATGCACAGTTCATTATAAGTGCATCACCAAAGTAATTGCTGCAAGATTGAGAGGCGTTATGAATGATTTAGTTTCACCATTTCAGTCTAGTTTCATCAAAGGAAGAAACATAGGTCAAGAAATAATGCACATAATGAAAAAATCTAGAGGAAAGAAAGGTTTAATGGCCTGGAAGATTGACCTAGAAAAGGCATATGATAGAATCTGATGGGATTTCCTACAACAAGTCTTATTAGATACTGGATTTGAATATGACCTTGTCAAACTAATCATGTCTTGTGTGACTACAACTTCTTGCAATATTCTATGGAATGGTAGCAAAACTTAATTCTTTTCTCTGGAGAGTGGTCCTCGTCAAGGTGACCCTATTTCTCTACTTTTGTTCGCACTGTATGGATAGATTGCTCATGTAATAAGCAATCCAATTAATGAAGGGAAATGGAAGCCTATCAGAGTAACCAGAGAGGGCCCATCAATATCTCATCTTATGTTTGTTGATGATCTTCTTCTTTTTGGTGAGGCAATTGAACAACAAGCTATTTGTATGATGGATTGCTTAAACAGATTTCGTAATGCATAGAGAGAGAGGATTAGTCAAAGTAAATCTTCCATGTTTTTCTCTCCAAAGGTGCCAAATGCAATAAAAGGAAGAATCAAGAATATTTCTGGCATGAATATAACTGTAGAAATTGGTAAATACCTCGGGTTCCTAGTTAGTAGAGGAAGGAAATCAACGGATACTTTTCAATACATTGTGGAGAGAGTTAAGTCTAAATGGGCAACTTGGAAAGAGAATTGTCTTTTGATTGCTGGACGAGTTACTCTGGCTAAGTCAGTATTTACTACTATTCCCTTATATCCTATACAAGTTGCTAAAATTCCGGTAACTATTTTGAATGATGTGGAGAGATTGCAAAGGAAATTCATATGGGGTAAAAGCTAAGACTCTCATGGTTTCCACCCAATTGGGTTGGAACAAATTACGCTTGCCAAAGAATTTTGGAGGCCGGTTTTAAGAAGCTATCTAGCCTTAATCGTGCATGTGGAGCTAAACTATCATGGAGGCTTATTTATGGTTCAAAAGGGATATGGGCTGAAGTGTTGCTTAATAAGCATATGCTTAACAATGAAGAGAATTTGCTTGATTACCAAAAAGATGACTCAACCCTTTAGAAATTTATATTTCAGCAAAACGAGATCATAGAGATGGGGATCAATTGGAATGTTAGAAATGGTTGCTCATTTCTATTCTTTAAGGATCTTTGGTTGTTTCCTGATAAGACAATCAAAGAGATGTGCTTAAGACCACTAACTATAGAGGAAGAAGAAAGCAAGGTTGCTGATTGGGTTGCTTATGGCTTATGGGATTTTCACAAATTGGCAACAATTGTTCCCAGCAATGTGTTCCAAAGATTAATAGCAAGATTTCCACATATGCTAGATGCCGGAGCAGATATTATGTCATGGAAAGCCATGAATAATGGATTATTTTCCATTAAGAGTGCTTATTATCTTATTGAAAAAAATCCAGCTAATTCTTACAATGCAATGTACAAACTTCTATGGGCATGGAAGGGTGCTGAAAGAATTAGAGTATTTATGTGGATAGCTTTCAATAACCGTCTCCCAACAAATACTTGGAGAAGTAAGTGGTCCTCATGCTCTCCTTTATGCAGTTACTATGATGCTATTATTCTAGATGTGATACACATACTTAGAGACTGTATATGCTCGAACCATATGGATGCAACTGATCCACCCAAGATACCACTCCCAATTCTATGCTGCAAATTTGTGAGATTGGTTTGCTTTAAATCTGAAAAGGGACTTTGGCCTTTTATCAGATGGCAGTTGGAACCTTATTTGGGGAGTCTCAATCTGGAACTTATGGAGATGGAGGAATAATTGTGTTTTTGACATTGAATTTATTAAACTTGTGCAACCAGTGGCTCTCATTATGCAGACGTGGAAAAGTTTTGTTCAAATCCAAGATCCTGTAGAAATGAATGACTTGACTAATTCAAGTAATCGAAAGTGGAAAGCTCCTCCAGAAGGCTAGGTGAAACTGAATGTAGATGGCGCTATGACAGCTTCTTCAAATAAAGATGGGTGTGGAGGGGTTGTTAGAGATCATAAAGTAAAATGGTTAACTGGTTTCACAGTTACTCTTGGCTGCTGTAGTGCTTTCGAGGCTAAGGAATGGGCCATTATACATGGTTTACGGCATGCATGTGGGATCTGGGGTTTAGATGAGTAATACAGCTGGAATTAGATGCAAAGAATCTCATAGAAATGCTCACTACCACGGAAACAGGCAGAGATAGCAGCTTACTGTTTCTACAAATTCAAAAGCTTTTGAGTTTTTCATGGGATCTGACAATGGGCTTTATCTCCAGAGATCAGAATCAATTGGCAGATGCACTGGTTAAAATGGGATTATCCAAGTCTTCTTGGTTGGTCAAATGTCCAGATCAACTTATGAACCTGCTCGAGAACGACTGCTTGGGAATTAATTCCCCTTTAGTTTAATTTAATTTCTGTTTGGGCATTTGCCCTCCATTGTATCAAAAAAAAAAAAAAGTAATTGGCTTAACTTTTACACGTCATCAGCTTGCTGCATCTTGTTGGCCATGTAGTGAAGAGAAGAGTCGACATAAGACATAAGACATCAAATCTTGAAATGACCATCCTTCCACCGGATCACTCACAAACGACCATTTGAACTTGCACCCTTGAACATCAGGCTTTACCTTCCCATTTACAATTGGGTTCCTCTGCCATCATCTTTGTTTGTTCACTCTATTCTAATAAATTTATTCGTTTTAAGGGAGATATATAAGCATGAGCTTGTATAAAAAGCTGTGGACTGCACCAACTTTAATTTCTTTCTTTTTCCTCTCATTTCAGGCCATGTTCTTTATCCTTTGCAAACGGCACGACTTTTTAGTCTGCCCTGGTGGGGTCATTGACTCATTGGGTTTGTTTTCCATAGACTTCTATCTATTTTACAAGTTTAAAGAACTGACTTGGAAAGACTGTAAACTAATTAAAAGGTTTTATAGACTGACTTACAACTCAAACTAGCTAGCAAAATCGATACTTGAAGTAATTCGTATAAAAAATATAATAGTAATTTATTGTTAATAAGGATTCGATTATTCTTTAGACTAAATTATACAAACTTCTCTGAATTTTAGATGAGTTGCATATAGTTCTCTGATATTTCAAAATTTAAATTTAACATTTCTAATCTTTTAATTTTTTTTTTACCATGAAGTTTTGTCTTCAATTTACTATTTATTTTTTTAACGGAATTTATCACATGAGATCATATATATATATATAAGATACATGGCATCCTATGGAATTTGTCATTGCGATCTACTAAAACCCGCTGGAGAGAGAGAAAAGTGAGAGTCTCTCCTTGTCTATGCACTTCACAGAAGCCCATGCCTCCACCAAATGCAACAAAAGCACAATCGAAATAACCACGAACCTCATATTTATATTCGTCATTCTCGATTGTCACGTATGTACGTAGCATATATGTTCTCTTTAAACCTTGGCACATCTCTTGCAATTTTTTTAAAAGTTAAATCTAGACCATCAAAATCTGATCTGAATGGTCTAGACTAACTGAGCTCATGGACAGGCACCGAAACCAGTTCCCTATCTCTCCGTAGATCCCAGTTCAGGCCCAGGCACAAAGACAACGGTTTCTTTGTTTTGTTGTCCAGTCTGGCTGGTGCCACAGTTTCACCTGCTCGCTGTGTCAGGTTGTTATGGACGAGCGAATTAGCATAGATCAAAATAAAAGGAAACTTTGAAGGTGTTCTTGAGGGCTCAAAACTCTACTAATTCTCTTGAGAATATGCAGGGAAAATGTTATGAAGATCACTAGTTCAGGGGCAAGGAAATCAGTCCTTAATTAAGAGTTAAATATGCTGACATTCTCGGTTATGTTACAAGACCTAATCTAGAAAACAAATTGAGTTGATATAATCTTTAGTCTTTCAAGTTTGTACATATTTTGGTTTTGATCCCTCAAGGAGTAAAATAGTCCAGATTTTTATTTGATGATAGGGAACAATGTTTCAAACAAAATGAAACATGAGAGACTAAAACCTCTTGTTTGAATCTTGAAGAATCAAAACCAAACTATGGAAAATTTGATGGACCAAAGATTATATGAACTAAAGAAACTTGAAGAAAGTAGAGAAGGTTTGTTCTCAAATTATTCATGATAAGAATACTAGGATCCTCTATTCCTCGTTACTATCGTCACAGTCGATAAGCACATTGTAATCGTTGCTGTGATGAAACTTGAATCATCAAAAATATGACGTAGAATGTGTTTGGATCACGTTTGGAGCCCAAATGTGCATCATAACAACTAAAAGTGACTTTTTTTCATTTTAATGATGTTCAAATTGGCCTTTTTTTGTGATTAACTTATTGGGTTTAATGGGCTTTTAGGGTGAAGCAAACTTTTATTGCTTTTATGATAGCGTGAAGCAGGTTGGGTTTTAAAATTGTCATCTCGTTTATGTTTTTGATAATATCATAGCTGAACCAATCATTAATGAATCTATATATATACATGCTTAGAATTTTTATCGAAGCTTCTCATAATATCCCTTCTCTAATATGGACCAAATATATTATACGTTGAGTGTTGATATATTAAATATTGATTATTGCTAATGGATAGCACACTGGAATGACTGAATTTGTTATTTTGTGTAAACTTGATCAAATATTAATCCCAAAAGAAATTGAATTATAGAATTGTCTCTTAATTGTGCGTTCTTGCATGTGTGATGAAACTCATTGACTCTTATTTGTATACACTTGAACTTCATTTCATAAAGATAAGCATATTCATTTCAGAAAGATAAGCATAAGCTAAATAATAAAATAATGTCTGGATTTAATTAATACATTTGAACTCATTGATTTCTAGTTTAACTATATTTTTATCCATCAAATATATTTAACTAAGTATTTTAGTTTTTCAAATTTGTAAATCTGTAATTTTTCAATAATAAATTTATTTTTTTAAGAGGTATCATTTATAAGATTATCTTTAATCTAAATTTTATATCTATTAAAATAAATGAAAAATAAAAATTTGAATTGAATCTTAACCATCCAAAATCAATATGGATGGTCTTGAGATGAGCACTCCATGCTCATCTGAATCATCTCTTTCTATGAGCATGTAATGGTCCTGCTAAATCTGCTCACAATAATGGCAGAGGAGGTTTCTAAGGTATTTCCACTTACTTATGATACAAGCTAGGGGTTAGACTTAATATCTCACATCTCAAAAGTTATACTAAGGCTTTTTGGCATTTTGTGGAATATATTATAGAGTTAAGATACAAATTTAGCAACGAATTATTTTTTTTTATAGATACCCAACACCATTAACTATTTTTGGGGCAAAAGTAGATATAATCAATTTATTTGGTAGAGCTTATAGCAACGCTGTTAACCCGAGTTAACTTTCGTTACTTTTGGCACTATGGGTCATATCAGTCTTTTCACTTTCTAGTATTTTAATATATTTTTACAAATATGTGCCTTTTAAAATGGGAAAATATGACTTAGACCAATGGAATCAATTTTATTTCAATCAATCTCTAAAAAATTTTAAAATTTCACTACACCCCAATAGGTCAAAATAAAATAAAATTTTGTTATTAGAAAGACAATAATACCCTCACTTTATCTTTTACATAAGAGCATTTAAAAGATAAATCATAAAATGATCTAAAAGCATCCAGAGAGTTAAAAAATTTTGGTCATTCACATATTTCTCATGTAAATGCCCATATTTGTCTTGTAAAAAAAAATGTAAGTGATATTTTCGGGATTGACTAAAATAAAATTGCTTCCATAGAGTCTAATTGATATTTTCCCATCTAAAAAATGCACATATTTCTAAAATATATTAAAGTAATAGAGAGATAGAAAACTAGTGAGACCCACAGTACAACAAGTAATGGAAGTTAATTAGCTCAAGCTAAAGACATTGTTATAATTATAAGTGCAATTAAATAAATTGATTATGTCTACTTTTGCACCTGAAAATAATTAGTTGCGTCGGGTACCCATGAAGAAATATAGTTGGTTCCTTTATTCATTTTATTTTGATACATATAGTTGATTTCTAAATTTACACCTAAACCCTATATTGTATTAATATTACTAATCAAATACTAAACCGCGTTCAACTTACCTTTGAGATCATTGGCTTCGTCTGGCCGCGAGGAAAATACTATAAGGACTTTCCATTACTTTTCATGGAAATAAAAATCACGAATAAGCTTTACCATTGCTTTACCATGAGTTTCTGGGTAACCCATAAGGAAAATACTAACTCAGTGTTGATTGGAGCAAAACCCTTGGCCATATTCGAGTACTTTCCTTCTCAATACGCAAAACGCGTCTTATCCACCATGCATCTTCTTCCATTATTACTTTCCACAGTCTCTGCTTATATAATCTCTTAATAATCATAATTTGATCTCCCTTTCCCACGCACCATGATTTTCAACTTTCACATCCATCCAAAAGTTTGGAGATTACTAGGCTTCGTGTCATGTGTGGTCGGATTCATCTGTTATGCCTTCAGCCCCTCATTCCACAACCTCTTTGGACACTGGACTTTGTTCAAGATCCTTTTCTACTCTATTCTCAGCTCTATATTCTCCCTCTTGACGCTCTTTGTAAACAAGTGCCCACAGTTGTCTAGGGTTTTCTTGTTGAAAGCACACGTAGGGTTTCTGACTTTGATGCTCACCTCTCTCTACTCTTTCTATGAAGACCGAAGTAAACAACATGATGAGGTAGATGAAAAGGGACTAAGGAATATGTTAAGCCTTGTTTCCTTTGCAGCTTTTGCATTCATGTCGGTCAGCTTGTCTAAACAAATCCAACCTGAGTTTGATGTGGGTATGTCCAATTTTTTCCTAGGATGTCTCATCGTCGCGGTCATGAAAATGAACATTAAGATTGCTATCGGTTTATCTGCGTTTTTCTATGTGCTTGTCACTGTTCGATCCTGTTGGGAATCCCTGCAGATTATTCGTGATACACAACGTGCAATAATCATGGCCCCGCTCAATGAAATGCAGATTACTCTTGCTGGTGAAAATGGTGACGAAGAAGGCCACATCGAAATGCCAAGTTTGGATAACGAGGGCCATATGGAATTGGATGCAAGTGAGGAAATTCAAGAGGAAACTAAATATGGACATGTTGATGAATTGGGCATATGGTTTCAAGCTTTCCGGGTTTCTCGGCAGGATGATGAGCACCAAATGCTCATCATGGATGCCACCTTGTTTCTAGCTTAACCTATATTTGGACGGAGGGAAAATTGGGACCCGATTTCCTACCTAAGCACTTTGCTTATCAAGGAAAGCTAATTGGATTTGAACAATTCAGATTTTATTTTTTTAAATGATGATTTTTTTAATAAAAAATCATTTTCAAAAAAATAATAGTTAAAAGATTATTTTTATTTTAGATTTTATACTCATTAAAATAATTTTCTTAAAAAATATAAACTCTTTTTTTAAAAAATCAATTTGAACAATCCAGATTTGCTTATTTTCCTTAGCAAGAAAAATGGGTAGGAAAAAAAATTAGGGAAAATCCTATATAAATACCATTTCAATTGTCAAAACCCACAAAAGTCTTTTATAACTTGGAAAAGACAGATAGGTGATCAAGGACCAATCTGGGTTATTGAAGTTTAAGGCTAAAGACCAAAGTGCCCCTCAACTCATTTACTCACACTCACCTCCAGAAAACTGAATCACTCCCGGTCGTTCCTTTCGGTTCTGTCGCAGAAGGGTTCCAGAAAACTAAATCACTCATCTGTCGTTCCTTTCGGTTCTGTCGCAGAAGGGTTTTTTGTCGTTCCTTTCGGTTCTGTCGGAGAGGGGCTCCAGAAAACTGAACTTAAGCTTGGGTGTACAGATCTGGAAGTAGCTATTTTGCAAGTTATCTTTTGGTTTATGTACAATGATTTGGATCCCTTCAGATATTTTGGTTAGAAGGGTTATGGCATATATGATGTGCTTTATGTAAGTATTGTTTTTTGTTAAAACAATAGGCTATACCCTGGGAATGACAAGAAAACATTAGGTGCTGGTGAATCGTAATGTTCACTTGTCATTGGACAATGTATTTGGTAGTTGCTGTCAGTAAGAATCTGGTGTTTTGTAAATTCCATTATTGTACTTGTCATTTCCATTGAAACAGTTGTTAATGATGACAGGTGATGTAATTAAAGTGCACATGAATGAACACCTTCTTTTGGGTTAATGACTTCTATGCATTGGGTGTAGGTGAAATGAGTAATGTTAAATTTTTTATTGACAATGTTTTTGGTAGGTGTTGTCAATAAGAATCTGGTGTTTTGTACATTCCAATTACTGTACTTGTCATTTCCATTGAAACAGTTGTTAATGGTGACAGCTTCCAACCATTTAATTATAGTTGAAGGAATGCCTTCTTCTGGGTTCATGGCTTGTATGCATTGGGTGTAGATGGAATGAGTAATGTTAAATTGTCATTTGAACCCTTTACTTGGTAGTTGCTGTGATAAACATTGGTGGTTTTTGTCAATGTCATCAGAACTTGTCTTTACAATTATGAAACTTGTTATTCCCATTACCATTCTCGTCAAAACCATTAAAGACTTTGTTAATTCCATTAGTGAATTTGTCAGCGTCGCCCCCTCTGGGCAAACACTTGGCCACATAAAGTTTGAAACTATTATGAAACTTGTCATTCCCATTACCATTCTAGTCAAAACCATTAAAGACTTTATTAATTCCATTAGTGAATTTGTTAGCATCCCCCTCTGGGCAAACACTTGGCCACATAAAGTTTGTCAGCATCCCCCCTTTGGGCAAACACTTGGTCCAAAGGAGGTGCACAACTACTTGACTCGTGTGATGTATAATAGACGTAATAAATTCAATCCATTGTGGAACTCACTTGTAAATGGTGGTGTGAAAAACAAACAGAAATACCTTGGCATGGTATGCATTGATTTATTGTCTTTGATTTCAATATGAGAGTGAGTTGCCTCCAAGATTTAGTTTTTACTCAGTTTTTTGTGAATTGTTTCTAGGTTAACATGATTGGCATTAATTTTGATGACAACCATGTGGCAACTAGGCTTGGCAACCATCTTGCAAGGCCAATTCTTCGTGATGAATGGAATGAAAATTTGACCTTTGAAGGTGTCAAATTGCTAGAAAAGTGCATGCAGGTACTTCTATATCGTGATAGGTCTGCAGTCAACAAGATGCTTATTTTTTGGTGTGTTATATATGATTCATGGGATCTTTGAAGTTTTTCATATTGGGGTATTCTTATTGATTTTTAACTGTTTGCTGAGAAACCTTAAGTTGGGGTGAATTTCATGGGATCACCTGTTGTTATTGAAAAAAGAAATTGAAATAAAGAAATAAATAGTAAACATGCGGATGTTCTTTTGATAGCATACTTTTTATTTCAGTTTCATGTGCTTGTTCAACGATATATTTCAGGAATTAAATGCTTGTATTTGATTGAAAATCTTATGCATAAACTGATTTAGCTATATACTTGGTTTGATTTGATTGGTTATTACAAAAAATGGTTATAACTGAAATGCAATGAAATGAGGCTGTATTTTTTAATTGAAGTTGGTTTGGTTGTTTTTACTTCTCCCTGATTTATATTATTTGTTTATCACTTAATTGTCACAGAGATTGTTATGTAGATGGCATAATTTATTAGTGATTGCAAAGTTACTTATATGCACTGGATAAATATAAATATTTTGAAAATCTTTAAGAAACTTTGCTGTTGGACTCTGAACCGAATTATTCAAAACTCAAAAGGTCTTAAGGTCGTAGTCAGAACTTTAAATATATTTCAAAGATAGCTTAATTAGTATATTTAAATTAATTACCATTTTCATCCAACTGTTACGTTGTTTCAATCAAAGATAGCTTAAATTAAACTGTGACATTGTTCTGTAGGTGAAAGTTAGCTACTCTTATCCAATGACAAGTAAAGAGATTGCAGGCCATGATGTAGACATGGAGGGTCAACATGAAGAGGTTGGTGTGAAGAGAAAAGCAGTCTTTGCGGAGAACATTGATGTGGAGTCACATGAAAGAGTGGGGGATAAAGTGGATATGCAAAAAAAAAAAAGATGTGAGGAATGGTACGTTACACTTTGTTTCCCATGGTTAACCATGAAATGAATAGCAAGAGAGAGGAAGCATTGAGACTGGTGACTTCATGAATGACCCTGATCAAGAGGAAATGACTGACAAAATTACGCTCTTAATGTAAATTTTTGATCTTCAAGTTAGAATTTGTTTTTTTGGAATTCATCATTATTGTAAGGAGATTGACACATGTCGTTTAACTTAGTAACCAAGCTTTGAATTTTGGGGTGACATAGTGAGGATCATTTTGATCACCTATCTTGTATATTGATGCATAGTTGTGGCCTTGTGTGTGTTGCCCCAATAAGGCTGGACGCTGACAAGTTGACTAATGGGAATGATAAAGTTTTCAATGGTTTTGACAAGATTTATAATGGGAATAACAAGTTTAGTAATGGTAACGACAAGTTCTGTTGTGACATTGACAAAAGCCACAAAAATTCATGACAACAAGTATCAAATAAATACTCCAATGGCTTTTCAACATTATTCATTTCACCTACACCTAATGTACATAAGGCATGGACTAAAAGAACGTATTCCTTCATATTTACTTTAATAACAAAAAATTGACACGATTAACAAGAGTAGTAATGGAAATGACAAGTACATTAATGGAATTAACAAAACACCATATTCTTCATGACAGCAACTACTGTATACATTGTCAAATGACAATTTAACATTACTCATTCCATCTACACTTAATGTACATAAGTCATGAACCCAAAAAAATGTGTTCGTTCATGTTTACTTTAATTACAACAAACTGACATGATAAACAAGAGTTGTAATGGAAATGACAAATACAGTAATGGAATTAACAAAACACCAGATTCTTCATGATAGCAACTACCATAACAAGTCTTGTCATCACTTTCCTTTAACCGATCACATATCCATGATATTAACATATATGTCTGTTCAGGTCTGCCATGAATTTCCTCAATTGCCTTTTCCTTTGCCCTATATGCTTGTTCATATGTCAATTGCAAACCATAATCTCTAATCAAACTCTTCCTTATTTCATTTGCATGCTTGTTTTAGTGATTTCTAACCTCATCAATGATAATTGATGATTTCAAGGTAGCACTTCGAGCGTGAGACATGTCAAGATTTTCTTGTGATGAAACTAGTAATGTTGTTGACAAATACCGTAATGTTTCTCACAAAATCGTTAAGTCCTGACAAAAAGAGTTATGGTAATTACAAATCCTGCAATGGCGTTGACAACAAACAATATGTGGGAATGACAGCAACTACCATGAATGTACAGATATGCTTCACTACCATATACTAGTCATCCTAGTCTCACTTTTTCACTCCAAATAGTCAGTCATCCACATTAACTCAATACTACTCAATGCTACCTATTTGAAATCAATAAACTCTTCATTATACTCCCTCTCAAAGCTAACAAGAGCAAATGCATAAATAACCCACACCACACCGTCGATGCCGTCGTAATTACGTAAAGTCTGAACCTTTAATCCGGCTCAACCTACAAACCCACTTACCCACAACCAAAATTACTATAAATAACCTACAATCGCAGCACCATCGTCATTGTTCTTAGCCTTTATTGACAATCCCAAATAAATTACCTCCCATACCCTACGTAAATTCCCAGATTTGTACTGTTCATGCACCATCAAAGCCACCAAACCACACCCAACATCCGCCAGCATGAACAATGAGAATAAGATGGTTATTGTCCAATTAATTTAAAAAATATTATGTTTTCCATAAACTTACTTATATGAGAGGTATCGTCCACCGCCGATCGCTGCAACAAGCAATTTTTTTTTGTTGGAACAGAGAGCGCAATTTCACTCAATCAGAGAATGTGGAGGGTATGTCAAACCAATTAAAAAGGGCATTTTGATCTTTTGTATTTAACATCAATATCCCAGATTCCCCCCTCAACCCTTATCTGTCTTTTACAAGTCTTAATGGACTTTTGTGGGTTTTGATATTTCAGATGGTATTTAAATGGGATTTTCCCAAAAAATTAAGGGGAAAGAATACTAAAAGAGAAAATTTCCAAAAATAGTAAATTTTTTTTTACCATTTTTAAAAGTTTTCCTTCATAGCTAGTATTCGCTTCATCTACTTTCCCCTTCACTTTTATCTCCATCCAAACATCCCCTAAAGGTGAGGTGGTGGCCTTTCAGTTCAAAGTAATCAAGGCCGTTTAGATTGCTTGCAGCAACTTCAAGCCCAATCTCTTCTCATTGATACTCACTCCAAGACCTATTTATTAAATTTGAGGAGATTAATAAAATTAATAAATTATTTAATCATAATATTATATTCTATATCAATTTATAAGTAAATTAATTTTAGAGAAAGATAATAAATACTCCCTCCGGTCTTAAATATAGGACATAGTTTATAGTGCAAAATCCTATATTTAGGACTGGAGGTAGTATAAAAGATGCACAAGTGCAAAACGCTGATTTAACTACCAGATTTTGTGCATGTTATTATGCCACGAATAAAAATAGTGGTTAATGTGCCATATTTTCGTTTGTGTAATTTTGAATAAACGCCATAAATAACTTATGGCATTCATTACTAATACAACAAACTTTGTAACCTACTTATGCCATCAATTGCATAAGCACTATATATAACCAAAAAAAAAAAAACTTAGAGTAAAAGTGCAATTTTAACAATAAAATTTTATGTCAAGGGCATATAGCACCATTAAGTTTCTATGGATGCTAAAATACACATAAAAGTTACAAATTGGGGTAATGTTACCAAAGTTTTAAACTCTGTTAACGTTAATATGGAGAGAGAATAAGATTTGATCTTAGATGGTAACATGGCAAGATATAAATGCTTATGTGGAAGAAAAAGAGGAAAAAAACAGTCTTTGATAAATCCAGAAGCCATTCTTCCATATATAATCTTCACATGGGTTACCACTCGAAACCCATGAGCATGTGGCGAAATCGTGATACACAAAAGAAGAAAAGAACATATAGCACAAGAGAGGATGCGTGAGATTAAGAGAGGGAAGATATGGAAGGCAAGGGGAAATGGGAAGTAGGAGTGAGTAAATGAAATGGGAAATTGTGGAAACGAAGGCTGTAGCTTTGCTGGAAAGAAATCAGATAAGACAGCGAGAGGCAATTAATTAACTTCCTTCGTATAATGGCTTGTTTCTGTAAATGTAAATGGACCCGACGTATGTTTAATAAATATGAAACGAATCTAAATATAAAAGGAATAAGAGGTTCAAAGGTTAAAGGTCTTTAGTGGAAGACAGACGAAGGTATGCCCCGTATTGAAGTGGCTATCATCCTTTTCTTTAAAAGAAAAGGATGGTCCTTTTTCATCGGGACCGTCGGATCAAGATCTCAACGGTCCAGATTTAATATATTATTAAAATATTATTTTCATAATATTATGAAAATAATATTTTAATAATATATTAAATCAGGACCGTTGAGATCTTGATCCGACGGTCCCGATGAAAAAAGGATCATCCTTTTCTTTTGAAGAAAAGGACGGTAACCGAGTCCGTCTTCCATACAGTCAAATGGAGAAAAGACGGGTGTAAAATGTGTGGGACCCACATAGATTAAAGTGAAGCTGTTTGGCTCGCGTTAACGGCTTAATGGTATGAGATGCCCTAACATAAAATTTTATTATTGGAATCGCGCTTTTAAACCACCCCCCACAACTTATAAATAGGATAAAAGTATTACCTCCAAAATTCATTTTTAAACTAGTTCCTTAGTGAAACAGAGAAGAGAGAATGTGAACACATTGCAGCCAACGTTGACATTGCATATGATGTAAGCACTGACGTTGTGAACAGGGAGGGGGGTTGGTGTGTGGTTGCTGGATCTGACTTTCTCATTATTTAAAGAATTTATAAGGTTATGGTTTTAGTATAAATAGGTGTTTGTTTTTCATTGTAATCATCAAGATTTGGAATAAACACATTTGAGTTTGGTTTCTATACCATTTTGGTATCAGAGCTGAGTTCTAGAGAGCCAGAGAGCGAAAGAGTGAGGAGTGGGTGAGAAACAAAAAACGTGAGAAAAAGGGGGTGTCGGATTTTCACTCTCGGAGTGTTTTTTGAGGAAACCGACCTCACCATTGTGTTCAGAAGGCCGAAAAACCTAGGAATAGCCTCGGTCACCGCCGCAAAACACCTCCACGGATGTCGCCGGAAAGTCGCCGGAATTTCAGACGGTCGTCAGAGTTCAGAGGTTGAAGACGACCCAGTCAGCTGCCACGTCATCACTGTTGACCAGTCAGCATCACGCTGTCCAATCAGATTGCGCCACGTGTCAAAATCAACACGCTAGCATCACCGTCAGCATTGCCACGTCACCCCAGTCCAGTCAGCATCCACGTCATCAGTCAACGCCACGTGGACCAATCACGGACTGCCACGTGTCACTCTGGCCATGTCAGCATAACGATTATGCCAAAATTACATTTCAGACCCCAGAACTTCCTGAAATTACATTTTGACCCCCAGATTCTGCCAAAATTACATTTTAGACCCCCCAAACTTTCTGAAATTGCATTTTGACCCCCAGATTTTGCCCAAAATTACATTGTTGCCCCTAATTACCCAAATTTCCTATTTTACCCTTGACTTTTCTATATACACACATCCTTCCCCTACCCTTCTACCTTGTACCTAATAAACTACGTACTCCAAGTCATAACCTGTGAGACAAACTGCAAAATGCCTCCAAGACGCAGAAATAGACATGAAATTGAGATGGAGGAAATGAGACGCCAGATTCAAGAACTAGAAGCCACTATAGCAGAACAGCAAGCCTTGCTCGAAACTCGTAGAAACCACTCAGAAGATGATTTGAATAGCCACAGTTCGTCATCCTCTGACTACCGGCATCATCCTCGCCAACAACCATTCTGCTTCAATGACATTAAGGTAGACATCCTTGAATTCAAAGGAAGACTCCAACCGGACGAATTCATTGACTAGTTACAAATAGTTGAACTTGTCTTTGAGTACAAAGAAATTCCAGATGAGCAGAAAGTTAAAATTGTTGCCATCAAATTGAAGAAACATGCCTCCATATGGTGGGAGAATCTCAAAAGAAGGCGTGAAAGAGAGGGAAAGAGCAAGATACGAATGTGGGACAAGATGCGACGCGAGCTCTCACGTAAGTTTCTTCCAGAAAATTATTATCAAGATAATTTCCTTCAGTTACATAATCTCCGCCAAAAGACTATGTCTGTAGAGAAATATACCAGGGAGTTTGAGAAACTTATGATGAAATGTGATATACAAGAAAGGGAGGAGCAAACAATAGCTCGTTATCTCGGAGGGTTAAATACAAACATCGCCCATCTAGTACAACTCCAGCAATACTGGACTCTGGATGACGTCATCCATTTAGCCATCCGTATTGAGAAGCAAATTCCCAGAAGGCCTCCATACCAACCGTCTTCCTCAACCAGAATTCCTTTTGAAGGGAATGAGTCACAAATACATCATCCTAGCTCTTCAAATGCGCCTCCACCAAAGGCTACTAGGGAATTCAACTCCAAAGCACCTAAGTGCTTCAAATGTCAAGGATTTGGTCACATTGCTTCTAACTGTCCTAACCGTAGAGTTTCACTATTATGGAAGGAGAAGCTTCTATAGTATTTGACGAAGAAAGGGAGCCTATGCCAGAAACGGAGCCAATATTTGATGAGGAAATTACTCCTGCAGATCACGGTGAATTACTTGTTATTAGGAGAAGTCTGCATACAGCCACTGTGAAAGAAGAACCTTGGCTACGTCGCAACATTTTTCATACCCGCTGCACAACTCAGGGTAAAGTCTGTGACGTCATTATTGACAACGGAAGCTGAGAAAATGTAGTCTCCAACTACATGGTAGAAAAATTGCAACTACCGACTCACAACCATCTGAACCCTTACAAGCTTTAATGGCTTAACCAGGACAACGAGGTAAAAGTTTCGAAATGATGCCTTATTACTTTTTCTATCGGTAAAAGGTATCATGATGAAGTTTGGTGTGATGTTGTTCTAATGGATGCTTGTCATCTTCTTTTGGGGAGACCTTGGCAATATGATCGACATGTTCTGTATGACGGTCACGCAAATACGTATTCCTTCCAGAAGGATGGCGTGAAAATTCAACTTGCTCCTTTGCCACCTGATAAACACAATAAAGGCAAAAATGGATCCAAACCATTAGTGTCTTTAGTCGAGAAGGTGACCAAAACAGAAAGCCAAGTAATGGGTTTTCTTCTATTGCTCGAGACAAATAACGGAACTTTCATTCCACCAGAAGTGCAGCCGTTGTTAGAAGAGTTTCCTGATGTGATTCCAGATGAAATTCCGTCGGGATTACCACCAATGCGAGACATTCAACATGCTATGGATTTTATTCCAGGAGCAGTAATTCCTAACAGGCCAGCTTACAGAATGAGTCCTCAAGAACATGCTGAAGTTCAAGGCCAAATTGAAGAATTTCTTAAAAAAGGATTAATCCGTGAAAGTGTCAGCCCCTGTGCCGTACCTGTACTCCTAGTTCCCAAGAAGGATGGAAGCTGGAGAATATGCATAGATTGCCGTGCATTCAATAAGATCACAATTAAGTATCGGTTTCCGATACCCAGGCTTGATGACATGCTCGACCAGTTATATGGCTCTACCATCTTCTCTAAGATTGACCTTCGTAGTGGATATCATCAAATCCGAATTCGTCCCGGAGATGAATGGAATACCGCTTTCAAAACCAGAGATGGGTTGTACGAATGGAATGTGATGCCATTTGGGTTGTCAAATGCTCCTAGCATGTTTATGCGCCTGATGAACCAGGTCCTTCGTCCTTTCATTAGCAAGTTTGTTGTTGTCTATTTTGATGACATTCTTATCTACAGCAAGAGCATAGCAGATCATTTAGAGCACTTACGTCAAGTATTGCAAGCTCTTCGTGAACAAAAACTTTATGCCAACTTGAAGAAATGCACCTTCTTGACAAATGAAGTCATTTTTCTGGGTTACATTATCACTACAGAAGGTGTACGAGTGGATCCAAGCAAAATTGAAGCCATTAACAGCTGGCCCACTCCACAATCTATCCAAGAAGTTTGGAGCTTCCATGGATTAGCTTCCTTTTATAGGAGGTTCATTCGAAATTTTAGTTCCGTTGCTGCACCCCTTACAGATTGCATCAAGGGAGACAAGTTCCAAAAGACAGAAAAGGCTCAAATAAGTTTTGAAGAACTAAAGAAACGCTTGACAGAAACTCCGGTGCTAGCTCTTCCTAATTTTGACCAAGTGTTTGAGGTCAGTTGTGATGCCTCTAACACTGGGATTGGTGCTGTTCTGAGTCAAGAAGGCCACCCGATTGCTTTCTTCAGCGAGATACTTAATGATGCTAAGCTCAAATACTCTACCTATGATAAAGAGTTCTATGCTGTTGTTCGAGCTTTGCAACATTGGAGCCACTACCTGTTGCATAAAGAGTTTATTCTCTATTCTGACCACGAATCACTCGAGCATTTGAATTCTCAACAGAAGATCAATCGAAGGCATGCTGCTTGGAGTGAAATGTTGCAGACCTATCCATTTTTACTCAAACATAAGGCTGGAATCCTAAATTCAGTAGCCGATGCGCTTAGTCGTCGCCATGCTTTGATAACGACTATGCAAACCAAAGTAGTGGGCTTTGAAACTATAAAAGAGTTGTATCAAGATGATCCTGATTTCCAGGGTGCCTGGAGTGCCACTGAATCTCAACCATTTCAGCAGTATTACAGGGAAGGAGGATTTTTATTCAAAGGAAAAATATTTGCATTCCTCATTGCTCACTTCGAGAAGCTATAATTTGGGAAGCGCATAATGGAGGATTAGCTGATCATTTTGGTAGAGATAAAACTGTAGCCTTAGTAAAGGAGAACTTCTATTGGCCAAGACTTGAACGGGATATCAACAAGCATATCTAAAGATGCAGAACATGCCACTTGGCTAAATACAAAAGCCAAAATACTGGGTTATACATGCCATTGCCAGTACCCAACGCACCTTGGGAGGATGTGAGTATGGATTTTGTCCTCAGGTTACCTCAGACCCAGAGACAAAAGGACTCTATAATGGTGGTTGTTGACCGTTTTTCAAAAATGGCTCACTTCATTCCTTACCAGAAGACTAATGATGCGGTTCAAATTGCAGATTTGTATTTCAAGGAGACTGTTCGTCTCCATGGAATTCCAAAAACCGTCACCTCTGATAGAGACATCAAGTTTGTAAGCCATTTCTGGAGGACTTTATGGAAAAAGATGGGAACAAAACTTCAGTTTAGCAGTGCTAGCCATCCACAAACTGATGGACAAACAGAAGCTATTAACAGAATTCTTGGAAATCTTTTACGAAGTTTTATTGGAAAGAACTTGAAGCAGTGGGATCTCATTCTTGCTCAAGTTGAATTTGCTTACAACAACTCAGTCAATCAAGCAACTGGAAAGTGTCCCTTTGAAGTTGTTTATAGCACCCGTCCTCTCAGCCCACTTGATTTGACACCATCTTCTGATAAGCAACAATATAGTGTCAATGCATACCAGCGAGCCAAAGAAATTAAGAAATTACATGAGCAGGTCTGTAATAATATTCAGAAGCAGAATTTGAAACTCAAGGAACAACGAGACAAGCATCGAAAACATCAAGTCTTTAATGTGGGGGATTTGGTCTGGATACATTTGAGGAAGGAACGTTTTCCTAAACAACCAAATGCCAAGTTATCTCCGCGACCTAATGGACCATTCAAGATCGTACAGAAAATTAATAATAATGCTTACAAAGTGGAATTGCCTGGTGCTTACGGTGTTTCTGCCACTTTCAACGTTGCGGATCTATCTCCATATATTGATGATGTTGATTCTGACTCGAGGACGAGTCCTGTCCAACCCCGGGGGAATGAAACAGAACAATGAAACAGAGAAGAGAGAATGTGAACACATTGCAGCCAACGTTGACATTGCATATGATGTAAGCACTGACGTTGTGAACAGGGAGGGGGGTTGGTGTGTGGTTGCCGGATCTGACTTTCTCATTATTTAAAGAATTTATAAGGTTGTGGTTTTAGTATAAATAGGTGTTTGTTTTTTATTGTAATCATCAAGATTTGGAATAAACACATTTGAGTTTGGTTTTTATACTAGTTAGTACATGAGATGTGGAAGTAATAAATGTTCTTGGAACATTTCACTCAAAAAAATCAACCTGAACTAGCGATTCTTGCTTTTCCTTCTGCGCTCCATATCTGCATTAATCTTCATTATTTTTTTTCACAAGTGACATTGATCTTCATTAAACGGTAGGCCCGAAATGATTTTCCTCCTTTCTTCTCATATGATAACGGTATATATGATGTTAATAAATATAAATAACGTATCATATGCTTTAAACCGAAGTTAGAGCCTTCCTGTTGAGGTTTGCAGAAGCTGTTAAAATGTTTTATAAACCATAGTCAACATCACAATCAGGTTCCTAGCTACAAGTGGAACACTATAACTTGTGTTCCCATTCAATGTGTGACACTAGACAATGCAAGTTGCTAGATTAATTAATTACTGATTGTTTATTCCTCATGGAATTTTATATCCTCTGTCCACACCCACACACACATCTTTACCGTAACTGATAATTCTACCCTTTTGGATTTTGGTCAAAAGGCTCAGAGAAACATCCCACGCCCCCCTATTCTCATTAACCTTAAAACAAATCTAAAAATGATTTGAAACTGAAGTTAGCATGCTTCCTAGAAATTGTGTAGTTAGTGCCACTCTCTTTCCCTCCAGCGGACGAAGCGCGTTTACCGGACTTCCCATCTCAATTGTTAAAGCCTTGATCTCTTCGCTCTCTGATCACTAATCTCCCAAATCTTAGAAAACTAATTTGTTCCCTTATTCTTAACAACTTGAAGAACTCAGCACAAATATGGTAATCAACCCAAACGTATCTGCTAGTTTCGAGGGATTAAGCCATATCGCTTTGGGGCCTTCGCTCCAGAAACTGTTTCAACTCTGGAATATGTTGAAGATCATCGTGTCCTGCATTGTGAGATTCATGTTCTTCATCTTCCCGAGGAATTTTTTGGTGGGATCTTTGAAAGAAGTCAAAACAGAGGTTGGATTTTTGGTTTTGGTGCTGACCTCCCTGTATTGTTATTATGAAAACCCAAGTAAACAGGGGAAAACAGGGGAAAAGGGATACAGGAGTACATTGAGACTGATTTACTTTGTAGCATTTGCATTGATGTCCTTGACCTTGTCAACTCAAGCACAGCCTGGATTCAAAACATGTGGTCTAGAATCCCCCCATTTTGTAGATTTTTATTGGACATTCATCTTTCACATATACACTGTCAATGACCCTGGCAAGTAAGACAAGCCTGGGCCCTTTATCTCCTTCTCTTCCAAAAAGTTGTGCCATGGGCGAAGGAAGAAAAAACATATGGTCTTAAATGAAGACGTGTTTAATGACACCGCGTGGAAACTTGCTATCTGATTATAAAGTCTATGTAAGTCTCTCACACGGCTATCTGAACAGGCCATGTGGAGGGACTTTTTCTTTCTTTCTACGGGTTGGAAGGTACACTCTCTCCATCTTTGGCTGAATTACATCACTTGCGAAATTTGAACCTTGGGTTCAATAATTTCAACCTAACTCAATTCCCAAGCTTCATTACTTCTTTAAAGGAATTGCAAGTTCTTGACCTCTCTTTCAATAATTTGAAAGGAGAAATACCTCAAGAATTGGGAGATTTGTCCTCCTGGCAAACCTTGGAGCTTAGAGCAAACCAGCTTGAAGGTGGCATACCCAAATCCATGGCTTTATTATACAACTTACGTGAACTAGATCTGGCCAACAACTCCTTGGGTGGTCAAATAGTTGACTTTGTTGCATCATTCAGCCGTAATTGTGGTGACAATAATACACTGCAAGTCTTGGATTTATCCAGCAACCAATTTTCAGGGCCACTACCAAATTTTTCATAACTCTTATCACTGACACGTTTGTATCTTGATCACAATAAGCTAAATGGAACTCTTAATGATAGCATCGGACTGCTGTCAAACTTGCAAGAGTTTAGCATTAAGAATTATTCATTGGAAGGTGTCATATCTGAAAGTCATTTCTTGAGACTCTCTTAAGTATACGTCTTAGACTTGTCTTTCAAGTAAGTCCTGATTGGGTTCCCTCTTTCCAATCATCATACATTTTGTTAGCATCATGCAAGTTGGGCCCGGGCTTTCCGAAGTGGCTTCAAACCCAAACATCATGTGTTGACTTATATATTTCAAGAGCTGGAATTTCTGGTACAATTCCAAGTTGGTTTTGGGATTTGCCATTTAAGTTGTTGAACGTTTCACACAACCAATTTACTGGTGAAATTCCGGAATTACCATTCAGATATGCTCATTTGGATTTCAGCTCAAATTTGTTTGAAGGCTCCAGTCCGTCAACTCCATCATATGTAACAATAACCTTGTATCTATCCAGTAACAAGTTTACAGATGCTAGCTCCCTATTATGTCCAAACATGAACACAACGTTATCTGTTTTGGATCTTTCAAATAATCAATTATCTGGAACACTTCCATATTGTTGGACACATTTTGAATATTTGGCTGTTCTTAATCTTGCAAATAATAGCTTTTCTGGAAAAGTTCCAACATCAGTGGGTTCCTGAAGAAAACTCCAAGCATTACATTTGGGTTGAAATAGATTCACAGGTGAAATACCTTTGTTTCTGAATAAATGCACGGAGCTAACAACTTTTGATATTGTCCAAAATAACTTTTCGGGATCAATACCGAGTTGGATTGGCAGAGAACTTCAAAAGTTACGTGTCCTCATTTTGAGATCTAATATGTTCTCTGGAAGTTTGCCCTCTACTATTTGTGATCTATCTCAAGTTCAAATCCTAGATCTCTCTATGAACAATATTTCTGGAAGTTTGACAAAATGCCTCAACCAGCTTTCTACTCTTGCTAAACGAACAAATACTGATGCATCCATCATCTATTAACTCCCATTCTCTATCTACGATCGGGACTCCATTTTTGTAGTCGATATTGCATCATTGATATGGAAAGGTAGGGAGTCCAGATACCAAAACGCATTGGATTGGTCAAAAGTATTGATTTCTCTCGTAACATGCTAATAGGAGAAATTCCAAGTGAATTGATGGATCTTGTGGGATTACTTTCCTTAAACATTTCAAGAAATATGGTTAGGGGACAAATCCCTACAGCCATTGGACAACGAAATCGTTGGACTTTCAATCACTTGTTCTGGAGAATTCCTTTTCAGCTTTCACAAATAGATCGTCAGTGTGATGGACTTATCATACAACAATTTGTCTGGGGAAATCCCAATTGGCACTCAACTTCAAAGCTTTGATTCCTCTGCTTAAGTGGGAAATGAAGGACTTTGTGGTGATCCCCTTCCAAAATGTCCCAAACCCAAAAAGCCAACAGTAGAAGACAAAGATGATGAATTATTCTTCAGTCGAGGTTTTTATATTAGTTTGTCACTCGAATTCAGTGCAGCATTTTGGGGAGTTTACAGCTTAATATTTCTAAACAAATCATGGAGACATGTTATTTTAAATTAATAAATGATGCATATGACAAAGCGTATGTGGTGGTTGCCATAAAGATGGCCAAACTGCGCAGGTGGTGGAATAATAGAGCTTCCACTTAAAGGTAATCAACATTAGTCTTTAATTATTTCTCATTTTTGTCACGTCTTTTATTTTTTCTCCAAGTGAATTGACACATCTCAATTATCCTTTGTTTACCAAATTAAAATTATTAAACTCTATCCTTTAATTTCTATCGAATTGGTCCCTCCCTCTGAATGGAAAAAATAATAATTCCTCTAATTCTAAATATGAGTTAATTGATGGGGTTGAATTTTGCATCCTATGTATAAGGCCTTAATCTACTTTGTCTCCCACACCAATTATCATTCTTCCCAAACTAATTAGTAATTGCCTAATGTTATAATGGGGTACTTTAGAAACATCATGGCACATTTATCTTAATCAACTAATTTATCTCATTTGATTAGCTTCTTCATTATATAAAGTTCAAACTTTGCAAAATGACTACGTGCTACATTTGTGCATGTATGTTTCTAGCAGACACTAGAAACCCATGTCATGCTGGCTTTTCCAGTGTATAAAAAAGAAAGAAAGAAAGAAACCCATGTTATGGTTTTCTTTTAAAAAACTTTGATTAAAAAACAGTTTGTTAAAACCAAGAGCCCAAACTAACTAAATTATTTCAACACATATTATTGAGGAAGAAGTAAGTGCAACTGTACAGGTATTTACAATATTTATAGACATGTGACAACACACCGACTTACAACACATTAATTGAAATAGCTACACATAAAACTAAAACTAACATATTCAAACCAAACACTTTACAACTTAATCATTCTCAACACTCCCCCTCAAGTTAGGAACTTTATAATTACAAGTTCCTAACTTGCCTAAAATATAGTGATGCTGAGGACCTCCAAGGCCCTTTGTCAATATGTCAGCCAAATTTTCTGAGGACTTCAAATAACCAAAGGCAATAATTTTCTGCATTAGCTTCTCACGTACAAAATGACAATCCACCTCGATGTGCTTTGTGCGCTCATGAAATACTGGATTAGTTGCAATATGTATTGCAGCTTTATTGTCACAATATACTTGCACTGGCTCAACATCATGTACATGCATCTCTTTCATCAATCCAGTAATCCGTACTAACTTAGAAACTGCCTTTCCTAAGGCTCTGTACTCAGCCTCTGCAGAAGATGTTGATACCGTGTTTTGTTTCTTTGATTTCCAGCAAATTAAGGAATCTCCCAGCTTTACCAAATATCCTGTGACTGATATGCGTGTGTCTGGACAGCCAGCATGATCTGAGTCACAATAGCACTCCAATGTAACAGAACTTACTGCTGATAAGAAAATTCTAAGTCCCGGGCAGCCCCTCAAATAAGTGACTAGTCTCATTGCAGCCCGCATATGTGAATCCTTTGGAAATTGCATGAATTGACTCAACACCTGCACAGTAAAGGAAATGTCAGGTCTAGTTAATGTTAAATACAATAGCTTACCGACCAGTTTTCTGTATGGAGTTGGATCATGGAGAAAATGATCATGCTTAGTCTCCTCTGCTGTGAGCTTGAGATGTTGCTCATAAGGAGTGATGTAAGTTTCTGAATCATCCAGTTCTAATTGTTCTATCAGTTCAGTCGCATATTTCCTTTGATTAAGGAATATGCCTTGGATGGACCGTAAAACCTCAAGACCTAGAAAATACCTTATATTACCTAGATCCCTAATTTGAAACACACTATGCAAATAACGTTTAACTTTATTGATAACATGAATATTATTCCCGGTTATTAATAAGTCATCCACATAAGCAAGAACAAACACAATATCAAAACCTGCCCTCTTTTGAAATAGAGCATAATCATGTTTGCTCTGGGAAAATCCCCCTTTTATCAATGCATGTGTCAATTTCTCATTTCATTGTCTTGATGCCTGCTTAAGGCCATATAGAGACTTTTCTAATCTACATACTTTGTAACCTTGCTCCCCCTTTTGTGGATAACCTTGTGGTATAGTCATATAGACCTCCTCATGGAGATCTCCCTGCAAGAAAGCATTATCTACATCCATTTGCCACAATGACCAATTATGTACAGCAGCAAGAGAAAGTATAATTCTAATTGTAACCATTTTAACAACAGGAGAAAAAGTTTCATAAAAATCTATACCTTCCCTTTGACTATATCTCTTGGCAACCAACCGAGCTTTGAACTTATCCAAAGTCCCATCAGCTTTATATTTAGTTTTAAACACCCATTTACAACCTATAGGTCTTTTTCCTTTAGGTAGGGAGACTATTGTCCATGTCTTATTTTTCTCCAAAGCATTTATCTCATTTTCCATAGCCTTGACCCATCGAGGGTCTGTAGCTGCCTCTGTATAGCTATCAGGTTCTACTACTTTATCAATAGAAGCAATAAAATTTTGACAATCAGCAGATAAATCATTGAGGCATACAGTGTTAAGTAAAGCATTTTCATTTACGAAATCAGATTGATGTTCTCCAAAACCACTGGAAGAAGGTAAATAACCACAATGATAGTCCTTAAGGTGTGAAGGTGGATGTCTCTCACGCGCAGGCCTCATTTGAGGCTGTCCGTGAGAGGAATGAGAACTTAAGTCAGGTTCAGCACCTCTGATATTAGTTTTAGGATGGTCAAAATCATTTCTTACCGTTTGATCATGTTCAGAATTATTTCTAATGACCTGATTATGCATGTTAGTCCCTAAATGTAATGGCTGATGATCATATACCATCACAAACGGGTCTGGAGGCAGACTATAAGTTTCAGTTGGAATGTCTCTACCTTTGTCTTTAAAAGGGAACCTGGTCTCTACAAATGTAACATGTCTACTCACAATCAAAGTTTCAGTAACAATATTATATAATATATAGCCCTTTTGAGCAGATGGATAACCAAAGAAAATGCAAGGGTCAGCTTTACTTGCAAATTTATCACTAGAGTTCAAGTTGGTAGCAAAACATAGACATCCAAATATCCTTAAGTGTGACAAGTCAAGTGGTTTTCCATGAAGTAATTCATATGGTGTTAAGTTACCTAAGGTTTTGGAGGGAGTGTGATTAATCAAATAAGCTGCAGTTCTTACCGCCTCTCCCCAGAATCTGATTGGCGCGGCAGAGGAAAACATCACACTTCTAGCAACTTCCAAGAGGTGTCGATGTTTTCTCTCTGCCACCCCGTTCTGTTGTGGGGTTCCTGGGCATGTTCTTTGATGTAGAATACCTTTGCAATGTAAAAAATCCTGCATAGCTTGATTAGTGAATTCTGTTCCATTATCCGACCTAACAACTTTAACTTTAGTATTAAACTGATTTTCTATGTAAGCAACAAATATCTTCACAACATTAACAGTTTCTGATTTGTGAGTTAACAAAAAAATCCAAGTATTCCTAGAGTAATCGTCAACAATAGTTAGAAAATATCTATAGCCTTGATGTGTGGGAGTCCGGTAAGGTCCCCACACATCCATATGTAATAATTGAAAACATGCTGAACTTTTCGAAGTACTAGAGGAAAATGGCAGTTTTGTATGTTTTGCACGAATACAAATTTCAAATTTATTCTCATTCAAATCGTCCATAGGACTAAAATCTTTGCTTACATCAGACAGATTTTTCAACACGTGAAATGGAGCATGGCCTAACCTATGATGCCAAAGAGTACATTTCTGATTACTACATTTATCAGCCAGATTAACAAGGGTATTATTATTTTGTTTATCCCTAGTACAGGTTCCCTTAATAAATCCTAACTTATTTTTGCCATGTAAGGCAAGTCTCATGGCTCTACTCCAGGTCAAATAGTTCTCTGATCCCGTGAGAATCTGAGAGACTAGAGTTGTAGCTTGCGTATCAGCAGGATGCAAATACAATGGATGATTAAAATGAACAGATTGAAGAGGAAGAAGTAAGTGCAACTGTACAGGTATTTACAATATTTATAGACATGTGTCAACACACTGACTTACAACACATTAATTGAAATAGCTACACATAAAACTAAAACTAACATATTCAAACCAAACACTTTACAACTTAATCATTCTCAACACAGTTAACTGCTGAAACTTCAGTTGCCTCCTTGCCAAGTTGATTTACCTTTGTTCTGTCTATGATACAGTTCTTTTATGGAGGAGCAGCTGTGCCTGTTCTGCTTCGTTGTCTGTCGGTTGAATTAGAAATAAGGTATTTGCATGCTTTATAGCTTTGATGTAAGATTTTGCCCCCAAATGTTTCTGCTTTGCGTGATTCATTAGGGGTAAATTGTTGGAGCTTTACTTTTGCAGTTCAGTTTGCAAAAATAACTGTCCTGTAACATAATTGAACATTTGTATTTTGGAGGTCACTTTATAAACATGAACTTGTGGTTTCGCTCTGAGATTTTGTTTTTGGCTACAAAATTGATAACATACACAGAATGATTGTTGTGCGAATTCAGTAATGATGATTCTTTTGAGGGGGAAACAAGATGCGTGGAAGCCAAAGGAAAAGAAAGAATCGCAATAGTGCATGCAGCAACAAGGCTTAAATGCTACTGCCTCCTCCCTCCGGTTTTAAATATGAGAATTAGTTGATCTTTATAGGAGATTAAGGAAGATAATTAAATTAATTTAATATATTTATATTAATCATTTTTTTTCTAAATTAATTTATCTCACTTATAAATTAATTTATAATTTAATTATAAATAACTTATAATATGATTAATTAATCTATTTAGTTTTATTAATCTTTCTAAAAAAAATTAATTAGTTCTTTTATTTAAAACAGCATGATATGTTTTCCTGTGTGCCTGATTCGTCTTCCCCACGTTCACCTGGGTCGTTTAGAGAGAGCTAAGCATCAGAACCCAACCCTAAAAAAAAAAAAACCACCGTATTCTTTTTCAACAAGACGGAGAATATGGTGCTCAGAACAGAGTAGCAAACGATCTTAAATGTGCAAATCTACCCAATGAACTTTTCCCTAATTTGCTTTTAAGAAAGATCACTAAATTGTTTTAGAAAGTATTAAGGACGGGAGTATTTTACACTTCAGATTTTGGTCAAAAAAGGATCATAGAAACATCCATAACCTCCCTATTGTCATAAACCTTAAAACAAATCTAAAAATGATTTGAAACTGAAGTTATTATGATGATGATCAATCAGCTTCCTGGAACTTCTGTAGCTAGTGCCACTCTCCTTCTCTCCCGCGGACGAAGAGCTTTTACCGTACATCCTATCTCAATTATTATAGTGTTAATATTTTTGCTCTCTGCTCACTAATCTCCTAAATCTTAGAAAATTAATTTGTTCCCTTATTATTACCCACTTGAAGAGTTCAACGCAAATATGGTAATCAACCCAAATGTATCTGCTACTTCGCTCCAGAAACTGTTTGAACTGTGGAATATGTTGAAGATCGTCGTGTACTGCATTGTGAGATTCATCTTCTTCCTCTTCCCAAGGAATTGAAAACAGAGGTTGGATTTTTGGTTCTGGTGCTAACCTCTCTGTATGGTTATTATGAAAACCCAAATAAACAGGGGAAAACAGGGTAAAAGGGATACAGGAGTTCTTTGAGACTGATTTAGTTTGAGGCATTTGCATTGATGTCCTTGAGCTTGTCCACTCAAGCACAACCTGGATAAGCTTGATGCCTCCAATTTCCTTCTACCATGTCTGGTACTCGCTATCATCAAACAGAACTTCATGGTTGGTGTGGGTGTGGCAGTTCTTTGCTATATTGCTATGAATAGGCGCTCTCATTCAGATTCCCGCCGGCAGGAACAGCGCCGTCGTGGTGGATACGAACAAGACGCCGCCGCCGTTGTTGGGGACGGCTTACTGTCTCCCCTGTCCATCCTTCTTCTTCTCTCTCCACTGTCAGACGCCGCCGGTCGGTGAGTTTAGAGTCGTCTTCTCTGAGCAGAGCAGGTCAGAAGCTTGTGGTGACTGGCCATGAACCTTATAGAAATTTGGATTGGTTGGTGTTTTTGAACACGCCGTCACCGATCGTGATCAGAGACATAAGCTTCAAGACAGTAAATCATGTGTCTTTGTCAGCCACAGAGTATTCGACTTTGTTAAGCTCAGAGAGGGACTTCATAAAAGCGCCACGACATGTACGGTTCCTGAATTTCTGGTCACCTAAATCATCAAGAGCGTTAATTTTGAGATATTTTAATTATTATAATATAAATATTAGTTATTAATTAGGTTATTAATTAACATATCCTGAGTGTGTCCCGTTAGTCAAATCTAAGCCCAACTATAGGATTAAGGTAACAAGTGGACAGGTTATTTATGTATTTCTCTGATGGTAAAAAATAAAATTAAGTTTTCAGCCGTCTAAATTGAACGTACGAATAAAAACCCTAGCTGTTTTTTAGGTTTCCTGACTAGCGACGGCTCTTACACCAGTTGCCATCACTGTGCCTTGTAGTCACTCAGAAGAGTAACTTGTCAACCTTTCTTCTGACTCATTCTATTTTGCAGTCTCAATTCTTAGTGTTCGTGAACTCTTTCTGATCAGGGATAAGCTATGGCAAGAGGTATTTATTAAAGTCTTCTGCTGTAACTTGTAGAATATCTTATGCTGTGATTATCGTGATGTAACTGAGAAATAGCATGATTTATTCTAACATGTGGTATCAGAGCCAGGTTCTCTGATTCTCTATCTTCATTTCTTTAATCAGGGATAATTTAAGTATGAAATTTAATTGATGTCACCGTACTAATTTCTACATGGTTCCATATCTTAAATTAGAGATCCCAGATTATCTAAGCTTATTTTTTGAATCACGTCAAATTGCTTCTTCCCCTTTTCGGATTAACGAGATGTGAGGATATTAATTTGTCCGATGAGATCATCACACCTTCACTATTTTTTGAAATATCCAATTCTTATTGTTACTGAAAAAGTTTAACAAACCTAAATCATCGAATATATGATTCATCGATGCTTTGTGAATGTTTGATTTTCTTTTAAAATCACATATATGGTTTCTATTGAAATCTCCTTTTGATTCAAAGAGTTCATTTCTTTTTTCGTTTTGTGATTCAATCTTTGATTCATATATGCGAAATTGTTATCTGGGTTGATTTCTCATTTGATTTTTGTGATTCTTGCTGTTAAAATCATCGCCGTTATTGTTTCATCGTCGACATCGCCGTCGGACCTCCGATTTTGTTTTTTGAATTTGAGAAAAATTTGATTAAAAAATTCTTGCGTTTAATTGACGATTTGCACATATCCTTGTTTTAATTCATTTTTTGATGCATTTTTTGGCAAGAGCCGTCGGAGAGAACGCCGGTTTGGAGCCTCCGATCGCCTGAAAGAACCGCCTGAGGTCGTTGGTCGCGGCAACCCTTACCGGGTTGCTATCTTCTGAAAACGGGTGGGGGAGAAGATCTAGACGACGCCGTTTTGACTTGCTTAAAACGTCGTTGTTTCAGGTCATCCAGAGGTTTCCCTCCCACACCAAAATGGTGGCGTTTGGCCCTTAAGTGAAGCGTTGTGTTTTGCTTATGCTGCAAGGTCGGCCGGATGCGTTTCTAGGCCGAAACAAGCGTTTCTAGGCCAATTGAATTTTTAACGAATTATGTAGATTGGGCCGGGTTTGACACTCTGGGCCAACTTTTAAATTTTTTTTCCTACCAATTGTTAAATGATGCGCTGTTGGGCATAATCGACTGGGCTTCTATGTTTTTTTTGGGCGATTAAAGGATAACGCGAATTGGGCTGAATTTGGGATTTTGGACCGAAACAAAAAAAAAGGGAATGATATGTTTTTAATGAACAGTGACATTTTTTTGGTTAAATTGTAGGCTAATTGAGTTTTTTGTTCTTCTGGGCTATGGATTATGAATTTCTAGAAAACGTTTTTGGGCCTTTCTTAAACACATGTTCACTGTTTAAATTAAATTAATTATTTTTTATGTATTTTTTCTTATTAATGACATTAAATTGTTTAAATTAGTGATAGTGATTAATTTTGGCATTTCCACATACTGAAAAATTTGTAAAATTGTTTTCATGTGTTAATTAATTGTCTAACATTTTGAAATTGGCTTTAGACAATTATTTAACAATTTAAAAATTTTGCAAAAATTAAATTTGAGTTGAAAGGTGCCAAAATTAACTCTTTAAACAATTTTGAATACATAAAATAGTGGGAGGGCTTTAATTAATTATTTACCGAGTTTATGAAAATTAATTAATCTCTCTATTAGAACGTGCAAATTTCAATTTAAATGCACTTAAATGATATTTGTGACTAGCATACTACTTTTTCCAAGGAATAGCCACGGCATCCTTTCGTTTTGCATGCAACATAATCACATGTGGAACTTATAAAATATCAAATTGTAATTAAATATAGAATTATAATTGATCTTGACCCATAGGTAGACAATTATGATTATATATTTAATTAGGGTGGGATAGTTTGGTCTTATATTTTCTAAGTTGCCCACATGTATTAGGATATATAAATAATACACTCTAGGCCCACCAATTTGAGATAAATGTATGCAATGCTAGGTACTTTGCCCATAGGTAGAATTTAGTGATATGCATTTATATATATTACATGTTTTCATTGGTGCATAACATGCATTCAAAAGGCACAGAATTCATGATTGTCTCAAATATTTATCTCGTGAGCTAACTTAAATCTTTAAATTGCAGCACCTACTACTTTCCCCTAACCTTTTTGCTGACACTACTGGCAAAATTGTGCCGGATGGTACTAATTACCCTGAGTGGAGAGATGACATAACTTTACAGATTGATATGTTGCACATGCACTTTGTAATGGAGAAACCTAGACCTCCCAAACCAACTGACAAGTCAACTCAAGCTGAAATTGACTATCAGGAGTGCTGGGAGCACTACAACCGCATGTGCTTGTCTTATATCAAGACCAGAATCCAAAGAAGCATTAGGGGAGCGATTTCCAAATGTGAAACTACTAAGGAGTTCTTGGAAGCTGTTGACAAACAGTTTAAGCCAACTAACAAGCAGATAGGTGGTTCCATCATGTCAAAGCTGTGTGCCATGAAGCTGATAGGTACCAATGGAGTCAGACAACATATCATGAGGATGAGAGACTTGTCCTCTCAGCTAAGAGCATTTGACATGGAACCAACAGAGCAGTTCCTGGTGCATCTGGTATTGAACTCCCTTCTCTTTCATTATGATGCCTTCAAAGTCTCTTATAACATACATAGGAAAAAATGGACAATTGATGAACTACTGTCCATGTGTGTTCAAGAGGAAACTAGGCTTCAAATGAGTGGTAGGGAGGCACCTAGGGCAGCTCATTTGGCTGAAAGTTCCAATAGGAATGGTGCCAGGGGCAACAAGGACAAGCAGAAAAAGAAGAAAAAGATTCCTGTTATGCCATCCATCAAGAAAACTGAAGCTATTTGCTTCTTCTGCAAGAAGAAAGGGCATATGAAGGATGAGTGCCTGAAGAGGAAGGCGTGGTTGGAGCGTAAAGATATGTATTTTTCAGGTTTAACTTTAGAAGCTCATCATATTAGTATTAGTAATGATACTTGGTGGATCGATACGGTTGCAATGATCCATATTTCTACTACCATACAGGGGTTTCTAAACACCAGGCCTCCACTTCCTAATGAAGCTCAAGTCCTTTCAGGAAGTGGGAAAGGAGATCCAGTTAAAGCAGTTGGAACTTTTAGAATTGTTTTTCCAAATAAAACCGTACTGGATCTTTTGAATTGTTTTTACATTCCTAGTTATATAAGAAATTTGATTTCTATGTCGAAACTCATTCATTTGAGTTATGGTATTTATTTGCAAAAGGACTTGCTATATTTTAGTAAGGACTATTTTCCAATTGCAAGGGTTATTATGATTGATGATTTGTTTAAAATAATCCCTGAACTACTTGGAATTTTTCTGTTTCGCATAGTATTAGACAAAGTATCATTGATGAGAATTCTATTAGCTTGTGGTATAGGAGATTAGGACATATCTCTGTTGGCAGGATCAAAAGGTTAACTAAAGATGGAATCCTTCTATCTTTAAACCATTCTGAATTTGACACCTGTGTGGACTACATAAGGGGAAAGTAGACCAATAAGTCACAAAAGGGAGCTAAAAGAAGTTCCGACTTACTTGAAATTATACATACCGATATTTGTTGTCCTGACTTATCCGCGAACAATAAAAAATACTCTATCACTTTCATTGACAATTACTTGCGATATACGTATATCTACTTGCTTGATAATAAAAGTGAGGCACTAGATGCCTTTAAGGAATATAAAGCTAAAGTAGAAAAATAGGTTGGGAAACCAATAAAGATCATGAGATTTGATAGAGGTGGTGAGTATTACGGTAGGTACATTAGTGAAGGACAAGTGCTAGGTCCTTTTGCTAATTTTCTTTGGGAGCATGGTATAGTTGCACAATATACCATGCTTGGCTCACTGGATATGAATGGTTTAGCAGAAAGAAGAAATAGAACCTTGCTAAACTTGGTTAGGAGCATGATAAGTAGCTCCAAACTTCCAACAACCTTATGGAAGGAAGCACTTAAGACAACTGTGTACTTATTAAATAGAGTTCCAACAAAGGCAGTGCCAAAAACACCCTTTAAAATTTGGAAAGGATGGAAACCTAGTTTAAGACACCTTAGGGTATGGGGTTGTCTTGCAGAAGTAAGAGTGTACAATCCACAAGAAAAGAAACTAGATCCTAAAACCATTAGAGCTTACTTTATAGGCTATCCATGTATGACTAAAGGTTATAGGTTCTATTGTCCTCCATCTTCTGCACATTTTTATAGAATCTAGGAATGCTGTCTTTCTTGAGAATGACATGATTAGTGGGAGTGATCAAACAAACAACGATCATATAGAAGTAACCCCTGATTTACGTCGTGAAGGATTTGTTCATATTTATCCACTTCCTGTACATGGAGAACCAAGATAAGTTGTGGTGGAGGATGTCCTGAATGAACAATCTGAACTAACCCAAGAGGTTGAATTAAGAAGATCAACTAGAGAAAGAAGGTCAGTATTACCTAGTAGCTATTGGTGTATTTTGTTCAGACTGACTGCAATATTAGCATTGAAAATTATCCATTAACATTTACTTAGGCTGTTAAGAGTAAGAACTCTAAGTTGTGGCATGAAGCTATGACCGAAGAAATGAATTCTATGGAAAACAATGATGTATGGGATCTTGTGGAGTTACCAAGTGGGTCTAAAGCCATTGGCTGTAAATGGGTTTACAAAACCAAAAGAAACTTACAAGGTAATATTGATCGATACAAGGCTAGGTTGGTTGCCAAGGGCTTCACACAAGTGGAAGGGGTCAACTACAGGGAAACTTTTTCTTCTGTATCAATGAAAGATTGTTTCCGCATAATCATTACATTGGTTGCACATTTTGATCTAGAGTTATACCAAATGGATGTTAAGACTGCATTCCTCAATGGGGTTCTTGAGGAAGAAGTCTACATGGAACAACCTAAGGGATTTGTTGCAAAGGATAAGGAACATCCGGTATGCAAGTTAAAGAAATCGATTTATGGCTTGAAGCAAGCCTTACGACAATGGTACTTGAAGTTCTATGAGGTAATCACATCATTTGGTTTCAATGAGAACATCACTGATAAATGCATATACCACAGGGTTAGTGGGAGCAAGATCATATTTCTAGTTTTATATGTCGATGACATACTACTTGCAACTAGTGATCTAGGACTATTACGTGAAGTGAAACAGTTTTTGTGCAAGAACTTTGATATGAAGGATATGGGTGAGGCATCCTATATCATTGGCATCAAGATCCATAAGGATAGAGGTCAAGGCATTTTAGGCTTGTCTCAACAAACCTATATCAACAAAGTACTTGAATGATTCAGGATGCAAAACTGTTCAACTAACGTAGCTCCTCTTGAGAAAAAGGACAAGTTTAGTCTAGATCAATATCCTCAAAATGAGCCTGAAAGAAAGCAAATAGAATGGGTCCCATATGCATCAATAGTAGGAAGCTTGATGTATGCACAGGTCTGTATAAGACCTAATATAGCTTTCACTGTTGGCATGTTGGAAAGGTACCAAACCAATCCAGGGGAAGCACATTGGACAACTGCAAAGAAGGTGTTTAGGTATCTAAAAGGTACTAAGCACTATATGCTCACATACAGAAAAACAGATGACCTGGAAGTGGTTGGTTACTCAGACTCTGAACTAGGAGGATGTTTAGACACAAACAAGTATACTACCGATTACATCTTCCTACTAGCAAATGGAGCTATATCATGGAAAAGTACAAAACAAATACTTATAGCTCCTTCTACTTGTGATGTTGAGTACATATTGTGTTTTGAGGCAAGTTCACAAGCAATATAGATAAGGAATATCATTACTGCCCTTAAGATTTTGGATTCAATCTCTAGGCCAATCAGGATGTACTGTGATAACACAGTTGTAGTGGCCATTACAAATAATAAAAGGAGTGGAAGTTGAAGTCGGTGGGTCGAATTGAAATTTCTAAGTGTAAAAGAGAGAATTGCAGATGGTGAAATTTCGGTTGATCATATCAATACAAAGCACAAGCTAGCTAATCCTTTGACTAAGGGATTGAAACCGAATGCATTTATGTTACACATCCCTCAGATGGGGGTTAGACCTTCGTTCATATGGAAGAGGTATGCAATGAAATTAATTTTGTGGTTTATTATCTCCATTATTATCTGTATACATTATGCTGATGAGAATAATGAACACTAAGTTTGGAACTGAATAAACATTGGCATTTATTCATAAGGTCATACCCATTAAGTAAGGGTGTTGCATGTAATACATGGAAGATAATATTTAACCCAAGAGGACTTATCACCATGATTCTTGCAACATGGCCTTAATTAATTTGGAAAGGGCAACTAACATTTAGATATGGGCCAAGTGGGAGAATGTGAGATATTTTAATTATTATAATATAATTATTAGTTATTAATTAGGTTATTAATTAAAATATCCTGAGTGTGGCCAGTTAGTCAGATCTAGGCCGAACTACAGGATTAGGGTAACAAGTGGATAGGCTATTTATATATTTCTCTAATGGAAAAAAATAAAATTAGGTTTTCAGTTGTCTAAATTGAGCGTACAAGTAAAAACCCTAACTACTTTTTGAGGTTCCCAGATTGGCGACGACTCTCACACTAGTTGCCATCACTATGCCCTGTAGTCAGTTAGAAGAGTAACCTATCAACCTTTCTTTTGACTCATTGTATTTTGTAGTCTCAATTCTCAGTGTTCATGAACTCTTTCTGATTAGAGATAAGCCATGACAAGAGGTATTTATTAAAGTCTTCCATTGTAACTTGTAGAATATCTTATGCTGTGATTATTGTGATGTAATTGAGAAATGGCATGATTTATTCTAACATTAATTCCTACGAATGCTCTACGTCTGCCTTAGTTGATGGGTTCCAATGATGAAATGTTTTAGTTTTATTCCAAATATTTACTATTAAAAATGGAAAATGAATGAATCCATTATCATTACGATGCAAAGCAGAGCAGTAAATAATTAATTAAACTAGTTCCTTTTTTTCAGAGGTTGTTAACTAGTGATTCAGGGCATGAAGCCACTAGTAATTGTTAGCTGGGAGATAAAGAAGCTGTTGACTGGAATAGCGGTCTCTAACGGGGGCTAAGCTTATTTTTAATTCACTGATTAAAAACAAAGGAATAGCATCTTGATATTATGATATATTTATTGCAAAGATGACTAGTTCATAGTCAAAGAAAAAATAAGTGGTTTGAAGAAGTAGAGAATGTTTGTACTCAAATTGTTCATGCTGAATCTGCTCACTGTAATTGCAGAGGAAGTTTCTAAGATTATTTTGGGAATTAATTATATACTTTATATTCCACTTATGTCAAGACTTATGTTTAGCTTTTTGGGCATTTTGTGGAATGTAAACCATATTATTATGAACACTAGACCACATTCAACTTTTATTCAAAATGAACAAACGACAGGTGTACTCATTGTGCTTGAGTTAAGATTATTGACTTGAGTGTCACCACGCTACAATCAATGTGAACATGAATTTATTATGATTGGATGTTGAAAGAGTGTACAAAAGATGTTAGAGATAATGAGTAGTTAGCCTTGGTTTAGTCTATTCGTTAATTAGTCAATTAGCTATTTATTCTGTTATAAATGTAAACTTGCATATATTGTGGACAACTATAAACACAAAGGCTAAGACACATAGATTCATTTTCATTCCCTTTCTTCTTCCTTTCAATTTTCTTCGGGTTCTCTTCCTCTCAGAATCGTTTGATGGTATTAGAGCTAATTGCTCCGCCATGATTAGTTCTTCTATTGTCTCTGGTGACTCTACTGCTGGTGTATCTTTTGATCCTTCTCAAAACATCTCAAGCCCTTATGACTTCGTATTAATGAAAATTTTGCCCTAGTTCTTGTTACTCCGGCCTTAACAGGATCGAATTACCATACTTGGTCGCGCACTATGAAGATGGCTCTTCAATCCAAGAATAAGCTTGTGTTTGTTGATAGCTTAATTCTTGCTCCTCTGAGTTTTGATCTGCTATACTCTACTTGGTTATATTGCAACACAATATTTTGCACTTGGCTCACAAGGTCACTTTCTCCTAATCTAGCTCAGAGTATTTTGTGGCTAGACAAGGCATATGATATTTGGTTAGATTTGAAGGATCAATTTGCTCAGAGCAATGTTTTTTGTATTACTAAGTTACAGGACGAGATTATTTTCACCTTCAAACAAGGTGACCTTTCAGTTAGTGAGTACTATACCAAACTGAAAATTTTTTGGGAAGAATATACGATTCTTCGATCGATAACTCGATGTACCAGCAATTTCATATGTTCTTGTGTTGCATATCGAGAATAAGATTATACTCTTTGATTCTTGAAAGGTCTCAATGATCAGTTTATCTTTGTGAAGTCTCAGATTATGTTGCTTGATTCTCTACCATCGGTGGATAAAGCTTTCTCGATAGTCTTACAACAAAAGCGTGAGATGCAACCGAATTTGTGTCAACCATTTTGTTTACTAAAGGACCATCACATTTATCTGGTTCTAATCAAGGTTATGGTTCAATGACCTTTGTTGGTTCTGGATCTGGTAACACAAAATTTTGCACCTATTGTAATCGTCCTTATCATACTGAGGATACATGTTATAGGAAACATGGTTTAGCCATCGAGTTACAAATTCCAAAATCAAGGATCTACATCAGCTAATCAATTTCAGTCTAAGGATCCTGTTTCTTTTGTGCCAAAGGTGAAGAACAACTCTCATGGTATTTTACCAACTCTTTCTACTCAGTTTACACTTGAACAATACTAGAAACTCCTTGCTCTTGTTCAATCTAATACTCCTTCCTCTTCAACATATCAACATATTTTTGTATATTCTATTCATAATATTCATTCTCTTTCTTCTTCTCATCAAAATATAGGTATCTCTTCTTCCCCTACCTTATTTTCTCCTCACATTTCTTGGATTATCAATACAGGAGCTACTTATCATGTGTGTCACACCCTTGCTTGCTTTTGTGAATACAAACATATTTCATCTATTCCTATCAAACTTCTGAATCATAGCTATATCACTGCTACTATCTTAGGAACAATTTGTTTATCTGAGTCCTTAATTTCTCATGATGTTTTCTTTACTCCTTAGTTTACCTTTAAAATTCATTTTGTTACTAAACTCTCATGTTCATTTCCTTGTTGTTTTATCTTCTTATCATCTCTTTGTTTCATTCAAGATCTTTCTCTTTAGAAGACGATTGGTACAGCTGAAGTTTTTGAAGGATTATATTTTCTTAATCCTATAAAGTTCCACCATACTGTGGCTATTTCTATTACATCACCAGACCATTTGACTCCACCTTCCTTTAATTTGTGGCATCATCGACTAGGTCATACTTCTTATGCCTTAAGAATGTTACATCAATAATTTCCTTTTATCCATTATAACATGAAAATTGATCCATGTGATGTATGCTATATGGCAAGACATAAACAATTAACCTTTCCTGTAAGCACTTCTTCAAGAAATAAGATTTTTCTTTGATTTATACTGATATTTAGGGCCCTTTTTTCTATCAGTTCTATTCGTGGTTTTAGATATTTTTAACAATTGTTGATAATTTTAGTTGTTATATATGAATTTATCCTATGAAATCAAAATATGAGGTTCGGATTCATCTTCAATATTTTGTTGCATATGTTGAGACATAGCACAATACAAAAATTCAGATTATTAGATCCGATAATGGTCTTGAGTTTTCTATAGAATCATTTTATAAGTTTAAGGATATCATTCATCAAACCTCTTGCATTGAAACTCCTCAACAAAATAGTATTGTAGAAAGGAAACACCAACATGTTTTAAGTGTTGGTTGTGCCCTTTTATTTCAAGCTAAACTTTCAAAGTTGTATTCGTGTTTTGCTATTGCACATGATATTTTTCTTATTAATAGGTTACCTTCCCTGATTCTTAGCCATTCCAATCCCTTTTTCTTACTTTTTAATAAAACTCTATCATATTCTGATTTAAGAGTCTTTGGTTCTTAGTGCTATGTCTCAACTATATGAGCAAATCGATCTAAATTTGATTCTTAGGCTTCTAAATGTTTGTTTCTTGGTTTTTTTTTGCAACTACTAAGGGATATATACTTATGGACCTTCATTATTATAAGTTTTTCATTTCTCGAGATGTTATATTTTATGAATATTTCTTTCCTTATCATGTTGCTACATCTCATGCTACCTCTTATTCTTCATAGGATAGGAGGGATTTTAATATTATCTTATTTGGATTTATCAGAAGGAGGGGGAGAGGAGGGGAGGGACTTTAATGTTATCTCATTTGGTTCAGGAGGGGAGGGGAGGGAAATTATTTTCACATGACAACTTTACCCTTATGTTATAAATGATTTTTTTCAAATTTATTAAAAGCACAATAAAGTTTAATGATAAATAACATTTATATGCCCTAAATTATAAATAAATTTAATACAAATACACACACATGCATTTAAAATTATATTTTATACTTATAGTTATATATATATATATATAACTGAGGAAAAAATGTTAAAAATCAGAAGACAAAAGATTATTACATAACAAACATAACTTGCTTCCATTAACCAAATACTTTCTGAAGCAGTGGACAAACAACAACAAAGAATCATATCTCAAGCTGGACATGAAATTTACAAGCAATGAGATGATGTGAAGAAGGGCAGTGTGGGAATAACAAAAAATTTCATGGGCAAAAAAGTCACATCAAGTATAAATATTACACCTCCTTCTAAAACCCCCCAATTCCCTCCCCTCCTAAAAAATTTGTAGTGCCAAACAAGGGGAAGGGAGCAAAATCCCTCCCCTTCCCTCAAATCAAATAGACCCTAACTTCATCCTAAGAGGCACTATAGAGGCCACGGTGAGATACAAAGAGGCTTGTATAAAAGTGGGAATGAAGTACAGTCGCAGATCTGGAAAAACTTGAGAGATTCTATTTTATGTTAGTGGTTATGAAGTGAGTGTCAGAGAAGCCATGGCTTAGCTTATGTTTCATTTAATTTGAAAGTGTTAGTGGGGAAGGAATAATGGGGAATTTTTGATGTAATGGATCAAAGTAAAAGAGAAAGCAAAAGGTGAAAAAGGGTAATTCAGGACAATTTCAGGTTGAAGCCATACAAGTCAATGGCTGGTCTTTGGTATTAAATGTGTGTAGATATTAATATATAGTGTAACAACCATAAAGGTTTCAACTAAGAAAATGGAGAAAACACATGGTTTTAGGAGATGTTGTGCGTAAAAAATCCTTTTCATAGAACAATAATTAACTAAGAGTTTGATGAAACCATTTATCAAAACATTATCATACACACAATTGGGCTTTGAACTTTACTAGGCCCAAAATAACGATTCACTACCAAGCACAAACTCTTTAACTAAATAATAGTTCATCATATATCAAAATATCTATATCAGTCCAAGTTGTGGATCCACAAGTTTAAAACAAGTTATAAGGCGTCTAGGCCACCCAAAATCATAAGGAGTAATCTAATCACAGAGAAATCAACAGTATATAGTTAATGCATCAAATCTCCAAAACAAATCAGTACATGCAAGATGAGTCCCAACATGGCAATATACAACAATACAACATATACCAAAGATAGAAGCACTACTATTAGTAGAAGTAGCTAAAGCTTCCGAAGTCTTCCTTGATGTACCCGCACGAGAACTATCACTTGGAAAATTGATAAATCAATGGGGTGAGACAAAATCCTCAGCAACCAATAAATCATCTCATCAGGCATACAAGTAAGTGCTTGTGAGGTGTTAAGTGGGACAATCATAGCATTATTAAAAATGTCTCATGGCTACACACACACATAAAGCTTGCCCTAGATCTGAAAAAGGGAGGAATAGTCGTTGCTCAAACCATCAGACTTTCCCTTGTGTTATTGTAGCAGCTACTATAGCTGGAAGTGATGGGCTTTGATTGATGGGGGTATTTATGAAACCCCATCACTTGTTCATTAAGGGTGTGTTTGGTTTGAAGGAAGGAGAGGGGGAATTTTAACTTATTTGATTTGTTAAAGGGGTAAGAAAGGGATCTTTTATAATGAGAGTAAAATAAAAGAAGAAGAGAAACGAATAAGAGTCAAAATTTTAGCTTTGCTCCCACTCAAAAATTCAAACTAAGTGAGAGAATGAAGACCCCTTTCCTGCCCTACCCTCAAACCAAACACACTCTAAACGTGCCCCTCTAATTAACATACATACTTTTTTTTCTTTTTTCGTTTTTTTCCTTTTGTACCTCTCCTCCCCCTGGGCCCAACATCACATGCACACACTAGCTCTTTGAATTCAAGACCTTATATACGTAAATTTTGTGGAATTTAAAAAACAAAATTTAAAAAGACACGAACACACTTGCAAAAATCAAAATATTTACTATGAGTAAATAAAGAAAACTATAATGAGTTTGACCAACTATAACCTGGGTTATGAAAGGAATCCTGTCCTCTTTCATACATGAACTATTTACAGAGAATCCTCCATTTAGACCTCAACCTTTCTCCTTCAGGTTATATCAGCACAGCCTGCCTTTGTTTCCTACAGGAGGCATAACATTCTATTTTCCTCTATTGCTCCAGACTCTTGTGCTGACGCTTACAAGAGGCTTGGGTCCAAAGTAATATCTAGATTATTGTCACTTCCTTTGATTTCTTTGCAATGTTGACATTCATGATTCTAATAATCTCTTATTATTTGACAGATTTTCTTCTCAGTTTCTTCAGTGTTATCCATCTGGTTCTTCTTTATCTTGTCATACCAGAGATTAAACTACTTGTCATTATAGAGTTTGTTTCCAAGAGAGTCTACACATGTCATATTACTGTATCTGAATACCCATGGTTGCTCTTCTTCAGATATCTTTATTCCATTCATTTCCTGGAAAATTATATGATAATCTTGAGCTCATATATTAGATACTCTAAACTGGAATTCTTCATCATCTTCAATTTCTTCTTGGACCTCTAGTTCATATTCCAATGGCTTCTTCGTAGTTCCCAATCTTATGAGCTTTATAGAAATTATAATGATGAGGAAGATCAAAGATATTATTGGATTTTGGTACAACATTATTCTTTTTTGGCTTTTCTTTTTCTCTTTCTCTTTCTGATTCTTGTAAGGCCACTATATGGGAAAAAGATGTGGCTTCTTTCTGGATTACATGTGTTTGGATTATAGGTGTGATAAAATTAAGTCCTAATGACTCAATTAAATTTTGGGTTACGTTAGTGGATGACTCACCAAGGGTAAATGACCCTTTTACAGATGGTTCTGGGCTAGCAATGATTGCTTCCTTACCCTTACTGGTAATATTATTCATCTGGACATTTGTCCTTATGTTGGATTGGCAGTATCTGCCTTACACAGCTTCAGATTCTCAAGTTGAATATAGATATCATTAAGTGAATCATTAATACTAGCAATAGAACTTGTTATCCCTTGTATGCTAGTGCTAACTTGACTATTTAATAGACTCATTCATTTCGAGAATATTAATCTTCATTGCAAGTTGGTTCAACAAAGGAGATGATTCTTCATCTTTATTCATCTGGTTTACAGGACTGTGCCTTCCAAACTTGTTTACTGATTCCATCTGCTCAAATAATCAGCAATTAAATTATTCTTTCCTTTGATATACTCAACTTCATAATCATAATAAGGTAAATTTGTTTGCCACTTAATTAACATTTTATTACTCAACTTATTTTGTTTTATTCCTCTTGATAACCAATGTTTTACTTGAGTATTATCAATTCTAATTATAAATGTATTGTTTACGATAAATAACTCTAATTTTTCTACAGCTTTTACAACTGTTAAAAATTCTTTCCAATTAGAATGATATCTACTTTTTGATTCATTAAACTTTCCACTTGTGTATCTTGTTATTTTTTTCAATTCCATCTTCATCTTCATGATATAAAGTTACACCCCAATCATTATTTGAGGCATCAATATAGATTATCCATTTTACATCTTTAATTGGTAGAGTTAATTTAGGCAAATTTTTGCACAACATTTTAATATTATCTACAACTTTTTCTATATTATTATCCCATTTCCACAAAGTCTTTTCTCCTACTAATTTAGATATTTTTGAAGTTAATTTTGATAAATTGGGTATATAATTTTTGTCTTGATTTACTAATCCTAAAAATGATTGCAATTCTTTTTTACTAGAAATTTTCTTAGACTGAAATATCTTCTGACTTATATGATCTTGTATATCTATTACATCTTTTGTTATAATTTGTCCTAAGAAATTAATCTTATCTTTTCTCAATTCCATTTTAGATGGTGATATATTTAAACCTTTTTCTTCTATTAATTTTGTAAATCTTTCTACGTGTTCTTCATGTTCTTTTTCATCTTTTGAGAATATTAATATATCATCAATATATATTACAGCAAAATCTCTTATAGGTAATAACATTTTTGATACATATTCCTAAAATATACTAGGACTATCGTGAAATCTCATAGATAATACATTCCATTCATATAATCCTTCTGATGTACTAAAGGCTGTATATTGTTTATTATCTTCTTCTACTTTTATTTGAAAGAATTCTGATTTACAATCAAACTTACTGAATATAGTTTTTCCTTTTTTTAGGTTAAATAATAAATCCATTTTAGGCATAGGGTACATATTTCTTATTGCTTTGATTGTTTGTTTTATGTTTAACATCATTTTAACTTTGGAATTACAATTGTTTGATGATTTATGTTGAATATTATTCTGTCTTTTTTATTTCTATAATGTTTTACTTTTTCTAAAAGGTCTTTTCCTAGAATTATTTTATATATTTTATTCTCATTTTCTTCAACCCATAATGTTAATTGTATCATACCTCTTTTATTAAATCTAACAATTATATTTGTTTTAATTCCTTCATCTGTTTCCTCATAATTGTTATCTATATAGTCTATTTCAATCAAGGTATTAAAACCCGAACCGGGTATTGAACTGGTTAGGGTACTGGATTAAGAGTCAGTGGGTCAGACTGGGGTCAAACCAGTGAGAAATTAAAGATTTCAGGCTTATAGTATGAAATTATAAAGAAAAAATTAAATTTTTTTTTAAATTGTAACCTGGAATGGATTGGAACCAGACCGGTTTATCGGCCAGTTCGCCAATTTCTGGGCCGGACCGGCCGGTCCGGATTACACAACACTGATTTCAATAGTACTTCTTTCTTTTGTTTCATCTATAAGAGTTACAATTTCCTGCCATGTTCCATCCTTCTTTATTTCCATAATTATTTTTCTTTCATCTTGTTTTTGAGTTATATCGAATTTTTTTTATTTGTTTTGTTATTTCTACTAAATTAGTGTTTATAGGAGTATCTATTAAAGGTATTTTTGCTAATCTATTACTACTACTGCTTCTTATATCTATATTCTTTGTTGGATTTATATTTATTTGTAAAGGTTCTGATAAATTATTTATTCTTAATTATCTATTTCCTAAATTATTATTAGCCACTATTCTCTGATTTCTGTTTTCATTTATACTTATAGTCCTATCTAATTCAATTTTTAATTGTTCTGATAATGTTATATTTATAGGATTTACTTTTATCTCCTTTAATATTGGCATAAATTGTTTTTCTATACTAATCCTTACTGATGATTTATTAAATATTTTATGTTCATTTGTGAATATCAATCCTATTATTGTTGTTATACTTATAGTTTTTGCTCCCCTTAGTAATCTTATTCCTTTTAATTTGTGATATATCATTATTGATTGATCTATATGTTCATCATTCCTTGATATTGCAAAATTTGTATTTAAAGTGAATTTTAATTTCTGATATATTAAATTTGCTGCTAATATTCCTAATACACTATCTTTCACACTACTTATTATTCTTCAATCAGTAATTAATAATTATATGGGTGAATCTATTCCTTTTCTAAAGTAAGCTCTTACTAATAATTGTACTCCTGCAATATATATTTTAGTTACTTCTTCTTTAAATGGTAATTTTTTATATTTTATTTTCTATTAAACCTTTACTTATTAATGATATTCTAAGTATCCCTTCAGTTAGAGATGATTCTATAGGATGTTTCTTTTCTAATATTACACACTGACTTTTTGTATTTTTCTTTGATTTCATTATTTTACTAACTTTTTCCATAAAATTTTCTTTAGTTATTTGCTCTGATTTTAATTTAATTTTATATCTTTTATCTTATTATATTGTTTTTCATTAAATGCCATTCTTTTTTCAACAATTCCTTCTGATACATTTCTATATTATTCATAATCCTCATATTCTTTATCTTCTGTTATATCTTCTATTTCTTTCCGTTTCATCATATATAGTTGTAGTTCTTCTTCATCACTTTCCAAATATTCTATATCTGATTCTAATAATTCTTCTTTTGTTTCACTTAATTCTGAATCACTTAATAGTTTAATCTTATATATTTCTATTTCTGGGTTTTCAATATCACTATATATTTCTTCATCAAACTCTAAAGGTTCTAATTCATATTCTTGAGCTTGTTCTAAAATTTTCATTGTTTTCTTATCTCTAGGTTCTTTACACTATCTTGATATATGTCATATTTTTCCACAATTATAGCATCTACACTTTCTTGATTTTTTACTATAATCAATTTTCTTTCTTTCTTAAAATATTTCTTTGGTTTATATTTTCTATAAAATTTATCTTTTGGATATTTCTTAAATTTATATCTATATTTATTATATTTTCTTATCGGTTTTCTATATTTATTGTATTTTTTTACTTTTTCTTTTTATCCTTTTATTGTATTGATTTCATCCCCATCTATGTGGTTTTCATATTCTCCACATCTTAATATTAATTTATTTTGTTTATAATATTTCATGTTTCTCCAAGCTTGTTTACATTTCTCTGATAAATAATTTCTTAAATAATCTATTCTTCTTCCTAAAGAATCTACATATGGGATTATATCTGGATTATCTTTAAATGTTTTATTATAATCTTCTATTATCACATCTCCTAATAATCTTGGTAATTTCCTATAAAACATATTTAAATATTTTGTTCTTTTATCATTTGGACTTTCTTTTATTTCATAATAGTATTTTTGAAATTCACATATATACTGATTTAAATATTTTGGTTCTAAAGAACATATTTCTATTTGATGTAAATGTCTTATGGCTTCATTACTTGTAGTCATTTCTTCTATTGCGTGACTTCTTCCTACAAATTCAGTTCATATCATATATTCATATTACTTGTAGTCATTTCTTTTATAACGTGACTTCTTCCTACAAATTCAGTTCTTATCATATATTCATATCTTTTTACTAATTTTACATAGTATTCTTTTTTACTATTATATTCACTTTTATCCATATGTCTTGCTGCTTCTCTCCAAGTTTCATTTGTACTTTTCCACCAATTCATTACATTTCCCAAAAAACTTGATTCTATTAATAAATTTGTTGATTGAAAATCTAAATTTCTTTCTATTAGTGCTTACTTGTGCTCTAGACCATTCTTCTATAGTCTTTTCTAGTTCTAATGTACAATTTAAGTTTAACCATATTCCTGACATTGGTATACTTCTTGTTTCATATTGTTCTATAGGTAGTGATATAAATCCTGTTTTACTAGGGGTAAATCCTGTTTGATTAGGTGAATTAAATTTCATTTCAAAATTCATATTATCTTCCTTTACATTTTTTTAATGTTTCAATTCTTCTGCATTTATTCCCTCTTCTCTCTGTTGCCTAGTTTTTATATAATTTTCTTCAGTTCTTATTTTTTCAGAATCTGTTTCCATCTTTTTACTAGTATCACCTCTTTCTTGTATTACAATTCCTGTATTTAACTCAGTTTCTTTTTCTAAATCTCCTCTTATTATAGTTGCATTTTTAAAATCTTTTTGGATTTGTTCTAATTCTTGTTCTTCTAATCCCATTATTCTTTCAATTTCATCCTCTTCATATTCTTCAGCATTCATCATATTCATTGACGGATTAAATATACCTATTATATCTTTTATATCTTCAGAATAACATATTATCTCCGCAATTTTATGTCCTTCTTCTAATTCTTCATTTTTCTCTTGTTTTCTTTTTGGTTCTTCTACCTTAATTTTTTGTTCTTGTTCTTCTTTAGTTTTACTCATTTTATCATTTATTGTCCATAAATTATTATTTAATATATGTTGTCCTTTAATTAATTGTTCAACTATCATTGTAGTTTGTCTTACATTTTCATCCATATTTTGTTTATTTATTTGTTCTCTAGATATTTCTATTCCTTCTAATGCTTTCATCATATTTAATTGTCTATGTTTATTAAATATAGGTTCTATTTCTATATCAGGTTCCATTTTTTCCATTATCATTGGTTCTCTGACTCTTAATGAATTAATTATATTTATTACATTATTCTTTATTTGTTTTATCTCTTGTCCATTATATTCTACTTTTTTCATTATGTTATACATATTTTCTTCTAAAGATTGACTTAAAAATTTTAATTTATTACTTTTGTTTTGAGGTTTTTCTAAATTTACTTTTTCTTTTACATCTTTCGAGACCATATTCAGAATATCTTCTAACTATATATTTCCATTACATCTTTTATATTAAGATTTATATATGTTCCTAATTGTTTCATTATATACATGTTATTCCAATTTATTAAATTCCATATATTATCTCCTTGGCCTCCAGCAATAAATGGAGTAAACATACAAGTTTCTTCTTGATTTCCTATTAAAGGTAGATATGAACTTTCAGGCAAGTTTTTACATTCAATTTCATATATTTGAGGTTCTAAATTTTTAATTATATTCATTATACTTATAATATCTAAACTTATACTCTATAACAAGTTACAAATATGCTAATCTAAATCAAACTTTAATTGATTAACACATATACTAATTCAAGTATGAAAGTGATAGAGATAAACAAATATGAGACTATTAGGGATCTAGAATTCTATTTTATCATTAGAAACATGGATTTGATACCATAACTGATGCAGACCTGGGCAATACATAAATTTTGCGGAATTTAAAAAACAAAATTTAAAAGACACAAACACACTTGCAAAAATCAAAATATTTACTAGGAGTAAATAAAGAAAACTAGAATGAGTTTGACCAACTATAACCCGGGTTATGAAAGGAATCCTGTCCTCTTTCATACAGGAACCACTTATAAAGAATCCTCCATTTGGACCTCAACCTTTGTCCTTCAGGTTATATTAGCACAGCCTGCCTTCGTTTCCTACAGGAGGCATAACATTCTATTTTCCTCTATTGCTCCAGACTCTTTTTTTTACATACTGCCCAGTAGTAACAATTATCGAATCATTTGCATGAATCATAGATAAAATTTCCCCCTAGATCCCCAAAGAGAGTTTAGCCCCTCATACATTATACGTCTTCAATAATAGTTGATTAAATGCGATGTTGCAGACAACCACAGCAACAAACTACTCACAAAGATCAGAGATATTTGAGAGAGAGTATGAAGGAAAATTTCTTTTCATTCAAAGTTTTTGGTGCGTGTTTCAAATGTAACTTACAAGGTTTTATAGAACTGAGGTTTAACTCTAGTTACAGAACTCGAGTTACATTTGACTCAAGTTACCTTAACTCAGGTAACTTTACATGACTTTGACTCTAACTTTATATCTTGTCGGAGATTCTTTCTTCTTTTGCTTTCCATGTTTTTCTGTCTTCTTTTGTCTAGTTGTGTCGATAATCACTATTTGTGTCTTCTTATGCTGACGCTTACCGGAGGCTTGGGTCCGGAGTAATATATATATATATATATATATATATATATATATATATATATATATATATATATATATATATATATATATATATATATATTGTTTTTTTAACCTTTTACTTTCTAATCATGTTATTTTTGCTTCCGGTTTTTTAATAATATTATCAATAACAACAATAATAAAATATTATTATTTCTACATCTATATTCCAATAATTTATTTCACTATTATAAATCATATTTTAGATAAACCCTTTTTATTTCAATAATTATATCATACATTTGTTTATCATGATTAATTGTAATTAAATCATAATATTAAAATTAGGATGTTACATTGTGAATAGGGAATTTTTGGGAGACATACCAATATATAATAGAAGACATGGATGGAAAGGTAGAGTTTCTTATGAGACAAGAGAGAAAAAGAGGATATAACATCTCTAGGTAATGAAAAGGGTTAGACATTTGTGTCGCTCTTATTTAACATAGAGGCAATTTTGCCTCAGAAGTTTTTCGGGGGGAAATTTTGCCCTGGAACTTTCAAAAAGGGAGTGATTTTGTAATACCCCAAATTTCGAGACTCGAGGCTAGAGAATAAGCTTGAGATTAGTGGATTGCTAAGCCCCGGTTTAGCAAGATCTCAAATTGTGATTAGGGGTTAATGACTACAAAAGTGGACGTGGTTAGTGATTAATGAACCCTTTTAGAGAATATAAAGTGGATTGTAGTCGCTTGTATTATGAGCAACGCCCAAACCCTGTATTTGAGTTCAATTGTGGATCAACATCCAAATTGACTTAGAATAGAGGGAAGAATTGAATGGGGTATTGTGATGGAAATGGTGTCATGTTGTGGTATTTAATCATTGGAATTGATTTAAATTGAATTGGACACATTGGTTGCAAAACTGGAAATGCTGTCCAGTGTGAATTCTGTATGGCCGGTCTTATCGTGTGGATGTTTTGACTAGGAAAATGATGTCAGAAAATTATGAAACTTTCCAGTATTGAAGTTCACATCACAAGCTTCAAAATGGACATATAATTTGTGCCATTTCGTTTTGGGAACTGGGAGATATGACTGTCCAAAGTTTGAGGTCGAAAATGGACTCTGTTTTGGGGCAGTGATGAAATTTGTGTAATTCTGGAATTTTGTAGTGATTTCTAGTAATGGATCATATTTTTCCAATGAAGAGGACTTAAATACCTTTCATTTGGCTTTGGGATCACCTCATTTTGATGTTTCTAGAATTAGTTATGATTTTTCAAAGATTGGGCAGAAAATCTGCCAGAAAATCCGAAAATGCCAATTTTGGAATTATGACATCATCATAATTAAAGATGACATAAGCTAAATGTTATAAAGTCATCATCATCTTCCTCCATCAGCCAAAAACCGTGCAGCACCATGGAGAAAGAGAGAGAGGGAGTTTTAGAGAGAGAAGAGGAAGAGAACTTGCAAGGTAAGCCGATTTCTCCGATGATCTTGCTCCTAACGCGTATAACTCCGATCCTAAGCTACTCCTTTATGTTCTTTAAGGTTTGGAAGCTCTTCCTTTGGTGTTAAAACAGCTAGGGTTTCATCCAAGACAAGGAAAAGCTAGTGGGAGCTTGAGGTAACTTCCAAACTCTTGCATATTGACTATTCTGGCTGTTATAGACAATTTAATCGGTGAAATTTCGCCGGATTGTCTTTGGTTCTAAAAATGGAAAATGGGTTTGTGGGGCTGTTATGCTGCCCAAATTGATACTAAATGGTAGTTCTAACCTAATGGAATAGTCAATAAAGTGGTTAGGAGTAGAAAGGAACGCATTTAGGCAGCCGAAACCGAAAAACCTCGTTTTTCTCTGGAAAACCCATATATTTCGGTCTGGGCTATAAATAGGTCTTAGAGTTGGATTTTCAATGATTTGATGATTCCATTGAGTTCAGGATCAAAAATTAGGTGGGGTTACAGTTGGGCACTTTTTCAAAAAAGGCCGAGAAAGCATAATTACGGAAACACCCCTAAAACCCTAAAAGTAGGGCTGCCAAGGGCAATTTCATAATTTGACATTGAATTTGATAATTCTAAGTACGGAAATGGATTCCTTGGGCGGAAATATGTTAGAATAGCCCAGATTAGAATTTCGGGAAAAGTGCAACAGGACCGGGTATGGCGGGCCCAGGCCGGGTCCCCGGGGGTATTTTTGTAAATTTTCATTATAGACTCATATGGAACCTATTCTAAGTGTTTGAAAGTAGGAATTAGGGGTAGGAAATTAATCCACCATTCTTGATTTTGTTTATAGGCTTTGATATTTGCCGCCCTCGTGAGCCAACTACGCTGAAGGACGTCAGGAAAGGACAAGGTAGTGACTCTCTCTCTTATACTATGTGTAATGCTCTGTATGTGTGTGTTATCACTGTTCTGTGATGAATCTTCGATGCTGCTGCGGTTACAGCTGGTGATAGCTGTCGTTTACAGCGTAAGCTGTCGTTATTGTGATTACAGCGTAAGCTGTCGTGATGGTGATTACAGCGTAAGCTGTCGTGATTATGATTACAGCGAGAGCTGTCGTATTGTGTATACAGCCGTGAGTGCTGTCGTTTGTGGTGAAAACCATGTATCTCTGAGATTGCTGCTGCTGTTGCTGTTTGTGATTTATATACATGCTTTGTGTTTATGCATTGTGTGAGTGGTTTGTTACTACTGAGATTTTCTCGAATCTCACTCTCCCCTACCAACAATTTAGACAGGGCAAGTGGCTCGTGGAGGGAGCGGCTAGGACTCCTCCGAGATGAGACTGTGTAATCCCCATTTGAAGAACTGTAATGGGCAATTGTACCCTATGTATCTTTAGCGAAGGTATGTACCCGGGATTGCTGGGATGATTAAGTTGTGCACTCTGATATTTATATGAATGTGATTTATCTTCGCGTAGTAATTGTATTCGAAATGTGAATATGAGACCAAGCTTATAAATGATTTCAAAAAGTATTCATGAAAACCCCGTCATGTGATGGGTTAGTAAATGTTATTTGATTATTATTGGTCTCTATTTCATTTTAATCGCGTATTTCGGATATAATTACGGAGGGGGTTACAGATTTTGTCCTAGGCATTATCTTTGTTAATTTTAATCATTAGTTGACCAAAAATGCTGAGCTGACAGTCCATATGTCATCAATGTCATTTTTGTTAAAGTGCAAATTTGCCTTAGAAATTTTAAATCTAATTTTAGAAAAAATAAAGTAGATGATACATGGACTTTTTACGTAAATTTACAACTTAAGAAAAATGATGTCAATGACATGTGGATTGTCAACTAAGCATATTTGGTCAATTAACGGTTAAAATTAACTGAAATAACGGTTAGGACAAAAATGTTTTTTAAAACTTTCGTGGCAAAATTTTCCCTCAAAAAACTTCCTGGACAAAATTGCCCCTTAACCCTTTAATATAATGCATCTTTTGATTTCCCTCTTCAAATTAAACTATCAATTAATTATAGGTTTTGAATCTTTTTTTTTGGTATTCTTAGTTGTTCGTTTTCAGAGAAACATAAACTATAGCAGTATAACATTATGGATGTAACACCCCAAATTTTATTCACCAAATATATTGTAATTATTGGAAATAGTCAATGAAATGAAATATAGAATTTTGGATAATATAATTATGTTTTTGGTGAAATCGTCTATGAGGCAGTGAGCTTGTCATGTGATTTTGTATGACCAAATGATGAATAAAAATTATGAAATTTTACAGGATGAAAATAGACATCGTGAGCTTTAATTTGATAGGTCATATGAATCATTTGAAGCTATATGCAAAAAGATATGAATTTTTGAAGTTTACCCAGCGAAAATAAAAAGTTTCTATAGCAGCCTCTAAAGATGGAATTTCTGGGAATGATGTGATTCATATTGGCTAAAGAATATATTTTTCCTTGAAACTAGACTCAATGAGGGTTTCATAGCCTTTGCAATCACTCTAATTCGATTTTTCTAGAATTAGTTATGATTTTTCAAAGTGTGGGAAGAAAATCTGTCAGAATTTGTAAAAAATCTGAAAATGTGGAAATAAATTAAAGGAAAATTATGGATATTTTAACAATTTATCTTCATCCTTTCCATGCTCATTCACATTAGTTTTGGGCTAAAAAAGGAGAAAGAAAGGTTGAGAGAGTTTAGAGAGAGAAGGAGGAAAATCTTTCAAGGTTGTTTGAAGCAAATTTCATTGCTTAAGAAGCTAGGGTTTTCGGCCACAAGAGGAAAAAGCCAGAAGGAGCTTGAGGACGGTGTTGAGAGCTTGAGTTGTTGGCATGCAAATCGAGGAGAAAAGGCTGGAGGAGGGAACTTACCTCTCCTGCATGTATTTGCTTTGCTTGATTATGTAAAATAATATAAATGATTGAAGCTATGTTCCTGTTTATGCTATGGCCATAAGTATTTTGTTTGAAACATTGAACATGTAGATATGTCATTATGTTAGCATGAGTTGATGTATTGCAAACATGTCATTCATTAAGCACTTATCCTACATGCATATTGGTATCTTTTTCCTACTGAGATTCTCCTGAATCTCACCCTCCCCTACCAACAAATCAGATAGGTAAAAACAAGAGGTGTATTGAAAGCAGAGAAGAGAACTACACGGGAGGAATGCAGTAGTGGAATGAAGACGGAAAGATGTCTCAGTTTCACTAGAACGGGTTTAGATAACCTAAAGCACTATGCGGCTACAAGGTTTGTAATTATTATGCACAAACCCCTATGGAGAATTTCTGTAATCTTGCATATATTTTCAATATATTTATGTTATTCCTGTGTTGTCCACCGAACCGCATATCCTTTTTTGCAAATGCTTTGGTAAAGGTGAAATTAAAATAAGGGCATGACAGTGGAGATATTGTAATGCCCCCAATTTTGATTAAGGGCTAATGACATTTTTTAGAATGAGTTTGTGAATTAAAGTTGATTTGAGATCCGGATTAATTATTGAAAATGCCCAACACCCTGTATTTTAGCATAATTATGAGACAAAGTAATTTTTGGAGCTAAAATAAGGGTAAATGGTGTATGGAAGAAGGAAAAGAATTTAATTATGTGTTATGTTGTAGTTTAAGTTAATATACCATAACCAGTGGAGAAATTGAAAGAATGGAAATTATCGGCCAATTAGTCAGTGATTAATGAAGAAATTAATTACTAAGAGAAATGAGGAATATAACTAAATGGCTAATGGAGTAGTTAGTGTCACCATGTGGTTACTTATTTAGTGAGAAATAATGAGATTGAGACAAGTATCACCATTGGATGAAGAGGGAGTTGTTGGAAAGTCAAACAAAGCATTTTTTTAATTCTTCTCTCTTTGTCCCTCTCTCTTATACGTATGGAATGAGCTAGGGGGAAGAAATTCTAACTCCTCTATCTTCATCTTTATCATCTCATTTTTTTCTCTCTTGCTCTCTCTATTTTTGCCAATTTTGAAGGAAGAAAGAGAAAAGGAAAGCTCAAGATTTAGGTATGCTCTTGACCTTCAATGCCAAAATATCCTTCTTTAAAGTTGTTCCTCTTGTTAAGAGCTTTCATCCTATGGTTTTAGATTTTCCATTGGTGATGTTTTGAGCACACAAGGAAATCTAGAGTTGGGAGAACCAAGGAACCTCTTTAGGAACGTTGTTGAGGTGAGTAAGACAAACCTTTTTAGATAGGTTTTGTGGCATTTGATTGAGCTTTGAAATTCGGGGATTTTGGCCTTATTTTCACAAATGAGGGTCATTGTGTGGTGGTAATGTTGTTGTCATGAATATGGTGCCTTGAGAGGTATTTTGGATAGATAGAATGAATTTGGGTTTGAATTGTGGAGTTTGAAGATTTTGGAAAAGTGCATTGTGTTGTTATTGTGTTATATCTAGTGAAAGCAATGTGAAATTGGTCATTTTGATGTCTCCATTGGCTTTCGTGTGAAATTTTGTATGGGAATGAGTTTTGGATTGGATTTTGGAACCATTGGAAACACATGTTGGAAATTGGAAAATTCTGTTAAGTAAAACCCTATGCAGGCAGTCAATTTGCATGGACTTTTTGAATAGGTAAATGGTGACAAAAAATTCTAAAACATTCTAGTCTAATAGTAGACATATCATGCTTTAATTTGATACATTATGGAGGTCATTTCGATATGTGTGCTGGGAGAGATGAATTTCCAAAGTTTGGTGTCGAAACAGGACTTAATTAAGGAACAGTATAAACATTTGTGGAATACTGGATTGTTGTGGTTATAGACATCAATGATTCATATTTTTCTTGTAATGAGGACTTAAAAAGCTTTAAGTAGGACTTGGGATCACCACATTTCAATTTTTCTAGAATTAGTTATAATTTTTTGAGATAGTACTTCCCAATCCTTTAGGTCTTTGTTTGGGCTTCTAGTAGCCACCTAAAGGTCATAAATGATAACCAATCTTAAGTATTGGATTAGAGAATAACTCTTCATCCCTAATTATGAATTATAGAATTCGATTTTGCCCTGCTTACTAGATATCAAAGCCAGAGCTCGCACGGAAAGACCAAGGTAGTGAATTTTCTCTGATGTTGTGTATGATGCTTGGTATGCATGACTTATCATTGTGTTGTTGTGAAAAATGTGTATGTGTTATCTGCCGTAGGGCATTACAACGTGAGTAGTCGTAGGGGTGATTGTTATCACACCTGCCCCTGCCGTTGTATATGTCGTTGTAATTTCTAAGGCTGCGTTGTGAAATCGTGGATTCCTATTTTGAGAATAGGCCAGTGTGGCTTAAATGTGTTGTGAAATGCTTTATATGAAACCTAGCGGTGGTGAAGTATATGATGTTATGCAATACAGCGTGAGCACTTCAGCATGAGAAAACGTAAGGGTGACGCACGTCATACCTGCCCTTGCCACTGTAACTACCGTTGTAGCTGCTATGTGTTGAGTGTAATGACCCAATTTGAGATTAAGGGCTAATGTCTTCGAGATTGATTGTAAGTAGTGTAATTAAACACTTTTGGATAAATGTGATGTGAATTTGATATAAATGTTCATGGTGATGATTTAATAATCATAGTGAAACCAGGGGCAAAATGGTAAAATGGGAAATTTACCGACCAATTAGCCAGTTACCGAAGAGAAAACTCATTGTTGATTAAAGATCAATGGTTGAGATTCATTGTTAATGGGTCAGAATCATGTGCTTTGAGATAATGTGAGTTCATGGAGAGAGTGGGCAAGATGTGGGCAAGTGGTATTTTGTGGGCCAAAGGATCATGCAATTGTCAACACTCACTTTTTCTCTCTTTTCTCTCGCCTATTCGGTTTTGGGGGAGTAAGAGCCAAGTGAAATTCTGCACCATCATCATCATCTTCACCATATCTCATCATCTTTCTCTATCCTCCATTTCTGGCGACCAAGGTGGAAAGAGAAAGAGAAAAGCTTAAATTTTGGGTAGATAATGGTCATCCTATGCTCAAACACTCTTCACTAATCTTGTTCATAGTGTTAAGAGTTTTATCTTGATGGTTTCAAAATTTTGAAAGGTGGTAGTTTGGGTGTTGGAGCAATTTGGAAGTTGGAGAATCAAGGTTTTGGCTTTAACAAGTTGAAGAGGTAAGGATTTGATGCTTTTTGGTATATCTATTGTGATTTTTGGTTAAGTATGATGAATTTTGGAATTTTCCCTGGTTTTATGCCAATTTTGAATGCATGAATTACATGGTGAATGATGTTGGAATTGGTTCATTGTGAAGTTGTTTGGGTGTTGGTTATGGTTTTGAATTTTGGAAGTGAGTTGGGTGAATTTAGCTATTGTGTGTTATAGAGACCCAAGAGTATGAATTGTTGTTAGGATGCGTTTTGAGTGTTTTGAAGGTTACCAATGGGTTCCTTATGCAATTTTAAGTAGGTATGAGCTATGTGTTAAGTTTGGGAACTATTGGGATCAGTTTTGATAATCTGGGAATTTCTGCCAGTTGCTGCGATCTGGCAATCTAATGAGTATCACTCGAGTGAGGAGGGTCTCACTCGAGTGCATCAATCTGATCTTTCCTTTTCCTTCGTGTTTTGCCTGAGTTTTCATGAAAGAAGCTCGTGTGCACTTCTTAACCAGTGAGTGATATTGGTGATCACTCAAGTGAGCATGGTTCACTCGAGTGAAGGTGTGAGTTCATGTTTTAGGGTTGTGTCTCGAGTATGCACTCGCTGGCCAATTTTAAGAGTGTGTTTCGACAGTCGCAAGTGTAGCCTTCTCACCCAAGTGTCAAGGGTTGTGCTCGAGTGAGCTTTTTCCTCTAAAGTTGTCATTGCTCTTTGGTTTTCACTTTCTGTGTTGCACTTTTGGGGACTTGAGTGAATTTGGAGTCATCACTCGAGTGGGATTCCCCATGCTCTAGTGTTGTGAGCACTTTCTGGCTAAGGTTGTTGCTGATTGTCAAACACTCACGAGTGAGAGCTATTCTCACTCGAGTGCAAGTCTCTCATCACTCGAGTGAGTCAGCCAGAAATCAATGTTCAGCTTCCAAAAATGGGTCTTCAGGGTAGTTTCTTCTAACCCTTTTAGCATGTGTTTAGGCCTCTAATGGTCATCCTAAAGAGATGATAACCAACTTAGAGTATTATAGAAATAAACATTTGGAAAAGAAATTGATTGGTTGTCCCTAATTTGGTTATAGGATTTGACATTTGTCAGACTCATGAGCCCACTGTGCCGAGGAACATCAGGAAAGAATAAGGTAGTGACTATTTCTCTTATACTATATGTGAATCATTGTATGTATGTTTGTCATGTATTGTGTTGCTGCTGTAACTTTGTGATGCCTTATGATACCTTGTAGAGCTTTGTGCCCTGTGATGTTGCTGCATAGTGTTTACCACGAAAGCGGGTATAGTGATTACAACGAAAGATGGCATAGTATTTACCATGAAAGTGGGCATTGAGATTACAGCGAAAGTTGTCGCATTATGATTACATCCATAAGTGCTGTCGTTTGTGGTGTGAGCCATGAATCATTGTGTTGCTGCTGAACATGATAAACTTACATGCTATGTGTTTATATACTGTATGAGTAATTTATTACTACTGGGATTCTTTAGAATCTCATTCTCTCTAATAACTAACATTTCAGACAGGGCATGTGGCTCAAAAGGGAAGCAGACAACCCAGAGTTGTTAGGGCCTGTTAGAGAAGTTTTAATTTTGGATTGTTGGTTATCTGTTTTGGTTTGGGATTACTGTATGTATATAAGATGTAAATATACTTTTTGGATATGTAATCCCCATTTTGGGAAACTTTAAACCCATTATATATATATATATATATATATATATATATATGTAAACCGAGGTTGCCGGGATTTTAGTTACGCACTTTGATATTTATAAATGTGATTTAACTGCACAAGTAATTGAATCCGAAAGTGAATGTGGGACTAGATGAATTATGTTTTGAACTATTTTTTTGGGATACCCCATCTTGAAGATGAGGGATTATAAATGTTGATTTTGTCTTATTGGTCTCTATTTCACTTTAATTTCCTAAACTGGATGTAATTACGGTCGGGGGGTTACATTGAGTGATGATTTGCTTTCATGCTTTGTGGTTATGCATACTATGAATGATTTGTTACTACGGGGATTCCTTAGAATCTCACTCTCCCAAAGAAATTTCGGACAGGGCTAGTGGTTCTAAAGAGAAGCATGTGACGAAGGGTGGATAGAGCTCCAGGCTTGGAGTTAAACATTTTGGATAATTGATTATCATTTTTGTAAATCATTTGGATATTTTATTGAGAATTACATGTATATTTTGGAGATATTGGATTGTATTTGTGTAATCCCCTATTGTGGGTATCTGATTATGGGCATTTGTGCCCTGTAAACCCTTTAATGATTAATAGAACCTGAGTGTGTCAGGAAATTATGTTATACTCTGATATTTATGAATGAAATCGTACTGTACAGGCCATTTGTGTAATTGTAATGTTAATATGAGGCCGTTGTTGATCAGGTTTAGAAAAGTTTTTGAAAACCTTGTTTTGGGTAAAAGGAATTTTAATAAGTCCCAAATCATCTTACGGTCTCTAATTCCACATAATTAGGTATTTATAATCTTAATCTCGGCTTTAATGTAAACGAGGTTATATTTGTGGTATCAGAGCTTTAGTTCCTGGGAAAGGTAGTTTTGCTAGGATAGTTGTGGTAGTTCTCTATCATAGAGTGGGAAGTTAACCAATGATCGTTGTTGTATACATGGAAATGTTCCTATGGATAGTTGGTGTGTGAGTTTTAAGGAACATGGGTATACACCTAGTGTGATAATGATGTTGTGCATCAATTGTGTTAGAGAGAAAAGAACGTAATGAGTCAACTAGAGAATTGATGGTTATAATCAGAAGTGAAAGAAACAATCCACATTCCACCTGATCTAATATGGCAGAGGATTGACGTATGGATTGAGGAAAAAAATTTCTAATGTATATGATATGGAGGTTCTAGATTTCGTGATGAACCTAAATGTTGGGTTAGAGACCCTAGGCTGTATGATAGTATATGCCAGTAATGTTATAGTGGATTGGTGTGTCCAAAGGCTTTAAGACCTAGGGAACTAGTGTTCCTTTAAGCTGGTGGACATACTTAAACTTGTGTTGAGCTAATGATGATCGATGGAGTTGAGGGAAAGTGAATTCCCATCTTAGTTAATATTGAGGTCCTAAGAGTTGAATTGTGATCCAATGATCGAACTCAATAGTTGAGCTGATCCTTAAGAATTTAACTTGACTTGGATGGTCTGAGGTACTAGAATATGGTACTGGAATGTATTGAAATGTGTATAATGTAATGACCCAATTTTAGATTAAGGGCTAATGACTCTGATGTTGATTGTAATTAGTGTAATAAACACTTTTGGATAAATGTGATATGGATTTGCTATAGAGGTTCATAGTGATAATTTAATAATCATAGTGAAAACCAGGGGCAAAATGGTAAAATTGGAAATTTACCAACCAATAGTCAGTTACCAAAGAGAAAACTCATTGGTGATTAGAGATCAAGGGTTGAGATCTATTGGCTATGGGTCGGAATCCTATGTAATGCACTTATGTGAGCTCATTGTGGGAGTGAGAAAGATGATGACAAGTGTCATTTTGTGGACCATTAGATGGTGCTAAAAGACAAAAACTCACTTTTTCTCTCTCTTCTCTCTTCGATTCAATTTAGTGTATGGGAAAGGGAAAGAGATACTTGCTTCATCATCATCATCTTCCTCATTTCTAATATTATCTCTCTTTCTTCTCTATTTTCAGTGATCAAGCAAGGAAAGAGAAAGAGAAAGCTTGAATTTTGGGTGAGTAATAGTTCTCATATGCTCAAATCCTCTTTATTAAACTTGTTCATAGTGTTAAGAGCTCCATCTTGGTGGTTTCAGAATTTTGAAAGGTGATAGTTTAGGTGTTGGAACAAATTAGACGTTTGAGAATCAAGGTTCTGGTTTTGGCAAAGTGAAGAGGTAAGGATTTGATGCTTTTTGGTATATTTATGGTGATTTTTGGATAAGTTTGATAAAATCTGGAATTTTCCCTAGTTTTGTCTAAGTTTTGAATGTATGAATTTCATAGTAGATGATGTTCGAATTAGTTCATTGGGAAGTGATTTAAGTATTGAATGTGGTTTTGAATTTTAAAAGTGTGTTGATTGAAATTGGGGAGTTGTGTTTGTCATAGAGACCTAAGAGCATGATTGTGGTTAAAATGTTTTTTGGGTATTTTGGAGTTTACCAATGTGTTCCTTAGGCAATGTTATGTGGGCATGAGCTTTGGGTGGAGTTTGGGAACCATTGGGAGCAATTTTAACCAATCTGGGAATTTCTGTTAGTTGCTACGTTCTTGGCAATATGATTGTATCACTCGAGTGAGGGGGAACTCACTCGAGTGCTGCCGTGTGTTTTCCCTTTCTCTTTTGTGTTTTGCCTAGGTTTTCATGAAGGAAGCTCGAGGGCACTTCTTAAACTACGAGTGATATTGGTGATCACTCAAGTGAAGGTGTGAGTGCATGGTTAGGGTTGCTCTCGGGTTGTCACTAGCTGGTCATTGTTCAAGAGTGTGTTTTGACACTCGCAAGTGTAGTCGTCTCACCCGAGTGTTAAGGATTGTGCTCGAGTGTGCTTTTTCCTCTAATATTTCATGTGCTCTCGGGTCGTTTCTTTCTGTGTTTCACTTTCAGGGACTCGAGTGGATCTAGAGTCATCACCCAAGTGCAAAGCCTTATGCTCGATTGTTGTGAGCACTTTCTGGCCGTTGTTATTGCTCACTATCAAACACTCATGAGTGAGAGCTATTCTCACTCTAGTGTAAGTCTCTCATCACTCGAGTGAGGTCATCTTCACTCGAGTGAGTTAGCCAAAAATTAGTGTTGTGCTTCTGAAAAGGGGCCTTCAGGGTAATTTCTTCACATCTTTTAGCACATGTTTAGGCCTCTAATAGCTACCTAAAGAGTCCTAAATGATAACCAACTCAGAGTATTATGGAAATATGTACTTGAAAAAGAGATTGATCGGTTGTCCCTAATTTGGTAATAGGATTTGACATCTGTCAAACTCGTGAGCCTACTGAGCCGAAGAACATCAGGAAAGATATAGGTAGTGACTCCTCTCTTATACTTTGTGTAAATGTATTGTATGTATGCCTACCATGTATTGTGTTGCTACTGCTGCTGTGTTATGCCTTGTGATACTTTGTGCTTTGTGACTGCATAGTGATTACAGCGAAAGCTGGCATAGTGTTTACCGGCAAAGCGGGCATAGAGCATTGTGATACAGCCGTGAGTGCTGTCGATTATGGCGCGAGCCATGACTCATAATGTGGTTGTTGAACATAATGAACTTACATTCTTTGTGTTTATATATTGTATGAGTGATTTGTTACTACTGGGATTCTTTAGAATCTCACTCTTTCCAATAACTAACATTTCAGATAGGGCAAGTGGCTCAAAAGGGAAGCGGACAACCAGGAGTGGTTAAGATCTCCTAGAGAAATATGGTTGGGGGTTGGTTATCTATTTTTGGTTTGGGATTACCATTTGTATATGAGATGTAAATATCATTTTTAGATATGTAATACCTATTTTGGGAAACTTTAAACCCATTTTATATATACATGTAACCCGGGATTGCCGGGATTTTAGTTGTGCACTATGATATTTATCAATGTGATTTGATTTCTCAAGTAATTATATTCGAATGTGAATGTGAGACCAGGCTGAATATATATTTTGAACTGTTTTTCGGGATACCCTATCTTGAAGATGAGGGATTATAAATGTTGTTTTGTGTTATTGGTCTCTATTTCACTTGAATTTCGTAATCCGAATATAATTACGATGAGGGGGTTATATATAAGGTATCTTGAGGTTGCTAGTTGTAATCTAGCATAGGGAAAGAGGTATTCTACGGAGGATTCGGATCGAAGAAAGCTACCTATGAAGAGTTCTGAACTGAAAGGGCTACCGACGGTGAAATATAATCGAAAAGGGCTACCTACGAAGAATTCTGACTGAAGGGTCTAACCAGTTTGTTGACTGAGTGAAGCAACGGGTACAGTAGTGTAGTGTAAAGCCGTTGTGACAATGAACCCTAGTATGGAGCCGCCGCGATGACGAACCTTAGAGTATAACCTCCATGACGACAAACCCTAGAGTGCAGCCGCCTTGACGACGAACTGTGGAGTGCAACCTTCGTGATATTGATTTGTAGATTAGCGCTACAGAAATGTTGGCTCTCAGTGATGGTGTATTGTAATGAATCCCACGGAAATGATTCAAGTTGAATCGGGCTAAGGTATGGCACAGATAAATATAAGTTGTGAGTGTTGTCAGTTGTAGTGGGAGATTCCTATGGGACTCCTATTAAATCAACCTGACATTATTAAAGACAAGATGAGGAGATAGACCTCAGAGTGTGCAGTGGAAATGCGGTGAATGTGATGTCTTTGAGAACTGCACTAACCAGAAGCTCAAGGAAGTAAGAACAATGTGTTAATTATGGCTTCTAGAGGTAAAACTTCAGGACCAAGTTATTTTGGGAGAGGGGGCTTGGAAGTTCCCAGTATGGTGAAAAGAGTTCACGGTGTGAAGGTGAAGTTGTTAAAGGTATCGGTGATGAATACATATGCCTGGTTACAGCTTGATGTGATTGTGTATTATGAGTCTTTCACCTGTGGCCCATTGGTGGTTCCGGTGGGAGGACCGTGCCTGTGGGGCAGTGGGATTACAGGGGATTGGCTATTTGTGAGTTTTTTACTTGCAGTCGTATTGGGGTTCCTATGGCGGATGACCGTCCCGCTGGGGCTATAGTTTACGGGGGATTGACTATGTGAAACCCGAAAAGGCTATGTGAATAAGCTAGCATTGAGGTGTGGTTATGTAGCAGAGAAGAGCTAGTTCAACTGATGGCGAATTCGACTATATGATCGGGGGTTCTCACTTGTGATGGCACTACCCCGGCATGGCCAGCATGGCTAGCTACCAGGTTGGTAACGCCGGTATTGACCCTAGGGTAAAAGGTGATGCATAAAATTAGAATTTGTGATGTGTGTTGCTATGAAAGTTATGTGAATTACAATGTGTGCATGTTCGCATGAGCCGTCGTAGGGAGTGACATTGGTCATCTCTACCTCGGCCATTGATATACCATTGTAAATGTGAATGCCGTGAAGGCAATGTGTATATGTGACCATGCCAATAGTCCTCTGGTATTTAACAACAGCCGTGGTGACGACGGATGAAAGAGGATGAGGATAGGGTGGGGAGCTTGAGACTCCCGGCCTGCCGCCTGGATAGAAGAGATTGAGACTCTAGATGGGCTGTTACGGTAGGGTACTTCAGATAGAAGAGATTGAGATTTTGGAGTGGCTTGATATTGTTGATAATGCCCAAAAAGTCCCGGCTACTACTAGCGGAGTCACTGGTGGGTGTACGGGTGAGGGTAATGTTGTGAAAGTGCAAATAGCGGAAGCTAAGGTATACATGAATACAGAGAAAGCTATCGGTTGAGTGTAGTGACTCTTTGGCGCTTTGTGTTATTCCCGGAAGGGGTAACTAGATTAAATAGAGTGGTGGCATATGCCTCCCAACTCCTGAGGTCTTATGAATTGAGCTAGCCACTCATGATTTGAGGATTACAACGATTGTGTTTGTGCGACAATGGTGTTCCTGCAATGATTATGTTCATATAGCGATTGAGTATATTGGTGATTACGGCCTTGGGACAATTGTATTGTATTGATATGAGTTAATGATATGGCGCCATTGCCTGTGTGGGGTGGCAGTAGAACAATACTGCGACCGCTAAAGTCCCAAGTATTGTTTGATCGGAAAAGATTGAATGTGAAACAGCACAAGTGAATAGAGTTATTGAAAACTCACAACCTGGAGATCAAGTATCATCAGGTAAAGTTAATGTAGTTGCGGATGTGTTTATTCGTAAAACGATGCGAATTATTACAGTGATGATAGAGAATGTCGAGATTTAAATTTTTCTAATCAAATTGTCTATGTAAGTATAGTGTTTCGAAGGGGAAGTGACTTAATGATAGAGATTGAAAAGGCTCAACGTAGGGTTGAACAAGCGCAGTTCATCTGAATAGTGAGCCAGTGAGTAAAGACCTCTAGAGTTTAAAGTCAGAGATCATGTATTAGTGAGAGTGTCTCCAAGTACAGGAATTGGTAAAGTGATTAAGAGAAAGAAGTTGAGCCATGATGCATTGGTCCTTCAGGATTCTTACAAGAATTGGACCTGTAGCGTACCATTTGTGCAAGTGGTCTAGAAGGCATTGTTCCCAACGAGAAATAATTTGAGAACGGAAGCCATCATGAAGATGGGTCCAAGGTTTATGTCCCTAGTGGTGTAACAAATTTCGAGGATGAAATTTATTGAATAGGGGGAAAATTGTAATGCCCCCAATTTTGATTAAGAACTAATGACATTTTTGGAAATGAGTTTGTGAATTAAAGTTGATTTAAGATCTAGATTAATTATTGGAAATGCCTAACACCTTGTATTTTAGCATAATTATGTGACAAAGTAATTTTTGGAGCTAAAATAAGGGTAAATGGTGCTTGGAAGAAGGAAAAGAATTTAATTATGTTATGTGGCGATTTAAGTTAATATGCCATAATCAGTGGAGAAATTGAAAAAATGGAAATTATCGGCCAATTAATCAGTGATTAATGAAAAAATTAATTACTATCTAAGAGAAATGAGGAGTATGACTAAATGGCTAATGGAGTAGTTAGTGTAACCATGTGGTTACTCATTTGGTGAGAAATAATGAGATTGAGACAAGTAGCACCATTAGATGTAGAAGAAGTTATTGGAAAGTCAAAAAAAGCATTTTTTTTAATTCTTCTCTCTTTCCCTCTCTCTTATGCGTATGGAATGGGCTAGGGGGCAGCAATTATGACTCCTCCATCTTCATCTTCATCATCTCATTTTCTCTCTCTTACTCTCTCCATTTTCGCCATTTTAAAGGAAGAAAGAGAAAAGGAAAGCTCATTATTTAGGTAAGATATCGACCTTGAATGCCAAAATCTCCTTCTTTAAAGTTATTTCTCTTGTTAAGAGCTTTCATCGTATGATTTTAGATTTTCCATTGGTGCTGTTTTAAGCACACAAGGAAATCTAGAGTTGGGAGTGTAACGCCCCAAAAATGGGATTAAGGGCTAATGACCTCAAAAGTAGATATAATTATTGTTAATTAAATACTTTTGAAGAATATGATGTGAATTACGATTCAAATGTGTTCTGATCAGTGTCTGAACCATACATTTAGGCTTGATTGTGTGATAAAGCTTAAAATGAACCCTAATGGTAGGGAAAGGCGCATGGTAATGTGATATGGAATGGTATAAATGTGCTTAGTGGTGATTTAAGTGGAATTGCCAAAATTAGGGGCAAAATAGGTAAAACATAAAGTTATCGACCAATTGGTCAGTTACTAAAGAGGGAGCTTATTTGTAATTTGAAGATCAATGGTTGAGATTTAGTGTCAAAAGGGTGGAATCTTGTTCTTTTGAGTTCATGTGTGCCATGTGAGAAGTCATGAGATCTTGACAAGTGGCAACATATAAGCCATGGGATCATGGTCAAAAATTCAACACATTTTCTCTTCCCTCTCATTTTTCAAGTCGGTTGTAAGCATGGGGAAGGGAAAAACTGAACATCATCATTATCATCTCATCTTTTATCTCTTAAGACTCCATTATCGCCTAAAGAAAGGAGGAAAGAGAAATTGAAAGTTGAGCTTTTGGCTAGTTTAGTGTCCTCTTTAGCTTAAATGTTCTTCATTGATCTTGATCATGGTGATGAGAGCTATATCTTTATGGTTTTAGATTATTGAAAGGTGGTGTTTGAGAGCTTGAAGGAATTTGAAAGTTGAGAAATCAAGAAACCAACCTTAGGAAGAGGAAGAGGTGAGTATTTAAAGCATTTTGATATGTTCATTGTGACTATTGATTAAGTTTTGTAAATTTTGTATTTTTCCCTGATTTTAGTGTCATTTTGAAATGGATAAGTTGGTAGTGTGTGGTGGTGAAATTGGGGTCATGCTGTGTCATTGGTACCATTGGAATTGATTTAGAACTTTAGAAGGAAAAGTGGTGCAATTGGGTAATATATGAGAATATGGTGTCTAAGGGAAAAACTTATTGTTAGGATGAGAATTTGGTGGTTTTGGTGTGTCCAATGGTTTTCTTATGAAGATTTGTGTGGGAAAAAGGTGTTTGTGGATTTTTAGAGTCATTGGACACTTTAGTGGGAGGTTTGAAAAATTATGTCAATTGCTACGTTTTAACTTCTGATAAGCCTCACTCGAGTGCACAGGGGTGTCACTTGAGTACAGTATCATGCTTTCCCTTTTTACAATTTTTGGTTGCACTTTCATGCTAGAATGCAAGAATGCACGTTCTCACTTACGAGTGATATGGGGCATCACTCGAGTGAACCCTGTTCCACTCGACTGTGAGAGTATTTGGCACTAGGAACTCATGTCTCGGGTTGTCACTTGCTGCCAAATTGTCAAGAGTGTGTGCCAGTACTCGCAAGTGTTGTGCTATCACTCGGGTGCCAAAGCCAGTGCTCGAGTGCACTTCTCATTCTAGGGTTTCTGTTGCTCTAGGGTAGTCACTTCCTGTTCCTCACTCGATTGGACTCTAGTGAGCATGAGGGCACCACTCGAGTGTGAGGTTAGGATTGGAGTGCGGTGATCACTTTCTATCTTAGTTTGGCTCTCAGCCAAGCATTGGCACAAGTGATCTATTCTCACTCGAGTGCAAGTTACCCCATCACTCGAGTGAGGCCTTCTTCACTCAAGTGCATGAGTCAAAAATTAGTGATTTCACCTCCAAAAAAGGGATATTTGGTATAGTGTTCCCAACCCTTTAGGCATGTGTCTAGGCTTCTAGTAGCCACCGAAAGAGTTCAAATGATAACCAATCTTAGGTATTATGAGGATAAGAATTTGGAATAGAGAATAACCTATCGTCCTTGACTTTGGTTATAGGGTTTGATATTTGCCCTGCTCGAGAACAGGCTGTGCCGGAGCACATCAGGAAAGAACAAGGTAGTGGCACTTTTCCTTATACTATATGTGATGCATAGTATATTTTATTTATCATTGTTTGTGGGTCTATCACCTACGGCCCATCGGTGTTGACAGTGGGAGGATCGTGCCTTCGGGGTGGTAGTATCCGGGGGATAAGACTATGTGAAAGCCAAAAGGCTATTTGTGAATTCTTCACCCATGCCCATCGGCATTGACGGTGGGAGGACCGTGCCTTCGGGGCGGTGGAATATGAGGGATGAGACTATGTGCATATGTAGCAGCTTACGCTCTGTGTTTATGTTGTGATGATGCTTGATGATTTACTTGCATGCTTTGTGATTATGTATGGTATGAGTGATTTGTTACTACTGGGATTCTTTTGAATCTCATTCTTTCCATTGACTAATCTTGAGACAGGGCAAGTGGCTCCAAGGGGAAGGAGACGACCAAGGGCGGATAGGACTCCTTCAGGAGATATATTTTTTGTTTGTTGGCTATCAGTTTTGGTATTGGGATTACTGTATTTATTTGAGATGAAAATATTAAGATGATTTTGTGTAATCCCCTAAATGGGAAGTTGTAAACCCTTAGTAAATAAATATGAAACCCGGGGGTTGCCGGGATTTTGTTGTACACTCTGATATATAAGTGTGATATGACTGCGCAAGGTAATTATATTCAAATTGTGAAATTTGAGGCTAGGATAGGGCAAAAATTTTGAAAGAATTGGTGAAAATCCTACCTGAAGGAAGGGATTTTAAATGATTTTTAATTATTATTGGTCTCTATTTCATTTTAATGATGTATTTCGAATCATAATTATGAAGGGGGTTACAAGGAGAACCCAGGAACCTCTTTGGGAAAGTTGTTGAGGTGAGTAAGACAAACATTTCTATATAGGTTTTGTGGTACTTGATTGAGCTTTGAAATTTAGGGATTTTGGCCTTATTTTCGAAAATGAGGGTCATTGTGTGATGGTAATGTTGTTGTCATGAATATGGTGCCTTGAGAGGTATTTTGGATAGATAGAATGAATTGGGGTTTGAATTATGGAGTTTAAAGATTTTGGAAAAGTGCATTGTGTTGTTATTGATGTTATATCTTGTGAAAGCAATGTGAAATTGGTCATTTTGATGTCTCCATTGGCTTCTGTGTGAAATTTTGTATGGGAATAAGTTTTGGATTGGATTTTAGAACCATTGGAAACACATGTTGGAAATTGGAAAATTCTGTTAAGTAAAACCCTGTGCAGGCAGTCAATTTGCATGGATGTTTTGAATGGGTAAATGGTGACAAAAAATTCTAAAACATTCCAGTCTAATAGTAGACATGTCAAGCTTTAATTTGATACATTATGGAGGTCATTTCGATATGTGTGCTGGAAGATATGAATTCCAAAGTTTGGTGTCAAAACTCGACTTAATTCTGAAACAGTATGAACATTTCTGGAATTCTAGATTTTTGTGGTAATAGGCATCAATGATTCATATTTTTCCTGTAATAAGGACTTAAAAAGCTTTAAGTAGGACTTGGGATCACCTCATTTCAATTTTTCTAGAATTAATTATGATTTTTGGAAGCTCAGCCCAGAAACTGAAATTTCCTTGGTCGCAACCCAAAAGCTTCTGACTTACTTTTGGCAGTAGCCAGGAGACGTTTAGCCTAGCCAAAAACTCCCTGACCTGATTTTGGCCGCAGCCCAAAAGTTTCTGACCTATTTTATGCCACAGCCAAAGATCCTTGGCCGCGACCAACATCCAAAAATCAAAACTTTTCACTATCGTAAGGTGGTCTTTGAAATAGTACTTCCCAATCCTTTAGGTCTTTGTTTGGGCTTCTAGTAGGCACCTAAAGGTCTCAAATGATAACCAATCTTAAGTATTGGATTAAAGAATAACTCTTCGTCCCTAATTATGAATTATAGGATTCGATATTTGCCCTGCTCGCGAGAAACCAGAGCCAGAGCACGCACAGAAAGACCAAGGTAGTGACTTTTCTCTGATGTTGTGTATGATACTTGGTATGCATGACTTATCATTGTGTTGTTGTGAAAAATGTGTATGTGTTATCTGTCGTAGGGAATTACAACGTTAGCAGTCGTAGGGGGTGATGGTTATCACACCTACCCCTGCTGTTGTATATGCCGTTATAATTACCGAGGCTGCATTATGGAATTGTGGATTCCTGTTTTGAGAATAGGCTAGTATGGCTTTGATGTGTTATGAAATGCTTTATATGAAACCTAGCTGTGATGAAGTATATGATGTTGTGCAATACAACATGTGCACTTCAGCGTGAGCAAACGTAAGGGTGACGCACGTCATACCTGCCCTTACCGATGTAACTACCATTATAATTGCTATGTGTTGAGTGATTATTTGCTTTCATGCTTTGCAGTTGTGCATACTATGAGTGATTTGTTACTATGTGGATTCCTTAGAATCTCACTCTCCCAAACAAATTTCAAACAGGGCTAGTGGTTCCAAAGAGAAGCAGGTGACGAAGGGTGGATAGAGCTCCGGGCTTAGAGTTAACTATTTTGGATAACTGGTTATCATTTTTGTAAATCATCGGATATTTTGTTGGGAATTACATGTATATTTTGGAGATATTGGATTGTATTTGTGTAATCCCCTATTATGGGTATCTGATTATGGGCATTTGTGTCCTATAAACCCTTTAATGATTAATAGAACCCAAGTGTGTCAGGAAATTATGTTATACTCTGATATTTATGAATGAAATCATACTGTACAGGCCATTTGTGTAATTGTAATGTAAATATGAGACCGTTATTGATTAGGTTTTAGAAAAGTTTTTTAAAACCATGTTTTGGGTAAAAGAAATTTTAATAAGTCCCAAATCATCTTACGATCTCTAATTCCACATAATTAGGTATTTATGATCTTAATCTCGGCCTTGATGTGAATGAGATTACATATATCACCTTATTGTCTTTGATGGCTTCTTTCTAGGATACTTTATCTATAAATCTCTATGTAGGCTTTTCTCTTTCTCTATATAACAATATTTGCTTATAGTCCCTTAGGATATTCAATTCAAGGCCTATATGGTCGTTCGAGGTGATTTTGTGGGTGGTCTTAGTGTTATAGTATATGTGATATGATCTCTCTAAAATAACTACATAATTATGATATTATATTATATATCAGTTTATAAGCTAAATAAATTAGTTTTGGAGATAAATAACAAATATAAGAGATAGTATACTAGTTCAAAATACATTGGATTCGAGCATGTTACTTTAGGAACAAAAACAGTAGTTAACGTGTTGCATTTTCACTTATGTTTAATTTTGAATAGACATCGTAAATAACTTATGGGGCCTATTGCTTATACAACAAACATTGTAACTTACTTATTTCGTTTATTACAAAAGCACTATAAATATTAAATAACTTATAAATAGGAAAAAGGTCTTAGCTCTAAAATTCATTTTCAACCTATGTCTCATATTAATTAGGAGATGGGAAGTAATAAATATTTTTGGAACATTTCACTCCAAAAAAAAATCAACATGCACTTGTGATTCTTGCTTTTCCTTTTGCACTTTATGTCTGCACCTGACATTAATCTTCGTCATTTTTCCCCAAGTGACACTAATCTTCATTATACCCTAAGGCCAAAATGATTTTCATCCTTTCACTGGTGAAAAATCACTTTTTAGATCGGGTAAAAATGGCTATCAAGACTGGTTCTAGAAGAGGTCTTGATAAGTTAATCTAAAAAATCTGTTATTTTTTAGATCGGTTAAGCAATCTATCTTAAAAATTACTTTTTAGAACGGCTGCTCAAAGACCAGGTTTAAAAAGGCTAACTTTTTAGACTGGTTGTGATGAAAACCAATCTAAATAATCAAACTTTTTAGACATGTTGTTATGAAAACCTTTATAAAAACTTCTTTTAGACCTTATGTTTTGAAAACTAGTCTTAAAAGTAGTTTAAAAATTCTTTTTTAGACCTTATATTTCACAAAACCGATTTTAAAAGTTACACTAAGACCTCATTTTTTTTAACATCCAATCTAAATTTTTCATGTTTTTATACATTTCCCACCCTATTCCTTCCTCTAACCCATCATCCAAGCCAGTACTGAACCTAAAAGAACTCGTGTATTCTTTTAATTTTTAACTAAAACACTACAATAATAGTGACAGAGAATCTCATAAGTTTTACAGAAAATCGGAGGCAAGAAAAATTCCTCAACAATGGATGCAATGTTAAGCCCATGAACATACTAATCACATTACATAAAGGTAAAAGACTTATGCAAGAACACTTAGAAATTCAACTACTTAAAGTTGTCCAGTAATGCACAATCAAAATTTGTGTCTCCTAAATCTGCATAGTCGAGTGGATCACATCAACAACAATACAAATCAGGTAAATACAACCTCTAAGGACCAATCTCTTTACAATGTCAAAAAGATAAATGATCAATTGCAACAGATTTAATTGACCAAATTGCATCAAATTAAGTTATCAATATGTTGATATGAGAAACAACAAATATAAATTGCCAAACTTTAAACTTGGTCACACTTGTCCAGTCAAGTACAACGGAGAAAAAATACTTCAGTTAAGGATCCAAATTCAATAGAAATTTCAAGGCATGCACATCAAATCCCAACTCCAAAATATGTTACTTTGGCACAGTGATTGCAACAATTAGCACAGCAAGTAAAATAACTAGAGTCACTATATGAATCAAACTTTAGCTTCTTGCACCATGTACAACCAGGATGCATTTATATTTCAGCTACCAAATCATGCAATCAAATCTACATCAAGAGTGAATTTTTAGACACAGCAAAATTCTTCTGAAGTTCAATCAGCTAATGGTCACATTTCTTACTTGAGTATTGAGTAAAAGTCACAAATAAATGTTCTTTAGCGTATTTCTCTAAATTTAAAAAATGAACACAATGGAATTAACTTCAGATATGCCTAGTCCAAAAATTGAGTATAACAAGTTTGGGATGACTTAAGACAAATGTATGTTTAGTAAGCTTATGAAGGGCAACAAATACCAAACAAATGCAATACAATGGTAGAATGCATCTCAACACAAATATCTCTTGTTCGCCTAAAAATTAGGTTAAGAAAATTGATACTTAAGCTCAGAATCCTGTGAGCTATATGATGTCTCTTAGTCCATAATTATACAAATTACCAGCCAAAACCAATTCATGCAAATCTGGTTAAAACACATTCAAACTTTGAACAAGCAAGAACATGATTTTTTTTAGTGAACATATCACATACACTTTGATTCGTATAGTCAAGATGGTGTCAACAAATCTCATTGTATGATAGAAAGTTTTCAAGTTTGACACTAGCAAATGACTGAGCACAGTATACAAATCTAGAACAAGTATATTGCACACACAAAACTCTGCTTATAATTTTGTTACTTATGTCAAAGTCAGAATGTCAAGTCTCACAATTATCTAACATAAAGCAGCAAATAAATGCCAACATTTCAACTCTTAATTGAATCCAATGTGGCAAATGCAATAGCAAAGTTTCAGAGTTTGGCAAACTGGTTAAACTTTAGGAGTTGTGCATTTAAAGACATCACAACTAGGAATTCAGAGTTGCTAATTCAAATGGCCTAAACTAGGCTCAATGGTTTAAGTTCTATTGCAAATATCCTTCCAAACTTTTCTTAGATACAATGGACATAACAAAAATGATGATTTGATTCAGACTTAGTCACTTAGATCATGTAGTAGCAAAATTAGACAGATTTCACAAAATTTAGCTTCTCCACAAAAACTTTGAGTTAATATGGTAAACAATTTCATCTTTCATGCAATTAATTCAACTCAATGCAACACTCTATAGTTCATACATTAAAATGCAACTTGTGATAGCAAAAGAGTTCAAATATTATAGTAGAAGCAATACGTATTAGCAGTAAAAAATTTTCAGCCACCTATGACTAATTGTAATATCCCAAAATACATCTAAGGGCTAAATGTAATAGATAGTGAAATAAAAGGATTAATGACACAAGAAATAATATTGCCATAATCAAGGGCAAAAGAGACAATTGTCACTTGATCTTGAGGTCAAAATTGGAAGACAAATTGAAGGGCTATAATTTCCTCTTCAAAAGTAAGAAGTAATTATGAGAATAGAAAAGTAAACAATCCCTCCCCTTAAGTCCATAATTTCGTCCAACATGAATTAAGCAAGAGAAAATCCATAGTTGAACATAGATGGTAACCTTAAAGAGAAACACTTTAAAGACTAAGTAAGGAGATAAAGACTTGGTCAAAAATTGTAACAAAAGTAAAGAGGAGGAGAGTGAATGTTAATCAATTAATACTTCACCTTTAGCTAATGCAAAAGTCAGCCAACACTCAAGGAAGAAGAAAGAAGGAAGGGGAAAATATCTACAAGCCAATTAATTGCTTTTGGCAAAAGCCAATTATGACCACACATTTTACCTTGTCTTTCCAAGTGAATTTTCGGCCAAGTGAATTTTTGGCCAAGTGATTGTGAGGGCTGAAGTTAAATGATTTAAAACACAAAACACCTCCCCACACAACCCAAAAGTCAGCCAAATAGAGAAAAGAAGAAAAAATGAAAGTGCAAAGAGAAAGAAGAGTTGGAAGAACAAAGTTTAAAGGTATGTGTTCTAGCTTACTTTTCACCACCTAAATCACCTTTCTAGCCCTAAACATCTTCATAAACATTATTCCTCTTGATGAGGGCTTCATTTCTATAGTTTTAGAATTTCAAGAGGAGGTTTTTTGAGCCATCATCCTAGAACAAAAGCTAAAAAACCAAAGAAAAGAGCTAAGGAGAAGCAAGAGGTGAGTACTAGCTTCAGTTTGAGCTATTGGTTATGTAGGTTGAATGAGTATTTTTGACATGTGTAATTCTGCCCAATTTTTTCCAAGCTAGGGTTTAGAGAAGTCATGGTATTTTGGTTATGTATTTGGTGTTTCATGATGATTAGAAACCTTATGACACATGTTGGTTCTGAAATTGGAAGTTTGGTAATTGTTGGAATTTAATTTGATTTTTATGCCAAAATAGGATGTGGGGAATGAATGAGAATTTGTTCATTTTGATGTTACCATTGTGTTCTACATGAAAAATTCTGTGGGTATAGCCCCGAGTTGTGAATTTTGAGTCATTAAAACTCAAAATGCAAATTGGATTTCTGCCTAAACAGGATTCCAATGAGGTTGTAACCCCCTTCCGTAATTAATATTCAGAATACGCAATTAAAGTGAAATAGAGACCAATAACAATCAAATAACATTTACTAACCCATCACATGACGGGGTTTTCATAAATACATTTTGAAATCATTTATAAACTGATCTCTCATTCACATTCCGAATACAATTACTACACAAAGATACATCACATTTATATAAATATCAGAGTACACAAAATAATTCCCGGCCAATCCCGGGTTCCATTTATTAACTCAAGCTTTATAGGGCACATTCGCCCATTACAAGCCCTTATATGGGGATTACACAAATCCATCTCAAATACATAACAAATCCTCATCCACATACATATATACAAATTCCATATACTCCCAACTATGATAACCAACTACCGAATCTTCAACCCGAAGGAAGTCCTTGCTATCCTTGATAACTTACTCCATCCTCGATCCACTTCCCTGTCTGAAAGGTTAGTAGGGGAGGGTGAGATTCAAGAGAATCTCAGTAGGAAACAATACCAATATGCATGTATGATACATGTTTAATGCATGACATGCTTGCATCACATAACTATACTAGCACAATGAAAAATTTATAAGCTCAATGCTTCAAACTACATACTGATGGACATAGCATAAATTGAAACATAGCTTCAAATTACACATAATCATACAAGCTCAGTATGACATCACTACATGTACTCTATTGAAAACAAATAATCACTATAGTTACATTCTAAATGGGAATTAAGAGTGTCCCTTAGATTTTGGAAACTCATAGAAGTGTGCAAATCTGACTTTGCAATGTCTTTTAATGCTATGATTGAAGGAATTGAAAGGGTGAAGAAGCAAAGAAAACAATGTTTCTTAATGTGCGCTGCCTTAGAAAAAGATGTTGTGGTTCGCTTTGTTGTTATTAGGACAAAGTAGATAGAGGCAGACAAGGAATTTCAGGCATTGGTCATTTTGGAAGGAGATTATCTAAGGCCTATTTCATCTCCTACTAAAATTTAGCTATGTGGACATAACTACATGAAAGGTTTCTTAGTGTTAGTTGTTAGGTTGTCTAATCAAAACAGAACATGTTTTTTCCTAATGTAGTTAATTTTGTGGTGTCGAATGTTAAAAGAGTTCACTTTTTATGTTTATAACTTGACAGCAAACAGTTGAAGACTAGAATCTAAGCCTGTTGTTTGTTATATATACTTATTGTCTACATAGAAAACTTACCATGTAGTGACTCCTAAAATCCCATGTTTTTAAAAATGGGGTCGTAACTTTGATATCCAAATGAATGAGCCCTCAGAGCAATTTATAGCTACAATACTTCCCATCGCAACTTCAAACAGCATTCACACCTCAGGAGGAGGGGACAAACAAGGCAAATAAATAAACTTGCACAAAAAAAGGCAGTTCCACAATAATCCAAACATCTAAAAGATAAATAGAGGAAGAGTACTAGGGAAACTGAGACTAGGAAATCAAAAACTCATAAAATCGATTATTTTCATTCAGAATTTAATACCCATGGTTTCAATAGTAGAATGGACCATGAAATAAGCAACTAACAACAAAAATACAAATCTATGAAGTGAATGCATAGGTAGGGCTCACCTGATTGCAATTGGAGCAATCGTTGATTTGGTGGATACCCTTTTAAGAGAAATTTCAAGCAGAAGGTGTTGATTCCACAATGTTAACAATATGGAAGAGAGAGACATTGTGGATGGCCTACCAAAACCTCAACTTGTGGCTATTCAAATGGATTTTTCCTCACAAGTTAGAGATCAATTGCAGTCTTTGAAGCTTCCTCCCCCGTCGCTCGACTTCGCAATGCACCAAAGAACTAATCACTTTGTCACTACCTCAAATGCTCCAATAGCAACTATTGTTAACCACCTACCACCATGTGCTGACTTCTGTGCTATATTACTAATTCTCTAAACTTGAAGTTCACTCTTCAAACCTGTACCATAGCTTGTACACTTGACTATTCTCCCTATTCAACTCCCTTTGTCTATGCTGCGAAAAAGGGCCTGTCAGAGTAGGGTGAGGGCTTTATCCCTTCTCTTTGTGCCAACTACTTTGAATTCAGTCAGCTTGGTTCTTACTTTTCACAGACTTCTGCGCCGTCGCAACTCACAAAATGCTCACAAGAGGAGGGAAAAGAAGCCAACTTTAAGACCCGTTATAAGAAATAACCGGTCTTAAAAATAACATAAGAATAGCATAAATATAATGATAATATGTACGTGATTATATAACAGTAGTCCTAATAGGGTGTATTTATAATAGTTACAGACCTTAAAATAACAAAAAGGTTTTCAGATAACCAATAATCTTACTTGACTAGCATCGGAACCATCAGTTGTCAATAAGTACGCTTTTTGCCCCTAGAGCTGCTTCCTTCTGCTGAATAGATTTTTAAGTATAGAAAGGGGTAAGATTCAAAAGACTCTCAGTAGTGACACCCAATCGATAATATAAAATGTAATAAATAATAATGCCAGTTACTGTAACCCCCTCCGTAATTATATCTGAAATACGCGATTAAAATGAAATAAAGACCAATAATAATCAAATAACATTTACTAACCCATCACATGATGGGGTTTTCAAAAATACCTTTCGAAATCATTTATAAACTTGGTCTCATATTCACATTTCGAATACAATTACTACGCGAAGATAAATCACATTTATATAAATATCAGAGTGCACAACATAATGATCTCGGCAATCCCGGGTACATACCTTCGCTAAAGATATACAGGGCATAATTGCCCATTACAATTCTTCAAATAGGGATTACACAATCTCATCTCAAATTCATAACCATATATTCAACCGAATCATATACAATCTTCATAACTCATTGGTAACCAACTACCAACTTTAATCTCGAAGGAGTCCTAGCTCTCCCTCCACGAGCCACTTGCCCTGTCTAAATTGTTGGTAGGGGAGGGTGAGATTCAAGAGAATCTCAATAGGGAAACATTATCAATATGCAGGTAAGATAAGTGTTTAATGTATGACATGCTTGCATCACATAACTCATGTACACATACAACGACAAATCTATAAGCTCAATGCTTCGAACAATACACATATGGCCATAGCATATATTGAAACATAGCTTTAAATCATTCATACATGTTCCACATAATCAAGAAAAGCAATAACATGCATCAACACATTAATACAGTTATCAGAGCATGCAGGAGAGATAAGTTCCCTACCTACAGTCTTTTCTACTCGATTTGCGTGCCAGCAACTCAAGGCTTCACATTCGATCCTACAATGTCAAATGTACTATTTAAACACTTCCATAGTGTTTCTAGGGGTTATATGAAGCTATATTGAAAAATTACTAAAATACCCCCGGAGACCTGGCCCGACCCGGCCCGGCCGTACACGGTCCGGCTGTACTTTTCTTGAAATTTTGACATGGGCTATTCTGACATATTTTCACCCAAGGAATCCATTTCCGGACTCAGAATTATCAAATTCAATGTCAATTTACAAATTTACCCTTGGCAGCCCCACTTTAAGGGTTTAGGGGTATTTTCGTAATTATACTTTTTCGGCCTTTTCCGAAAAGGTGACCAACTGTAACCCCACCTAATTTTCGTTCCTGAACTTAATGGAACCATCAAATCATGAAAAATCCAACTCTAAGACCCATTTATAGCCATAACCAAAATATACAAGTACTCCGGGGAAAATTGAGGTTTTTCGGTTTCGGCTCAGTAAACGTGTTTCTTTATACTCCTAATCACTTTATTAACCATTACATTAGGTTACAACTAACATTAAGACCCAATTCGGGCAGCATAACCCCTAGGCCAACCCATTTTCCAAATTCACAAACAAAGACAATCCGGTGAAATTTCACTGATTAAATCAACCATAGCAGCCAGAACAGTCAATACATAAGAATTTGGAAGTTACCTCAAGATCCCACTAGCTTTTCTCAAGAGTGGCTGAACCCTAGCTCACTTCAACACAAGAAATGGAGCTTCTAAACCTTAAATTACATAGAAGAGAAGCTTAGGAACAAGGTTATACGCATTAGGTACGAATTCACCAAAGAAATCAACCTACCTTATAAGTTCTCTTCTCTTTCTGTCTCTAAAAGCTCTCAAAATTTCTCTCTCTCTAGGCTTCTGGTTCAGCACGAAAATGAGAGCTGAAGATAATGAGAAAAATTTTTAATTTCTATGCTGATGTCATCTTTTATTTTGATGATGTCATAATTCCCATTTTCGGATTTTCTGGCAGATTTTCTGCCCAAATTTGAAAAATCATAACTAATTTTAGAAAACTCAAAATGAGGTGATTCCAAAGCCAAATGAAATATATTTAAGTCCTCTTTATAGGAAAAATATTGGCCATTACTAAAAATCACCACACAATTCCAGAATTACATAAAACTCATCACTGCCCCCAAAACAGAATTCAGAATTCAGTTTCCATCCCAAACTTTGGACAGTAATATCTCCTAGTTCACAAAACGAAATGGCACAAATTATATGTCCATTTTGAAGCTTGAGATGTGAACTATAAGACTAGAAATTTTCAGAATTTGTAGACACCATTTGATCATTCAAAAATTTCACACAAACTGACTGCCCAGAATAGAGTTTCACTAGACAGAATTTCAGATTTTGCATCTTTGCTTCCATTGGTTCCATTTTCATACCAAACATCATTCCCACATAAATTTTCATAAGGAATCCATTGGAAACACCAAATCAATCAAATTCACATCACATTGACATGTTTTCACAACAATCTCAACATGTCAACACAATTCACATTCAATTCTTCCCTCTATTCTAAGTCAATTTGGATGTTAATCCATAATTGAACTCAAATACAGGGTTTCGGCGCTGTTCACAACACACACGAATCACATTCGAGTGCCAAATCACATCATATTCTCCAAAAGGGTTATTTATCACTAACCACATCCACTTTTGAAGTCATTAACCCTTAATCATAATTTGGCATCTTACTAAACCAGGGCTTAGCAATCCACTAATCTCAAGCTTATTCTCTAGCCTCGAGTCTCAAAATTCGGGGTATTACAGTTACCACATAATGCAATAGAATAAATGCACTGTGATTATTATGATTTCAATTATTATTGTGATTATTGGAATGTGCATATGGGTTCAAGGCCAACTCCTGTTAGAACCCCTACTTGATCGTACCTCAGCTAGGCTTTCGCTCATAGACTAGGCAATATACCTGATTGGTACTGAATACTCATAATTGGATCCCCTTTTGGGGCCGTTAGGGTATTGATGCTTTTTCCCCAAATGGTACTTGTGATTTTCCCTCGGACGGTACTTGTAATTTTACCTCATCAGTTAGAGAGTGCATTATACATATCACAAAAGATGGCATACACAAAGCACATATAAGTTTACATAGTGTATGAAGGATAGAATTACTACCTTAAGTCTCCTTTTTTGGGTCTACCGTTTGTCCAATAATCTTGTCCTAGCTCGGGCTGTTTCCAATTCCTATAAAAATTAAAGTTACAAGTAACTGATTATTACTTATACTATTACTACCTTTAAATCAAATTATGCAGGTTATCTAATGCAGTTATTGTAACCCCCTGCCTTAATTAGCGTAATTAAGATTTGATAATTCATAATAAAAATGGATTAGAAACCATTGGCTAATTCAAAATTCATTTAAAACTCCCTTTTCATAATAGGGACTTCACAAAATTTTCAAAACTTCTCTATCCTGGTCTCAATGTTCAAATATCGAATATAATTACCCGTGCAGTTATATCACATTTAAACATATCATAGTTTATAACTTAATCCCTGGCAACCCCCGGTTTCATCTATATATATATCTATAGGGTTCCAGTTCCCAATTAAGGGATTACACCGCCATCTGTTCAAAACTATTTACAACTCAAAATGTCATACAGTAATCCCTATCCAAAATGAATAACCAACATGGCCTTAACCAAATGTCCTTACAGGGTTCTAACCGCTCCGGGATGTTTGCTTTTCCTTGGAGCCACTTGCCCTATCTAAAATTTAAGTCAAAAGAAAGAATGAGATTCAAGAGAATCCCAGAAGTAACAAAACATTTATAACACACATAAGCACACATTATGTAAGCAAATCATCATACAATAGCAGCGCAAATCACACTCCACCCTCATCCCCTTTTACAGCCGGGAAGGCACACCGACCTAACCCGAACAGTTGTTAGCGACTCAGGGACTGTTGGCGTGGCAGTGCATACACATAGCCTTATAGCTCATATAGCCATCCGGCTTTCACAATTGGCCCCTCGGCCTTCACAAATAGCCTTTCGAATTTTCACATAATCACACATATCACACCCCATCCTTATCCCCTTTTACTGTCGGGAAGGCACACCATCCTAACCTGAACCTTTGTTAGCGACTCAGGGACTATTGGCATGACAGTGCTTACACATCCACAAATATCGCAGCATACGAATTTATCACAAATCAATGATATAACACACATATAATGCATCACATATAGTATAAAAGAAAAGTCTCAACCTTGTTCCTTTCTGACGTTCGCTGGCACAGTGGGCTCACGAGGACGGTAGATGTCAAATCTTATAAACCAAAATAGGGACAATAGATCAATCTCTTTTCCAAGTTCTTAATTCCATAATACTTTAAGTTGGTATTCATATGAACTCTTTAGGTGGCCATTAAATGCCTAAACATATGCCAAAAGGGTTGGGAGAAACTACCCCGAAGATGCCTTTTTGGAAGAAAAAGCATTGATTTTTGGTCGGCTCACTCAAGTGGAGATGACCTCACTCAAGTGATGACCCTTAACTTCACTCGAGCACCCAAAAGTGTCACACCGGAAGTGTTTGCCCGAGAGCAAACCTTGATATATCTTACACCCTCACTCGAGCATAGAAAACCACACTCGAGTGATAACCTCAAATACACTCGAGCACCAAGAGTAAGGCACCGCGAGTGACTACCCGAGAGCAATCATAAACTCTAAAGTCTTAAACTTACTCCCTCACTAAAGTGAAACTAAGATCACTCGAGTGATGACCTATATCACTCGCGAAAATAAAAGTGCACTCATGATTTCTGCCTGAAAACTTAACCAAAATACCTAGAATTTCATACTGCACTCGAGTGAGACCCCTCCTCACTCGAGTGAAGCTTATCAAAAGCCATATCGCAGCAATTGATATGATTTTTTAGATTTACCAAAACTGGTTCCAATGGTCCCAACATTTATACCAAATTCATTCCCATACTAAATTCCACAATGAACTTATTGGAAACCTAAAAAAAACCAAAATATTCTCACAATAATACATTCTACTCTTCTAACCACATTGCACCCAATATCACCTAATGATTAGACTTTCCCTTTTCAAATCCAAACCACAACTATTGACACCAAGTGTAATGACCCAATTTGGGATTAAGGACTAATGACTCTGATATTGATTGTAATTAATGTAATTAAACACTTTTGGAGAAATATGATGTAAATTTGATATGAGTATATTTTGAGATTAAAGATCAAGGGTGGAGATTTGTTGCATATGGGTCAAAATCTTGTGCATTAAGCTTGTGTGAGCTCATTGAGGAAGTGAGTATGATGGTGACATATGGCATAGTGTGAACCATTGGATGTGGCATAAGGGATAAAAGTCCACTTTTCTCCCTCTTCTCTATCCTATTCGGTTGTGGGGACTATGGGCAAGGGAAAGCACTTCATCATCATCATTCTATCAATCTCTCATATTCTCTCTCTTCCTTCTTCTCTATTGTTGGTGACCTTGAAGGTGGAAAGAAAAAGTAAAAGCTTTAATCTTTGGTGAGTAATGGTCCTTCTTTGCTTAAATCATCTTCTCTAATATTGTGCACCTCATTAAGAACTTCATTGTGATGATTTCAGAATCTTGAAAGGTGTTGATTTGAGTGTTGGACGAAATTAAAAGTTGGAGGATCAAGATTCTGGATTTGGCAAAGTGAAGAGGTAAGCATTTGATGCTTTTTGGTATATATGTTATGAGTTTTGGGTAAGTTTGAGGAATTCTGGAAATTTGCCCTATTTTATGCCCATTTTGGAATATGTGAATTTCATAGTGATTGATGTTTAGATTAGTTCATTATGAAGTTCTTTGAGTATTTGATATAGTTTTGAAGTTTGAAAGTGATTTGAATGAATTTAGGAGTTGTGTGTGTCATAGAGACCCAAAAGCATAAATTATGGTTAAAATGGTATTTAGGTGTTTTAGAGGTTACCAATGGTTGTCACTCATTGGTTGATGTCAATCGCTGGTTGATGTCCAAGAGTGTGTTTCGACACTCGTAAGTGAAACCTTCTCACCCAAGCACTGGGGGGTATGCTCAAGTAAGCTTGTCCCTCTGATGTTGCATGTGCTCTCGAGTTGTCACTCTTTGTGTTGCACTTTTAAAGACTCGAGTGGAGTTAGAGTCATCACTCGAGTGTAAAACCTTCTGCTCGAGTGATGTGAGCACTTTCTGGTCGAAGTAGCTGCTCACTATCAAACACTCACGAGTGAAAGTCATTCTTTTTCGAGCACGAGTCTTCCACCACTCGAGTGAGGTCATCTTTACTCAAGTGAGTCAGCCAAAAATCGATGTTTTGCCTTTGGAAAAGGGGTCTTCAGGGTAGTTTCTCTTAACCCTTTAGGTATATGTTTAGGCCTCTATTACCTACCTAAAAAGTACTAAATGATAACCAACTTAGAGTATTATGGAATAAGTCTTTGGAAAAAATATTAATCAATTGTCCCTAAATTGGTATAGGGTTTGACATCTGTCAGACGCGTGAGCCCACTGTGCCAAAGAACGTCAGGAAAGATTCAGGTAGTGACTCCTCTCTTATACTTTGTGTAAATGTATTGTATGTTGCCTATCATACGCGTGAGCCCACTGCTTTGAGGTGTGTTGAGATACATTGTGGAATATTGTGCCTTATGGAGCTTTGTGCATTGTGGAGCATTGTGCCTTGTGATACGTTGTGCATTGAGATACCTTATGCTTTGTGATGCTGCTGCATAGTGATTACCGCGGAAGCGAGCATCGTGATTACAGCGAAAGCTGGCATAGTAATTACCGCGTGAGTGGGCATAGTGTTTGCAGTAAAAGTTGTCATTGTGATTACTGTAAAAGTGGGCATAGTGCATTGTGATACAGCCGTGAGTGCTGTTTTCCGTGGCGCGAGCAATGAATCATTGTGTTACTGATGATCCTGGTAAACATGATACATTACATGCCTTGTGTTTATATATTGTATGAGTGATTTGTTACTACTGGGATTCTTTTGAATCTCACTCTTTCCAAATGAATAACATTTTAGATAGGGCATGTAGCTCGAAAGGGAAGCGGCCAACTAGGAGTAGTTAGGGCTTTAGGGACATTTTGTATTTTGGATGTTGGTTATCTAGCTGGCTTTTGGGATTACTGTATGTATATGAGATGTATATAGCAATTTTTGGATAAGTAATCCCCATCTTGGTAAACCTTTAAACCCATTCTATATATAAGTAACCCGGGGTTGTCAGGATTTTGGTTACGCACTCTGATATTTATTATATGATTTATCGGCACAGGTAATTGTATTCGAAAGTAAATGTGAGACCAGATGAATTATGTTTTGAACATTTTGTTTGGACACCCCATCTCTTGGAGATAGTGATCCTAAATGTGATTTTTGTCTTATTGGTCTCTATTTCACTTAATATTTTGTTTGCCATCTCTTGGAGATGAGTGATCCTTGTGTTTATATATTGTATGAGTGATTTGTTACTACTGGGATTCTTTTGAATCTAACTCTTTCCAAATGACTAACATTTTAGATAGGGCATGTGGCTTGAAAGGGAAGCGGCCAACTAGGAGTAGTTAGGGCATTAGGGACATTTTGTATTTTGGATGTTGGTTATCTAGCTGGCTTTTCGGATTACTGTATGTATATGAGATGTATATAGCAATTTTTGGATATGTAATCCCCATCTTGAGAAACCTTTAAACCCATTCTATATATATGCACTCTGATATTTATTATGTGATTTATCGGTACAGGTAATTGTATTCGAAAGTAAATGTGAGACCAGATGAATTATGTTTTGAACATTTTGTTTGGACACCCCATCTCTTGGAGATGAGTGATCCTAAATGTGATTTTTGTCTTATTGGTCTCTATTTCACTTAAATTTCATAATCCGGATATAATTACCGTGAGGGGGGTTACACCAAGACACTATTTGGCATCTATTTCATCACAAAACACTAGCTAATTCATACATTTCATAATTAAGCTAAAATCAGGGCAAATTCCAAAGTTCTCAAAACTCAACCAATGATCAAAACAATTATATCAAAATACTATAAATACTCACCCCCTTCAATTTCCAATGATTAACTTCTTTATTATCTAGTTTCCAAACTTGTGCAAACTTCAAAATACCTTCTTTCAAAATTCTGAAACCTAGGTTTAAAGCTCTCAACCTCCTGCACAACATTAATACAGAACATTTGAGCATTAAGAGGCATCTAGCTAGCCAAAACTCACCTTAACACTTTCTCTTTCTTGCCTAGTTTCAGCGAAAATGGAGAATGATGAATGTATGAAGATTAGATTTTTCCCCCCACACACACTCCCATAACCGACTTGGAGGAGAGAGGGAAGAGAAAATTGAGTTTGAAAATTTGACCCTTATCCCATTGTCCATCTTTTGCCACTTGTCAACATCATATTCTCCCTACCATGGATTCACATGGACTTGCATGCGTAGGATTCCGCCTCTCCCTCTTTCAATCCTAGCCATTGATCTCAATTACCAAGGAGTTTCCTCTCCAATAACTAACCAATCGATCGGTAAACTTACCGTTCTGCCCCTGATTGACACGATGCTTACTCAACCATCTACAAGCATATTTTACCCCACAATCCACATCACATACTTCAAAAGTGCTTAATTAACATTAATTACATTACTTTCAAGTTATTAGCCCTTAATCATAATTCAGGATATTACAGTTATAACGGTTTCTTCACAGTACAATTCTACACAGTGCAGTTTCACTATTTTCAAAAACTAGCAGATTTTTAGTCAACTTTGAAAATTCATAATTAATTCTAGCAAAATCTAATTTGACTGATTCCAAAGCCTATATGAAGCTCTTTAACTATTATTTTATGGCCAAATACTTAGTTTGACCATTACAATCACATTATTCCCAAAATTTCGTCAAACTTCCCCTATTCCAAATTTCCTTCTAGAAAAAAATTCAAAAATTCAAATCTTTTAATGTACTTCTCCAAAAATCATGATCTACCTATCAAATTAAAGCTCTAGATGTCTATTTTAATCTTTCCAAATTTCATAACATTTGGACTAGATTTGGCTAACAAAATTCATTGCACAATCATACTACCTCCATTGAAACAAATCAAACAGCACTTCCTCTTAACTTACTAAATTTCCAAATTTGCATACCAACATCCAAAAATCATGAGCACATGTATTCCCACACAATTTTCCCTTATAAATCCAGTGGAATCATCAAAAACACCAAAATCCAGTCCAAGCATAGTAAAAAATAGGTCTTGACAAAATTACAAGAAATTGGGAAAATTGGAGTTTCTTGATTCCATTCCATTGATCACCTTCTTTTCACCTTTAATCACTTATTTAACCTCTTAAACACCTATTGACTATGATTAATGGAAATTTGGGCAGCATAACCCCTTAGGGTTTGGACTTCCCAAAATTTCAATATCAATCAAAACAACCACAAATCAACAACAACACCAATATCCACCAACAACAAGCCTAAATCAACAAGGGAATCAAGGTTTTGGTTCTCCCTCTTCCTTTCCTCTTGATTTCTTCTTTCTCCCTCTAAAAACCATGGTTCTCCCTCTTCCTTTCCTCTTGATTTTGCCTTGCTACAAGTAAGATTCATGAAAGAATAGGGATTACAAGAGGTCCTACATAAATTGGAAGCCAAGAACACTTGAATTTTTACAAACTCACCTTTATTTTGCCTTCTTGAGCTCTCTTATCTTTCTTTGTTCTTCAAGCTCTTTCTCTCTCTTTCTCTCTTGTGTTGGATGAAAGTGAAGGCTAATGAAGAGGATAAGAAGCTTTTAAAATATCAAACTCCACCTCCTTAAAATATAATATTTTTTGCCTTTATAGCAAATATTGTTTGATCAAGTTTTATCCCCTTTTCTCTCTCTCAAATTGACTTCCAAGGCTGCAAAAAGAGACCAAATAAATCTCTTAATTTGACTTCATTTACCTCTTGAAATTTCCACGTAAGAGCTCGTTAATTACCGTCATACTTTTGACTTTTCAAACCTTCACCTTTTTGCTTGGTTTAAATACTTCAACTTGGCATTTAGAATTCATTTATTAATTCCCTTTGCTTCTTGATCAAAAGTGATGAAGTGAAGGACCCAAAATAACCAAATAGGCTTCCTCAATTATCACAATTTTATCTCTTCAATTGCCCACCATTTTTTACTTTTCAACTCTAATTTTACTTGGCCACAATTTATTCCAACTCTCATTTATGTTTCTCAAACATTTAATTCCCTTCTTGATCTCCTTTTAACCATCCAACATCATGAGAAAAAGGGAAAAATATGGGCTTTGAATTGAATTTAGCCAAATAACTATTTTACCCATACATTTTTGCCATTTTCGCACTTGCTAGAAATCTAGCAAAATTTTCATCAGACTTTAAAAATTCATATCTTATTGTACAGAAGTCAAATTGGTATGGTTCTAAAGGCTATGTGACCCTTATTAAGTCTATTTTTAAGGAAAAAAAATAGAGCATTTAGCCAACTAAAATCTCATAATTCCTAGAATTTCTATTTTTTGACATTGTCATAGAAACTTGCAAGTTTCACTGGCCTAATTTCAAAAATTCATAACTCTTTGTGTATAAGTCTAAATGACTTAGACAACCAATTAAATTAAAGCTTGATAAGTATACTTTTATTCTAAAAAATTTCATAGGCACTGGACATCATTTGCCTATTTAAAAATGTCTCACAGCAAGACTACCAACAGGAAAACATACTGGCAGCAAATCTTAATTTTTACAATTTGCGTTCCAATGATCCAGAATTTATAACCAGAGTTATTCCCACCCATTTTTGTAGATAGAACACAATAGAACCATAATTCACTATTTAATTCACCATTTATTCTATTCCATGCCATAGAGTGTAAGGAATTTTGGTTAATAAAATTTGGGATATTATAATAAATATTTTATATATGATCTTTTTAGATTGGTTGTACTGAAATCCAGTCTAAAAAATATATTATATATGATCTTTTCAGACTGGTTGTACTGAAATCTGGTCTAAATATTATCTTTTAGACCTACTGTTAAGGGAACTGGTCTCATAAATTCTTTATAATTACAAAACTGCCATCATTCATACTTTTTAGACCTTATCCTCTATAACCAGCCTAAATGTGCTAGTCTTAAACTCCTTTTTTGTACTAGTGTTTGTTCCCATAAAATGATAAATAATAATGTGCTTATTAGAATAGTCAAAATTATATAACATTAATATAATACAGGTATATATGATTCCATCAAATATAAAAAACATACTTCATCTGGTCTATAATATAGGACACTTTAACTAATTCACAAAAAAAATGAAACGACAGTTAACTGCTTGATATGTTTTAAATTGAAAATGTGTTTGAAAATTTAATGAGTGGATAAACTGGAAATGAATATTAACTAGAGAGATAGAACTAGAAAATAAGCATTTATTATCTTGCAAGTAACTGATATTTTGGACCAAGCCATTTTTTAGAAGCGCCCTATATTATGGAGCAAAGGGAGTATTATACGTTTTAAACCGAAATTAGAGCCTTCCTATTGAGATTTGCAGAAGCTATTAAATGTTTTATAAACCATAGTTAACATCAAAATCAGGTTACTAGATGGAAGTAAGTGGGAACACTATAACTTGTTGGCAAAAAAAGAAGTGGATCATGAAAGAGGCAAGCTTCACACAAGAAGGAGTGAATTAGGTAATGTGATAAATTTTTCAGTTGATGCGGTGATATGACAATAACTGTAGATAGACTATAGTTGATAAGATTAGCACACAGAGAGTTATACTGGTTTGGCCCAAAATCCAGGCCTACGTCCAGTCCTCCAAGATCAAGACCTACTGAGATTTTTACTATACTTCCACAAGATTCAATGGGCTCTCGGAACGCCGTAAAACAACAATCGTCCTTAAATGGACTACGAGTAGAAATATTCTAACACTTAGAAATTTCTCTCCCCCTTACGACAATCTTACATGCAGAAAAAAAAACCTATGACCTTTCTCTCTTGCTTACGTATACAAGTCTTATGAGCAGCAATGTTCTCTCATGCTTACACCACTGTAAGTCTAACGAGCAGCAACGTTCTCTACTGCTTGTACATTGTAAGTCTTATGAGCAGAAAGTCCTACTAGGAATTCTCTCAACTACTTTCTCGTAAGGATATCAACCCTCTCAAGGTCCCTGTATCTTGAGATCAAATGAAAATAGAATTTGAAGTGTATACAAACTCTCTCACAAAGAAAATATAATAAACACTGAAGTACAATAAGAATATAGAGAAAATGTGAATAACAGAGACTCGTGAATTTTCTTGAGTGAATTATTGTTCTTAGTTCTTCTTGATGGACTCTGAAGCTCTGCATTTATAGTCAGTTGATTTTGCCTGCTGAATAATAATCATTTTGAGGTGGAGCATTTTACTGTGGAACAGCATGCGTACATTTGAAATCTTTAAACGAGATATCGTGGTAGGTACGTGTTTGGTTGGTCATAATGATTCTGTATGTCGTTGTTTGACTTCCTCTATGCCTTTCTAATTTAAACGATCAAACTCCTATTTCACACTTGTAATATATGTTAAATGATATTAAATAATAATAACAGGTGAAAATAGAATGAATAAATAATATTAAACCATATTCGGATTGATCGATGTAAGTCAGTTGCATTTTGGCTTCTGACAGAGGATCACTCGAGTGCACTGAGGCCTCACTCGAGTGCATCTTCATATATGCTCTTCTGCTTCTGCTTTTGTGTTACACTTCCACGTAATTTTGAGATAGTGTATTTTCACACTTGCGAGTAATGTGGGTCCTCACTCGAGTACAGATCCACTCACTTGAGTGCACTTGTATTTTGTACTATGAACCCATGTCTTTGGATAACACTCACACCCCATTTTATCAAGAATGTGATTTTGTACTTGCAGGTGATGTGGGACCTCACTCGAGTACACGGATCCTCACTCGAGTGAACAGTATATTCTTGTCCAAGATACTCTTTCAATTCAACACTTGCATCAGGAATGGAGAGAGTTAAATTTCTCACTCGCAAGTACTGAGGTATCGCTCGGGTACTAGTACTCTCCACTTGAGCCCACTTTCTCTTCCATGCACATGCTGACTCTCACGCAAACACTTCATGTTCCTCACTCGTTTGGACTCAAGTGCAGTTTCACTTTGAGTTTACCTTACTCTCTGGTAAACACTTCCTGTACCACACTTGCAAGGACTCAGGTGGCCTTGAGGCTATCACTCGAGTAGTGAGTCTGTGCTCAAGTGAGGTAATGATATCCTGTCTCTAGCTTTACCCTATGTCAACCACTTGCACGAGTATGCCTTCATGCTCGAGTACAGATCTTATCTCACTCGAGTGATGTGTCCATCACTCGAGTTGTCCTGGTATTTTCAGCTAGAGTCTGCTTCTGTCAAACACTTTCGGTTCAACACTCTCTTGTGCTTGAGTGCAAAAGTACTTAATGCTTGAGTGCTAGATCCATCACTTGAGTGCATAAGTTAAAATCACAGCAATGACCTCTAAACTTAGTAATATGCATTTGGTAATTTTTTTAAGCATTGTCTAAACTTGCAAAATATAAGTTTCTTACAATGATCTTTTGTTGTCATCAAAACTTGGAATCTAACATTCTCCCACTTTTTGATGATGACAAAACCTTTGTGATGGATTTTAAAAACTTGATTGAAGTGAAAATTTCTTAAAACACTTTCAAAGTTTCCAAATGCATATTCACCAAAGTTTAGACTCATTTTTCAAATTTTTTGCACTTAATCTCATAGGTTTCTTGCAATATTTCCAATGGACACTTAAAGCCAAGATAAGTCATAGTACCGTACTTATTTGAACAGAAAACTTAGAAAATCATGAAAATGACCATATATTGATTAATGAACTTGCAGAGCATAATGGTAAGTTCAACATCTACCTATGAAAATTCAAATACATCCAAATAAACCAGAAAATTTCAAATACATAAAAACCTACCCCAATACAAATAAACTACCCAATACTCTCCCTTAAACCAAAATACTCCCATATCAAACCAGAATAGCTCAAAACCATCACATATCCTTCTTCCCTGTTTTGTCATCAGTAGAAGGGGGCTGAGGGAAAGTAAGATCAAATGGTGGGGTATACATCACCATGATGATGGATGGGTCAAATGGCTCAGGTACAAAAGGTAGAGATGATGGCTGATGAGTAGTGGCTGCAGGTGTTAAGGATGATGGCCGGTCATAAGTGTAACTCCCTTCACGATTAAGGCCGAGATTAGTTCGTAAACTGTAATTAATGTGAAATTAGATACCGTAATAGATTTTGGGACTTAAACAAATTCAATCTTCCCAAAATCATGGCTTACAAAAATTTTTACAACATTTGTTCATGACGGTCTCATATTCACATTTCAATACTAATGGCCTGTACAAGTTGATTTCATTAACAAATATCAGAGTATAAACAATTTCCCGACACACTCAGGTTCCATTCATTAAGTAAGGGATTTACAAAGGCACAAAGCCCACAATTCATTACCCTTAACTTGGGGATTACACAAAACTAGACTACAATCCCATTATATACAATTGTTTCCCAAAAGCATCCAAATGATGTACATGATAACCAATAAAACCAAAATATACTTCTAAACCGAAGCACTATCCGCTCTTCGTCGCCCGTTTGCCTTTCGATCCTTCTGCCCTGTCTAAAATATGGTTTTTGGGAGAGTGAGATTCTAAGGAATCCCCGTAGTAACAAATCAATCATATAATGTACAATAATAGTGCATATAAGCAAATCATAAACCACAACAAGCAACTACAACGGCAATTACAACGGCAATCATTAGTATGACACATGTCATCCCTTACGATTGCTCACGCTGAATTGCTCACGTTGCATTGCACCACAGCAATCCACACAATACATTTCACCACAGCTGGGATTCATATAATGCATTTCATACACAAGCCATACAGGCAAGATACACATAGCCCACGGCTGGATTCATAAACACCGCCCCACGGGTCGGATTAACAAATATCCATGTCGATTACGATGGCAGTTCAACGGCCGACCTAGAGATGACCACTATCAATCCCTACACGGCTCACGCTGACCTGCTCACGCCGTAATGGACCATGGCACACATTTCACAAATTCAACGATAAGTTATGCATGCCAAAACATCATACAGGATATGAGAGAAAAGTCACTACCTTGATCCTTCCGGACGTGTCCTAGCGCCGGTCTCTCCCAAGGAAGGCAAATGTCAAATCCTATATTCATAATTAGGGGTGAAGAGTTATATTCTATTCCAAGACTTAATTAACTTGAAACACTTAGTTTTGGTTATCATAATTGACTCTTAAGAGGCCCCAAATGCCTCTAATAAAAGCCCTAAAAGGTTGGGAAACAATAGGTTAAAGATCCCCTTTCGATAACACAAAGTGCCAAAACATAGGGTTGGGCCGCGGCCCACCATTCCTTGGGCTGCGGCCCAAACATGGTCAGAAGGTCTTGGGCTGCAGCCCGCCACTCATGGGCCGCGGCCCAAAACAGGCCAGAAAGGTTTGGGCCGCGGCCAGCCACTCTTGGGCCGCGGCCCAGAAATTTCCTAACTCTGGGCTGAACTTCGAAAAACCATAACTAATTCTAAAAAAATCGAAACGAGGTGACTCCAAAGCCAAATAAAAGGTATATGAGTCCTCTTTCAAGGAAAAATATAGCCCCTCACTAGAAATCACTACACAAATACAGAATCACCAAAAACTACACACTACTCCAAAATAGAGTTCTGTTTTCATCCCAAACTTTGGACAACCATATCTCACAAAATACTAAACTAAATGACACAAAATATATGTCCATTTTGAAGCTTGGGATGTGAAATTTATGAATGGAAAGCTTCACAATTTTCCAATACCATTTGGTCACTCAAAATGCTCGTGTAAGCTGACAGCAAAAAACAGAGCTTAACCAAAACAAATTTTCCAACTTTTCCCAAGTGATCCAAATGAATCCCAAAATCAACAACCAAGCTTATTCCCACACAAAATCACTCAAGGAATCCAATGGAATTGTCAAAATCACCAAAATCCTATTCCATTATCATGCTTTGGTTTTGGGTAACATTAAACACTAAACTTCCAAAATCTCCAAACTTAACAATTTCAAACCCAATCAATTCTATCTATCCAAAATGCATTCCAAACATACAAATTCCATATCAAACACATACCAAACTCCCAATGGCCCTCATTTTCGAAAATGAGCCAAAATTCCAGAAAATTCAAACTATTTCAAATGGTATGAAACTTAGATAGATAGATAAGTCTCACTCACCTTATCAACTTCTCCAAAGAGAGTTCTTGATTCACCACTTCTCAAATTTTTGTGTGGCCACAAACCACAACCAATGGACAAGCTACAACCATAGAAACGTAGCTCTTAACTCAAGGATCAACTTTAATGAAGGGAGTTTGAGCAATAAAGGTCATTAAGAGGGTCAAATGACTCACCTTTTGCACAAGCTTCTTCTTCTTCTTCTGCAGAAATGGAGGACGCAAGAGAGAGGGAAAAATGAGAGAGAGAAGGAGGTTGAAGATGAAATATGACTCCTTATCCCCATGCCTTCTATGTCAGCGAAAATGAGAGGGAAGGAGAGAGAAGAAATGATTTCTTAATGCCATATTTGACTTTCTTACATCCTCTCTCACCCAACCAATTTGCCATGTGACAGAATTTCATTGGCTCTCACTCACTAAATCCCCAATTAGCTTCTCTAATCCATCCATTAGCCATATTAATCACACATCTCATTTTTCATTAGTTAGTAATTAGTTTCTCCCTTAATTACCAACTCATGCCCAATAATTCCATTCTTCCAATTTTTCCATAATTATGACATATTAATTAATATTGCCATAAAACACATAATAATTCCAATTAATTTCATAATTATCCACAATAATCATGATTATCCCTTAATCAAAAATTGGGATATTACAATAAGTGACCTCAACCTAGGAATAAGGGTCAGTGAAAAGAACATGTGTCTGAGGCTGGGAAGGTGAAGTTGTAGTAGGAGTAGACTCTGGTCGTACCTCAATAGAAGCAATTGGAAGATGAGTATGCAAGTGGATCTCCATATCAGATATTCTTCGGAACTAATCTTCTTGTGCCTTGAACATCATGTCAAATTTACATTACCTTTGTTCACCAATCTTGAAACTTGAGTTTCCAGCTTGTCTACCAATTTTTTCAAATTTGCTCAATAATTCCTTTTTCAAGCATGTCACTGCTTGATTGACCACCTAGACCATATAGCTTGGTAGAGAAGCATTTAGAAAAAATGGAGGTAGAATTGGGCTAGGTGCAGAAGACTGAGCCTCATCTCCTCTTGATGGAGTGGCTTCAGTTCCTTAACATTAAAGCATTCTAGAGGATTTATGACTTGTTCTTCCTTTAGAGCTTGTGAAGTAGAAGATACTCCTGAAGCAACTGCACTAGTCTAGCCAACATGATGAGAGCCCAAGCCACCGACTTGGGAGGCAATCTTGCCAACCAAGGCATCAAGCTCAAACTTTTTTATTGCTTATCTGAGCTACATATTGAATGAGTCATTAGAGGAAGAAGATTGATGTGGTTGTTCTGTGTCCTTCTTCTTTCCTCTTCCTTTGACTTCTTTGGTTTGAGACTGAGTGACAACCGGTTCTTTGAAAACCACTCCCTTCGTTTCTTTTACGGAGGTTGATCCTTCTTAGCCATCTTAGGCTTAGGATGAAGCTTCTTTTTTGGAGTTCTTTTCTTGGTGGTCTTGGGCTTTGGAGGAGGTGTAGGATTAGAGGATAGTAAAGGAGTTGGAGATAGTGATGAATAAGTTGCCATTGGAGAGTCTGAAGCACTGGCAATGGAATGAGTAGGTGAAGGCGTTGAGATTTTTGGGAAACTTGAGGAAGCTTTGTCATAGCCATGATTCATAAATGAATAGAAGAATAGCAGAATTTGGGAAATTTTGTGAATATTCTTCGGTTAGGGCAAGAAAAAGAAAATTGATGAAAAATCTAACCTTTCAGTGAAGATTGAAGAGTTGTAACTGAAATTTGAATAGACTTGAGGAGTTTAATCGGTGGGAGATTATTGAAAATGAAGAAGTGTGGCTGTCGAGTGAAGAGACGCTTTGTGTAAGAAGAAGAAGTACGGCGGTCTGAGCTATCATGTAGCTGATTAAGTTGCAACACTCGAGCGACAAGCCTAGTGCTCAAGAGTTGTTCATATAGTGCTCGAGTGACACAATTTGGTGCTCGAGTGACATTTAAAGAAATCTCATATAGCATGTAAAAGCGTACCTAATTTAAGTATATCTTGTTATATAGTTCATCTTTGTACTCAAATCCTCTAAGATCATTTGAGTAACAATACTTTGGACTAGTATTTTCATATATCTTTCTCTTCTGCTCGAGTGCTCTTAATTCACTTCAGGTGTATTCATACCGTGCTCGAGTGATGTTCTTCCCTCACTTGAGTGAGGTCTAACACCTTTGGTATGCTCAAGTGAGTTTCAAAAGTTCTTACATACTCTGTTAATCCATGTTTTATATAGCTAGAAGCATAGTATATGATATAGTTCCACACTCGAGAATCCACCTCTGACTCAAGTGATAAGATGCCTTGTACTCGAGTGACAGTCCTGCAAAAACATTTTCTATATACTCCGTTGCTTAAGTCAATATGATTATCATCAAAACTCATATTAAACATAGTAATTAACAATAAAAACTTACAACTCATTAGGATTAACCATTCCCGATTCTCTTCAAATATATAAGAATTGATCTTTAGCTATTGGCTTTGTGAATATAGCAGCAAGTTGAAGATATGTCAGTATCAATTCTACTTTGACATCCTTCTTTTACACGTGATCTCGAATGAAATTATGTCGGATATCTATGTGCTTGGTTCTTGAATGTTGCACAGGATTATTGGCCAAACTAATGGTGCTAGTGTTGTCACAGTAAATTGGTATCTCCTTTAAGTATATCCCCAAATCTTGAAGTTGTTGCTTTAACCATAGTACTTGAGAACAACAGCTTGCTGCAGCTATATATTCAGCTTCAGTGGAAGATAATGACACTGTGTTACGCTCCTTGCTGAACCATGATACCAGAGAGCCTCTAAGGAATTGACATTATCCACTGGTACTTTTTCTGTCAGTATTATATCCTCCATGGTCTGAATCTGAATAGGCCATCAAATATTCGTTTCCTCTCTTTGGATACCATAGGCCAAGTTCTGCACTGTCTCCTAGGTATTTGAAGATTCTTTTTATAGTCTCTGCATGTGATACCCTAGGAGCAGATTGATACCTTGTGCACATTCCAACATTGAATTGTATATCAGGCCTACTTGTTGTTAGATAGAGTAATGAACCAATCATTCCTCTAAATTTAGTGATGTTAAAGTCAGGGCCTTTTACATCAGCATCCAACAGTGTTTAGAGCTCAATGGAGTATCAGCTCCATTAGCATTGTCTATTCCATACTTCCTCAACAACTCTTTCAAATATTTTTTTGAGATACAAATATCCCATTCTTCCTTTGCTTGATTTGAAGTCCAAGAAAGAAGTTTAATTCTCCTATCATGGACATTTCAAACTCTCCCTACAAAATCTTGGAAAATTCTTGACAAAGAGATTCGTTAGTAGTACCGAAAATAATATCATCAACATAAATTTAAACAATTGGAAGATTGTTTTTGTTATGTTTGATGAAAAGAGTTGTATCTACTTTTCCTCTGACAAAGTTTTGATCAAGAAGAAATATACTTAGCCTTTCATACCAAGCTCTGGGTACCTGTTTTAAACCATACAAAGCTTTCTTAAGTCTGAAAACATGATCAGGTTTTGTTTCATCTTTAAAACCAGGAGGTTGTTCTACATATACTTCCTGCATAATATAACCATTTAGAAAAGCACTTTTCACATCCATTTGATAACATTTAAAACCTTTAATGCAAGTAAAGGCTAAGAGTACTCGTATTGCATCCAATCTTGCCACTGGAGCATATGTTTCCTAATAATCAATACCTTCTTCTTGATTATAGCCTTTGGCAACTTATCTTGCTTTGTTTATCACCATGATTGCTGATTCATCAAGTTTGTTTTTGAAAACCCATTTGGTTCCTATAACCGAGTGATCTTTAGGTCAAGGTACCAAATCCCAAACTTCATTTCTTAAGAATTGATTTAATTCTTCTTGTATAGCAATCACCCAATTATTGTTAGATAAAGCTTCTTCAATATTAGAAGGTTCAATCTTAGAAATAAAAGCAAAGAAATTTACCTCATTAAGAATTCTATTTCTGGTTTTGACACATTCATGAATATCTCCAATCACTTGATCAACTGGATGATCTTTAATATGTCTCCATGCTTTTGGTTGAGCATGAACATCGACATCTTATTTATTTTGAAAGTCATTTGTTTCAAGATCATTCTTATTTGAAAGAGTTTTTTTTTTCTTTATCAAATCCATTTCTTCTTCATCAAAATACTTTATCTAATAATCAAGTTCATTAAACACAACATGAATGGATTCTTCAACAGTACATGTTCTTTTATTAAAAACTCTATATGCTTTACTTCTCTTAGAATATCCTAAAAATAAACCTTCATCAGACTTTGAATCAAATTTTCCCAAGTTTTCTTTACCATTGTTGTGAATGAAGCACTTGCATCCGAAGATGTGTAGATGAGCAAGATTTGGCTTTCTTCCTTTGTAGAGTTCATATGGTGTCTTTCCAAGTGACTTGCGAATATATACTCGATTTGAAATATAGCATGCGGTACTCATTGCATCTGCCCATAATACTTGTGACATTTCTTTTTTATTGAGTATTTCCCTTGCCATTTCTGTGTAGACTTTATTCTTCCTTTCTACTACTCTATTCTACTGAGGCGTTCTAGGTGCAGAGAAGTTATGATCTATTCCCTCGTTGTTGTAGAAATCTTCAAAGAGTTCATTATCAAATTCTCCTACATGGTCTGTCTTGATAAAGACAATAGAAATACCTTTCTCATTTTGGACCTTCTTAGCAAACATAATAAATTCAACAAACATTTCATCTTTTAAAGTAATAAATATAGTTCATGTAAATCTTGTAAAATCATCAACAATTACTAAAGTATATAGATTTCCTCCAAAACTTTTTACTCTTTCTGGACCTACCAAATCCATATGAAGTAATTGTAAAGGCTTGGAAGTGGAAATCTCATACTTTGTTTTGAATGAAGATTTAGTTTGTTTGCCTTTTTGACATGCCTCACAAATCATGTCATCTTTGAATTTAAGTTTAGGAAGACCAATAACTAAATCTTTTCTAATCATTTTGTCGAGTTGGTTCATATTAACATGAGCCAGACGCTTATGCCATAACCAACTCTCCTGTGATTTGGTAAGAAAACAATTTTCAAAAGAATTTGAATTTAAATCAATAGTCTAATAGTTACCACCCTTTGAGCTCGGATCTTTGCCTTGTTGGATTCTTTGTTAAGCGGTAGATCCTTCTTATTTACTATCGAGCATTCTTCTGAATCAAAGATCACCCAGTTATCTCTGTCAGTGCTTTGACTCACACTCAAGAGGTTGTGGAATAATCCTTCAACATAATATACATTATTGATTTGAACACCATCGAATTTTCCTACTGCACTAATTCCAGCAATACGTCCAGATTGGTTTCCTCTAAAAGTTACCTTTCTCCTTCTCTAGTTTCTAGCATGGTGAACTAATTTCTATCACCAGTCATGTGTCTCGAGCATCCACTATCAATGTACTACTTGTTTGCTGGTGATGCTTTGAGACATACCTAGAGTAATGTGATCAAGTTTTAGGTACCCACACTTTCTTGGATCCTTTTTTGATAGTATGCATTATCTTTAATACATGCGTCCCTTTCAAAACCCATTTGTACATACCAATGACCTGTCCCTTTTTAAAATAACATGATGCAGTATAATGTCCTTTCCTATTACAATAACTACATGATGCAAATGGATTTTATGTATGCACAGAATTCTTAAAATATTTGAGATAAGTTCTACTGCCATTTTTCTTATTTCCTCTATTTTTATCCTAATCAGCTTTATATCCAATTCCAGATTTATGAAAGGAAACTTTTTTAGATTTTAGAATAACTTTAAGAGTTTCACTTCCTTTAGTAAATCTTTCCATAGTTTTTGATAAATCACTTATTTTCTTATCTTTTTCTTCACATAATCCACATGATGATATAATAGTATTTTCTAACTCTTTTAATTTTTTCTTATAACTAACCATTTCTTTAGCTACCTTGATAAATTCAGTATGCAATGCATTATATTCAAATAACAACTCATCATAATTAGGTTCAGAGTCACTTGCCTCAAAATCCGATTCTTCTTCTTTGGCTACCAAGCATAGATTTGCAACTTCATCGTTGTCGCTTTCTTCATCCAACGAGCTATCACCCCATATAGATGATATATATGCTTTCTTCTTTTACTTCTTCTTGTCTTTGTTTTTGAAGCATTCAGATTTGATGTGTCTAGGATTTCCATATTCATAGCATACTATATGTTGCTCCTTGTTTTCTTTCTTGCTTGGTCTACCTTGATAATTCTTGAAATTCTTTTAGCCTCTTCTATAAAACTTCTTGAATTTCCTTATGATCATTCCCATATCATCATCATCAGGGACATCTTCATTTTTTGAAGACTCATCTTCTTTGATAGCTTTAAGTGCAACTCCTCTTTTCTTTTTATCATCGAACTCTTCTAGTTCCTTCTTGAACCTTAACTTTCCTTTATACTCTGAAAGGCTACGAAAGAAAGTAGCTACAAATCTCATTGACTCTCTTTTAGCTTCTTCGATAGCTATTACCTTTGCTTCCCATTCTTTCCTAAGAATGTTAAGGATCTTTCTTACCTGGGAATTTTGATCAAATGTTTTCCCAAGTGCTAATAGTTAATTAACAAGATGAGTATATCTGAGTTTGAATTATGAGATCCTTTCTCCAGGTTTCGTACGAAATAGATCATACTCTGTAATTAGAGTATTGACTCTATTTTCTTTGATTCCGGATGTACCTTTATGAGTGATCTCAAGAGCATCCTATATATCTTTGGTTGTTGGTAGTGTACAGATTCAGAAATATTCATTTTGACTGAGGGCACTCTGTATCATTAAAATAGCTTTACTATTTAACATTACTAACCTCTCATCATCTTCGTCAAACTCCTCTGGGCTCTTTTTAATGACTCTATCTTCGATTTTCTTCATTGGAACATAGTCACCATCTTGTATCACATTCCATAGACCGTATTCATTAGCCATCACGAACACTCTGAACTTAGCTTTCCGGAACAAAAATTGTTCTCCAGCAAAACCAAGAGGTCTAGTGATAGAAGCTCTATTTGGAATGATGCTCTCACCCATTGTTGCTATTTACCAGATCCTTCTCGAGCAAAACTAGGACTTCCTCTGTGCCTTTTTAATTTAAACGATCAAACTCCTATTTCACACTTGTAATATATGTTAAATGATATTAAATAATAATAACAGGTGAAAATAGAATGAATGACTAAATAATATTAAACCATATTCGGATTGATTGCTGTAAGTTAATTACGTTTTGGCTTCTGACAGAGGATCACTCGAGTGCACTGAGTCCTCACTCGAGTGCATCTTCATATATGCTCTTCTGCTTCTGCTTTTGTGTTGCACTTCCACATAATTTTGAGAGAGTGCATTTTCACACTTCTGAGTGATGTGGGTCTACAGATCCACTCACTCGAGTGCACTTGTATTTTGTACTATGAACCCATGTCTCTGGATAACACTCGCACCTTATTTTATCAAGATTGTGATTTTGCACTTGCAGGTGATGTGGGGCCTCACTCGAGTACACGGATCCTTACTCGAGTGAACAGTATATTCTTGTCCAAGATACTCTTTCAATTCAGCACTTGCATCAGGAATGGAGAGAGTTAAATTTCTCACTCGCAAGTACTGAGGTATCACTCGGGTGCAAGTACTCTCCACTCGGACACACTTTCTCTTCCATGCACATGCTTACTCTCATGCAAACACTTCCTGTTCCTTACTCACTTAGACTCGAGTGCAATTTTACTTTGAGTTTACCTTGCTCTCGGGTAAACACTTCCTGTACCATACTTACAAGCGCCGGGTGGCCTTAAGGCTATCACTCGAGTAGTGAGTCTGTGCTCGAGTGAGGTGATGATATCCTGTCTCTGACTTTGCTCTCTGTCAAACACTTGCACGAGTGTGCCTTCATGCTCGAGTACATATTTTATCTCACTCGAGTGATGTGTCCATCACTCGAGTTGTCCTGGTATTTTCAGCTAGAGTCTGCTTCTGTCAAATACTTTCTGTTCAACACTCTCTTGTGCTCGAGTGCAAAAGTGCTTAATGCTTGAGTGCTAGATCTATCACTCGAGTGCATAATTTAAAATCACAGCAATGACCTCTGAACTTAGTGATATACATTTGGTAATTTTTTTAAGCATTGTCTAAACTTGCAAAACATAAGTTTCTTACAATGATCTTTTATTATCATCAAAACTTGGAATCTAACATATCACTATAACTTGTGTTCCCATTCAATGTTTAACACTAGAAAATGCAAGTTGTTGAATTAATTAATTACTAATTGTTTATTCCTCAATGGAATTTTATAGGGAAAATTGTACCAAGGTCCCGAGCAATAGAAAATGTGACCAAATGATCCATTGAATTCTCAAATTTGCAATGAAGCCCGTAGGACATTTTTGCAATATATTCCAATTATCAAAAGTCATAAATACCCCTATTGAATATATAAAGAGAGGGTTCATAAACCCAATTCATCTTCTCTCTCCTCCTACACCTTCTTCTTCTTTGTGCCATAGCCCTAGGTATTGGTTATGACCTCAAGCAAGATAGACAAATCCAATAATGTAGGGTCCTCAGCTGGTTACCGGACTAGGGATGAGATGCACATGAAAATGGTAGAAGGCATAAAGACTTAAAGAACATTGTCGAAGCCATTAAAGTAAACTTCGAGAAGATAGCGATGGCAAGAGATAAGATATCGAAGTTTCACGATATAAGCAAAGCAAAACTTGATCGGAGTTTCAAGCGACTGAGGAAATTTTCAAATGTTGCTGGAAATTTTCAAATTTGGACTATTTAGTATACTTCCTTCACTTTGAATTCAAGTATTTTTTACACAAATTTTGCCTCAATTTTCTGGGATTTGCTTAGCTGCTTGAATTTTTACACTAATCTATTGGATTCACATTATGTTGTTATTATTCATCCCACGTTTAACAAATGAGGGTTCTGATTTATAGAAATTGTGTATCATTCAAGCAATATTTTGAGCTGTGTTTATGCTGTGTTTTTAGCTATATTGCGCTCTGTTTATGCATTAAAAGCGAAAATTAATGAATATGGTGTGAAAGTTTTGTACTTGTAACTCCTGGTGTGGGAAGTCAAAATGAATTGTTAATAGGGGCAACGATAGTTGTTAAAATAGGAGGTAAAGTTGGCATTGACAACTATATTATGTAGGTTAACAATGGTGATGGCTAGTACATCTGGAAAAAACCTCCTACATTTATTTCACATAGAGAATGATTTATAATTAGTAGAGCTATTGATATAACATATGTTGGCAGTGAGATTAAAAACCATTAAGAAATACACAAGTTATGAATAGTTCAAAACAATGATATTATCGATTGTGGGAAAAGAAAGTAACAAAGTTGTTATGAAGCTCACATTGATATTTGATACAATTACATTTGTGGATCTCCTTGATGATGAAGTGCCTTATAGATGCATTTGAAGATGTAAATAAAAGTTGGATATAAATTTGTACTTTAATGTAAATGCAGTTGTTAATGGATGGACAAGAACTTGTCAAAATAGGCATATGAACTTGTCAATGAACACCTAAACTTATTAGTGTAACCCTATACTTGTTAGTATATATTTAGATATGTTTACATAATGTGGTCAAAATGATATCGGGTTAGGAACAAGTTATAATTAATATTAGTGTGACATATTTATAATTTGGATATACTATTTGGATAAATAAAAGAGTTGCCATAGCCAGTTGCCTCACTTGTCAATGTAGGCACATAGACTTGTCAATGGACGCCCATCGACTTGTTAGTGCAATCCCATACACTTGTTTATATAGCATAATTCAGTTTATAAACTACCTTTGTTATAATAATTTCATATTAATTATGTGGACATATTTTTTGAACAAACAAAAAGTTGCATAGTACAAAAAATCGAACCGTGAACCGGTCAGGAACCGGTTAAAACCAGTGGTTCACTGGTTGGACCGATTTCCTTTTTATCACTGGTTGGACCGGTTTCCTTTTTATTTTTATTTTTTTTTCAACTATTATCTCGCGCTATTTTTTAGGGAAAAATGAAAGATAGAAGACCAAGTTGAAGAAAAAAGTAGGTAAAGAAAGAATAAATCTAAAAAGAAGATGATGATGATGAAAAAACCTATTTAAAAGGATATAACAATTATAGGAAAGGAGATATCATTGCATAAGTATAGGAATCATAACTAATACTAATAGATTTTAAGCATTTTTTGTAAAGATCTTCATTTTTATCTATAGAAGTTTAAACATATATTAATATATATATATATATATATATATATATATATATATATATATTATCACTAATAAATTATAATATTTTAATATGACCGGTTTGATCACCGGTTAGACCCCGGTTGATCCATTAACCCTTGAACTTGTGTCGTGACTGATTCATTGTCCGGTCCGGTTTTTTGTTCCTTGAAAAGTTGCCACTACCAGCTACCTCACTTGTAAATGTAGGCACATAGATTTATCAATGGACGCCTATCGACTTGTCAATGCAATCCCATGCACTTTTTTATATAGCAGAATTCAGTTTATAAGCTACCTTTGTTATTATAATTTCATATTGATTATATGAAAATATTATTTGGACAAAAAAAAGAGTTGTTAGTATTAGTTGTCTAACTTGTCAATGTAAGTATATGGACTTATCAATGGATGCCCATGAACTTGTCAATAGGCGCCTTCACACTTGTGCATATATCTTCATGTTAACATAATATGGACATATTCTAATGATAACCTTAAGTTTACAAATGCTTTGAGAACAATGCCCAATCATGTACAAAAATTACAAATAAGCTTAATTAACCTTAATATCAAGTTAATACAATAAGTCACTAATATCAAGTAAATTTAAGTTACAAAATACATTTCATGAATGCATCCTACAAATCCTAGTTACAATTGAACTTGTTTGTTTATTTTGTCCTCTTCCTTTGACTCCACCTTTGCACCAAAGACATCTCTTTGTCACTATATATGTTGTTCAGATGAGTCATAAGCCACCACAAAAAATTCTGAAGAAGTATTTGTGTCACTGTTTCCACTACTCAAATTATCGTGACATAAAGTGGAACATTTACACTATAACCATATCATGTTAAACATATACTTTTGCCTATATCACTTCATTATGAAATTTTCTTCTACATTGCTACTTTGGCAGAAATTACGAGAAAATATGAGCAAAATCAATTCCATAGCATACAAAACTGGATTAAATTCTTCAACTAAGAATATAACAACAACAAGGCTTGTTCCTCTTTCATTGACATAGAAGGTTCAAAATGATATGCAGATAATGCTTCCATGACATATATTTATTTCAACTAGAGTTCAAGTTCATTCTTTTAGTGCAAGCGTTTCACCTACGAAGGGGTAAATTGGGTTATTAAAAAAATTTTAAACTAACGATGACAATTATCATAAATTAAATCAGAGTTTAAAGTTAGAAGAACATCACCGAAGTGTACACCTGAGATTTATACTAATTTGGTCATAATCTCTTTGACCTACGTCCAGTCCTTAGATTGCCTCTGAGATTTTCACTATAGCTTCCAAGATTTAGTAGGTTCTTGGCACCTCAGTACATTACAAGTTCCTTCACCAGATACTCGCACCCCCTTACACAATGCAAACCAATACTTGACTTAAGGTCCCTATACCTTAAGTAATCTCAATAAAGTGTATTGAGTTTTTGATGAATTTCTCCCTCAAAGAGTAAATGTATAATCACTGACGTATAAAATAGAAAGAGAATAATAATGAACGTAAAATAGAGCACCTAAAGCAGACTTGAATGATTTCACAATTTGGTAGTTGATCCACTTTGAATGCTTTGTATTTATAGTTGAAGTGAAATAAATGACCGTTGTGAGTATTTTATTTATTCGTTAGAGTACCGTTGCTTCCTCTGAACATTCTTTGTGCATGGTAAAGTAGCCGTTGGAGCAAAAAGAATATCTTCATTTAAATACTGCTCCCATTAAATGTTTCTGACATAAAATCACTTTTTCTTATGTTTACTTGATTTCTTCATTTTTAGCTGAGAAAGCTTTATACTCTAATAATCAATTATATGATCATTCAGTGATTTTTGGAAATTACAAAAAGATGCTCTATTTTTCTGGAAACCATCATTCAAGTGATCTTGACTTAGCAGTTTTAAAACATAAAAGATAATTGGATGAATCACTCAAGTGTTATACTAGTGATCCACAAATAATATTACTCGAGCGATCTACAATGGATCACTCGAGTGCTCTGCTAGTGATCCTACAAATTGCATCACTCAAGTGACCTACAAAGGATCACTGAGTGCTCTGCTAGTGATCCTATAAATTGCATCACTCAAGTGATCTGTAATGGATCACTTGATAGATAACTCGAGTGTTCTACTAGTGATCTTCAACTTGCTATATCACTCGAGTGTTATACTAGAGATCTTAGAAATGGGTTCACTCAATTGGTCACTTGAGTGATCTGACCTTAGAAAAATTTCAACAAAGATCACTTTTAAAATCACTCTAATACTGTATTAGTGATGCCTTTTATCTTATCACTCGAGTAGTCACTCGAGTAATCCAGAGTGACAACTCGAGTGACCACTCACTAATGCTTATCAAAACTTGACAAAAAGCATCACTGGAAAAGGGCACATTTTAACACTTTATCACTCAAATGGTCACTCAAGTAATGGCACTAGATGCCTCAAAAAAACTTACTTGATTGTTCAAAAACCTTTTGTTCATTATCAAAATCTTTTGTAATATCTTTTCAAACCTTTTGTTATTATCAAAACATGGGATCTAACATTCTCCCCCTTTTTAATGATGACAAAACTTGCTGGCTTTTGAAAGAAGCATTTTAAAAATGATTTGGCATATCAGATCATACTTGAATTTAAAAATGATAAGACCGCATACTTTAATACACAAGAACATGATATTATAACAACTTCAATTTCACATAAAAAGGTTAATATCATTTATAAACTACATAACTTTGCAACATGTATATACATTAGTAATCAAAACATAAATACATCAAAATATAACATAAATACTCCTAAAAACCCCATACACCTAAGCTATATCATTCATAAAAACGGTGTATACTCATCAAATCACTTTATGGTCCCTTTACCCCTTTTTGGCATCATCAAAAAAGGTAGACTAAGCAGGAGAGTTAGGGCTAGAGCTGGGTGATGAAGGATCAATGGCGATAATAGGTGTGGCAGGAATAGGAGAGGATACATCATCATGTGTATCACCCCCTCAAACAGCAAAAGTAGGTGGATCATGTGAAGATGAAATCGGCTATGGAAGGTGAAGGGCAAGGACCTGCACTGGATCCTATAGATCAAGAACATACAAGGGAGTGTGTTGAGATGGTGGTAGTAGGGTGAAAGAAAGGATGTAACCACTAATTCCTTGGTATCATCAAAATAAAGAGAGTGATGAGAAGGAGACTGAGGAAATGGCTCTGTGGCGATAGGTGAGGCTACTAGTATGGGTTCTGTAGTAGGCTGTACTGGAGGAGGTTCATCTAAAGTAATGTGAATCTATATAGAAGATGTGGGATCAACCATGGTGAACAAGATATTATTTGGTGAGGAATCAGAGACTGGAGCTGAGGCTAGTATAAATTTGGCAAGAATGGAGGACCTTCGTGTCAAAGCATCAACCTTATCATGAAGAGACTGTAGAAGGCTAGTGATGTCAATTGGTGCATTTGTCTGTGCTTCCTACTGAACTAACACTGCTTGATTGTGCTTGTTCATGTACTCAACCATTTCTCCCATCTCACTACTACGGAAGGGACTTTTAACGACCGGTTTTTGGGCCTTTAGACGACTGTTTTCAGGGGGTCGTCTATCTCAGTGTCGTTGAAAGTTCGAGAAAAGACGACCGTTAAAAAACAGTCGTTGTATCTTTTGGATACAACGACTGGTTTTAAGAAAACAGTCGTTGTATCATACAACGACTGTTTTCTTAAAACCAGTCGTTGTATCTGTTGGATACAACGACTGTTTTCTTAAAACCAGTCGTTGTATTTGTTGGATACAACGACTGTTTTATTAAAACCAGTCGTTGTATCCTTTTTTTTTTTTTTTTTTTAAAAAATCCCTACATCAACTCCCTCTACTCCCTCCACCATATGTGTCTACAAGTCCCCACGTCCTCCCATTCTCTCATGATTAACTCTCTAGCTTCCCCTAATAGTCATGGAAGTGAAATCACATATTAGTTTTTCTATGATGACATATAGCGCAATAACATCATTTCAATGTGCAGACTTCAACTTTCAAACTTTCAATGTAAATCATGACATGCATATGGGCAAAGAGATGATGACATGCTTCCATGAAAATCCCTATTTTTCATCATCATTTTCCATAGTGTTCTCTGAAAGCATAATGCCTTAACAAATTCAAAGTACTCATAAATAAGAAACTAGGAAAAGTATTCGAATATGCAAACTTCAAATAGCACTGTACAAAAGCACTGCACTACGTAAAAAAACCTCTACACATCATCACCCGGCCCCTCTATGTGTTGTAGAAGATGTCCCGACAACAGGTCTCGGATCAAATTAATGTCTTCGATTGTGTAGGGGTCCTTATCACCAAAAATCTGAGCGCAAAATGGAGAATATGTTAACATAAATAAATAAATTGAATGAAATAAATAACAATTGAATCACATGAAAAGAACTAAAATTCAATTGAGAATCAATAAATGATCACCTGTTCAAAATTTGTAGTAAGGCCAGAGAAAATGATGTTATACATATATAGTATAACATAGAAGCCGCACTCAGTTTTCCCTGCTTGCCGTGGACACTATACAGCAAAAGCAAACGGTAAAAAAGAATAATTAAAGGCCTATGTAAAGCAATCGTCATTCAAAGAACTTGAATGTATAGAACTTACGTTTGGCTTGAACCACTTTGTATGACTAGCTTTACCTTCACGCTTCCCACCCATTATATAATATGTCATCAATGCACTGTAATAATTAAAATGATAAACAAAAGACATTAAAACAATTGAGTAAAATCAAAAATCAATGACGGACAAATAAATTTACTTACGTGTCAAAAATGTTTTTGATATCTGCGTTTGGCTTGCGACCCAATGAGTCAAACCAAAAGATGACGTTGATCGAGGGACAAGGAACACAGAGACTCCAATGATAACTATAATCACATGCATATATAGATTAAAATGAGGTTAGATAACATGATACTGTTTAGCAAAGTGAACGTGTATAAATATAGCAAAGAAAGTTACTTGCCCTTCAACAATTGGTCCCAGATAACAAGGCAGCTGAGTCTGGCCTATTGTATAGCCTACATAGCTCATCCGTTCTTCCAAAGTCTGGCTATTACGCCGTGACATATTGCCAGGACATAAGAAGCCATATGTACTGCCAAGCCCTCGTTCGGCACACAGTTTGTGGAAGCAGCTACCACATAAATGAAATGAGAAATGACACAGTAAATGTAGAAACCTAAAACCCCTAAATATCAGTGCATTAATTACAATTAAAACTTATAACTAAACTCACATGATTGCAAATGTGACCCATCCTACGTCAATCTCCTCCAAAGATAGGAACTCTCTAATATCTTTGTTATCAAGCCCATAATCATACGAGATTCTGCGACCCACAATATCACAAGGCATCTTCAAGTCGACCTTATTTATGCCTTGATGAATATTTTGCAGTCGTGCTAAAAACGGGAATTTTGTCGCATCATCTTGTTCCTAGTAACACACAAAAAGATTATAAGTATAATGTTAATGATTAAGTAACAGTAAGTTGTTTCCTACCATTTGAGGGACTGGCACAGTCTGAACAAGATGTCTAGGCCATAAGATGAAAGATCCTGTTGCGTGACCTAGATTGGTAACCTCACCATCAGGGAATGGGACATCTGCACCTTCCTCCCCCAGTCGAACACTGGTCACATTGACCTTAAGTTGATCGTCCCGGATTTGGTTATTATGGTGGGTGGTGGCACGACTGTATACAACAGCATCAGCAACAGCACGCAGGTACGGGACTTCTAAATACAAAGTGCAGGGTTCTCCAGGCTCTAGTGAAGGACCAGGGTCGCCATGTCCAACCTCTGGCGGATTGTAACTGCCTTTAGTGCTGGGAAAGGCCGGGGATTCCTGAGTAAGAGAAATGAAAGAATTAATTAAAATAACGTAAGGAAAAACTCAATATAATGTTAAATGAAATTAGTTACAAACCTCAGATCTAGACGCCACATTACACATCCCGCATTGCATGTGAGACAACACCATCGTACTCATCTCACCACGTAGCTCACTCAACAACTCTTCTTTTAGCTCGTCTCGAAGTGAGTGACGTAGCTCTGATTTGATTTCCTCTCGAACCCTGGCCACAAACTCCTGACTCATTTCACCTCGTCCATAAGCTTGTGAACCTCGTCCAAAGTATTTAGAGAGACCAACTCCCCTTGACTCCCCTCTAACTTGACCAGGGTGATCTAGATTACCAAGCGCCGTGGCTAAGATGTCCATCCTTCCAGTTTGACTGAAGGAACCCTGGCTGCTCTGCTGTTCAAGTTCATCCTGTGGCATATAATGGATAAATAGAAAGTAATTACATGCCACCAACGTTAGAAAAATGAAACACATTTAAATATACTTGTTATTAAATACTCACAATCCTTTTAGCGACATCAGCAACGACTGGATTTATATATTTATCTCCCTTTATCCTCCCTGCTTTCCATTTTTTGTGACGCGGGGGAGGAGGTGGCTCCTGCACGACTATACTAGGATCTGCTCGGGCTGCTTCCTCCAATTTTTGCAATTCAGCCTGCATCATCTTCTTTTCGAGCTTTCGATAACCCCCACGCGACATGTAATGAGGATAATTGTTTTTCGCTCGCCTCTCTTTATTTGCTTGACTCAATTTCTATATAAACAAAGAATAATGATAACTGAGTTAGCGATGTCAAGTAAGTTCAACTAAAATGTTTAACACTAAGATGAACACAATGTACCAGGAACTCGGGATCCTGCCGCGATGCGACAAACAACCTCCAGTCATTTGGAGAAAGAAACGGATACTCTTTACAAGGATCTAAATGACTCCTCGGCCCTTGAACGTACTTGGTTGTGAGCGTGGACTTGAAATCTTTCCACCGCTCACGAACTTCCCCAATCCAATGCTTGTACATCTCCTTCGTATTGGGAACATCGTAGGTTTGCTACAAAACAAAATATATAGTAGTCGTTATATATGAACAAATAGAAATAAAAATTAGAACAAATACAACTTTACATACCAAAATTTGTTCCCAAATCATACGCTTCGTGTCCTTTGAAACTTCCCACCAGGTAGGAATTAAAACGCTAACTTTGCTCCGACCCAAAAAGCCAAGGTAGCTAATGAACGTGTCTCCGTCTGGCCCAAGTGGCTTCAAATTAGCATCAAATTCCACGTGAATCCTGCTCGCCTGTTGTTCCTCATGACGTGCCACCAACGATCGCAACTTCGTGCTTCCTCTAACCTTTTTCTTAACCGGTGAGCCAACAGAGTCGCCCGAATTTGAGTCTGACATGATCCTGCTAAGAAATAAATGTGACATGATAAGTAAAGTGAAATTACATGCACACTTTTAACAATTCAAAATCTTACTAAGAAATAAATGTGACATATGATAAGTAAATCGAAATTACATGTATACTTTAAACAATTAAAAATCTTACGTTAAGTGTTTTCCCAAATTCCTTCACAATGATCAACTCTAGCTGCATATTCATCATCATCTACCAATTCCACTTCAGATGGCATAGGCGGATTTGTAGTGAAAGGAGGCATGTCGTCAAGATTCAAACTCGGATCACCATCCTTCTGTTTTTTACTTTGGAGTACAATAGACAATTTTTTATTTGCTGGATCAATGACATAAAACACTTGTTTTGCCTGACTTGCTAGAATGAATGGCTCATCTTTATAACCAACTCTTTCAAGATCAACTAAGGTGAATCCAAATTGATCTATTTCAACAGCATTATTGTTAACCCACTTACATTTGAATAAAGGAACTCTCAACTTAGTGTAGCTTATCTCCCATATGTCTTCAATAACTCCATAATAGACCATGGATGCCAAAATGGGATTTTTGTCTTTTGAACTAGAAAAGTGCATTGATTCGGCTACCACCATCACCCCACTGTTTTGCATAGTACTTCTGTTATCCTGGCCATTTGTATAGAAACAATACCCGTTTATATCGAAGCCACTCCAAGTTATGACCTCAAACGAAGGCCCCCAAGCTAACCATTTGATTGTCTCAGACACATTGGTCTCGTGCGCTACCTTATCCTTGAACCACTCTATGAAAGTCTTGTTTTGCTCATTAGCTATCTGCATGTCATTTTTCCTTGGATAGATCTCCTTTAAACTCTTTCTGTGTTCGGCTAAGTACGGCTGAACTTCTTCCGTATTATTCAAGATATAGAGGTGTGCTTGCAACACCTCTTCACGACGCATACTCTTCACTCTGAGCCCTCGTGTTCCCTTACTTGTACCCTTTTCATGACGTGATTGGGCCTTTGACCTTGATAGATATTCTTTGCAAAAGTCCATAGCCTCTTCAACGACATATCTTTCGACAATTGAGGCTTCAGGTCGATAAGGATTTTTAGAATACCCTTTTAAGTTCTTCATGTATCGCTCGAAAGGGTACATCCACCTTAGATAAACTGGGCCGCATAGTCTTACCTCCCTGACCAGATGAACTATTAAATGCACCATTATATCAAAGAATGCGGGAGGAAAATGCATCTCTAGTTGGGATAGAATAGTATAACCCTCATTTTCTAATTCGTCTAACCTTGCAATGTCAACAACCTTGCTACAAATAGCATTGAAGAAACTGCACAACCTTGTTATCGTCCTTCGCACATCATCTCTCATAATGCCTCTAACAGCTACTGGTAATAGTTGTTGCATCAAGACATGACAATCATGAGACTTCATCCCAACTAACTTCAAATCTTCCATGGACACAAGTCGGCTCACATTAGAAGAATACCCTTGTGGCACCTTAATGCCGTGCAAACACCCACACAAACTTCTTCTCTCCGCTTTTGACAATGTATGCGCTGCTGGCTCCATATACGCTCTCTTACCATCATCTCTTAGTTGTGGATGCAGTCGTTCTCTTATTCCCATTTCAACCAAGTCTAGTCTTGCACTAATCCCATCTTTTGTTTTCCCTGGTATGTGCAAAAGCGTACCAACAAGGCTATCACATACATTTTTTTCCACATGCATCACATCAATACTATGTCTCACATCAAGACTACGCCAATATGGAAGATCAAAGAAAATTGACCTCGTCTTCCATATGTTCTTCTCACCCGTAGTCTTTTGATTTTTTCCAAAAGTGACATTGATTCTTTCCACCCGACTATAAACTTCGTCTCCAGTTAATGGCTCCGGAGCCATTTCATTCTCCGGCAAACCGTTAAAAGCCTTCTTTAGCCTACGGTATGGGTGGAATCGAGGAAGAAATCGTCTATGACCAAGGTATACCGTTTTTCTACCGTGCTTGAGTTGATGGAACTGTGTGCTCGATTCACATATCGGACATGCTTTATGACCCCTGACACTATAACCTGACAAGTTACCATATGCAGGGAAGTCGTTAATTGTGGTGAAAATCATTGCACGTAGCTTAAACGACTGTTGCTTATATGCATCAAACACATCTACACCATCCTCCCACAACTTCTTTAAGTCCTCTATCAAAGGTGCCAAGTAGACATCGATATCGTTCCCTGGCTGTTTTGGTCCCGAAATCATCATAGAAAGCATCATATACTTGCGTTTCATACACAACCAGGGAGGTAAGTTGTAAATTACCAGCAGAACGGGCCATGCACTATGTGTACTGCTAAAAGTACCATAAGGATTGATCCCGTCTGTGCAAAGCCCTAGCCGAAGGTTTCTTGGCTCGCTGCCAAATCCGGGATACATTTCATCTACTTTCTTCCATTGTGGAGAGTCAGCCGGGTGTCGAAGGAATTTTCCATCACAAACTCTATCATCATAATGCCATCTCAACTTCTTTGCTTCTTTCGCATTCGCAAACATTCGTTTGAACCGCGGTATGATTGGAAGATACCACAAAACCTTTAAAGGTTGCTTTTTATTTGTCTCATCACCACACCTATTACCTTTCTTCACTTTGTATCTAGAAGTTTTAAATTTCGGACACTCACTTAAGCCTTCATACTCATTTCTGTACAATACGCAATCATTAGGGCAAGCATGTATCTTTTTATACTCCATACCCATTGTAGATAATATTTTCTTGGCCTCATACATACGATTTGGAAGTACATTATCCTCTGGAAACATATCACACAACAATTCTAGTAACAATGTGAAACTACTGTCGGTCCACCCACAAGTTGCCTTTAGGTTGACCAAGTGCAAAATGCCTGACAAACGTGTATACTTTGTACACCCAGGGTACAAAGGTGTCTCTGCATCACTCCGTATGCTATCATATACAGGCGTTTGTGCAAAACATTCTACCTCAACATCGTGAATCATGTTCTCCATTCTATTGTCATCTCCAACCTCCAAAACTTCCTTCTCGCGTGACGCCCAAGCGGTTCCTTCCTCACCATGCCATATCCATCTTGTGTACCGAAGATTTATTCCATCACAAAGTAAGTGATCCCTTATATCATCAACATCCCGTAGACTCTCATTTAAACAGTTGATACATGGACAAAAATACTTCCCATTTTTACTAGGCGCATTCATTTTAGCAAATTCAATAAAGTTTTCTACCCCATTCTCATATTCTTCACTAATTCTCGAAGCATTCATCCAACGGTGATCCATTTTATTACCACCTAATCCATTTTCACAGACACTCAAGTTTAGAACAGCTATATGAAACACTCATGACACACTGTAAAAACTAACAGTTCAAATTTATCACGCTTATAACAAATAGTAGCACTATGATATCCTCAGGTTTCAAAAACTTTCATCAACAAGCAATAACATAACTTACCAGCTAATCCTTAGCTTCCAAGGACACTATGTTTGTGATTGAGGATTTGGAAGAATATTCTACAGAGGCAAGGATGTAGTAGGCCGGCAACCCAAGGAAAAATGATAGCAGTAGTGATACCTGCAGGTTTATGACAGTTATTTAGACATGAAGGGGTAATATTTAGAACATTTCAGGTCAAATGACCTTGATTCAGTGTTTCTTATATATAAAAAAAATTATCATATAATTTCCTTAATTTATAATGACCCTCCATGTTTTGTGTCACTAGCTTACTATATTTAGTGTAAATTTCAATTTATATACTGATACATGGTAATATAAATTTAAAATTTCAAAATAGAACAATAAACAATTTATTTTTTTAAAAAAAAAATTCATGTTTTGGAATCATTGCATTACAACTTCAATACAATTAGAAAATAGGAATCCAGTGGATTTTGTCTCTATATGATCCAACGCGAAGGAAATGAAATACAGAGTAGGGTGCATGTGCTTCTCGAGATATCATTACCTCAAAAGTAATTAATTAGATGAAATTACTATTATTTGTCCATGATGATATAATAAATTAAAATTAAACCCAAACACGAAGCAAACTAGACTAATTTACTTGTATAAATAGAAATGATGTCTTATTTTTAATTATTCTTTACCAAAAACGGAAGGAACTCATGTATTCCATATATCTAAGGAAACCTCCTAATTTTCAAATTTAATTTTATTACACAGCCATGTTTTGTTCTCGTTGAATTGTTTTCTTTATACTATGCATCATTGTTTCCCCTCTCTTCTCCTCTCCCATGCTGTATATAACATACCCAAATTATATAAAATGAAATAATGTATAGTACGTCTAAATATATATATATCATTATTCATGATAATAAGAGATTCAATAATGTGACCAAAAGAAAGTTATTAGTCCAAACAAACGTGTTGTTTAGCTTGGCAAGTTGTGCTAACTTAATTAGTGATATGAAATTCAATTGGGTTGAATCAATTGGGTGATGCAAATAGCCATTTTACAATGGTAAACAATTACCTAGCTAATACCTACTCCGCATTTGAAATATTTCTGATTTCTATGTTATATTTAACAACCACAACCAATATCTCAATCACATAGATTTTTTCCAGAACAGCACAACCGAAGTTCAAGATGCCTAGATTCAGTCACAATCGAAGTTCAAGATGCCAACTTTATTTCCAGAACAGCACAAATTGACATCCAAATGAACAAATTAAAACAACTAGAAACAGAAAAGGGAAACTTACACACACAATGGAATAGACCAAGATCAGAACCACCAACGTTGTCTTCTTTATGCGAACACCAAGTATGAACTACAGGACCGAATAATAGAGGCTAAGAAGAGAAAAGCAAAAGCAAAAAAACCAGAGCAATGAAACAGGGCAACTTACTTGCGTTGCTTGCTGCTGATGTGCGAAGAGGGAAAGCGAAGCTCAGACCTGCCTGCGACCGAGAGGGAATGGAGGGACTGTGAAGACGGTGGACATCGGAGAGGGTCAGCGGACAGAATGCAGGAGAAAGAGATAGGCCAAGAAATTTGGGGAATGCAGCTCGCGGGAGACACGAAAATGAGGGTTCAATTAGCGCGGGGAAGAATGACAGAAACGCGCGCTGAAGATTTGGGGAAAAGTTAATCACTTTCAACGACTGGTTTATAAAACCAGTCGTTGAAAGCAACCTTTCAACGACTGGTTCTTAAACCAGTCGTTGAAATAAAGTTTTCAACGACTGGTTCTTAAACCAGTCGTTGAATCTTCATTTTCAACGACTGGTTTTTAAACCAGTCGTTGAAAATGAATGTTTCAACGACTGGTTTAAGAACCAGTCGTTGAAAATGAAGCTTCAACGACTGGTTTTTAAACCAGTCGTTGAAAATGAATGTTTCAACGACTGGTTTAAGAACCAGTCGTTGAAAATGAAGCTTCAACGACTGTTTTCCTTGAAAACAGTCGTTGAAACTTCAGTCCAGTGCCACCGGTTCCTGGAGTTGGTTTTTTACTACTGGTTTCTCAAAACGGTCGTTATTGGGTGTCGTAGAATCATGTTCTTGTAGTAGTGTCTTGTAGTTCATGTAGGTTATAAGTTCTGCATTCAAATTGGCAATGTCTGCATTAAAATCTTGAAGCACCTCCTTCAAGTAATTCTATATCGTAAAGCTAAAGAAGGAAGGGGTTGTGGTAGTGGCAGGGGCAGACAACTGAGTATCATACATCCTACTAGTCTCAGCCTCATATGCCTTTTTCTTCTTTGGAGTAGAACCCATAAGATGCTTTAGAGGCAACTATATCCCCAACTTCCCTATATGGTTTCTTCGTACTGGTAACAACCTCTCAACCGGTTTATTCACCTCCAAATACCATATCTTGTTGGCTTTGAGGAAGAGGGAGATCAACTATGGGTATGGCAATGGTGTAGTGTGGGTACCAGAGAACCTATATCTCTTGATCTCTGAAAAGATCAATTCCCCCAAATTTCTCTTCTCTTTAACTAGTATAGAAGCCATAAGCCTATAATACCTATCGATGAAGTGGGTAAAGTTGTTGGACTTGTTGATTATGGCTCTAGAATATATGTACCAAAGGACCCGATATAGATCACACATGTCCCTTGGGTTGAGGGTCAGAGGCCCTACTCTCTTACTAAGCCTTAGGATACTAAAGATCTAGTTCAATGTAAGCTTAGCAAGGACATCTTTTAGTGGCTTGGTGATTCCTAGCCACTTGTGGATCCTAGAGGCAAAGATAATGAATATCTTTCCTCTTACTTTTGTTTCCAACTCCTTTTCTACAACAAAACTACCCTCAGAACAATCTTCAACTTACTCTAGGTTGCAATAGAAGTGCCTAACTACCTTGGCACAATAGGGTAGGTGCACAGACAACCAAGGCATGTAGTATCCTAGGTACTCACTCAGATCAATTTTGATTGCTTCAAATATTAAATCCACATAGTACATGATGCATGCTTCTGTCGCTAAAGCAATCAATTAAACTAGGTCCTAATTAATTATGTAATTTAAGGTCAACCTAGGTCATTCTCCCAAGGAGCAAGCTATCGGTTTTCTTTAGGATTGATTTTTAAGTGATAAGAGATGCAATAGAATGGACCTAAACTAAAATGCAAAACTCGGCTACCTAAATGCAAATGACTCTAAAATCTATATGAGGATGAAACTAACCTAAATGAATTGGAATGCAATCTTTGGGGTTTTTTATGAAAGGGGAATTAAGATGCTAAGCAAAGAGAATAATCAAAAGCAAGACAATCAACAAGGATTTAGTTCAGTTATGATGATGAAGGGGACAACTTAGGATTCACATGGATTACGCTTTCTTAGCCATTCAATTTATTAGACCAAGGGGAGGTTAATGAAAAATTGGAATTAATAAACTTAATCACCTAATTAAGACATGGGAAACCCTCAAGCTTAATAACATCTAATCCACTAGAAAACTCATAATGGAAAGAGCGGTGGTTAATTAAATCCATTAACAACCAATCACAATAATTTAAGATAATTTTGGAAATTATGTTCACAATTGCCTAATTAAAAAATTCAACAATTAATCACCTTAATTAAACAATCAAGAGATTAAACTCAAATCGACAATTAAATTAATAATGAAAACTCAATTAATAATCTAATTGACAGTCAAAGGGTTTGCAAACAAAAATCCCAATAATCATTTAACAACAAATCAAATCCAAAATATCAATTCAATCCAAATAAAAAAAATAAATTTACAATCTAAAACTATATTGTTCTCAATTATTACAACTCAAAAATCATTTAAAACTAAATAATCTCAAGTCTTGAATCAAAGAGATAAAAGAAAGACACTCCCTTATAATCTTCAAATATAAACTCCTAGGCTCTAGCTTCCTCCATACTCCTCCCAAGTTGCCTCCGAAAAGAATTTAAGCTTCCATGAAATTCCTCTCTCCTACACACTCCGAGCAAACCGTGACAGCCATCAAAAAGAATTGTGAAATATTGGTTGGTGATTTCTAATGGTCGTGGGACCCGCGTGGAGAAGCAACACTTGAATGAATTAACATCTCAATATCTTCTGGCGTGCGTATGTGTGGATGGAAAAGAGGGAATTGAATTGAGGAATAGCAATTGATCGAAGTGGGACCGTCAGTGAATAAAGTGGCAGGTAGAGAGAATGAAAAGGTGATAGCCGAATAGAACCTCAGCGTCTTCCCTCGGTACCTCGTCTCCGCCTGCGTATGTGAGTGCGTCTCCGCCTGTAGCGTCAGTTCGTCCCTCGTCTCAGCGTATGCGAGTGTCCAGCGGCTGTGTCTCTCCGTCTTCAGTCCGTGTTTTTGCGTCTTTGCGTCCTCTTTCATCTGTGACGGCTAGGGTAATTAAAAGGGAGGAGAAGAGAGTGTTTTGGGTATTAAGTTGGACCCATTAAAATTTAAGAAGCCCAAATAAAATTCAACCATTAGATATTCTTTTAGCTTTTAAGAAAATTTCTGCACCGAAGGATCTTTCAATCTGCTTTTCCTTACTTTACAAGAATTAAATAAAATCGTGATCTATCATATATTTGAAAATATTATCCAATCATAATATAACAATTAAAATATTATCAATTTAAGCCCAATAATATCATAATTCATTCAAATTTATATTATTTCCTAAAATTGGCTAATAATCCAAATATTATCTAATAAATCCAAATTAGCCTAAAATAATCCCAAAATAAATGAATAATGTGGGATAAAATATATTAAAATTGTGATTTATCAGTACATCATACATATTTTTCTCTGGGAGTAGTACTCTGTGAATTTCTTCAAATCCTCAAGTTTGTCTGAGTTGAAGCCTTTGGGAGATACTATGATGTCTTCTTCCTCCTCATTTTCTCCTTCCTAAAATTCCTCTATTTGTACAGGTTGTGACTAAGCAAGTTTGAAAGAAGATCCTTGCTTTAGTTTTGACTTCAATGCTTCTTCAATCATTGTAGCCATCACTTTGTTAACTTGAGCACTAAATTTGGCCTCTTGTCTATTCTTTTCGGCTCAAGAAGAAGTGTCAAAGTCGGAGTCCAAAGGTGGAGGACTAGGAGGGGCTTTAGATTTTCCTTTCCCTGGAGGCATTACAGCTTTTGTCTTTGATCTAGTAGCCATTGGTTCTTGAATGACTGCACTCTTTGGTTTGGGTAGTAGCTTTAGAGGAGATTGATCTAACACTTTTAGTCAAGGATGTTTTGGGGACTTGGACTTCAATGTTAACGATTTCTTCTATTTCTAGGGCGAAGGAGGTGGTGGAGACTCCAAAGATCGCCCCAAATAGTCTTTGTTCTAGCCATTTGAGAGATTGTGCACATAATCCTTGATTTCCCTCTTTTAGTGTTGCGACCGACGAAGACTAGGGCAGTGAAGTTTTGGAGTGTGGAAATTGGTGGGCTTTAAGTGAAAATAAGTGGGTAAGATTATGGGAAAATTCTTGGACAGAGCACTAGGAGGGTCACCGAAAGTGATTTGCTAAAAATGACATGGTGTTTATCGATATAGCCTACTATTCCCAACATCACTTAAGTGATCTTGGCGTATCACTCGAGTAGTTACTTGAGTGATCATGCCTAATAGCTACAAAATTTAAGCAATTTAAACCATACCTGACATGAGTAATCTAGTAATTACTCATAATGATTCCTTGATGAGTGGTAGGATCTAGATGGTAAGTTGAAGGGTTGAATTTCCCACTGCACAGATGATCACTCGAGTGCTTACTCGAGTGATTCTGGTGGATCACTTAAGTGATGACTCGAGTGATCTGTCCCTTCAGATTCCAACTCTTCATTTCTAACCGTTATGCCGTTTCAATTTGAATCTTTTGAACTTCCCAGACTCTTCATCTCATCACTTGAATGGTCACTCGAGTGATGTTCTTCATCACTGGTTAACATCTCTTGAGTGATGTCATAGTGATAATCATTTTAAGACATCACTTGAGTGATGTCATGGTGATCATCTCCTCTATTCATCTATGTTTCTCTTAGCATGGAGCAGGGTTTTTGATATAGTCCTGCAAAACAAACTTCTAGATACTCCGATGCTTAAGTCAATTAAATTATCATCAAAACATAATTAAATTACTTTTATAAACATGAAAGTACTTAAAATTTAGATTTACCATTCCCAATTCTCTTCATATAAATAAAAATTGATCTTTCACCTGAGGCTTTGTGAAAATATCAACTATCTGAAGTGGGTAGGAATGAATACCGCTTTAACATCATTCTTTTGAATATGATCTCTAATAAAGTGATGTCTGACATCAATGTGATTGGTTCTAGAGTGTTGAACTAGATTCTTTGCCAAACTTATCATGCTAGTGTTGTCACAGTAGATAGGTATCTCTCTTAAGTATATGCCAAGGTCTTGAAGTTGTTGCTTTAGCCAAAGCACTTGAGCACAACTTGAAGCAATAACGTATTCAGCTTTCGTTGATGATAGACATACTGTGTTATGTTTCTTGTTTAACCAAGATACCAATGATCCTATAAGAAATTGATATTGTCCACTAGTGCATTTTTCTGTCTGTTTTATATCCTCCATGTTAAGAATCTGAATATGCTACTAAGTACTCATTTCTTCCCTTGGGATACCATATGCCTAACTTAGACGTGTCAGCAAGATATCTGAAGATTCTTTTAACAGTCTCAACATGTGATTCCTTTGGAGCTAACTGATATCTTGCACACATTCCAACACTGAATTGGATGCCATGTCTACTTACTATGAGATAGAGTAATGAACCAATCATTCCTCTATATTTAGTGATATTATAATCTACTCCTTTTACATCAGCATCAAGTAGTGTGGTCAAGCTCATAGGCGTGTATGCTCCATTTGCCTTATCCATTCTATACTTCTTTAGTAGCTCTTTTAGATACTTTGTTTGAGATATAAAAATCCTATTCTTACTTTGTTTTATTTTCAAACCAAGGAAGAATGCCAGTTCCCCTATCATTAACATCACAAACTCACCCTGTATTGTTTCAGAAAATTCTTTGCATAAAAGATCATTAGTAGGACCGAAAATGATATCCTCAAGATATATTTGAACAATTAAAATATCATTTCATTTTTGTTTTATAAATAATGTTGTATCAAATTTTCCTTTGACCAAACCTTAGTCAATGAGAAACTTGCTAAGTCTTTTGTACCAAGCTCTTGAAGCTTGTTTTAGACCATAAAAAGTTTTCTTTAGTTTGAAGACATGATCAAGTTTAGTCCACATCCTCAAAACCTGGAGGTTGTTTCACTTATACTTCTTCATTAATATATCCATTTAAAAATGCACTTTTTACATTCATTTGATAGAGTTTGAATCCCTTAATGCACATAAAGGCTAAGAGTACTCATATGGCTTCCAATCTTGCTATTGGAGCATATATTTCCTCATAATCAATAACTTCTTTTTGATTATAGCCTTTGGCCACCAATCTTTCTCTGTTTCTAACAATAATTACAGATTCATCAAGTTTTTTTTTTTTGAAATCCCATTTAGTGCCAATAACTGGGTGATCTTTAAGCTTAGGTACTAAATCCCAAACTTGATTTCTTTCAAATTGATTAAGTTCTTGTTACATTGCTATCACCCAATCATTGTCTGACACGGCTTCATCAATGTTTGAAGGTTCAAGTTCAGAAATAAATGCAAAGAGACTAACTTCATTTAAAGTTTCATTCCTAGTTTTTATCCCTTCACTGACTTCTCCTATAACTTGGTCTAGGGGATAACTCTTGTTATACTGCTAAGCTCTAGGTTGACTCTGTACAAAAGGTTCATTTTCATTTTCAATTTTCTCAACCTCAGGGTTGGAGGATTTAGGACTAGACTGATTATTTCCTTGAGGAATAACTATTTCCTATTCATCATCAATGGTTTTGTCAATGGATTCATATTCATCAAATACAACATGAATTGATTCTTCAACAATACATGCCCTTTTATTAAAAACTCTATAAGCTTTGCTTCGATTTGAGTAACCTAGGAATATTCCTTCATTAGCTTTAGAATCAAATTTTTCTAGATTATCTTTACCATTATTATGAATGAAACACTTACAACCGAAAATGTGCAAATGAACAATGTTTGGCATTCTTCTTTTATATAGCTTGTACTGAGTCTTTCTAAGTTTTTATTTAAAATAAGCTCTTATTGAGATATAACAAGCGGTGCTCATTGCATTAGCCCATAAAACTTGGGACACATTATTTTCATTCAGCATAGCTTTGGCAATTTCTATAAGAACTCTATTCTTTCTTTCAACAACTCTATTTTGTTGTGGTGTCCTTGGTGCAAAAAAATTGTGATCAATGCCATTGGTATCGCAGTATTCTCCAAAGGCCTGATTCTCAAATTCACCTCCATGATTTGTCCTTATACCTGCAATACACATGCCTTTCTTATTTTGCATTTTCTTAGAAAATACAGTAAATTCACTGAAGGTTTCATATTTTGAAGATAAGAAAATAGTCCATGTAAATATAAAGAAATCATCAACAATGAGCAATAGGTATAAATTACCATCAATAATTTAACTCTTGCTGGTCCAACTAAGTCCATACGAAGTAGTTGAAGTGGTCTAGTTGTTGTGATTTCCTTTTTGGATTTAAAAGATGACTTCATTTGTTTACCCTTTTGACATGCATCACTGACTAAATCATTTTCAAAGTTCAGTTTGGGTAATCTAATAACTAAGTCATCCTTAAGTAACCTACCTAGTTGGTGCATATTTATGTGAGCTAGCCTTTTATGCCATAACCAACTTTTATCAGCGTTACTTAGAAAACAGTTTTCAGAAATATTTTTGCTCATATCAATAGTATAGCAATTACCTTCTCTTGTTGCTCTAATTTTTTCTTTGAGATTCTTCTCTTCTTGTAAATCTTTCTTGCTCATAATTAAGCACTCTTCTGAATCAAATATCACCTAATTGTCTTTGTCTATACTTTGACTTACACTTAGTAGATTATGACACAGTCCTTCGACATAATATACATCTCTTACTTGAATTCCCTTATTGCCTTCAACTTCTCCTATTCTTGCTATCTTGCCTGACTGGTTTCCTCCAAATTTTACTTTTCCACCTTCTTTAGGTTCTAACATAAAGAAGTTTTCTCGATCACCAATCATATGTCAAGAGCATCCACTGTCTATGTACCACTTGTTGGTTCTGGATGCTGTGAGACATATCTGCAATCAAAGATAGTTAAGTTTTAGGTACCCATATCTTTTTGGGTCCTTTTGGATAAGTATGAATCACTTTCTGAACATGAGATCCTTTAGGTATACATTTGTAGGTTCTTATTCTTCCTTCCTTTTTATGAAAACATGAGGATGTATAATGACCCTTTCTATTACAAAAGTTACAATGAGCAAAAGGATTTGATCTATGTACAAAGTATTGAAAATAGTTCAAATATGTATTGCCTCCCATTTTCTTCCTTCCTTTCTTTTTGTCTGATTTGGGATCATGTCTAATACCAGACCAATCATACACAAAACATTGAACTTTTAAAATGACATTTAGCTTCTCACTGCCTTTAGTGAATTTTTCAAGAGTTTTAGTGAAATTGGCATTTTTTTTGTTTGCAAAATAGAATAGTTTTCACAAGAATTTTCAGAGACAAAAAGTTTCTCAAGTTTTTCTTCAGGAACCTTATTCTTCTTTTTGTAAGAAACCAATTATTTAACTATTTTGATGAATTCATAATGTAAAGCATTATATTCAAAATGTAATTCATCGTAAGTAGGGTCAGAATCAATTACCTCTTCCTCTCCTAATTCTTCTTGTGCGACTAGACAAATGTTTGCTACTTTTTCTTTATCATTATCTTCATCGGAGGAGCTATCACCCCATATTATAGATACAAAGACCTTCTTTTTGTTAAAGTATATACATTTCCTCTTTTCTTTATTCTTTTGAAGATCTAGGCATTCAGACTTGATGTGTCCTGACTTTCCACATTCATAACAGATGATATGCTCCTTAGTCTCCTTTTGATTGTTGGTTCCTCCTTTTTGAAAGTTTTTGAAACCTCCTTGTAGAACTTCTTGAATCTATTTACTATTAGCCCCATTTCTTCATCGTCGAGATCTTCCTTATCCTCTTGAGTCTTTTCCTCCTTTATTACGTTCAGTGCCAAACTTTTCTTCTTTTTGTCATTGATCTCTTCTAGTTCTCATTTAAACTCTAGTTTGCTTTTATATTCGAAAAGACTTCTAAACAGAGAAGCCACTTATCGCATTGATTCCCCCTTTGGCTTCCTGTATTGCTGTGACTTTGGCCTCCCATCCTTATAGAGAATGTTCAAAATCTTCCTCACTTAGGTGTTCTGATCATAGAACTTCCTGAGTGCACCAAGTTGATTTACCATATGTGTATATCTAAGCTCAAACTTAGCTATTGATTCTCTTGGCTTCATTTGGAGCAGATCAAATTCAGTACCAACGGTATTGATCCGGCTATTTCCAGGGCTTGCCACATTTCCTTCGCTGTTGGAGGTATTCAAATCCTGAAATACTCCTTTTGGCTTAAAGCACTTTGGATCATCAGGATTGCTTTGCTGTTAAGATTCATGAGCTTCTTGTCATTGTCATCAAATTCTTCCAGAGACTTAGGAACTAGTTGCCCTTCTACAATTTTTATGGATATGTAATTCTCGTTTTGAATAACCTTCCAAAGTCCGTATTTTGTAGCCATAACGAATACTCTGAAGTTCACTTTCTAAAAAAGAAGTGTTCTCCATTAAAGCCAGGAGGTCTAGTAATTGAAGCTCTGTCAGAAAGAATTCCTTCACTCATGCTTGTCATTGGATCCTTCTTAGGTTATTATACCTGAACAAGAAGACTTACGTTCTAATACTAAACGTTAGTGCAAGCGTTTCACCTAAGAGGGGGTGAATTGGGTAATTAAAAAATTTTAAACTGACAATGACAATTATCATAAATTAAATCAGAGTTGAGAGTTAGAAGAATATCACCAAAGTGTACACCTGAGATTTATACTGATTTAGTCACAATCTCTTTGACCTACGTCCAGTCCTCAGATTGCCTTTGAGATTTTCATTATAGCTTCCAAGATTCACCAGTTTTTGGCACCTCAATACACTGCAAGTTCCTTCACCAAACGCTCGCTCCTCCTTACACAATATAAGCCAATACCTGACTTAAAGTCCCTCTACCTTAAGTAATCTCAATAAAGTGTATTGAGTTTTTGATGAATTTCTCTCTCAAAAAGTAAATGTATAATCACTGACATACAAAATAGAAAGAGAATAATAATGAATGCAAAACATAGCACTTAAAGCATACTTGAATGATTTCGCAGTTCGGTGGTTGATCCGCTTTGAATGCTTTGTATTTATAGCTGGAATGAAATAAATAACCATTGTGAGTATTTTATTTGTTTGTTAGAGTACTGTTGCTTCCTTTGAACATTCTTTGTGCGTGGTAAAGTAGTCGTTAGAGCACAGAGAATATCTTTATTCAAATATCGTTCGCATTAAATGCTTCTGATACAAAGTCACTTTTCTTATCTTTACTTGATCTCTTTATTTTTCACTTGAGAAAGCTTATACTCTAATGAAATGAAGTATTAGAGTAAAAGATAATCAATTTTATGATCATTCAGTGATTTTTGGAAATTACAAGAAGATGCTCTATTTTTTTGGAAACCATCACTCGAGTGATATTGACTTGGCAGTTTTAAAACATAATAGATCACTAGATGGATCACTTGAGTGTTGTGCTAATGATCCACAAATATCATCACTCGAGTGATCTAAAATGGATCACTCGATGGATTACTCGAGTGCTCTACTACTAATCCTACAAATTGCATCACTCAAGTAATCACTTGATGGATCACTCGACTGTTCTGCTAGTAATCTTCAACTTGTTATATCACTCGATGTTTTTCTATTAATCTTAGAAATGAGATCACTCAAGTGGTCACTCGAGTGATCTAACCTTAGAAAAATTTCAACAGAGATCACTTTTAGAATCACTCTAGTGCTGTGCTAGTTATGCCTTTTATCCCATCACTCGAGTGATACCTTTCAAAACTTGACATAGAGCATCACTGGAGCACATTTTAACACTTCTTCACTCGAGTAGACACTCGAGTGATGACACTGTATTCCTCAAAATACCTTGCTTGATTATTCAAAAACCTTTTGTTCATTATCAAATTCTTTTGCATTATCTTTTCAAACATTGTGTTATCATCAAAACATGATATCTAACACATTCGAAATGTCCAAGTTAAAAATGACTTTCATTGATAGCTTAAGCTTTTCAAATGAAAGGTCATTGACATGAGTTTAATGCATATTTGGGTGTGATTGAAATGGGAAAAATTATTATGATAATGAACAAAGGCAATGCATAAAACAAAGTCTCACACACTTACAGGGAACCCCTTGCATAAGTTATATCAGTAGCTCCACTAATTACAAATTGTCCCCCTATATGAAATAAATGTAGGAGATTTTTTCTAGACGTACTAGCTATCATCACTGTCAACCTGTACAATACAGTTGTCATTACCAACTTTATCACATTTTAACAACTATCGCTGCCCCTTTTAATAACATATTCTGACTTCATACACCCGGAGTTACAAGCACAAAACTTTCATACCATATTCATTAATTTCCACTTTTAGTGCATAAACATAGCACAATATACCCAAAAACACGGCATAAACAGCTCAAAATATTGCTTGAATGATACACAGTTTCTTTAAATCAGAACCCTCATTCATTAAAATTGGAATGAATAATAACAGCATAATATCAATCCAACAGATTTGTATAAAAATTTGAGCAACCAAGCAAATGCCAGAAAATTGAGGCAAAATTTGTGTAAAAAATACTTGAATTCAAAGTGAAAGAAGTATACTAAATAGTCCAGATTTGAAAATTTCGAGCAACATTTGAAAATTTCCTCAATTGCTTGAAACTCTGATCAAGCTGAGCTTATTGAGAATCTGATCTCTTGCCATCACTGCCTTCTCGAAGTTCTCTTTGATGGCTTCAACAATCTCCTTTAAGTCCTTATGCCTTACCACCATTTTCATGTCCATCTCGTTCCCAGTCCGGTATCCAACCGAAGACCCTGAATCGTCGGATTTGTCCATATTGCTTGAGATCCTAACTAATACCTAGGGCTATGGCACAGGGAAGAAAAAGCTGTGGGAGGAGAGATAAGATGAATTGGGTTTGGGAAGCCTCTCTCTCTATTTATTCAATAAGGGCATTTGTGACTTTTGACTATTGAAATATATTACTCCGTATAAAATTTTTTTACTAGAATTCACTACAAATTTGAGATTATAAGACACTATTTGATTGTTTTTTTTTTTTATTCGAGACTAGGTGCAATTTTCCCAATTTTATATCCTCTGTCCGTGCTATATATATTTATATATATATTTACCGTATGTCCGTAACTGATAATTCTACCCTTTGGATTTTGGTTTGGTCAAAAGGCTCAGAGAAACATCCAACGCCTCCTTATTCTCATTAACCTTAAAATAAATTTTAAAATATGATTTGAAACCGCGGTTAGCATGATGATAATCAGCTTCCTAGAACTTGTGTAGTCAATGCCTGACACTTTCGCTGCCGCGGACGAAGCGCGTTTTCCCGTACTTCCCATCTCAATTATTAATGTCTTAATCTTTTCGCTCTCTGCTCACTAATCTCCCAAATCTTAGAAAACTATGGTAATCACTTGAAGAGTTCAACACAAATATGGTAATCAACCCAAAGGTATCTGCTAGTTTCGAGGGGTTAAGCCATATCGCTCTAGGGCCTTCTCTCCAGAAACGGTTTGAACTGTGGAATATGTTGAAGATCGTCGTGTCCTGTATTGTGAGATTCATCTTCCCGACAAATTTGTTGGTGGGTTCTCTGAAAGTAGTCAAAAGAGAGGTTGGAATTTTGGTTCTGGTGCTGACCTCGCTGTACTGTTATTATGAAGATCCAAGTAAACAGGGGAAAACAAGGGAAAAGGGATGCCAGAGTACATTGAGACTTATTCACTTTGAGGCATTTACATTGATGTCCTTGAGCTTGTCCACTCAATCACAACCTGGGTTCAAGCTTGATGCCTCCAATTTCCTTCTTCCATGTCTGGTACTCGCTATCATCAAACAGAACTTCATGGTTGGTGTGGGTGTGGCAGTTATTTGCTATATTGCTATGAATAGCCGCTCTTATTCAGATTCCCGCTGGCGGGAACAGCGCCGCCGTGGTGTAGGCGAACCAGTCGTCGCCGTCGTTGTTGGGGACGGCTTACTGTCTCCCCTTGTCCATCCTCCTTCTTGTCTCTCCACTATCAGACGCCGCCGGTCGGTGAGTTTAGAGTTGTCTTCTCTGCACAGAGCAGGTCAGAAGCTTGTGATGACTGGCCATGAACCTTATAGAAATTTGGAATGGTTGGTACTTTTGAACACGCCGTCACCGACCGTGATCGGACATATCAGCTTCAAGACATTAAAAAATGTATCTTTGCCAGCCACAGCGTATTCGACTTTGTCAAGATCAGAGTTGAACTTCTTCATAAAAGCGCTCCGACATGTAAGATTCCTGAATTTCTGTTTACCTGAATCATCAAGAGCTACTCTCCGTCTGCTTCAGTTGATGCGTCCCGATGATGAATTGTTTTATTTTATTCCAACTATTTATTATTAAAAATGGGAAATGAGTGAATCCATCATCATTATGATGTAAAGCAGGGCAGGAAATAATTAATTGAACTAGTTCCCTTTTTTTTTCCCAAGTGGTTGTTAACTAGTGATTGAGGGCATGAAGCAACTAGTAATGGTTAGCTGAGAGATGATGAAGCTGTTGACTGGAACACTAGTCTCCAACGGCGGCTGAGCTTGTTTTTAATTGATATTATGGGAATATATATTGTAAAGATGACTAGTTCAGAGTCAAAGAAGAAACAAGTGGTTTGAGAAAGTAGAGAATGTTTGTACTCAAATTGTTCATGCTGAATCTGCTCACTGTGATAGCAGAGGAAGTTTCTAAGATTATTTTGTGAATTAATTATGTACTTTATATTCCTCTAATGGCAAGACTTATGTTTAGCTTTTAGGGCATTTTGTGGAATATAAACCATACTAATTATGAACACCAGACCGCGTTCAACTTATGTTCAAAATGAGCAAATGACGGGCGTACTACTTTTGCTCAAGTTAAGATTGTATTGTGTTTGTTTGTAACCGTTATTGAAATGCTTAAAAATAGTTTTCAATCATGACTTACGATATATAAGCTGAGTATATAGGAAGAGTTTTATCTCGATTTACATAAAAAACAGTTTATAAACAATCTTAATATCATAACAAACATTTTTATTGATTTGAGTGTCGCCACACCACAATCAATGTGAACATGAATTTATTTATTTATTTATTTATTTATTTTAATTACGTGTGAACAAGAATTTATTATGATAGTAGGACACATGGTTTCAACCTTTCAGGGCCACCATAAAATGAAGAGTTTTATCCCGCTGTCACGATAAAGACAATACTATATGATAATAAATGTTAGATTTAAAGAGATATGATAATAAATGTTAGATTTAAAGAGATAATATGAATATGGAGATAACCGATATGAGGATATTAATATAAATACATGTTCACATAAAAAAGATAAGGTTTATAATGATAATCCATTGAAGTACATAACTTTGCTAAAGTTAAGATTACTTTGACTTGAACGTCACACGCGACAACTAATGTGAACATGATTTTTTTTTTTTTTTTTGAGTGAGTGTGAACACGAATTCGTTATGATTGGATGTGTTTCGGGATTGAGGGGATGGATGTGAGATTAAGTCTAAAGATACTCTTGGTCCTTTAAAATTAAATGAGGTTTAATTTTAGATGCTTAAAATTATAAAGTACAATTTTAATCCTTAAAATTTAACATCATTAATGTTATTAACAAAAAAATATTAAACATTCAAAATTAAATGGTGATTATACAATGTTGATTAAACAAACTTAAATTTAAAAAGAAAAATCATATTTTAATTTTAAATATAATAATAATAGAAAAAATCCAGTTTTTAATCCATTTTCTCATATACTCTGTACCCTCTCCCCTCCAAGGAAAACCCTCCTGATCCCACCAAGATGCTCCTTAGAGCCACATTCTAACCTAACAGTCATAATGCCAAGAAGGCCCTAGGATGCCATAATCGTGTTAAACCCAGAAGGACCTGTCATTACCACTCTTTTTCGATACCGAAGGTTCAAAACTAACGAAAGTTCTAACCACGGTCCTAAAATTGGGTGAATTCTCTTGTTTGAGAGTTCTCATTTGCGGGTTTCATACACACAAAAATGTGCAGAGAAAAATGCTAAAGTCCAACCCAGTACATATTTGGATTAACTTTTAAAAAATAGATTTTACAAGTTATGAAGTAAATATATGAAAAAAAATTTATCTCAACTAACAGAAAAAAACTTCCAAAATCAGTTTTATAGTTTCCTAAACACTCACTCAGGATTTTTAAGCCTGCATGTGCTGAAGAATGTTGGAAAGGCACTAGCGGCAGGAGTTTTTCCCTGGGCAAGGGAGGGCATAAATGAAAAAATAAATTACAAACTGAATTTTATCTATTATTATTTTAATTAATCTCTTAAATAATTGAGCTTGCTTTATCAGCACTGCTCAATCACCATTCAACTTATTTAATTTTTTAGTAACATTAACGATTTTAAATTTTAAAGATTAAAACTACACTTCACAATTTTAAGTTTTAAAGACTAAAACTACACTTCACAAGCGCAAGGGATTAAAATTAAACCTCACGTGACTTTAAAGGACAAGAAATATGCTTTAGCCATTAACTAAATCCAGCTCCCACGAAAAAACACTAGGAGGCGATATTTCTAGTTCAACCAAAAACATCCAACTAAGCTATAATTCTCTCATTTTTTCCCAGTCAAAGCCATCAAATGATAGGCAACGCAATATTGGGATGTTTTGCTTGTACAAGAAAAGAAACAAGCAAGGTGCCATAAAATGCACTAAGGAACCCCTAAATGATCTTTATCACAAGGCGCCATTTCAGTCTAGCATATACTACATACAAACTAGTGTGCTAGGGGAAAGAAAAAATCTTTTCAGGGAAGAACAATCACCATATTGGCTTCCTCAATTAGAGCAATTATCCCTATACACTTTATATAGCAATGCAGCTACAGAAATATAGTTCCTCCTTTCAGAACGACTAGTCATCTGAACCCAGGACTTGTGCCTTGAGCTCTTCTATTTTTGTGGTCAGCTCATCCCTATTTTTCTGCAAGTTAATAAATCTAATTAATCCTATTTATCTAAATCGCCCAAAAAAATATCAGCAGAAAAAAAAAACCAAAATAAGTACCTTGAAGAGAAGATAGCGGTAAGTGAACCACAGGGTATATCCAAGGCCTACTACTTCCAGCAACTTGGGAATCTGATGCGACAATGATGAAAACAAAAAAATAAATAAAGTTGACATTAAAAGAAATGTGTGCTGTTTGAAAGAATGATACGATATTGAAACAATACAAACCACTGGGATAGAATCAATAGCACCAACAAGAGCTGACGATAGCCACAAGGCAATTACAGCACCTCCGCCATACAAGAGAATAGAACCCGTGTCATCTATGTCAAACTGGAATGAAAGGATGGAATTGAACTTAGGTTAATAGCATAGTCTGCATTTAATCTAACAGATGAATGCCTTCAAAGAATTAACTTCAAAACCCTATAGAATTTAATCAAAACCTAATCACGCTGGATGCTCCCTCACTTCTATAGCTAGTTAGATAAAAAAAACAGGATGCCAGGATAGGTCACACAAAAAAGTTAAAAGTCTATAAAAGGATGGATAAGAAATTAAAGCGGATGGTAAGAAGTTACACAAGAAAATGTAAATCAGTAAAGACTGAAATAAATGCAGCATTGTAAAGGAAAATGAGCACACAAAGTTTGAATTTTAAAATCAAGGTTAACACCTCATAATCAGTAGGAACACAATTAAATAAAAAGCTCAGAGGAACACTCGAGATGATTGAAAACCCGTTGTAATATTTTAACAATGCATCCAGTACCAATAACAGGGCATATTTTAACAACGCAGCCAGTACAAATAATAAATCATCCAATAAAAATCAAAAGAAGGATAAATCAAGGAAATTAAAGACTCACAAATGCAAAGGCCCCAATTTAGACAATATGGTACAACCAGCAGGAAGAATGGATCAAAAAGAACCAAAGTTTACATTTAAATTGAGACAAAACCCTCAAACTGTTAATGATAACAGACAGGACAAAAGTGAATATGTAGAGTTGCTCAGGTAACCGCTCAGGTTTGACATGACTGTCAATCACACGAGACATTCTATGAATACCATCAATAACCTTTACTGTCATCACAGCAACTAGATTTGGAAATAGGTCTATAACTGCATAAATAGATACACCGGCAGGATAGACAATTCACGCAAAGGAACATATCAGAAGGAAAAAGACAGATATTAAAAAAATTCTATGGAACATAGTTGAATTCTTTTTCAACAGTAAAAGCTTCAACGCTGGATGAATGATCACAAAAAGGATAAGATTTCAAAATTCTTGCTTACAGTTACAGGTCTAAATTCACCCCAACTGTGGGATATACAAGAAGGTGGGGATGGGCAGACACATGAAAAGTTGCTCAGGTAACCGCTCAGGTTCGACACTACTGCCGAAGTCTCATTAGACATTCTATGAATGCCATCAGTCATAAATAGGGTCATCACAGCAACACGATTTGGAGTTTTAACCATAACTAAAATTGAGTAAATAAATACATCCGTTGGAACAACAATTCAATGTTCAACACAAAAGGCACAAATTATAAGAAAAATATAACAGGATTATGAGGGGGGCAGGTACAAAGCAATGTTAAATTGTTATCTGGGTAAAGGATGAAATATTATTAGGAACTGAGGATTTCAAAAATGAGGATGCAGTCACAAATTTTTAATAATTACAAGTTCAAAAACGTTAAAACTGTAATCAGACAAAAGGGGGGGATGGATGAATCCATGTTAGGTTGTTTGGATAACAACTCAGGCTCATATCATCGAATGTTCAGTGTGAATGTTATCCACAATCTGTAGCATCCTCATAGCAACTCAATTTGAACATGGGTCTATAAAAAAGGTCAAGAAATGCATATTTAGGATCAACAATTTAATGCTCAGAGCATAACGCATATTTTAAACAACAAATAAAAGGGATATTTGAAATTAAATAGACAAAAACATACAGAACAAAGATTTTTTTTTTTTTTTGTATAAAACAAGAATTGTTGTCAGAGAGGAAAGACTACAGAAGAAGTGCAGATACCAAGCATAGAAAAGCGGCACTTAACCCTTGTTAGTTAGGAAGGCTCCCTTCAAGACACCAAGGAATGCAAACCGAAGAACAACTCAAAATGTCTTGTCCCACATAGGTTCAAACTGTCGTGTCCAACATAGGTTCTAAGGGCTGGCAAGAAATTTTCTAGATAAATTAAAGCAAGTCCAATAATACAAATTCAAAAAATAAACAACAGAAGGATTGTGTTATATGGTATATGGATTTAAATGGTTTTTACGAAACACTAATTCATACAACTTTCAGCGGACATTACACAACAGGAAAGTGAAATTCAATAGAAACTACAAGGGGTTAAAAGAGATAAACAGCCAAGAATATAGCATAAATATCTTAAATAGAATAGTTAAGTAATAAATCACTTCATGCAGATAGGAAGGCATCAAAATTGTAGTCACTGGCGCGTACAGACATGCCACAGATTACTAATATCAAATAGGAGTGAGGAAATGTAGTTCCAGCAACCTTTATATTATCTAGTGTTTCAGCAAAATCAAATGGCTGCACTGACTCATCCACAGGTGATTCTTCTTTTGTTTCTTCAGATGCAACGTTTCCACTGAATGCATTATTTTTTGTTGTTTTAACATCCTCCACAATTATTGCACGGTCTGGTTTCTCATGAACAAATTGACTTGGCCCACCAGATGTTTCATCGGATATTTTTGCCCTTGGTGACACGCAGATCAAGGAAGTTGAACCTGAAGAAAAGGGGAAAAAATACAACTCTTTTACTTAATACTGACGTTCATAATTGCTCTGCACTTAGAAAATGGTGGTATAGAAAAATCTGCAACCTTATGTTCACAGCAAACAGAATGACAGAGTTCGACTACTCTTTAAGTAGGAAATGCTAAAAATTTTCTAAGGTTCATTTTAGCAAGACAAACACATCCGTCTACTCAGAACTGACTTTGAGAAAACTAGACCCCACTAGTAAGCTAACATGGATACATGAGTTATGCACAAAAGTGTTCGAATAAAATTAGTAAGAGCGTAAAGAAAACCCAACGGGAAATAAATAAGTGAAATCATAATCTTTTACGATCGAGCTACCATGCAAGGATTTTTTCAAAATCAAGAGTGGCGAATCAGAATAAATAAACAGAAGTTCCTAACAGATCAGCTCAAGCCCAAGTATATCCTTCTACTGATCTACTCTCACAAGAATAAGCAAAAGTATGCAAAATAAATGTAAAAACAGGGAAAATAGAAGAAAACAATACAAGGAACCTACTTTATGATTTCGATTGATACCGAATGTAAGGGATGGAGAACGTACGAGATCGCGTGTTGCTAGCGGTGTTAATCACAGGGGTTTTTCTGAGAGAAAGAAAGGGTTTAGGGAGGGAATGGGAATCGAGAGGAATTCCAGCGCAAAAGGCATTATTATTGGTAAGTTTGAAGGAGGCCTGAACTGCACAAAGCTCCATTTCCAGAAGCTTGAAGTGGCGATGACTAAGCGAGGAAAAAGAGTACCGAAGATGAAAATGAAGCGCGGGGTTTCTCACCGTTTATATACCAGTGGCCTCTAGGGTTTCTAGAGTTTTCCACTTTTTGGAGTTCATCCTTTTTTTGGCCAGTAGGGACGTAGGGTTTATCTTTTTTTTTTTTTATTTGGCCAGAACTTTTTGGAGTTTCCCATATGGTTTTTTTCCGAACAAATCAAAAATTTAAAACATACACATATCTGACCTGATAATTTTCTTACATTTATACCCACGTGGAAAAACAACTATACGCATACGTGGAAAAAAATTGTGGACTTGCATTTATATTCTTACATAATATTGAGGGGGCATATTTTTTTGGAAAAATCACTAATAAAAAACTTTACAAATCTTAAAAGATAAAAAAATGCTTTGAATATTCATAATCTTAAAGAAATGTTAATAATTAATTTGTTTTTATAAAAGATTTAAAAGAAATGATATAAATGTCCTCATTAAATCTCATTTTTACTTTCTTTTGTCCTCTCTCCTTCTTCTTTAGGCTTTATACCTAGAGAGTCTAGCAATGACGGCTGAAACAACCTCCTCCAACAATAGCGATGGCGGCTTTGGCCTCGACCTCCTCTAGCAACGATGAAAGGTAATGGCAACCACCTCTAACAATGAAGAAAAAGAAGAAGGGGCATGAAGATTTTGGTAGAGGTGATACCTTCACTTTTGGAATTCCTTCGGAGGTCTTCTGGTATTCCCAAGTTTGACACAATCCCTGAGGAAGATCTGGATTTTCAAGAAGACGATTCTTTCGAGTTGTGATCTCACAAGTTGCAAATTTTCATAAGATTTGATAAGGGTTTCACAAGTTCGGATAAGATTTTTACAAATTCTCAAATGAAGTTCACAACTCCCTTAAAAATTTCACAAGTTGCAAATCAAAATTCACAATATTTGATAAGGGTTTCATAAGTTCTGATAAAGGTTTCACAAATTCAAATAAAGTTTTCACAAGTTCTAATAGATGTTTTACAAGTTCGGATAAGGTTTTCATAAATTTTGAAAAGAATTTCACAAGTTCATATCAGGTTTTCACAACTTGAAAATAAAATTCAATTCTAACAAGGGTTTCGCAAGCAGTGATAAAAGAGTTCACCAGTTTGAATAAGGTTTTCACAAGTTTGCAAAAATTTCTTAAAGAATTTCATAAATTGCAAATTTGAATTCACAAGATTTGATAAAGGTTTCACAAATTCAAATAAGGTTTTCACAAGTTGTAAAAATAATTTCACAATTTTCTTAAAGAATTTCACAAGTTGCAAATTTTAATTCACGATATCTGATAAAAGTTTCATAAGTTCAGATAAAGGTTTCTAAGTTTTTTACAAATTCCTTAAAGAATTTCAGAAGTTGCAAATTTTGATTCACAAGATCTGATAAGGGTTTTACAAGTTCTAATAAAGGTTTCACAGGTTCGAGCAAGATTTTCACAAGTTCTCAAAAGAGCATCACAAATTCTGATAAGCTTTTCAATTCATCATCATGAAAAAGACCCACAACACTTTCCAGTAAAGCATCTAAGACACCACCAACCACCACAAAACATCAACCACCAGCAACAAGAGGATAAATTAAGAATAAAAATAACAAAGCCAACAACAAAAGTTCGACTTGAGAATCAAAAATCACCACAAAACAGATTTGGGAGAGCATTTGAAATTATTAATACTAGTTCTATTTGTGCACCTTTGATCTAGGAGACACCTACCAGGAGAGATTCAGGATCAAGAGTTACAATTTTGGGAGTGAGCCTGTAGGAGCAAGAAGACGAAGAGCAAGAAGAAGAATCAGGTTTTGCTTAAGGGTTATGTGGAAACACTAAATGAGGATCTGACAAGACAAGAACTTGACCAATGAAGATCTGAACATCAGAAGTCGCCTGAGAGTTCACCCGACGTACCGCCTTCACCCGTGCATTCCTATTCTTCCTCCTCCAACTCCGTGGCCAACTAGAAAATCTCTGGTCTTGGTGAGTGGCAACTCATTGATTCTCTGATTTCCCTTTTTGTTGAGTGGAATTATTGAGATCGATTTCTGTTTCTACTCTTGAAATCACTGTCAACATCATCACTAGGTTTGAGAATATGAGGAGGATGTGGCAATAGAGGTTGAAGAAGCTTCATTGTTGCCATTATTGGAGGTTGAAGAAGCTGCATTGCCACCGTCACTGGAGATTGAAGAAGATTGGCGGAATGAACGATGACATAGTGAGAAGAGGAAGAGCGAGGAGAAAGAGAAGCAAAAGGTTTTATAAGTGAAGGATTTTTTTGTCATTTTCATTTAATTTCAAAAAGAACAAGTTAGGCTCTCATACCTCTCTAGCATTATAAATATTGAGATCAAATTTCTGTCTTTCAGTATTTTTAAAGTTCTTTTTTTCGAATTCTCCCTATTTTTTTTAGCAACAATTCCAATTAAATACCTCCCCCAATTTGAAAATCCCAAACTGAAGATTCCCATCGTCATTTACTCATCAAGTGTAGTAAATAGCTAATGATGAAACGTAATGCCCGTTTGGATTAGCGGTAGAAAAGTAGCTTTTTTTGTTATCTGACTTTTACAAAAGTCAGATAAGAAAAAAGTCAAAATATATATGTGATTTGTGTTTGGATTAGCGGTAGAAAAAGTGACTTTTTTTTCTAACTTTAAACGTGTTTGGAGTGGTGTTTGAAAAGCCCGTTAGGATGGAAAATGAATGAAAATGGCATGAATCTTATTGAATACTCCATATATATATTAGTTGTATATATTGTGATAATTGAAGTGAAAAAATATAAATAAAATTTGATAAAATAATAAAAGTTCAATTATTATTGAAAAAAAAACAAAAGAAAAATACACTAAAGGCACTTCAATTAAAACTGGATAAATTTATATCTAAATTATAAAACATATATGAAATGTCTCATTATTGGATCATCTACCCCTAACAGGTTGGTCTCTGATTGTGTCACGAACATGATTCATTTGTGTTGATGATAATCTACGGATAGTTGATGTGGATGCAACATCACTCAAGTATCTTGATCAGGTATATTTCCTTGTTCAGCTTCTCGAAAATCTATATTTGTTTAGGAATTTCTCCGGATAAGATTATGTATAGTCATTGTCGCACAAACTATGTAGACTTGTGTTTCAAAGCTATATGACTTCATTTCCCCCAAGAGCTGAAACCTATTCTTCCAAACTCCAAATGTCCTTTCTATAGTAGTCCGCAAACTTGAATGATAATAATTGAACATCTCATTGGGATTTGCAAATCCCTCACGTCGCCTGAAGTCTGGAAGATGACGACACTCACGTCTATACAGACCAAGATATCCAACAGGTGTTAGATAGCCAGCATTGACCAAATAATATTTCCTTGATAAAAAGATGGAATTTGTATTTACACTGTAAAATTATAGCAAATGTGAGGGGGAAAAAAGACACAATGTATCAGTCAGGTGTTAGAGATATACCTTGAGGTGGATGGGGAAAATTCATATATGGAGTAGAGATAGCAGTTTGGAAGACACGAGCATCATGTACAGTTCCCTCCCACCCTGCCAACACAAAAGTGAAGCACATATCCCAATCACATACGGCCATGATATTTTGTGTCGGATATCCCTTCCTCCCGATATATCACTCCTGCTCTGACTGACTGACCACACACTTAATGTGAGTTCCATCAATTGCTCCTATTGCATCCTGAAAATAGGGGTAATATCGCCGATCATTGCTTATTTTTGGGTGACAATGACAGAACTCGGGATCAATCGGTTTGATAATTTTTGTCGCTAGATTGACACAAGCATTTAAAACCATGTGGAATATCCTACTAACAATTTCTCCAGAATACTGAATCATTCTTGTAGGATTCTATTTCCTTGTGCATGTCCAACTGTATATAAGAACATGGCAATCATTTGTTCAATTCCAATATACCTAGCTCGCCGTAACCCATGTTCTACCAATTTCGAGCACAAGAGAAAGAAGACACGTTTTTCCACTCAGAAATTTTCTTGACAAATTCCATCATGCCCTTCCAATACCTCTTGCACCCACTGTGAACCTGTTTGCTTGCTAGTTCTGCATGGCTCTTTGCAAATATAAGGCACGAGATATTGGGCCATCAACGCAGCTACGTGTTCACACTGTGTCAACTCTTCATCTAAGAGGGATATGAGTAAAGACCTTCTATCTACACGAGACAATCGTACTTCCTCCGTTCACTCCAACATATCTGCACCACTCGAACTTGCCATAGACGATGTAAAATATGTTTTTGCAAAGATTGTATGAAATCAAATACAACTATAAAATGTGCAAGTAAATTCACATCATACAGCAGAAGTTAGTAACATTCACAACTGGCTTAATATACAGCTCTGTCGTCAAACATAAGTACTATCAAAACATACATAAAGTTAGGCATACTGATATAACTACATATAACAAAGTTTTCAAAAGTAACATACATAAAGTCAAGCATATCGATATAACTACACATGACCAAGTTTTCAAAAGTAACATGAAGTGGATTTCAAGGCTTCAGGGCAATCTGAAGATATGGGTTGTTGTAAGCATGTTCCTGCAACCACTCGAGCAAGGCTTCTTTATTTCCTTTCAAGCTATGGTGCATCATCATATTACAACATTGACGACGCAAGTCCCTATAAGCAATAATTTCTGGAATGGTGAGTAATTAAGCCACCACGTCACTCGCTGGTGTATCATTCGTGGAGATCATTTTTATCGCCTATACTCTATCCGTAGATGCTTCAGCTATTCTACTACCTGCATCTACTATTACTGTCGAAGTTGGTTTCTTTTTCCTTTTTGATTTCTGAGACCCTTCAACCCTCTTTTTCTTCCCACTGCTTCCCAAACCACTAGGTGCTATGTTCATTGTCACCGTTATTCCTTCAAAATCAACTGTCACTCCCATACTACCTCCAATAGCAGGACCTTCAAGATCTTCCTCACTATCTCCTGATCCTTCTTCTAGGTCCATTGTGGGTCGGTAGACATCGTCTTCATCAGCACCCAGTGACATCCGCTGTGGATCAGACGGTGTGAACATGTTGGCGCCTGATGCCATAATATCCTTGAATAGTATCCCTAATTCTTTCGCAAACATAAGGCCTCTGTACCTATACTTGGCATACTGTGCATTCTCCTGCATGCATACAAGCTTTCAAAATCAATGCCTTATATAAAATAATACAAATAGTAATCATAACATTGTTCTTCATAATAATCATAACAACATTTATGCACCTGAATTTTCCTCTCCTACCAATCATCTTCAACGATCACCATATTCCTCGTAAAGTCAAACGATATGTACGTCTCTTTTGAGAATAACTTATCCCACACCTTCCATTCTTTCCTCAAGCTATCAAACCTATTTTTTAGTTGCTTCTTGTCATATGATTATCCTGTTTTTTCATTGAATGCACACATAATGTTCTTCCACCCATCCTTCATAAATAAAGATCCTTGACGTTCTTTCTTGTAAATTTGATCAACGCATTCATGTGTGAAAATCCCCGTGGTATTTACATTCCATGTTATTCTGTGTTTCTCCTTGTTCATACTTCTATGTCAACTATGAACAAGTTAAGATTAACTTATATTAAACCATTTCATTACAGTTGAAGCACAAATAAAAGGTGAAACTTTGTGGGATAATGGACAATGAAGCACATAAATATAATCACAAAGAAGATAAAAGGCATATAAATTACACCATTGGACTCATAGCCAATAGTGGATCACATTGCAAAGAAGGCAACTAAATAAATAATTCAGAGAAAGCAACTAGATATTTGTTGCCTTTCATACCAGTTCATGTTTCCTAGTCATTTTCCACAGCCATGTATTAAGCGATATGAAACATGATTTTCATAAAACTGGGATTACCAGAAGTAGAGATTGAACTTGCTGCTGCTGTTGCAACATTGAGTTCCTTAACTATCTTCTTCCGTTAGTGTTAGACTATCTTGCCTTACTGAGATTCCGTTGAAGAGCATACAAATCAAAGGGAGAAAAATTGACACTAAGCACACCAAAAAAAACGTGGACAGTAGAATCCAAAGCGAAAATGTTACATCATACATTTCTAATAAATTGAATGCCTAGATTTGCCATAAATTTTTAAACACATTGTTCAATGGAAGGATAGGTTGTTTTAATTCCAGCTTATTAAACTTATATGACTTCTAGCTTATATTTGGTTATTCCCAAGTCTTGTAAAAACAATTATATAAGTAATTTACTAGATTGAACCACCAGAGCAAGGCGACAAAAAGAGAGTGAAAAAACAAGCAAGTAATAATTAAGTAGGGTTGCTTTGCTCAAGATTAGTGAAGCTAAAACAGTAGATACAGAGGACCACAAGAGATTTAAACTCATGTTGGCAAACTCTATATGATAAAATTTACAATAAAATAAATACAAGGAAATAAAACAAACAATGAAGCATTTTCAGACCCCAAAAACAAAGTTCAGCTTTTACAATGTTTCAATTGATATCAAGTATGGTTATTAACATAGGCGGATATATATTAAACACAGCTCTACCCCCACTGAAATTTGCATAGTTGATATAATGCCCTTTTAATTTTCTTTCCAGATGCTTTGACAAAGATGCCTTAGTAAGCCAATTGATTCAGACAAAACCTCCAAGCCACCGAAGAATAACAATTTAAATTCAAGCTTCTAAATTGCCAGACACCACTCTAGCCAAGTCATTTACCAGATTCACAAATACCCTTGAGAATTTTCTAAATTGATGATAATATAAAGATATTAATAAATAGAATGTCAGTCACATGTATTATTGATTTTTTTTTGGATTGTGATGATAAACACACATTTAAAAATAGAAGAAACAGAAACAACAACAGGTAGCAATTTCATTCAATTTTTCAACTTCATTTCCATCTATCTTTCTTCCAACCCCATCAGAAAATCCCAAATCAATGGATGTCCAAATCAAAATCATATTTATATTGCTCTCTGAATTGATTCCTGCATATATATTTATCACATTGTTAATATATTTAGTAGCCATTATCCTTCTAACAAGGTCCCAAAATCTCATTTAACTTCCCTTGCATTGATGAAAAAACAGAGATTTGATTATATAAGTAATCAATCTTGATGAAGAAACAGAGATGAATAAACCACATCATAGCACCCATTCGCATACATGCAGCAACCACAACACAGCACCACGGTTCATATGCATAGATGAAGAAACATGAGTAAAAGAAGGGAAACATCACCCATACACATAGATGAAGAAACATGAGGAAAAGAAGGGAAACAACACCCATATGCATAAAAATGTCAAAGAACAGAACCCAAACGCATACAAGTATATATATATCCCTTTCTTCCACAAATCATGTTAACAAAGTCTCAAGCTCAAATTCAGTAATAATATATAGAGATGAAGAGAACACTGACTTCAAACCGTGAACCCAGATCAGGAAATGAGAAAGCCGACTCACATCCGGCAACCTCAAAGTAGAGGAAAAAACTCAACACAAGTAAAAACAACCTATCATACTAGAGAAGCTCCGACGATCACACGACGTCCGTCAACCTCAGATCAGAACACCCACCAATAGATCTGGCCACCAAACTGCACGGACAAGCCATAGATCGCAACAAGCAACTGAACAGGGGACAGATCGGAGCAGGATGATCGGTCAACGGCCAACGAGTCACGGACGGCGATGAGCTTCACAGCCTCCGACCACACCGACACCAAACGCCGATGACTCGACCACAAGCACGACGAACAGCCAGATCAGGGAGAACAGGCACGGTTGAGGGAGGTGTATGTGAGAAAATAAGAAGAGGTGTGAAAAAACTATGGAGAAATCGAGTATTAACCAAGACTGGTAAGGTGTTCGTTGCACATTAATTGCCCATAATAACTAATTTCTGTCGTGCCGCTACGACAAAGCTCAAGCTGTGAGCTTCTACGTTAACCTGCGATAATGATAAAAGCTCAGTAATGTATATCGTGAACCCAAACAGGATGATAAATGCCCACTGGGATTTTTTCCCCTACCGCGCGTTTTCCCTCCCTTAACGCTGTGCCAAACAGACCCGTAGTAAATAAAAATTACTGGAGATTTTGATTTTTCTAGGGAATTTTTCTAAAATTTTCCCTACTTTTTAACATATCACTTATTAAAATATTATTAAAAATTAATGTTATAAATATTTTATTTTTTATTTAAAATTTAAAATATACTTGTTTCTTTTATAAGCTGAAATAATAAAAACTATTATCAGTAAAAATTTTGTTGGTAAAAAACAAAAAAGTTAGTAAAAAAAACTTGGTTTCCTCTATCCTCCATATCTATTAATGATTTTTTTTTATACACTCCATATATATTAATGATAGAGATATCGATGCTAGATGATAAACTTCCTAGTCCTTCCCGTTTTTCTTCTCTAGATATAAGTATTCTCCTACTAAAGGTATTCCTATTCAACACACTGTCGTGCACTAAATGTAAACTTAAAAATGAAAATTATTATAATTTAGGTTTGGGCCAATCCAATATTTTCAATTTCAGCTTTCCCTTAATCAAACCCAAAAGTGAAAACCAATGATTAAATGAGGGCCTATCTTGTCATAGAAAACATAACATAAAAAAGGCCCATCTCAAACTTAGATGAGTCATATCTAGGGCCTATACAATGATATAATGCTTTGTGCTTTGTTCTTCGTTTGGGTAGAGAGCCCATAATCTTAGGTCTCATTTTTCTGTTTGTGAGCTGGCCCCGTCAACTTCAGGAAGACCAAGCCTTGAAAGGTCCTTCAGCATGGCCTCTTGTTCATGATTTTCCAAGTCAATTTAGCATAATGCATGATCATAATGATTATTTCTAACAGAAAGAGGTAGTCTTTTACAAGGAGATGAATCAAGGTTTAAGTCTAATCAAGAGAAATGCCCACATTTAGTACTTAATAATAGAATTGCCTCCAATAATATGATACATGTACATCTTATGTCTTCTTTTTTGCTTGAACTTTTGGGAAAACCAAACTTGAAAGATCCTCTCGCAAGGCTTGTTGTTGTGATTACCCTAGTCAATTTAGCCTCTAGTCCATAAAGTGTGTATAAGCAAGAGCAATTAGGTCCAACAAATAGGTTAGTTTTTTACAATATGAATCAAAATTCGAATCTTTCGCGGGGAAGAGATGTCCACATTTAGTAACAGCTGCTGATAGTGCCTCAAAGTCTCAAACATAATTGCCTCCATTAGAATGATAAAGTGTATGTGTAGTATTTTTTTTTTTTTTTGGACAAATGTATGTGTAGTATTTACTCCCTCAAATTCACTTCTCAACACAAGTTTTCTAATGCTTCCATTCTATCTTATAACTGGTCATGCACACAATGACATGTGGTCACAATCCTTAGAATTATTAGGAGGATTAACACTAAGACCAACCTGAAGAGGACCACATTTTGAAGCCATATTGGGACAAAACAGCCTAGTCAGTTACAGTTAACAATGATTTGATTAAATTTCCGCGTGCCCCTTCCTCCTTACAATCATGAATTCTTAAAAGAGAACTTCGTGTTCTTCCTGTCTGCGGGACACTTCTCTGAAACATCGCTAACACCAAAGCATTCACAAGCCTCATCATTTTCAGTTTCACTAACAACTCCAAACAACACAAACATCAACAAGAGTACTATAGATATGTTCTAAGTTGACCATTGATGTAACATATGTTGGGTTAAAGTAAGGCTTCTTTCAATCTGTCAAAGGACATATTTGCAATTCTCTGTAAAAACAAAACATAAAAAAAAACTGATGATCTCTGATACTATGACTCTAAGGTAAGAAAAGGGCTTTTCTCACTTTTCTTTTCATCATTCCTTTCTCTTATTCAAAGCTGTGGGCTTTGACCATGGAGCTTTGAGAGACATAGAAGGGGGAATAATATTGGTAAAAGAAACCAATGTATGTTATCTGATGTAGTAACAAATTACAACGGTAAACTTCCTTTGGTTATTTTTATAATTGTCACGCCTCCAACCGGTCAGTCCAAATAATCGTGGTCCTCTTCAACTTTAACATATAAAAGCATTAATAATGATATGTCTTTTAATTATACACAACTTTTAGTTGATGTACTATAAACTAAAGATTAGAAACTTTAACTTTATATTTGATGTCAAGAGGCAATATAGAAGCCACAGTAAGATACAAAGTGGCTGATTTAAAAGTGGGAATGAGGCACAGCCGTAGATCTGGAAAGACTTTATTTAGAGAAATTCTGTTTTATATCACTGGTAATGAAGTGAGTCTCAGAGCTTAGCTTATGTTATGTTTCATTTAATTTGAACGCGTTTGTGGGGAAGGAATGAAGAACTTTTGAGGGAAAGGATCAAAGTAAAAGAGAAAGCAAAAGGTGAAAAAGGGTAATTCAGGACCACATACACCAAGCTGAAGCCATACAAGTCAAAGGCTGGTCTTTGGTATTAAGTGTGTGTGTGTGTATTTTAATATACAGTGTAACAACCATAAAGGGTTCAAATAAGAAAATAGAGAAAACACGTGTTTTGGAAGATGTTGTGAATAGGGAATTTTTAGGAGACAGGCCAATATATAATAGAAGACATGGATGTAAAGGAGGAGTATCTTATGAGACGAGAGAGAAAGAGGATATAGCATCTCTAAGTGATAAAAAGGGTTAGAGATTTGTGTTGTTCTTGTTTAATACTATAATGCATCTTTTGATTTCCCTCTTCAAGTTAAACTCTCAATTAATTATAGATTTTGAATCTTTTTTTTTTTTGGGTATTCATATTTGTTCATTTTCAGAGAAACATAAACTATGCCAACTTAACATTGTGGAGATATCACCTTATTGTGTTTGATGGCTTCTTTGTAGGATAGTTTATCTATAAATCTCTATGTAGGCTTTTCTCTTTCTCTATATAACAATATTTGCTTGTAGTCGTTTGGGATATTCAAGCCCTATGTGGTCGTTCAAGGTGATTTTGTGGATGGTCTTGGTGCTTCTTCCTTGAAGCATTACGATTCAAATCGTGCATCAGCGTTTGATCTGAGACCTCAATCTTGCTCTTTTTGTCTTTTCAATTTATGTTGTTGGTTTGTTTCTCTCATGTCATTTTTAGGTGTAATTGGGCTCCTTTGGTTCTCTTTGATTTTATCATGAAAAGGGCCTAAGAATTTACGTACGAGTATCATTTTACTTCTTAAATAAAATTGTCTTTATTCCCTTAACTTTGTACTTTGAACTAATTATGTTCTTTAATCTCTAAATCATTGTCTTTTGTTAAAAAAAATTGTCTTTATATACAAACAAATATAGTAATATTTTAATCTTAAGTTTATAATTAAAAAGCAAAACCTTTTAGTTTGATCTGCAAATGATAGGTAGCATGCGATTTAATGTGATCAATCTATAGGCTAATAAGATAATTGCTTATCATCCACATGGTCATACCCTTTCAATATAACTACTAAATTATTGCTATACGTATAATATAAGCCAAGTTTAATTTGTTGAAAATTATAAATCATAATTACTAGTATTATTTCATAATATTACGTCTAAAACAATGATATAATTTTTTTAAGTTAAAGTATACTTTTAATTCTTTAAGTTTGATATGAGGTATACTTGTGGTCCTTTAACTTTATAAAATATATTTTTTATTCTATATTTTTAATACTGTTAATGTTGGTAACGGGAAATGTTGACGCAATAAATTCAAATAACATACTATGTAGCTAACAAAATATATTTAATTTTTATTTTTTTAATATAACATATTTAGATTATTAAACTAAAATAAACTGATAAATCACTACAAATATAATTGAACTTTTGATATTTAGATTTTTTTTTGCCAACTTGATATTTATGTTTTGATTTTTTTTTGATATATTTAGATTATTAAACTAAAATTTTTTAATACAATCAATGTTTTAATACGAACTGTTTCATTAGGTTTTAGATAGTTTTCAATTTACACATATATTAAGTTTAAGATTAATAGTATTTAATTACATAGTCATCACTTAAGTTTACTATGTCAGCGTTTTCCGTTAAGAATATTAACGGTGTTAGAATTATAGAACTAAAAGTATACTTTATAAAGTTTTAAAAAAATATATACCTTATATAAATTTAAAGAACTAAAAGTATATTTTAGCATTTCTTTTATATGATTGTCTGACTGTATTATATTTAAATATTATTTAGCCCAATTGCGATTTGGGGTAACTTTTCCATGTTCACTCAAATTCAAATTTGAGATATGTTCTTGAGTGGCCAAATCCCATTTCATTAGGATCAACCGATTGTTGGTAATCTTATAGTAATTTTTTAGTTAAACCAAATAACATTCATTTTGACTTGTTACGTATTGAAATTTTGAACAGATCATATAACATAAATGCAATAAAGCTGAATAGTTTGAATTTGATCATACGTTCTGGAGATCGAGTATAAGAGGTAGGGGTGGAAATAGGCTAGGTTAGTTTAGACTTTATCTAAATAGGCCTAGGCCTATAATAGAGATTCAAACCCTGAGTCTGGATCTAAGCCTGTATGAGGCTTTTTTTTAGGTCTGAGCCTAGGCCTTCTTTTAGGTCTGAGCCTAGGCCTTCAAAAGGCCTGACAAAACCTGTTTAAAAGGCCTATTTAAAATTTAAGCCCTTAAATTGTCTTTAAAACCTATGTCTTCAAATTCACATATAACCCTTCACTCTTATATACAATTCTACATTATGTTTTAAAAACCTAACATCTTTTCTCGTCGTAATATTAAGGCTTGGTAAGGAAAAGAAACGAATGTCTAGTGACAATAATTATCCGAGCAAATAGTAATAAGAAAAACTAATCGTTTGTTGACTAATGAGATATTTTTTCTAAAATTGATTAAATATAACAAATGACATGTAAAACTAGATTTTACCTCTTTTTCTCTTCCCACTTAAATTAGGACAAACTCCTCTTACTAAGATTATAATATTTCATTTGACACTAAAATAAACTCATAACAATTATAATTTTTTAGTGAAGGGCGTAAATTAGGGGGGGAGTGAGTTAGGGTTGCCATCTCCAGTGATCGAAGAGAAGAGAGGTAGGGGTGAATGATCTATGTGAAAGCAAGGGGATGACAATGTGATGTGAAACTTAAAATTAAAGTTAAATTGGTAAATTTTTAAATAATATATATAATTATTTATATGATATTATATATACTTATATAATAGCATAAATTAAAAAAAAGTTAAATAGGTCATGTTAGACCCTTATCTTATTTTCACTTTTATCAGAGTATTTACGAGGAAATGATACGCAGTTCAGTGGGCAACACAAGAATAGCATGAATATACTGATAATATGTGCATTATTATAGAAATTCCCCATAGAGATTGTACATGATAATTACAATTGATATCGCCGTATGGGGCTACTATAGTATCTAAACCCGTTCCAGTGAAATGGAGGCATCTTCTTGTCTTCGTTCCACCACTGCATCCCTCCCATATAGTTCGCTTCTCTACTTTCAATAAACTTTCTGTTTTCACCTATCTAAATTGTTGGTAGGGGAGGGTGAGATGCAAGAGAAACTCAGTAGGAAACAAATACCGTAAGGCATGCATGATAGGTATTATGTGTATGATATATTAGCTTTAACTAGATGCATGCCCCATATTGACATTTCTGCATGCTTAATGATTTATGCAACATAACTATGCCTACAGTATAAATAGACATAGAGCTTCATTATTCAAATATGCTCTACATAATCAACTAAAGCAATTCATACATCACTATACAAGCAGAGATATCATATACATGTAAGTAAGGTAAGTTCCCTACCTTAACCCTTTTTTATCTTTAAATAGGCTCATCAAACTTTATGCCTCGTAATGCGTGCCAACAACTCGACTCTCAGCTTGGTTCTAAAATATCGAATGTACAAGAATTAGGTTCAAACCCTTTCATGTACTATTCTAGGTACTTCCATAGTGTTTTTAATGATTATATGAGTCTATTGAGAAAATTTACCAAATTATCATGAGGACTCGGCCCGACCCCACTGTACCTGGTCCGACCATACTTTCCTAAAATTTTGACCTTTGTTATTTTGACATATTTTTGGCCTAGGAATACATTTCCGGACTCATAATTATCAAATTCACTGCCAAAAGACCAGAATACCCTTGGCAGCCCCTATTTCAGGGTTTCAAGGGCGTTTTCGTAATTATGCTTTTTTAGGCTTTTCTGAAAAAGTGATCAACTGTAACTCCATCTAATTTTCCATCTTGAACACAATGGGATCATTAGATTATCAAAAATCTAACTCTAACCCCTCCATCTAGCTCTGGCCAAAACCCAGAGATTCTCTGAGAAAAGTTGGGGTTTTTCAATTCTAACCTCGCAGATTTTCTCCTTTATACTCCTAATCACTTTATTAACTATTTAATTACATTATAACCACCATTTAGACTTAATTTGGGCAGCATAACATTTAGGGTTCATACTTTTCCTAATTAATAATCACAGCAAATCAATCAGAATTTCACTCATTAAACTACTCAAACAGCCAAAACAACAAATATTTGAAGTTTAGGAAGTTACCTCTTCTTCCTTCTGACTTTTCCTCTTGTGGTTGAACCCTAACTCCCTTTAACAATGAAATTTAGCTTCAAACAACCTTAAATAACATAGAAGAGAAACTTAGGACAAGGATTATATGCGTTAGGAACCAATTTACCGAAAAAATTGACCTACCTTGTGTGATTTCTTCTCCTTCTCTCTCTACAATTGCATACACACTCTCTCTTCTATGGTTGAAATGGCATCAGTTTTATGGATGAAGAAGGAAGAGGAAATGCTTTTATCATATATTAAATGATAATTTATTTATTTACTTAATTTCCAAAATTTCGGATTTAAGCAAATTCTGACAGATTTTCTGCTCAAACTTTGAAAATCATAACTAGATTTGTAGACATCGAATCGGAGTGATTCCAAATGCTATAGAACCCTTAATGAGTCTAGTTTTAAGAAAAAATATAGCCTTTAGCCAACTAAAAGCACAAAATTCCCAAAATTTAAGTTTTTGGACGCTGTTTCAAAAAATAGACAGTTTTTCTGGGCTAACTTCAAAAATTCATAACTCTTTGCATACAGCTCCAAAAATTACCTAATACCTATCAAATTAAAACTTAGGATGTCTATTTTTACCGTATAAAAATTCACAATTTTTGAACATCATTTAGCCTTCTAAAATCACATAAAAATCTCACTGCCTCACAAGGAATTTTCATTGATAACATAATCATATCCTCCAAAATTCATCCTTCCATTTTATTAAGTGCTACAAATGTTTACAAGGCATATTAAGGGAATAAAATTTAGGGTGTTACAGGTCAAGCCTGTAGGCTTGTAGGCTAAGCCTTATAAAGATAGGCCTGACTTGTGTATCTAAATAGGCCTAACAATATACCTGAGCCTGAGCTTGGCTTATTTACTAAATAGGTTAGATTATGCTTTATGTAGGTTAGGCCTTTGGCTCTTGTTAGAGGCCTAACCTATTTCTATCCCTAATAAGAGGCTTGATAGCTCGTACCTCATAAATAAGGTTGAGACCAATTCAAATCTTATTATACACACACACACATACTAAGAGAACTACCTCAAATATATTCGCAATGCATTGAATCTAAATTAATTGACAATATCAAACCACAAATAAATGTAGCCAAAAGAGCACAATCCCTCTTGAAATTAAATGTAGGGGGAATAACAATTAAGTTTCAAAATACCAACTTAATTGATGGCAAATAAATTACCAACTTAATTCATATTAGGTCGCAAAACAATATCTAATTACAAATTATATCCTATAAAGTTATAAATAAGAGAACAATAGTTTTTTTTAGATTTAACAATCATTAAATTAATCCATTAGGACTTAATTGTACAAATTTTCCTTAAAACTAGTGTTAACCCCCATGCGTTGCACGAGAACGAGGATTCTGATTAATGATACATTGTATAATTAATTTTTTGTGACTATAATGCATTTATTTGTATGTCTATAAAACTAAATTTTCATATCAAAAATGTATAAAGGGTGATTATAATCATGCTTATATATCACATTTTGAGGGAGAATTTTTTGGAACCTTTTGTGTGGCATTAAAGGCGCTACATATGTCTCCATAACATTGAACAAAAAATCATGTAATTAAAATAAAAAAACATGAATTTATAGGGAAATTAAAGATACAAGTAATACTTTTGTTTTTTATAATCCTAATAAACTATAAGACAACTAAGGTGGGAACATCCAGATCTTCCATTATGTCCTCAAAGGCTTTGACTACAACCTCCCCAAATAGAGATACATTGACACGTACTTCACTACACATGTTATCATATGATTATGATGATGATGAACTAAAATGAAAGTAGATGTTAATCACTTGATTGATTAATGTTAAATCTAGAGAGTATGTTACTTGTGATTTGTAACTGTGAAATCCAATTTCTTCTTCGTGTCTAAGTCTCTCCTCATATCAACTAGGCTCCCAAATGCTTGTAAGGTAGCTTGTCACATCTAGATGAATTTGTCGTCCAGGTTAGAATAAAACATTTTGAATAAAAAACATGATAGAAATGTATACTAACCAATCAACTCTTCATTTGTGGCTTCACTACTAGCGATGTCATTAACTTGGACAAAGTTGAATGCATGAAGAGAGATTTAGAAGTCATGTTTCTGAAAAAATGTGTAAGAGTGAAACATAATCTTCCAATGATGTGAGCATGTTTTGTAGTCAGCATTGCTAGCCAACACTTCTAAGTTCTTGAATTGGTACACCTCACCCTCTTTTAAATCCTTAATATACCTACAGATTTGTGCCCTCTGGACAATTGAACCCTCAATTAGATCACCCTATTTGCAAATAGTTAGATGAAATATGAGCAACACATAATTTTCACTTGGTGAATTGGCGATGTGACGACTACATTAGATACTTACTTGTTTGCCAACTAATGTCATACCGACTTTTCAGACCTCAAATGGTGGAGCCTTCTTCACCATTGTCCACTTTCTAAGGATCCTAACAATAATGCCCCAGGCTTCCTTGCTATCATGAACGTCCTTTAATAAAGCATGAGCAATGTTTACCATTACTTGAGTTGATGTAACTGATTTCCTCAAGAATTGTCCTCTTATGTTATATATGAGGATGGGAGGCTTATGATGAGATATATAATTGTACATGTAAAAGTATTGAAGGCGAAGGAATTTCTAAAAAAACAACTTTTAATGACATGGATGGACTGAATGGTTTTAATTTAATTAGGATTGGAATGTTATATATTATTACCTATAATTACCATACGCCTTTATTATAATACCATAATTGCCAAACGTTTTTATAATGGTTTGCCTAACAGATGATACAAAAAATAAAAAAATATGCAAGCAAACTAGGACACGGAGATGAAGAGATTTCTTAATTAATTTGATCCATCCCAATTTATTTTGTGAGAATTAAAATGGCGCAAAATGTTCCTTTATTATTCCTAATTATTCCAAATACAACCTCTAGCTTCCTTCCTTCCTAATTATTCCTTTTAGATCAATTTTGTTCACAAGATTGTATGCCGCAATTTAGTCCTGCTAGAGTGCAATTGTTGGAAATAGCATTGACCTGTATTGATTGAATGGTTTTAATGTAATTAGGATTGGAATGTTAAAGTTATCATTTCCTACAATCGTGGAAGATTACAGTCATTGTTTGAAATTTGAAAGGATACGTCCAATTATTATTTGGCAATCATCATAAATGTATTTCAATATAATTAGGTTATATGAATTTCAAAGTATAGGAAAAAAATAAGGATAGAGAGAACTAGAGTATCGGGGTGAATCCATATTCGAATCCGGGTCAAAGCTTCAATGCTCTATAAGAGAACCCATACAACTATTAGACTACTAGAGCCTAATTAGAATTGGCACTGCAAATCACCAGAACAAGAAAGATGGTAGGAGAGAAGAGATTACTAGAAAACTCAATAGCAAGGGTGAGAAATAATTGAAGGAAGTACCTCCTATTTATAGTGATTTAGGGTGGCCACTAATTAGGAAATGATGTCCGCCCTTCTTGCCTTCCAAGTTAGTAATTAGGATAATTAATTCTCAATTAATTTCATGAATTATGATGACTTGTTTATCAATTAACAATATCATAATTAATACTAACTTATTCCCCAATCTACAATTAATGCTGATTTAATTCTTATTTGATTAGGCTACTTGTATCTTAATCAAATAGTCCAGCCCATCAAGGGCAGACTTGGACCCAAAGTCTAACATATCTCACTCGCACTTGATGAGACTCCTATCGTGCATCCATTACTCTTTCCTGTTTTATACTTGGCGTCTGTCGTGACCGCGTGGGCAAAACCATCTTCAAGATTTAGTGCTTGTGATACTAGAAATCCCTCATATCAAATCAGCATACAAGGACACCCTTTATATATATCTATAAGCTATATATTTATTACCTCAAATGTCCCAGATTCTCCCATACATACTACTCATGACATATCTAATCCCTCTCGAGTTAATATGTTTATTAACCTAGATTGCCCTCCATGCACATAGTATCCACACTTACAAGCTACACATAAAGCTAGTAAGGGGTTTACCATAGACACTAGCACATATTATATATCTAGGAGTAAATCTTCCTTTTTGACTAAACATCAGTCCATCTTGACTTGGTCGCTTTCCTAGTTTTCACTCGTCTGACCGAATCGAGTGTGATCATAAAGCTTTAGCTAAAGTAGCTGTCACCAAACCAAGCTTTCATACTGCCGCCTAAGTCTTAAGGGCATCGTAGAAGGATTCTTCCCTCTTAAGACTCACACTATAGTGAACTAGGGATATTTCACCTACATCCTATATTGCAGTCTAACTCTTGAGCACATGTAGTATGAATTGCATGCTACGATGAACGGTTTGTGGTGTATGTCGATTTCTTTCTCTTTCACCGTACAGACATTAGTTCCAAAATATACTCAACATTTGAACCAGAACTCTCCTTTTCACAATATTTCATTTACAATCTCATTTGTGAAAAAGAGTTCTTTGCCTGTCTACAGGTTTGTATTCATACTTCGATCCATTTTATGTGTATATATACACATATGGATCTCATCTCAGTCTATCTGAGGCGACTCAAACGCAAAGATTCTTCTTAACCATCTTATGGTGATAATTTGCTCGTCTTACCCTCCCATGCCCCTACAAAACATAAGAAGACGCTTGTTCGTGTGAGTAAACCAACCTCTTTGAACCTGTACGACATACAAAATTGTATACCTTATATGTATTTACTCATAACATATATACTATTTCTTTTATCTTCATATAAAAGAAGTTCACAACCCTATATTTTATTTTTGCCCCAAGATTTTCACTAACTTAATGAATATCAAGCTTTGGGCTCAGTAAGGGGATCTACCAACATTCCGTCAGCAGAAGGTCATTGAATTGTCTCTTTCCCTCTTTGAAAGCATATCTCTCATAGAGATATATCAAATGTATGTTTCACCTTGATGTGATACTTAGGATCCTCATTATAAAATGGTATCGTTTAGATCTTTCTATCAACCATTCATTCCCAATCACTCATAGGAACTTCTATAGCTATATGGCACCTTGAATGTTGGTAAAACATACTCTGTGTTCTAATTCCGTGGATAACAGAAATACATTATATATTTCTTTGCTCTATTATCATTTGCCTAGGCCTTATATTGGAGTATTCTTTCAAAAGAAAGTTGTTGCCCTGACAACTTCATCCATGGTTATTCTCATAATCTTTTTCACAGCAGGATCAAAAATAGCTTCCAAATCTGACAAAAAACATTTAGTCTTATACATAGCAATGTGTATATACATATTACCAACCAAAGTCTTACTATGGGACTCTATCCACTTTTTCTATGTTGGATTCCTCATAGGACATGTAACATCTCTAAGTTTGTGCCCTTGAATTCAGGGGTGTCCAAGGGTTTGCAGTTTGGCATCCTAAGATGCCTAAGGATCACACTTGTAATGTCTTAGGTGGCAAAGACTGTATCTTCCTTGTGCAACTCTGTTTACCTTGTCATTCAAGATATTATTAGTTTAACCCATGATTTTTCAACTCAGAATTTAAGGATTCTCTTATCCTTTATTCCTTTAACTCCTTTGACACTTGTTTCAGCTAAACATATGTCATTTGACAAAGGATGACTTCACAAAGAATCATCACTAGACTGTTTGGCACTCATATAGTGTTCTTTGATTATTTCGAAGTTGGTGAGGCTCACCTTATGAAACCTCATATACTACTATCTGGGTGATTGTTTCTACGAAGTCCTTAAGCTGCTTCATGTAGAGTTCATCATCCAATTTCCAAAATTCCAAATTGGAAAGTAGTCTTCACATCACCTTGATGTAATTTCAAGACTAAGCTTGTTGTCATAGCCAAAGTTCAGAGTTAAAATGCACAACGGGCACCCTTCCATTATAGTACCACTTAGCCACTAAGTGTTTTAGGTTCTACATGCCCCCAACAAATTTGAGAACTTACTTGTTCCCAATTGCCTCTTGGCTAGGTGATAAATTGCCCAAACATGTACTTGGCTAGTTTAAAAAAAAATCCATATCCTCCTGCATGACACTTTGCAATTCTTCTTAGCAGGTCCTTTTAGTGTCTTTCAGACACTTATAGGTAGTTATCATCACTTTCAAAATGATGAAGAGAGCATTCCATCCATTAGGGAATTTATCCCTTTATAGTCATTTGCTGGATGACTATTTACTCCGAGGTGGATTTTATAGGATTCTTTTCTTATGTATGGGTGAGGTAATCCTCTCGTAACTTACCTCTTTCATTATGAAAATGGTCTCAACCCTCCCACTTGGATCAATGAACTTAGAAACACTTGGTTATTCCTTGTTTCTGTGAACCTCTTAAAGAGATTCAGTATGATTAATGCTTATTTCCTGCTAGGAAATCTGAGTTTTTTTGAATGTTGCGTCCCTCGGTTCTCTCGCAGTCACTGAGCCACCATCATTTTCACTAATGAAGACGTGTCTTATCAAATTCTCAGGTCATCTCACGAAGAGATACCTTGTATACCTTGGCCTCAACCTTCCTTACTCATAGGAAGAATTATGGATATGAAGTTGCTGACCCTTATGGTCTTAACGAGCTTGGGCCTAATTTAAGGCCTATCCATAATTCACAGAGTAAGGTCATGATTGACATAGAGGGCATTTGGTTAAGTGTGAAGATAATAGCTGTGAGTTTACTTACCAACATATGGCTAATAGTTTCACTTATGTCATTATTTACTCAACCATTTTAAGGAAAGGTCTATCTTTTTTTTTCAACAACTCTATTATGTTGAAGGGTTCTAGGTGTTGTTAGTTGCCTAACAATCCCTTTCTTGTACACAAAGCAGCTTGAACTAATCACGTGGGTGTTCTTAACCATTGTTAGTTCAAAAAGGTCTTATCCTTTAGTTTAACTGATTCCTAACTAGATTTAGCCATTATCTAACAGCTTCACACTTGCCAAAACTCAAGTAAACATAACTATATTTTAAGTAAACGTCCATGATGTTAATGAAACACCAAGCTCTGTGTTTTGCCCTTACATTCATTGGTTCTTAAATGTCATAGTTTGCCAATTACAGAAGATATCTTCTCAAAATGTTTCCTTGTCTTTCTTACCGGTTAGAGTAAGTCCTCAACTACTCATAAGGGTATTAATCCTTTAGCATACGTTATTTAGCAAAAACTCTTTTGCTAGTTTGATCATTTCTTTTAATCAATGTGTGCATATGGTAAGAAATGGAATTATTATTTCCAAAAGGAAACATCAAATCCAACAAAGGATTTAAGAGTCACAATCCCATCGATCTTCAACTAAAGAGATAGTAAATATGTGATTTTGTCGATTGCAATGGCATAGAGTGAATCAGGGTTGTTTATTAATGCAGAGTTAACGTGCAAATTCCAATCCCTTGATTCTTTCTCTTTCTTGCTGTGCATCCGACATGAAGTCATATGCTTCTGTGAAACGTCCACTACTTATGTGGATTGTTTCTTTTACAACCCTTAAAGGATTATCAATTTAGCCTTTCATCTTTGTAGAAACCATTGACCTCCTCTAGATCAAGTTTACCTCATAAGTTTCTTGCCCTTAGGCTTTAGAGGATGAATCTTTCCTCTCTTTAGCTAAGTTTGTCTGACTGATGGATCTCAAATCCTTCAGTCTTTCATATTCAAGTTCAATGTGGCAAATCACATTGCTGAAGGTCACAATATGCATATCAAGAGTAGTATTTGCTTTCGCATATGCCCATTCACTGGAAAACGTGGCTTACTCCCACTCACTAGGAGATATAGTTTACTCCCACTTACTCGGAGATGTCTTGTCACAACATATACTTGTTGTTTGATAGAAAAAACTTGCCATTTAGTTTGTCTCAACTTCTTAGTTTGACATTTGCCTTAAGTGTTGCCTAAACGACATGTTAGAACTTAATACACTATGTTAAAACGTAACTTAGTTTTAACTTTATAGAAGAAGATCATCAATTCCACTATCTTCCAACACTATCCAAATTGCTTGGATAAAGTTACATTGCTCATACCATCATAATTCTGAGCAATCTTGTTCTTTCTATGCTTGATAGCATAAAATTTTTGTATCCTTCTGTTGCTTCAGCCTCTAAATGTTGAAGGCTAGTTGGTAGGGTGTCCCTGACATCTCATTCTTCCTGAATGAAAGAAATTTGAGAGTTTCTAACTCCATAGATATCTCTTTTGAGCTTGTCTTCATAAGATCAGTCAAATAGACTTGGTCATAATTGGTCACTTAGACGATTATGGTATATAAATCATATTTGTTCAAATAAGACAAAGGATAATTAGATAACAAGTTCGCTAGTTTCATGTTCAGGAGACAACTATGCTAACTCCCATCCCAATCATACTAGTTAGCTTATCACCCTTTTAACTGTAGTCTTCATTAAACACATTCCCCATTGAATTTCTAGACATATTCTAAAAACTCCCACTCAATCAAAAATAGTTATATTAACAAGATAATAACATAATATCATCTAATCAACATGAATGTTCATGAAAACAAGAAGAGAATATGCTTCATTCAATTATAAAGAATTTAATCATAAATTCAATGGGAAAAAACATTCAAAAAGTTAAAAAAAATTGCCTCATATTGTTGTCTCTTAACTAGTTTCTCCCTCTCATAGGCCCTTCTAACCATATGAACTCATGTAGCGTCTAGCTACAATGTCAAGCTCCTATTTGCCATGTTTACACCCACTCACTTGGATGTATTTGCAGCATACCTCCCACTTGATTATATGATTCTCACATCCCTATCTGTCTTGTCTTTTGTCGCAACATTTGTGATAAAGGGTTGACTTTAGAAGTCACTGCTTCAATTCCAATTAAATCAATGTGGTTAGAAGCATGGGAAGACTTATTATTATTCAATAATTTCAAGTTGCTGCAATTTTCAGGTTTTATCTCTAAGAGTTTGAGTCAAGGTTGGATAAGATCTTATATTCAAAAAACTCATTTGAATAATTCGTCACTTTAAAGAATCTTTCAGCACTAACCTTATGTTGCAACCAAAATACTATTAATAAGTAAGCCAACTTATCCCAAAAACAATATAATCATCATTTACTCAATTTCAACGTTTTTGGGAATCTTTAAGTGCATATAAGCACTTTTTTTTTACTCAAATCACATCCAAACTTGCTTCAAATATTGCAAATTATATATTAAATTGAAGCTCTTGAATTTAGGGAATTTTAGGAAAAACTGCATCTCAATCGGAGGTCCCATGCCCTCTCACGCGACCCTAGAAAGTGTCTAGATCAAAAAATCCTGAAAAATTGGAAAATTCCAACGATGGCTACTCTTACGAGAGGCATGTGAACTCCACACGCCGCCTTACGACCATTTGCCAGTGACATGTGCTGGCTTCCCCAACTCCACACGCCTTCTCTCTCTGACGGTAGCCACCACGTGTCAAACAATGACCCCTATGGGCCTCGCGCCACATGTCAATTTATGGGAATTTTCTTTTTTTTTAAAACACAACAGTCAACGGTTGATTGTTGACTTTGACCAGTCAATAGTTGACCGTTAACTGTCAACACTTGACCAAGAATAGAATGACATGGCGTTGACGTGGCCTGATGTGTCTCTGAACGCTGATGTGGCACTCTCTCGTTGGCTCTACGTGGTTTTAGTTGATCGATGACATGGCATTTGACTGCCACATCATCATCTTTAACCTCATGCAAGGTCAACCCGGCCTGGTTGGAGCTCCAGCAGATCGATCAACTAACTTTGGAGGGCCATATCTCCCTCATTTTAGTTTCGTTTTCGCATTCTTGGTGCTGTTGGAATCGTAGTTGAGCACACTACAAATCCATGGCTTTTGTTTGATCTAAAAATGTCTTTTTCATTAATCAAATCATGACTTAAATGGCAGTGGCGACAAGCGACCCACCAACTTCTTTCCTTCATTTTCCCTTATCCAAACTATGTTTGACTCATTCTAAGTGTCGTTGAAATCATCTCTTCGAGCTTTACATATCCATGGCCTTTCCTTGGGCAAAAACACTCAGTTTCAAATACCTAATTTTTTCTCGATGTCGATGGCGCTCCGTAATGTGACTTGGATGTGTGCCCTCTGTGTTTCAGAAGCTTTTCTTCCTTTTGAGGGGTAAATTCTCTTATTTTTGGTTCCACATAGGTTCCAAAAACTCAATGTCAATGAAATTTGAAGAAGTGAGGAGAAGAGGAAGCAGAATATGTATATATAAAACAAAAACAGTCACCATGCTAAATATATATATATATATGCATATTCGAAAATCATGAGAGAGAGAGAAAAAGAAAAAATGCATCTCATTATTGCATGAATATATGAAAAACAGAGAGTCAAGAACTCATGCAAAAGCCCAAATATATATATATATATATATATATATGTATGTATGTATATATATATATATATGTATATGTATGTATATATATTAACAGCACGGTATATATATATACATATATGCATAATCAGAGACAGAATAATGCATACATAAAGAACACTTGGAGGCAGAATAGGTTCCGATTATGCATTATATATGAATATAAAATGCCTTATGTGTTAAAGCATATTCAAGAGGAAGAATCTTGTTCAATAAATTGTGATCGTCATGCGAGAATCATGTACACAGGAGAATGGAAGCAAAAGCATGAAATAACATATACTTATATATGTCTCCCATCATATTAGAAATAAAAAAAATGCTTTTGCACACACATATATATTCAATATGAACATGGTGGAGGGATACAACAATTACATGTTGCAAACAACAATTAAATTATGCTCAAAGCATATTTAATCAGCACAGTGGAAATAAAATTATTATGATGGAGATATTAACAAAATATGTCACATGCTTATTCACAAAGAATAAATCACAATCTCAAGGAACAACACGCTTTAATACTAATGTAGGAAAAAAAGGAGAGAGAGAGAGAGAACTAGCGTATCGAGGCGAATCCATGTTCGGATCTAGATCAAAGCTCTAATACTCCATAATAGTGCCCACACAAGTATTAGACTACTAGAGCCTAATTAGGATTGGCACAGCAGATCACCAAAACAGGAAAGATGGTAGGAGAGAAGAGATTGCTAGAAAACTCAATAGCAGGGGTGAGAAATAACTGAAGACGGCACCTCCTATTTATAGTGGTTTAGGGTGGTCACTAATTAGGAAATGATGTCCACCCTTCTTGCCTTCCAAGTTAGCAATTAGGATAAGTAATTCTTAATTAATTTCCTGAATTATGATGACTTGTTTCTCAATTAACAATATTATAATTAATACTAACTTATTCTCCAATCTACAATTAATGCTTATTTAATTCTTATCTGATTAGGCTACTTATATCCTAATCAAATAGTCCGGCCTATCAAGGGCGGACTTGGATCCAAAGTCCAAAAGAAAGGATACGCCCAATTATTATTTACCAATCATCATAAATGTGTTTTAATTTAATTAGAATTGGAATGTTAAAGTTATTATTTCCTACAATCATGGAAGATTACAAGCATTGTTTGAAATTTGAAAGGCTACGTCCAATTGTTATTTGCCAATCATTATAAATGTATTTTAATGTAATTTGGATTGTGATTATTTGACCCGGGTCAAGCGTAATTGGGTTATGGAGTAGGTCACATGAGATTTAGAGAGTAAAATTGATATTTAGTTACACTCTGGTAAAAGAATTAGTTATAAATTCGGAACAAACATACTAGTATAAGGAATAATGCATTTTTTTGTCCTATTTATAAAACACATGATTAAATATTTTACATGAATGTACAGTTTTACCATTCATTTATTATTATGTAGGTTGTTATTTTCTTGAAAAGAGTGTGGTTAAATAAGGATAAAGTTAAAAAAAGTTGTTACCTTTTAAGGGAGAATTAATAAAGTTTAATGTTTTCTTGGTATGCGTAAAACAAGTTTGAAGTATCATTCTGTACCTTTTTATAAGTCACTTGTACCCAAAAAGTTTTGCCCAAAATATAAATAACTTGTAGGATAATAAATGATATTTTGTCAATTTTATCCTTATTCAGTATTGGTTAGGCACATGAGAAAGAGAGAAGACATAGAGAGAGAGAGAGAGATGTAAATGCATAAAGATAAAAGGATGTGAGAGAAAATGAGCACCATTTCTTAAATGAGGGCAAGTATGAAAAAATGTATTCATTTAGTGCTTTTTAGACCACAACATTTAAACCGGTTATTGAGGATAATGTCTAAAACGTTATGACTTATGGTAGTTTTGTAATTATAAAGAATATTTGATACCAGTTCTTAAAATATGCAGTCTAAAAGATATTATTTAGACTGGTTATCCAAACAACCGATCTAAAAAGATAAAAATAATTAAAAATTAAAAAATTTTGAAACTTTTTAGACTAGTTGTAACTAATAACCGGTCTAAAAGATAAAAATTTAAGACCGGTTATCCAAACAACCGGTCTAAAAAGATAAAAATAATTAAAAATTAAAAACTTTTGAAACTTTTTAGATTGGTTGTCACTAATAACCGGTCTAAAAGATAAAACATTTAAGACCGGTTGTTTCTTATAACCAGTCTAAAAGATGCGGAATTAAAAAATAATATTTTTTTCCTTTTAAGATCTAATGTTTCAAATAACCGGTCTAAAAGATGAACTTTTTAGACCTTATTTTGATTGTAACCAGTCTAAAAGATTTGCCCTAAATTTATCTCTTTCTCAGAACTCTTTTTCATCATCGTGCCCAATTAAATTGAATCTTATGCTTTCTGAATCCTCTCTTTCTTAGAACCCTTTCTTCCTCCCTTGCTTTTATATATCCACTACCACTATTCCTCTCCCCTCCTCCTCCTTTGCTGTAACACCCCAATTTTCGATTAAAGGCTAATGGTAATTATTGAGGATAATTATTGAATTAAAGTGGAATAATTATATGTTGTATGGCAATTTTAATTAATATGCCATAATTGTTGGGAAATTGAAAGAATGGCTCTAAATTAGTGATTAATGGAAGAAATTAATTACTAATTAAGAGGGTATGAGATGTGAAATTAAAATGGCTAATGGATAGATTAGAGAAGCTAATGGTTACTTACTTTATGAGAGTCAATGAGGTGGAGACATGTGGCAAGTGGTTAGGATGAAAAAGGGTGTTGGAAAAGTCAAATGGCCTTATTTTATTATTTTCTCTCCCTCCCTCTCTCTCTTTTGTACGCATGAAGGGGCTAGGGGGCAGAAATTGGCTATGCTTCATCATCATCTTCACCTCTCCTCCTACTCTCTCTCACGTTTTCTCTCTTCTCGCTCAGCTGGGCGCCATTGTTGGCCAAGAAAGAGGAAGTGAAACTTGGATTTTGAGGTAAGCAAATGGCCTCAAATGCCAAAATGCTCTTCATTAATATTGTTCCTTGAGCTAAGAGCTTTCATCCTATGGTTTTAGATTCTCCATTGGTGGTGATTTGTGGAATCATGAAAAGGTACAAGTTGGAGAATCATGAAGTGCCTTTGGGAAAGTTGTTGAGGTAAGTGAAAGCTTTATTTTCATATAAGATTTGTGGTCATTGGTGAGGCCTTGAATTTCTGGAATTTTAGCCCTAATTTTCGTGATTTAGGGTCTTGGGGAGTATGGTATGTTTTTGTTATGGGAATGGTGCCTCGTTTAGTGTTTTGAATTGATAGAATTGCATTGAAGCTTAAATGTGAAGTTTGGCACCTTTTTGTGTTGGTTTTGTGCTTTGGTCAAAACAGGGCATATAAATGGGTTGTGATTTTGGTCATTTTGAGGTTACCATTGTGTTCCTTGAGTGATTTTGTGTGGGAATAAGCTTGGTTATTAATTTTGGAGTTATTGAACACTTTGGTAGAAAATTGGAAATCTGTTTGGTTTAAGCTCTGTTTTGCGTAGTAATTTTGTATGAGTGTTTTAAATGACCAAATGGTATTGGAAAATTCTGAAACTTTCCAGTCTTGAATTTCACATCCCAAGCTTCAAAATGGACATATATTTTGTGTCATTTCGTTGAGTATCCTGTGAGATATGGTTGTCCAAAGTTTGGGATTGAAACAGAACTCTGTTTTGGAGTAGTGTGTAGTTTTTGGTATTTCTATATTTTTTTAGTGATTTCCAGTGAGGGGCTATATTTTTCCTTGAAATAGGACTCATATACCTTTCATTTGGCTTTGGAATCACTCCGTTTCGATTTTTCTACAATTAGTTATGGTTTTTCGAAGTTTAGCCCAGAGTCAGGAAATTTCTGGGCCGCGGCCCAAACCTTCTGGCCTGTTTTGGGCCGCGGCCCATGAGTGGTGGGCCGCAGCCCAAGGAAGGGCGGGCTGCGGCCCACCCTTGTGTTCCAGTACTTTGTGTTTTCGAAAGGAGATCTTCAACCTTTTGTTTCCCAACCTTTTAGGGCTTTCATTAGAGGTATTTGTGGTCTCTTAAGAGTCCTAAATGATAACCATTTAAGTGATAAGAAGTCATTGAGAATTTGGAAAAGAGAATGATCCTATGTCCTTGATTTGGTTATAGGGTTTGATATTCACCTTGATCATGGTTTGACATCCGCTTGGATCGTGAGTAGCCGACGCTGGAGCATACGTGGAAAGAATAAGTGTAGGGAACTTACCTCTCCTGCATGTATTGATATTTGTGTTTGTGTATTGATGCATGTTATTGCTTTGCTTGATTATATGTAACATATATGATTGTGATTGAAGCTCTGTTCCTATTTATGCTATGGCCATGAGTATGTTGTGGAAACATTGAGCATGCGGATATATCATTATGTGAACATGAGTTATTGTGATGCAAGCATGTCATGCATTAAACACTTATCTTACATTCATAGTGGTATTTCCTACTGGGATTCTCTAGAATCTCACCCTCCCCTACCAACATTTTAGACAGGACAAGTGGCTCGAGGAAGGAGCAAACGTCTAGGGGCGGCGAGAATCCCTTATGGGCATTTGGATTTGGTTTGGTTATCATTGCTATTTGGGATAATGGTAGTGGATTTGGATATATAATTGTATATGTTCGAATGATAGATTGGAATGTGTATTTGGATTGAGATTTGTGTAATCCCCGTTGAGGAATTGTAAAGGGCGTATTGCCCTATGAATCTTTAGTGAAGATATGAATCCGGGTTTGCCGGTATTATTATTGTGCACTCTGATATATTATGAATGTTAATTATCTTCGCAATGTAATTGTATTCAAAATGTGAATGTGAGACCAGGTTAAAGTGTTTGATTTCGAAATGTATTTGTGAAAAACCTATCTTAAGGATGGGGAATGTAAATGAATTTTGATTATTATTGGTCTCTATTTCACTTTAATGTTGTATTTCGGATATAATTACGAAGGGGGTTACATTTGCAATGGCCACTCCTCTTCCTACAGCCGCAGCTGACCCTGTTGTTCAACATATCACCAAGAAATCTTCCGACCAACTTCTCTGGAAATTTGCTCACCTTAATTCCCCTTCCCCCAAAATCAAATCTAAGCGCCAATACTCCATTGCCGAATCTCACTGACGCAGCCCTTCCCATTCAGGCTCCGCTTTATTCGAGATGTGGTCGCTTCTCCCTCCTATCGCCACTCGCTGCTCTGCTTTGCTCAGCAGCTTGGCATTTCTTGCACTAGCCTCAAGGCCAGGGATGTCAGAAACATATCCCTTTTTGACACTCTCGAGAAGGTCTGCTCATGTTACCTATATTGTTCCCTCAATTTAATTTTGTTGATTATTTATCTATTCTTGAACTGGTAGAAACAACAATAGCATGACTTGATGTTGACAACAATTTTTGTATGAGCTCGCATTAACTATTGTTCACTGGTTCTTGTAGACGTGGCGGAGTACTATGGAGGGTGCTTATAGAGTTTTCATGGAGAAGCATTATCATCAGCATAAGCGTATGATCAATGATATTGTTTAGCCCCTCATCATCTGCTAGGTCCTGAAATAAACACAGCTCTATAGGAAACGGGCAAACAAACAACCCATGTTACTTCCGCTGAAATATTTCATCAACAACCACAGAAACTCAAAATATCTATATCTTTAATATATACTGCACTATCACCATTAATTCGTTATTCATTTAAACACCAAAAATTCATACTTTTAGACCGGTTGTGATGATAACCACTTTTAAGACCGGTTATCATCACAACCGGTCTAAAAAGTATGACTTTTTAGACCAGTTGTTGTTAAAACTGGTCTAAAAAGTCATACTTTTTAGACCTGATCTTAAGTCAGCCGGTCTAAAAAGTGATTTTTAAGACCGGTTGCTTAACTGGTCTAAAAAGTAACAGATTTTTTAGATCAGTTATATTAAGATCTCATTCAAAACCGATCTAAAAAACCATTTTTACCCGGTCTAAAAAGTGATTTTTCCACCCGTGTTATAAATAGTTACAGAGTTATACCTTATAAGATCAGAGGAGTACATGTCATGAGATGCAAGTTCATGATTTCTTTTCTATTTTGTTCAAGTGATAAATGAAAACTTGAACTTCTCCCACAAAGTTTAAAATTTGTGTCTAAAAATATGAGATTTTTTTTAATCTAAACTATTCAAACATATGCATGCTACTAAGATTTCATCCAAGTATGGTGGATAGTGATGCTATGGGGCAACTTTCTGTTAGGAAAAAAAGAAAGAGATTCTTAAAACATAGTATCCTCGAAAGTCAAAGCTAAAAGCTTAAAATCTGTATAGTCACTTTTCTTTTCACAAAAGGCCAAGACGAAAGCTTGGAATTAGAAATAATCCACTAGACTACATGCCCACCGAATATACCATATCATCCCGTATGTATCCTGTACAACCAGGATGCGCCAATGGTAACACTACTAATCTGCCTACTACCTGGTAAGCATCCCGAGCCAAAAAATCTGCGCATCTAATTGCCTCTCGGGAAGCATAGTGCAGCTGAGCCTCCCAATCCGAAAAAAGTAGTTCCCGAGCTTCTTGAATCTCCCTTTTAAGAGGGGGATGAGGATGACTTCTGATATCCCGTAAAATCAACTGATAAGCCTTTAACGAATCTATATAAGCATGCACCTGCTGAAGGCTGATATGCTTACAGAGATCCAAACCCGTCACGATCCCTAATAATTCAGCTCCTGTGGTCTAAATAACACCTAAGTGACGTTGGAAGCCAACCACCCAATTGCCTTGCTCATCTCAAATCACCCCACCACATGACGCCCATCCTGCTACATCGACAGAGGCATCTGTATCCAAACTAACATACCCAACTGGTGGTGGGTGCCAACGGAGATTTATAACTCGATCAGTCTAGAATAAGCTGTTGTTAAAAGTATCAAACATACTGCTATCCATCAAAGAAAAAATCCCCTGATGAATGACATCTTGTGCTTGTATGCGATTTCCTACCATCACTCCCTTGCATCTATTCTTCCATAAGAGCCAATAAATAAGACTGAAAATTTTGAACCAAGGCCATCTCGTAAAGCACTCAAGTCCATATTGCAAGAAATATTCATCCTAAGCCAACCCTGCAAATCAGTTTAAAAAAAATGAAAATGAGAGTTAGGGTGAACAAAATATAACAACACATTTCTGGGGAGCTCACAATCACGAAGGATATGAAGTGTATTTTCCACTCCCTGACAATGAAAAGGGCACTCCTCACTCTGGGTTAAACCTCTCCTAGCTCTGAGATAGTTTGTAGGAAGTTGCTCATGAATCACTTGCCAAAGAAAAAACTTCACTTTTTTCGATACTGGGAGTTTCCATACCTTCTGCCACTGGAACTGAACTTCCGGATCTCATTGTGTGGAAATAAATTTATAAGCAGCACAAACACTAAAAGTCCCATATGAAGTTGTTCTCTAGTAGAAAGTGTTAGCTATATGCCCCCTCGGTGGATTAATATAGTAATAATATCAATCACCCACTGCGGAAGAAACTGTCTCTACTTTTGAATATTCCAACTACCATCTGGTAACACAAAGTCTCAAACTTTGGCATATGGGTTTATTTCATGGATATTCCGATCTACTAAATGAATAAGAGGCACTTCCATTGGGGTCCATAGGTCACACCAAACATTGCTAGACCTACCGTTATTTAGTTTTCTACCGGCTCCTGTATAGAACCGCCCCCACACCAATGAAATACCACTCCAAACTATGGAGGGATTATGTCTGGTGTACACCATCAGATATATCCCATCCTCACAACCATATTTCGCCTTAAAGCACTTGACCTAAAGGGCATCGGTGTTTGTTAACAACCCCTAACAAAGTTTCATAATAAAGGCCACATTCTGGTTATAAAGATCCTTAATTCTTAGGCCTCCCTTCTCTTTTCCTTGCTTAATTTGTTCCCATGTAATGAGATGCATCCTCTTACCCTCATTTCCTTGATTCCAAAGAAAGGAATGACTAATCTTTTCCAGCTCTTGTAAAACACTTTTAGGAAGCAAGGTAGTTTGAATTTGGTAAGCAGGCAAAGCTGAAAGGGCTGCCTTAATGAGGACCGATCGACCTGCCATATTAAGAAACCTAGTCTTCTAACCTACCAACCTCTTTCTGACTTTCTGGATGAGAGGGAAATAAATAAGCTTTGTAGCATGTCCATAAAGCAATGGCACTCCTAAATACTTTCCCAAATCCCCGGTCATACCAATTCCTAAATCATTACTAAGCTCAATTGCCCTAGGGAAGTTCACATTTTTAGAGAAGAAAGCTTTAGATTTTGCTAGATTGACTCGATGCCCTAAGACCCTGCAAAAAGCTTTCATAACTTCCTGCATCACTTTAATCTGACTTATAGATGCTTCTCCAAAAAGAAGCGGATCATATGCAAAGAATAAATGGGACAAAACAGGGGAATTTCTACTAAATTTGAATCTTGACCACTGTCCAGTGTTAACTTCTCTATGGATTTGGTGTCCTAACCTCTCTATACATAGGACAAACAAGTAATGACTTAGAGGATCTCCTTGTCAAAGGCCACGAGACAGCAAGAAAGAGGATGACTCAACCTCATTCCAAAGAACCTTCATAGATACCATCGAGGTACATTGCATGATGATATTAAAAATGTTACTCATATTCCAAGGCCAAGAAGGGTCGATCTCAAGAAATCCCAATCAAGATGGTCATACACTTTTTCCATATCAACCTTCACAATAGTAGTATTACATTAAAAATAGTAGTATTAAATCTATTTTACAAGGAAACGATATGGTAGCTAATATTAGGTTATTAAAATAGTAGTATTACATTAAAAATAAAAACACACATAGAAGAATTTGGTACATTGTTCAGTCTATTTAGTTTTTTATGATGAAGACTAAACCAAACCAATATAACCAAATAAACTTAGTACCTATTTGTGTTAGCGATAGAAGCTACTTTTCTAATGTAATTTACGATGTACGAGGTAATTATGTGAGGAGATTTTTGTTTCGACTTGCGTGAATATGCTTCTTAATCGCTAATTCAAACAGACACTTAAGAAATTAACTGAATCAAATAATTGAATTAATCACACTTTATGTAAATACAGTGTTTGTTTTAGATGTATTTTTCTCTATTAAATTTAATTACTAATAATTATTGATATCAAATATTTTATACATTCATATTATTTTCTTTTTTTCCTAAGACATTCATATTATTTTCATATGCTTTATCACTGAACTATGAATTAATGCCTCGATCAGTTTAACTCGTATAACCATTTCATCAATATTGATGATTTATTTCCATGATTCTTAACTTCTATATGGCATCGAACTTTGTAGACTTGGAGATATCAACTGATGTTGTCAAGAGGGGAAGTTGACACACATTATACTCTTTTCCCCTTGTGTATGATTTTTCCCACTAAGTTGTCCTAGCAACGTTTTCAATAAGGCAGCATTATTAAGTGTATCACTAAACAGTGTACTCTTTTTCTTCTATTAAGTTTTTGTTCCATTGGGTTTTTCTTAGTTGAAATTTTTTTAATGAGGCACATGTTTAGTCATGGACATCCAAGGGGGAGTGTTATGAATAATATATTAAAATATATTAATATGGATGTCCATCTCCCTATTATTTATCCCATTTTCCTATTATTTCTCCCCATTATTGTCCTATGATTATGTAATCTCATTTATTATAGGTTATAGAGTTATGCCTATGAATAAGAAGCATATGCTATATATTGTACACACATCTGAATAGTGAATAAAATTGTTCTCTCTTTTTCTTCTCTTCTCTCTTTTATTTCATAACACATTAGCAGCATGACGCTGCTCTAGTCATGGTATGATATTTTAATATCTCTTTCATTGTTTTGATTTTATTTTCTCCTTCTCCACTATTTTTTCTCTTTTATTCCTATGTGACCTGAAGTCACCATTTTCAATGGAACTTGAGGTTTCAATCAATATTTTTTTTCCCTCTCTCTTGATGACCTGATGCCACCATCTTTGATAGAACTTGGAGTTCCAATTGATAGTTGCGGTCTCCCTGAAGGACTACCATCAAATCTATATATATATATATATATTTATTTATTTATTTACATTATTGTGATGTTGGGTTAAGAGATAGAACGAAGGAGAATACACTTTTTCTCCAATAACCTATCACCTACTTCATTTAGATTTGAAAAACCCAAAATTACAGCCTTTATTTGCCTTGAAATATTTGAATTTTATTCTTGATTCATTTTTTTCCTTCTCACGTTATCATATTATATGATTTTATCTTATATTTTAAGATTATATGATCAGAAGCCATATAATTTTATCCTCTATATCATTAAATGGCTAGAAGGCAAATAATTTTTATTATTTTGATATTATATAGCCAAAAGCCATATAACTTATATCCTCCATTTTATTAAATGGCCAGAAGCCATATAATTTTACTTTTATATTTTGAGTTCTTTGGCCAAAAGCCATATAACTTACATTCTCTATGTTTTATTGGCCATAACCAATATAATTTTTTTCCTCATATTTTGAGAGTATATATGGCCAAAAGCCATATTTTCTTTTTTCTTTTAATTGCCAAAAGCCATATAATATTAATTTTTTCATCTTTGAATTAAATGGCTTGAAGCTATCAAGTTTAATTTAAACATGTAACATTATATCTTATTTCTTTTTCTTGACATTTATATGAATTATTTCCTAGCCAAGGTACTTGTCGATTTTAGAATATTAACTAGAATATTGGTGGGCATATATGAAAGGCGGTGATGGTTTTTGGTTTGTGACGATTATAACTTATGTGCTCAATTTTTATGGTTGAGTTTAAAAGCAATATATTATTTAATAATTATTATGTTAGTCCTTGATTTTCTACATGATGATGGATTTATTTAAGTTGGAAGCTTTATTATCAATCAGTGATCATATATGAGAATGCAGGGAATTTATTAATTCGGTTTTAATAAGGTTGATATCCTATTATCTCTCCTTGAATTTTGCTAATCTCTTGTTATCCCTCAAGGACTAAATCTCCTATCATTTCTTCTTATTTTAATAAGGATTTGATGAATATTAGTTTTTGAAGATAATGAATATCTTATTTTCTTGGTCGAAGATAATGAATATCCTATGAGGCAAGCGTTTTTCCTCTCCTCACATATTATTAGTCTTGGTGGATGTTATTATTCTTTTTAATTATTATTATTATTAATTTCAGTTGAGACGTGATATGTCAAATACATTAATTTATCATTTGCATGACAATATTTGGGGAATTCTGATTTAATTAAATAGAACAAAAGGGAATTATACGGTGAGATTATATTCATATTTTTTATTAAAATATTTGAAAGTGTGGGAATACCTAAGATATGAAATATCTTGTCAGCTACCTTAATAAAAATATATTATTTGGCAGAAGAAAATATGTTAAAAAATTATTTAATTGCCATGTGATGTATGTTATGTTGAGACTTTCTTATTTGCTGTGAAAGCAAATTTTGTAATGGGAATATTCAAATTATCAGTGGCATGAAAATTTAATCATCTATCTGTTATAGATATTTGTGATATGTGGATATATATACTTATCATAGTAAATGAACATATCATTATTGTGAGTAATAATTTTTAATGTCGATGCCATATGGTCAAATTATGCTGCTTGAGATTTGGTTTGAAAGCATATGTGAATCAAAATGTGATTTTGAGTGTTGAGATCATAAAGGAGCAGTAATGATATATGAAATTTAGAAATGTTTCTGAAGATTGGTTTCTGAAAACTATTAAGTGAATATTCCTTATGATGTTATTATGTTGCTTAGGTTGTTTTAAAATCTCAATCAATATATGCACAAATTGTTGAGAATTTGCAGTGCTGATAAATGTTATGACATAGCAAATGATATGTGGGGATTGAGTATACAAAGAAGACAACTCTAGAAGAACTATATAAAGATATAACAATATATAGTAGTTCCTGAAGAACTATATGGCAGTTCCGAGAGAACTCTGCAACAAAAAAGGGAAATATTATTAATATGGTTTATGAAGAACTAATGACAAAATTAATATGGTTTATAAAGAACTAATGACAAAATTAATATGGTTTATGAAGAACTAATGACAAAATTAATATGGTTTATGAAGAACTAGAAATAAGAAAAATATGTTTGTATAACTCACAATTGAGGGGGAGATTGTTAAAGAAAAATATGTTTGTTATATGAAGATTTCAATTATGTCATATGTTATAGAAATTAAAAATTTGTTACAATAAATAAGATGTTAACAGATCTAGACAAATTGATTGTTGGCGTGAATAGTTTGATCATCTAAATCACATATATGGTGCAACAAATGAATTTAATAATGTATGAAGATCCATTAAAGAACTAGAAGATTTTTTGTGAATAACTAACACATTATTATGTGCTGCTTGTTCTTGAAGAACTTTGACTATGAGAATATCACTATATTGTGATTTGGGATGGATTTTGGAATTTCTGAAAATATATCAAACTCATATATATGAGCCTATTCGAATATGATTAAACCATACAAATATTCAATAAATTTGATAGATGCATCTATAAGATAATTACATGTTTGCATCTATAAGATAATTACATCTTTGAATAAATTATTATAATGCACAACTTCCAAACTATATGATCCATAAAATGATCTAGCAAAATTATTTATCAAAGCCTCCATAAGTAGCTAGGCCAAAATTTATGGAAAAAAGATTCCCATTTTAGTGGTAGGATTATTGATTTTACATAAACGTATTAAGCCAACATGGTATTATAAATTATCCTATTATAATTGGTTTTTGGTCAGGAGCCAGCTATTTTCCATCTTAGAATTTTTAATATATAAATCTATTCTTATTTTTCTGCCACATATTGCACATAGATGGATATTCAAAGAAAGTTGGTATAAATGTTGAGTAAGAACCTCCTTCATCTTCCTTGTTTCTAAATGAAACAAATGGATTTATGAAACTTATACTATATGATTAGTTGATTGTCATACGACAAAGTCTTCCCAATATGAGGGGGAGAAAATGAGTAGTTAGAAAAGAGAATACATTGAATGCATTAAATGTAGATTCTCAAATATAATAGTATAAACCATAAGTTCATCAAATATTGCATTCTTAATATATTACAATATCTGCCAAATATAGTCACTGACCTAAATGAGAAATCTTATATCTCATGTTTCGGCAGCAAAATGCTCCAATTAGTATAAATGAAAATGAGACATGCCTGAAGCATGAGAAAGTGATCGATTCCAAAATAAAAGAAAAGGGAGTAAATAATTAAAATGATTATATTGAGGAGGCAAGAATTGAGATATAATTGCTTGTAAGACCCCAGAAGAGGTTTATGTACCTGAAAAAAAAATAAAGAGATCTTAATTCGTTATGTCATAAAAGAAAAATGAACCGAAAAGATCGATGAAGTTGTTGGCAACAGTTTTGATTAAAATATTACGTGATTAAATGAGGATCTTGTATACATATATTTCATGAAATACAGAAATAAAGATATTTGGCCAACATAAAAGAAAAGGCACAATATACAATATCATAACGTGACTTGTGTATTTAGCCAAAGCACCCAAAGTGCAATGTTAGTATTACATAAACGGGCATTTTCGCAAAAGTTCAATGTTGATAAACATATGTCTTGTGGTGGATTAAATTTTTTATATGTCTTGTTAATTTAGAAGTCTAACAGTAAATGAAATTTGATATGCATCTTGAGCACATGATTATAACTTGTGACTTATATATGATGTAATACCCCGAATTTCGGGATTGGAGGCTAGTGAATAAGCCTGAAATAAGTGGACTGCCAAGTTCCAGTTTAGCAGGAGCCCCAAATCTATTTCCTAACGTTTCTTATATCTTTGGGGTATTAAAGAGAGTGAAATGGTGAATTTTGGAGAATGTGATTATACTTCTATTGAAATTTCCTGCGAGGTAGTGAGATTGTCTTAGGATTTTGGATGATCAAATGATGTCCCAAAATTATGAAATTTTACATGATGAAAGTTGACATCACAAGCTTTAATTTGATAGGTCATATGAATCATTTGAAGCTATTTGCACAAATATATGAACTTTTGAAGTTAGCCCAGAAAATCTAAAAAGTCTCTAGAGCAGCGGTCAAAGAAATGAAATATGGGAATGATATGCTTCCAATTGGCTAAAGTCCATATTTTGTTTTGAAACTAGACTTAATAAGGGTTCCATAATCTTTGGAATCGCTCTGAAATGATGTCTACAAAATTAGTTATGATTTTTCAAGGTTAGGGCAAAAAATCTGTCAGAATTGACATTATTCCGAAAATTGAAAATAAAATGTGTTAGAAATTGATTAATGGAATTAAAATATGCCAAATGTCATTATCCTATGGAATGAGATTAGTTTATAATTTATTTTTCAAGAGTACATGTCTAATTGCTACAAGAACATAGTCATGATGATAATGGTACACTACTTGAATGCAAGGTTGAGTGTACACTACATGAAAGCATAGTTGAATGCATTATGGGAATTAGATGGAGTAAACTCAATTCACTACTTGATTCCATAGTTGAGTGCAAGAATGGTATAGTTGGAAGAAGATGAGATCAATTGCCATGTGTCAACACAAGGTTGCATCTTGAAATCAAGGGCTAGAATGAAAGAAGAGAGATTTCATAAAACGCATTTCCCTTTCCTCTTCCCTTCACATTTCAGCCAAGACACAAGAAAGAAGAGAGAGAGAGAGAGAGCTTGAAGAAGGCTTGAATACTTAGAGAGAAGGAGGAGCTTAAGGAGGCTAGAATCAAAGGTAAAGCTTAAGATTTCATATGTTTAGGTCTTCCAAATTGTGTAGCAACCCTTCTAACCTCTTGATCTTCATGGAAATCATGTGTAGTAAGCAAATATTTAAGGTTGAAGAGAGAGTGAACAATAACTTCTAGAGAGAGAAAGTTCAAGAATCTAAGGTAACCTCAAGAACATCAAATCTTTTGGTGTATTGTTGTTGTTATTGTTGTTCTTAACTTGATTTGGTGATTTTCTCAAGTTTGTAGATTTGGAAAATGTTAGAGCAAGTGTTTCACCCAAGAGGGGGGGTGAATTGGGTGATCTTAAAATTTCGTTGCAAATATAAAATTTGACGTTGAAATTAAAACATGAAAGAGTAAGGAGAAATATCACCAAAGTGTACACCGGGAGTTATACTGGTTCAGCCACAACCACTTTGACCTACGTCCAGTCCTCAGAGCTTCTCTGAGAGTTTCACTATAACTTCCAAGATTCAGTGGGTTCTTGGCACCTCAGCACAAGCAAGTTCCTACACCTGGACACTCGCTTCCCCTTACAAGTTGTAATTCAATCCCAACTCAAGGTTCCACAACCTTAAGTTACCTCAATAACAAATATTGAGTTTGAATGAAATATCTCTCTTACAGAGTAAATAAGAATCACTGAAGCATAGAATCACAAGTATAATGGAAAATAGAGTAATGAACTTGATGATACGTTCGTAAGTGTGTTCTTGTGTTTTTCTCTATTCAGATGTCCACATATATATAGATATGTTGGTAATGATTGCTGGAACATATTTCTTCATGTCCGTTGGAGCGTGCGCAGCCATTATTGACTTTTCCAGTTTTTGAAAAACATAAGTTATGGTAGGTGATGGTCGATGACATTTGAGCATTGCTTTTGACTTTCCTTATTTGGTAAGATCTCTTCATTATTTACCTGTTGAAATGCTAAGTACACTAATATAATGAAAAGTTAATCAAATAGGAAACAGAACAATGACCGTTGGAATGCTTTCAAACTTTCTGAGTTTTCTTACTCGAGTATCACATGAAGGTTACTCGAGTACTTACTCGAGTATCATCAGGAATTCTTAAATTAACTTCAAGTCAATGAGCAAATACAAGAATACTCGGGTAGTGCATGGAATAACCAATTTTCAAACCTCTGGAAATGTCAATTTACTCGGGTACCAACTCGAGTAAGGCACTCATAACTTTATGAGTTACTCGGGTACCAACTCGAGTAAAGCTTCAAATAACTTCTGATTACTCGATGCCCTACTCCAGTAATGTTGGCAGGATTTCAAGGCCGAGAGCACTTACCTTATTACTCGGGTATGGACTCGAGTAATGCACTAATTTTTGCATAGGTTACTCGGGTACCACCTCGAGTAATTGTACTTCATGTGCATGACTTACCCTGGTACTGACTAGAAGTTTCCCTTGAAAATATTTCAGCATACTCGGGTACTTACTCGAGGAATCCACTTAAAATACAACATTAGATACTTGCATACTAGAGTAAGAACTTGAGGAAAATGAGATAAAAAGATATGAAGTTAATCGGGAACTACCTTCAAGTTTTAACTTACCTTAGTGAGTTACTCGAGTAGCTCCTTAAGTAACATTAGCAGTAGTACTACGTGCTGAGACCTCCACATTTTTAGAAACAGGGTTACTTGAGTAGCTCCTCGAGTATCGTTGGAAACTTGAAGGCAACTGGAAGTTTTTCACATGGTTACTCGAGTAGCGCCTCGAGTAACATTGGCAGGCCGAGAGCAACTCCAAGTTTTTATCTGGTTACTCGAGTATCTCCTCGAGTAACATTGGCAAGCCGAGAGCACCTTGAAAATTTTTACACTATTACTCGAGTACCTACTCGAGTAACGTTGGCAGGTTACTGGAAGTTGTCTCTGGTTACTTCAAGTTTTGTCTTATTACTCGAGTAGTTCCTCGAGTAATGACTTAGTAAACTTGCTTCTGATCAAGTTCTTCAGCATTTTCTCTTGGTCTTTCTTCATTAGTCCAATGCTTACTTCAAGTGATGGTTGTTCCTGTCATTACTTTGTTCAAACTTATTTATTAATCATTTCCTTTTCAAACCATCCTTTTGTTATCATCAAAACATGGGATCTAACATTCTCTCCCTTTTTGATGATGACAAAACTTGGTGATTTTGACCATATTTCTCAAATTGGATTCTTAATTAAATATGGCTTATTAAGTTTGAATTTATAGCATACACCTTGCATTCACAACAACTTCATTAGTCCAAACATGTATCATAATTCAAAACTTTAATGAACTTAAAATGCATAATCATAAACACACTTGTATTAAACTTTAAAAAATTCACAAATTACAAACTAAAGCATAAAAGATTCAAAATGCTCCCTAAAACCCACATACAGCCAAATACCCCAAAATACACTAAGACACATCCACAAAATCACTCTCAAGCTCTTCTCCCCCTTTTTGGCTTCATCAATGAAGTGGAGGACTAGAAGGCTTCACCATAGAGATAGGCTTTACTGGAAGGACCAAACCATCATCATCTGAACTAGATGAGTCAAAAGAACTGGATGAGACTGGTTCGGGAAGATTAATTGGTGGGATTTGGATGTCATCTCTAGGAGGGATATGAGAGGGTTGGAAAACAACCATAGTGGTCTCAGCTTTTGGAGGTGTATCCATTAAAGGAGTGTGATGTTTAGAGGAGGAGGAGGGAGATATTTCCTCAGTTTGGGTAGGTGATGGATATGGTTTAGAAGTGGTTTCTGGCTGAGGTTTTGGAGGAGAATCATCAATGACAATGTGAATAGTCTCATTGGTATCTGGGTTGTCCACTGTATACAGAATGTCTTTGGCTTGAGTCTCAGGTGGACTAGATACCAGAGGGATAGATGGTTCATCCTCAGGGATAGAAGTGTCAGAAGGAGGGTTTACAGGAGGTGGTGGTGGTGCAGATGAAGATGGACCAGCAGAAGGTCCGGGACCTAAGGAGTCCAGTCGTGCCAAAATCATTCTCAGAGTCTCGCCCTGGGCACATTGCTCAGCTAGCAACTCCTCATGCCTTCTGTCCATTCTCTCAACCAATTCCTCATGCCTCTTGTCGATTTTCTCAACCAACTCCGCCATCTTGAAGTTTGTGTTGGTAATTAACTCGGCGTTTGTGTTGGCGATATCCACATGGAATCCTCTGAGTATGTTTTCCATGAAGTGCTGGAGAGTGGCATTGAGGAAAGATGGCGATGATGTGGTAGCAGCTGGAGCTGTAACTGAGTGTCATCTATCTTGCTGGTTTCTGCCTCAGTGGTCTTCCCCTTCTTCTTGGACCCAGACTCCAGAGGGCCTTTGAGAGGGATGTCAATGTTTAATTTCCCTATCTGGTTTTTCCCAACCGGAGTCAACCTCTCTTGGCTCCTTGCTATCCAAATACCATATTTTGTTCTCTTTCAGAATTAGAGACACAATCTGAGGATATGGCATTGGTGTAGTAGCCTTCCCATCCACCTTATATCTCTTCATCTCCGAGAAAATATACTCTCCCAGATCCTTCTGCTCCTTCAGGAAAAGTGAAGCAAACCATCTAAAGTCCCTATCGGAGAAATGGGTATAATTGTTGGCTTTGTTCACTAGGGACCTAGAGTAAATGTACCAAAGGACCCTATGATGATCACACATGTCACTGGGCTTGAAATTTAGAGGGCCAACTAGCTCACCGGGTTTGAGAATAGTGAAAATTTGGTTTGGCTCAAGTTCAGAATAGATATCATCCGGGGGATTCTCAATTCCCAACCACAAATTAATCCTAGAGAGAGATATAAGTATCTTTTGTCCTCTCACAGTGGTGGTCATCTCTTCCTCGACTGAGGTTCAGTTAGGCTCATCTATGATCTTTAAGTTACAGTAAAAATGAGTGATTACCTTTGTGCAAAAAGGCAATCGAATGGATAACCAAGGGATAAAAGGATCTAAATAAGGACTAAGATCGTGCTTCAATATCTCCTGAAGTAGCCTGAGATCCACATAGTGTGTCTTGCACACTTTCCTTCTGGAGAATTGGGATAGATACTTGGGAGACTCCACCAATTTGCTCACATTGAACCCCTTTGGTGGGTTGGTGATCTCTGCTTCCGGTATTTTTGACTTCTTGGAAGATTGACCCTTCTCCATTTGATCAATGATTCCAGCCATAGCCTTAGCCACATTCTTGTCATACTTTGGCTTTTTGATAGGCTTTGGAGTGAAAGAGGGTGTAGAGGAATCAGAGTGAGGAGGTGAAGGAGATTTGGCACTCTTGCCTCTTTTGGTAGATGTACTCTTTTTGGATTGAGCCCTTGTCACAATAGGCTCTTTGATTACCACACCTTTGGCTTTCGGTTGTGATTGAGGTTGAAGAGGGATTTTAGCTTTTGGTCTCGGGGTTAACTTTCTTCTCTTTTTGGGACGAGAAGAAAGAGGATCAGAATGTTGTTGGGATTCAGAGGATTCTATGGGAGTAAGATTTTTGGTTCTCATCTTTCTGAAGGATTGAAAAACTGAAATTCTCAGAAAAACAGAGACTCAGTCGCGTTTCTAGGGCACAGGGATTTTGAGCAAGATAGGAGGTTTCTAGGGATGAAAATGGTTGGGTTTTGACGGAAATGAAGCAAGGAATCACTTGTGAAAAATTTCTGTGAGAGAGAATAGTGATTTACTCGAGGAGATTTTGTGGAAATGACCGAGTTTGCGACAGATAAAGAGCTAGACCCCGACTTTACTCGAGGCATTACTCGAGTAAACTTCAAGTTTACTCGAGGCCTTCCTCGGGTGTTCATACAGAAAAACTCTAAAATAATTCATTTAAATTGTGTACCTGGCATGAATAATATAGTAATTACCCATGGTTGTTCCCTCAATCATTTATAACCCATTTTGATCAGATTTGAGTCATTTCTCATTAATTTGATATTCTGAACTCCGACATTACTCGAGGCCTTCCTCGAGTAAGCTTCAAGTGTACTCGAGGCCTGCCTCGAGTAACCTGCTTTTCAACTTCTGACTCTTCATTTCTTTGAAACTAAACCGTTACATTTAAAATCCAAGTAACTTGATCCGTTACTTCCAGTTTTGGAGTCCATTACTCGAGTACATACTCGAGTAACCTGCTACTTTACCTCAAGTTGCTCCTCGGGTATTGCTTCTGTGTTAGCCATAACTTCAGGTTGGTACTCCAGTAAAGGTATCCTCTGATAATCTCTGTTTTTGTTTCCCAAAACAGAGTTTCTTTCTTCCTGCAAAACAAGTTTCTATATACTCCGATGCTTAAGTTAGTAATCATCAAAACATTATCAAGTGACTTCATCTAATATTATGAAATACTGAAATTACTTATAACTCATTGGGATTTACCATTCCCAATTCTCTCCTAATGTAAAGAAATTGATCTTTTGCAAGGGGTTTTGTAAAGATATCAGCTAATTGAAGATGAGTAGGGATGAATATTACTTTTACATCCTTCTTTTGAACATGATCTCTAATGAAGTGATGCCTGACATCAATATGCTTGGTTCTAGAGTATTGAACTGGATTCTTTGCCAAGCTTATCGTACTTGTATTGTCACAATAGATTGGTATTTCTTTGAGATAAATACCAAGATCTTGTAGTTGTTGTTTTAACCAGATCACTTGTGCACAACAACTTGAGACTGCAACATATTCGGCTTTCGTTGATGAAAGAGACACAGTATTTTGTTTCTTGCTGAACCATGATACAAGAGATCCTCCAAGAAATTGTCTTTGTCCACTGGTGCTTTTTCTATCTGTTTTGTATCCTCCATGATCTGAATCTGAATATGCAACAAGATATTCACTTCTTCCTTTGGGATACCACAGACCCAATTCGGGTGTGTCAGCAGGTATCTAAAGATTCTTTTAACCGTTTCAGCATGTGATTCTTTTGGTGCTGATTGATATCTTGCACATATGCCAACACTAAATTGGATGTTCGGTCTACTTGCCGTGAGATAGAGTAATGATCCAATCATTCCTCTATATTTTGTGATGTTGTAGTCTTTTCCTTTGACATCAGCATCAAGTAACGTAGTTGAGCTCATAGGTGTGTCCGTGCCATTTGCTTCATCCATTCCATACTTCTTCAATAGTTTTTTCAAATACTTTGTTTGAGATATGAAGATTCCATTCTTTCTTTGTTTGATTTGCAAACCAAGAAAGAAATTCAATTCTCCCATCATTGACATCTCAAATTCTCCCTGCAAAATCTCAGAAAATTCCTTACACAAAGATTCATTAGTAGCACCGAAAACAATATCATCAACATATATTTGAACAATTAAAATATCGTTGTGTTTTCGTTTTATGAAGAGTGTTGTATCAACTTTTCCCCGTACAAAACATTGATAAATAAGAAACTTACTGAGCCTTTCATACCAGGCTCTAAGAGCTTGTTTTAAACCATATAAAGCCTTTTTGAGTTTGAAAACATGGTCAGGTTTAGTAACATCCTCAAAACCTGGAGGTTGTTCTACATACACTTCTTCCATGATGTAACCATTTAAAAAAGCACTCTTTACATCCATTTGATAGAGTTTGAATCCTTTGATGCATGCAAAGGCTAAGAGTACACGTATAGCTTCCAATCTAGCCACTGGAGCATACATTTCCTCATAATCGATCCCTTCTTCCTGATTATAGCCTTTGGCCACCAATCTTGCCTTGTTTCTGACAATAATTGCAGATTCATCGAGTTTGTTTTTGAATACCCATTTAGTACCAATGATCGGATGATCTTTGGGTCGGGGCACCAAATCCCAAACTTGATTTCTCTCAAATTGATTTAGTTCTTCTTGCATTGCTATAACCCAATCATTGTCTGATAGGGCTTCATCAATATTAGAAGGTTCAATCTCAGAAATGAATGCAGAAAAACTTACTTCATTGAAAATTCTATTTCTAGTTTTGATCCCTTCATTCACATCTCCTATGACTTGATCTAAGGGATGATTTTTATTGAATTTCCAAGCTCTAGGTTGACCTAGGGATTGCTCTTCTTCCTTAGTTTCATCAACCTCTGGAATAAGAGATTTAGAAATAGATTGACCATTTTCTTGATTTAAACCAACTTCCTGTTCTTCATCAATGGTTTTGTCAGAGGATTCAAATTCATCAAATACAATATGAATTGATTTTTCAATAATACATGTTCTTTTATTGTAAATTCTATATGCTTTACTTCGGTTAGAATATCCTAGGAAGATTCCTTCATCTGTTTTAGAATCAAATTTTCCTAAGTTATCTTTACCATTATTATGAATGAAACACTTACAACCGAAGATATGTAGATGAGCAATGTTTGGCTTTCTTCCTTTATACAGCTCGTATGGTGTCTTTCCAAGTTTTGTTCTGATATAGGCTCTATTTGAAATGTAGCATGCTGTACTCATAGCATCAGCCCAAAATACTTGAGACACGTTCTTTTCATTCAACATTGCTCTAGCCATTTCAGTGAGCACTCTATTCTTGAGTTCCACGACTCCATTTTGTTGAGGCGTCCTTGGAGCAGAGAAATTGTAATCAATGCCATTAGTATCACAATATTTTTCAAAAGCTTGATTTTCAAATTCTCCACCATGATCGGTCCTAATACCTGCAATGGACATACCTTTCTTATTTTGCACCTTCTTGGCAAAAACAATAAATTCTTCAAATGTCTCATCCTTTGATGATAGAAAAATAACCCATGTAAATCTAGAGAAATCATCAACAATGACCAATGAATATAAGTTGCCACCAAGGCTCTTTACTCTTGCTGGACCCACCAAATCCATATGCAATAATTGTAATGGTCTATTTGTTGAAATCTCATTTTTCAATTTGAAAGATGATTTAGTTTGTTTCCCCTTTTGACATGCATAACAAATCAAGTCATTTTTGAAATTTACTTTGGGTAATCCAAGCACTAAATCCTTTTTGAGTAGTTTTCCTAGTTGATGCATATTGACATGAGCCAATCTCTTATGCCATAACCAACTTTCATCGGCATTACTCAGAAAACAATTTTCAGATTCATTTCTACTAATATCTAAAGTATAACAGTTACCTTCCCTTTTAGCTCTGAGTTTTGCCTTGATATTTTTCTTATCGAGTTGTAAGTCTTCCTTGTTAACAATCAGACATTCCTCTGAATCAAATATTATCCAGTTGTCTTTATCTGCACTTTGACTTACACTCAGCAAATTATGACACAAGCCTTCAACGTAATATACATCTTTGACTTGTATTCCTTTGTCATTTTTTATTTCACCAATTCCTGCAATCTTTCCGGATTGATTTCCTCCAAATTTTACCTTGCCACCTTCCTTAGGTTGCAATGTGGTAAAACTTTCAAAATCCCCAATCATATGTCTAGAGCATCCACTATCTATGTACCACTTGCTATTTTTGGATGCTTTGAGACATACCTACAATCAAATGACTAGGTCTTAGGTACCCACATCTTTTTGGGTCCTGTTGGGTTAGTACAAATAATTTTCTGAATATATGAACCTTTAGGTACCCATTTGTAGGTTCCTATATTTCCTTTCTTCTTATGAATGCATGAAGAGGTATAATGACCTTTTCTATTACAGTAGTTACAGAATGCAAAAGGATTTGATATATGCACAGAATGCTGGAAATAATTTAAATATAGCTTACCTCCTGCTTTCTTTTTACCTTTCCTTTTATCTGATTTTGGATCATATCCAATACCAGATCGATCATTTACACATCGTTGTTCTTTTAAAATTACACTTAGCATCTCACTTCCTTTGCTAAACTTTTCAAGAGTTTTTATGAGATTAATGTTTTTCTTTTTCAACGAAGAACAATTTTCACAATTCTTTTCTGAACTTTCTTTAAGTTCAATTTCAAGAGCTTTGTTTTTCTTTTTGAAAACAATCAATTCTTTAACTACTTTGATGAATTCAGAATGTAAAGCATTATATTTAGAGAGTAATTCATCATAGGTAGGATCAGAATCATTTACCTCTTCTTCTGTTTCTTCTTGAGCAACAAGACATATATTGGCTACTTCTTCGTCATCACTTTCTTCGTCAGAGGAACTATCTCCCCATATAGCAGATACAAAGGCCTTCTTTTTGTTAAAGAATTTGCCTTTTCTCTTTTCTTTGCTCTTTTGATTTAGTTCTAGACATTCTGATTTGATATGTCCTGGTTTTCCACATTCGTAGCAAATAATATGATCTTTGTTGCTAGTTCCACCTTTGTGAAAATGTTTGAATCCTTAACCTTTCTTGGAGAACTTTCTGAATCGTTTTATGATTAAGCCCATTTCATCATCATCAAACTCCTCATCCTCATCTTGATTTTCTTCTTTTGCTTTTAGTGCTAGACCTTTCTTTCTTTTGTCACCGATGTCATCTAGTTCCCGTTTGAACTTTAATTTGCTTTCATATTCAGAAAGACTTCCAAATAGAGAAGCAACTGATCTCATTAATTCTCCTTTTGCCACTTCTATCGCAGTGACTTTGGCCTCCCACTCTTTAGAAAGAATATTCAAAATCTTTCGTCCTTGGGTATGTTGATCATAGACTTTACCAAGTGCTGCAAGTTGATTAACAAGATAAGTATATCTAAGTTCGAATTCAGAAATTGACTCACCTGATTTCATTCGAAGTAGATCGAATTCAGTGATCAATGTGTTGATGCGATTCTCCTTTATTCCCGAAGTTCCTTCATGGGCGATTTCCAGAGCTTCCCACATTTCCTTTGCTGTTGGGAGTGTGCAAATTCTGAAATATTCACTCTGACTCAAAGCACTTTGTAACATCATAATTGCCTTGCTGTTGAGAGTGATAAATTTCTTGTCATTCTCATCATATTCCGCTGGCGTTTTGGGAATTTTCTGAGAATCTACAATCATTGTAGGTTGATAGTTTCCACTCTCAATCACATCCCATAGCCCATATTCAGTAGTCATCACGAATACTCTGAACTTTGCTTTCCAGAAAGAAAAGTGTTCGCCACTGAAACCTGGAGGTCTAGTGATGGATGCTCCGTCGGGAAGAATTCCTTCACCCATGCTTGCCATTGGATCCTTCTTAGGCTGTTAAACCTTAACAAGAAGACCTATTCTCTGATACCAAATGTTAGAGCAAGCATTTCACCCAAGAGGGGGGTGAATTGGGTGATCTTAAAATTTTGTTGCAAATATAAAATTTGACATTGAAATTAAAACATGAAAGAGTAAGGAGAAATATCACCAAAGTGTACACCGGGAGTTATACTGGTTCGGCCACAACCACTTTGACCTACGTCCAGTCCTCAGAGCTTCTCTGAGAGTTTCACTATAATTTCCAAGATTCAGTGGGTTCTTGGCACCTCAGCACAAGCAAGTTCCTACACCTGGACACTCGCTTCCCCTTACAAGTTGTAATTCAATCCCAACTCAAGGTTCCACAACCTTAAGTTACCTCAATAACAAATATTGAGTTTGAATGAAATATCTCTCTTACAGAGTAAATAAGAATCACTGAAGCATAGAATCACAAGTATAATGGAAAACAGAGTAATGAACTTGATGATACGTTCGTAAGTGTGTTCTTGTGTTTTTCTCTGTTCAGATGTCCACATATATATAGATACGTTGGTAATGATTGCTGGAACATATTTCTTCATGTCCGTTGGAGCGTGCGCAGCCATTATTGACTTTTCCAGTTTTTGAAAAACATACGTTATGGTAGGTGATGGTTGATGACATTTGAGCATTGCTTTTGACTTTCCTTATTTGGTAAGATCTCTTCATTATTTACCTGTTGAAATGCTAAGTACACTAATATAATGAAAAGTTAATCAAATAGGAAACAGAACAATGACCGTTGGAATGATTTCAAACTTTCTGAGTTTTCTTACTCGAGTACTTACTCGAGTATCATCAGGAGTTCTTAAATTAACTTCAAGTCAATGAGCAAATACAAGAATACCCGGGTAGTGCATGGAATAACCAATTTTCAAACCTCTGGAAATGTCAATTTACTCGGGTACCAACTCGAGTAAGGCACTCATAACTTTATGAGTTACTCGGGTACCAACTCGAGTAAAGCTTCAAATAACTTCTGATTACTCGATGCCCTACTCCAGTAATGTTGGCAGGATTTCAAGGCCGAGAGCACTTACCTTGTTACTCGGGTATGGACTCGAGTAATGCACTAATTTTTGCATAGGTTACTCGGGTACCACCTCGAGTAATTGTACTTCATGTGCATGACTTACCCTGGTACTGACTGGAAGTTTCCCTTGAAAATATTTCAGCATACTCGGGTACTTACTCGAGGAATCCACTTAAAATACAACATTAGATACTTGCATACTAGAGTAAGAACTTGAGGAAAATGAGATAAAAAGATATGAAGTTAATCGGGTACTACCTTCAAGTTTTAACTTACCTTAGTGAGTTACTCGAGTATCGTTGGAAACTTGAAGGCAACTGGAAGTTTTTCACATGGTTACTCGAGTAGCGCCTCGAGTAACATTGGCAGGCCGAGAGCAACTCCAAGTTTTTATCTGGTTACTCGAGTATCTCCTCGAGTAACATTGGCAAGCCGAGAGCACCTTGAAAATTTTTGCACTATTACTCAAGTACCTACTCGAGTAACGTTGGTAGGTTACTGGAAGTTGTCTCTGGTTACTTCAAGTTTTGTCTCATTACTCTAGTAGTTCCTCGAGTAATGACTACTAAACTTGCTTCTGATCAAGTTCTTCAGCATTTTCTCTTGGTCTTTCTTCATTAGTCCAATGCTTACTTCAAGTGATGGTTGTTCTTGTCATTACTTTGTTCAAACTTGTTTATTAATCATTTCCTTTTCAAACCATCCTTTTGTTATCATCAAAACATGGGATCTAACAGAAAAGTCCTAACTCTAAGGGGTTATGCTGCCCAAATTTCTTTGAATCATGGTTAAGATGTGTTTAAATGACTTAATAAGAGATTAAAAATGGAAAAGTTCAAGCTTTGGAAGCTAAAACACAAAAGAGCAATTTTACCTTTTTCTTGACCAATGTTTCGGCCAAGACTAGATCTGGGGGAAGGAGCTGGATTTTCATGAAATAGATGGTTTCATTGGATTCAGTAGGCAAAAATAGGTGGGGTTACAATTGGTCACTTTTTTGCAAAAGGCCGAAAAAGCATAATTATGAAAACGCCCCTAAAACCCTAAATCGGGGTTGTTAAGGGTATTTTTGTAATTTGGCACTGAATTTGGTGATTTCGAGCCTGGAAATGGATTCCTTGGGCGAAAATTAATTAGAATAGCCTGGGTCAAAATTTCAGGAAAATTACGGTCGGATCGGGTACGGTGGGGTCAAGTTGGGTTCTTGGGGGCATTTTTTGTCATTTTTCATTATAGACTCATATAACCCCCCAGAAACACTATAGAAGTGTCTAAACTATATATTTGACATTTTAGGACCGAGTATAGAGCTCAAGGGACTAGCACATAAATCGAGGCACGTTATTCAAGGATTAGGGAAAGGCGATTAAGGTAGGGAACTTACCTCTCTGCATATATTTGATATTTATGCTGGTGTATTGATGCATGTTATTGCTTCGCTTGATTATGTGAAAGGTATATGAATAATTGAAGCTCTATTTCTGTTTATGCTATGGTCATACGTATGTTGTTTGAAATATTGAGCACGCAGATATGCCATTATGTGAGCATGAGTTATGAAATGCAAGCATGTCACGCATTAAGCATTTATCTTGCATGTATATTGGTATTGTATTCTTACTAAGATTCTCTCAAATCTCACCCTCCCCTACCAACAATTTAGACAGGTAAAGACATAAGCTATGCTAAGAGCCAAGAAGAGAACTGTATGAGGGGAATGCCCTGGTGGAACAAAGACTAGAAGATGTCTCCGTTTCACTGGAACGGGTTTAGACACCCATGTAGCTCCGCGAGGCTATATTAATTGTAATTATCAAGTACGAACCCCTATAGGGAATTTCCGTAATCGTGCACATAATATCAGTATATTTATGTTATTCCTATGTTTCCCACCGAACTGCGTATTGTTTTCCGCAAATACTCTGAAATAGGTGAAAATAAAATAAGGGTGTGACATATGAATCCATGAAGGATTTAAAATGCTAGAAATATATATCTGGAACATTGTTATACTTATCAAATACCTGAAGGATCAAATACATCTGTGGATTTGGATATAAACATATGAAAAATCTTGAACGATTCAAGTTTCTAGAAGCACATGATCGATGAAACTCCTTGAAGGATCCAAGTTGCCAGAAGCAAATAGTTTAATCAAGATCTTTATATGGTTTGAAGCAACAAAGGTGTATGTGACATTACGACCTCAATAAATGTCTGTTCAAGGAAGAATATAGAATATCTATTCTGCACATGTATTTTTACGATTTATGTTGAATAGTTTAAATATCTTTGGAACTTTTGAAAAGTTTGCAACAATTGTGAATTGCTTAACCTCCTGAAGCACTTGCAAAAGGTATGAATTGCTTAAATTCCTGAAGATTGAGCTTGCTAAATTTAAGAATTACCTAAAGAAAGGGTTTGAAAAGAATAAAGTGTTTTCCTATGGAGAAATTTTGGTCCGAAAGTACCATGTCTTTATACCTCGATAAGGTGATGAAGAAATACTTTGCTTAAAAGTATTGATAAGTAAAATATTTACATATTTATTTTCCCTTATATGATGATTTTATGGACGATATTTGAGCTTAATATAATATATTTGGGTGTAAAATAAATAGTATTTAAAAAAATAAAGAAAAATATAAAAAAAGATAAGTACTGTAGCGTCGGGCACTATTCATGACAGAATCACTGTAGCAGGACGTTACTGTAGCGGATGGAGGTGACTGTAGCAGATGGAATCACTGTAGCACTGTAGCAATACGGAAAAAATACGTAGGTTTGCTGAAAAGTCATGTTCATGCGTGAAATGAAGGAAAAGTACTGTAGCACCTGTGGAAAAAAAATGAAGAAGCAACAGACGCTCGCTTGCCTATATATATGTATGTGTTTCTTTGCAAAAAGGGGAAGAAGGAGGAGAGAAGAAAGTGTGGAGAATTTTCTCTGACAGTCAGAGATCCTTCTCTGACAGGGAGAGATATTTTCTCTGACAGTTCTAAATAAATTGTGTTATTTTTTATTTTTAATTTTATGTATTGTATTATTTTTTTCATGCCTCCTATATGGAAGGCTTAGTATTATATTACTTCTTGCATGCCTCCTATATGGAAGGCTTAGTATTGTATTACATTTTTTATGCCACCTACATGGAAGGTTTTACCTCCTAAAGGGACGGCTAGATTTATCCATTTTCATGCATCTTGTTGGTTGTATATTTATGTTTGAGAATTTAATATTCAAATTTATGCAGTATTTATGTGGATTTCATTCTAGTGTTATATAATGTCAATTTATTTTTATTTTGTTTTTAATTTTATCATGAGCTAAATTTTCATTTTCCTAGGGTGATGACGTAGCTTACTAATGACGGATTGAATCTTAACTTATTAAATCTAGCTTTAATTTCTCCTTCATGATTGAGTTTTAATTATTGTTCTTAATGCTTTCATTTGATTGGCCACCTTTTGAATGATTACAATATGCATGTTGAGACCGGAAGGAGATGCATGTGTGTAGATCCTATAATTAAAATCATGACTTGCATATGAAATAGGAATATATTCATATGAGTTGTGTAGTCTTATTGAGTTCCATAAATCTTAATGCATAATTAATTGCTTAAATTCATATAGGAATATATTGGATTAGCAATTAATTATAGAATTGCTTGACCTTGGAAGAGGCTAGTAATTAAATTAGGGAAACTCGACTATCAATCATGTGGAATAAATTGGGCTAGAATAGATAAGTGATTCAATCCGGAATTTGTTAAGTGAAATCTAATCCTTAGGACTTTTTCTCATATTTGTTTTCATATCATCTGCACTCATATTTAATTATTTTTCTTTTATTTGTACTCTCAATCACCGATTTATCGATCGACTAAATAGAATTAAAATTACCCATTTTGGTACTTAGTGATCAATCCTCGTGGGAACGATACTCTACTCACTTCTATATTACTTGATTACGACAGTGTACACTTGCACTATATAATTGATCATCCAAACTCGTAACAAGTTTTTGGCGCCGTTGCCGGGGATTGTTGTCATTAATATCAATACCAAGTAATTTTAATACTAATTTGGTCTTTATATTACATTTGTTTTTCTTCTTGGTGTCTTGTGTTTCTTTTCAGGCTTTTGCTTAGTGTATGACCAGATCGAAGGAGACTGAACTATTGCCTTTTGATTCAGAGATCGAAAGAACTTGCCGAAGAAATCAAAGAATTCGGAAGCAGTCTACTTCAATCCTAAACAATCCGATGGAAAATCCAGGGGGAGAAACAACAGATACCAAAACACTCCGTGACTATGCAACACCAACAGTCATGGACACAAACTCTGGAATCAAGAGACCACCAGTAGCAGCTAACAACTTTGAAATCAAGCCAGCAATTATCCAGATGATGCAAGCAAATCAATTCGGTGGTTTACCAACAGAAGATCCTAATGCACATATAGCCAACTTCCTAGAAATCTGTGACACATTCAAGCATAATGGTGTTACTGATGATGCCATTAGACTTAGACTTTTCCCTTTCTCACTTAGGGATAAGGCTAAGAGTTGGTTACAATCGCTACCAGTGGGAATTATAACAACATGGGAGATCATGGCGCAGAAATTTTTGGAGAAATACTTTCCTTCAAAAAAAACTGCTAAACTGAGGAATGAAATTGCCTCATTCACCCAGCATGAACAAGAAAGCCTCTATGAAGCATGGGAAAGATACAAGGAGTTGCTAAGGAGATGTCCTCATCATGGGTTACCAAATTGGTGGCAACTGCAAACTTTCTATAGTGGGATGACGCACATCTCCAGAATTCTTGTAGATGCCGCAGCTGGAGGATCTTTAATGGGAAAGAACATAGATGATGCTTACAATCTACTTGAGGAGATGGCAGCCAATGCATATCAATGGCCTTCTGAACGTAGCAATTCAAAGAAAGTACTTGGAGTGCACGAGCTGGATGTCCTTACAACTTTATCTTCTCAAGTTGCATCTATATCCAAGCAAGTAGGATCATTGACAACCCAAGCAAATGTAATCAGTACTCCTACGGAAGCTTGTGATCAATGTGGAGGACCTCATGTGAGTACGCAATGTCAAGAAGGACACTCATTCATACCGGAGCAAGCTCAGTTCATTGGAAACCAAAGAAATGACCCATTATCAAACACGTACAATCCAGGTTGGCGAAATCATCCAAACTTTAGTTGGAGGAATAATCAAAATGCATTCAAGCCGCAAGGGAACTACCAGCAGCAAGCTTTTCAACAACCAAATCCACCACAACAGAAAGTGAATTTGGAGGATGCACTGGCTCAACTAACCATGAATACAGCTCAATTCATGGCTAGGACTGATGCAGCAATCAAAAGCCAAGATGCCTCAATAAAGAACTTGGAAATCCAGATGGGCCAAATTGCAAATATGCTGAATTCCAGACAACCAGGAACTCTACCAAGTGACACCGAAAGAAACCCAAGAGAGCATGTGAAGGCCGTTGCACTAAGAAGTGGGAAAGAATTGAAAGATCCTTTAATTAAAAAGAAGGATGATGGAGAAAAGATAGAAGGTGGAGGAGAACAGAAGGAGGATGATGTGATACCAGGAAGAATCAGCTTTCCAGACAATCCTCCTCCATATGTACCACCAGTTCCATACCCTCAGAGACTTGTGAAGGCAAAGCTAGACAAGCAATTTGCAAAGTTTCTGGAGGTTTTCAAAAAGTTGCACATCAACATTCCTTTCGCGGACGCTCTTGCCCAAATGCCCAGTTATGCAAAATTCATGAAGGACATTCTTTCAAATAAGCGTAAGCTTGAGGAATTTGAAACAGTTGCACTTACTGAGGAGTGCAGTGCTATTCTCCAAAAGAAATTACCTCCAAAGCTGAAAGATCCAGGAAGCTTCTGCATACCTTGCACCATAGGTCAATGTCACTTTGAAAAAGCACTTTGTGATCTTGGAGCAAGTGTAAACCTCATGCCTCTATCTGTCTACAACAAACTTGGTCTTGGAGAGGTGAAGCCAACCACAGTTTCATTACTTTTGGCGGACCGATCAATAAAGCATCCGAGGGGTGTCTTAGAAGATGTTCTGGTGAAGGTGGACAAACTCATATTCCCAGCTGATTTCATAATACTCGACATGGAAGAAGACCAAGAAATTCCTATCATTCTTGGGAGGCCATTTCTAGCAACTGGGAGGACATTAATAGATGTGCAACAGGGGAAGTTAACCTTGCGAGTTCAAGATAATCAAGTATCCTTCAACATTTTCAAGGCTTTATCCTTTCCAGATGAAGGTGACACTTGCTACAGAGTCGACACATTATCCAGTTGCACAAAAGACGTGGTGAACGAAATCTGCATGGATCAACCATTAGCAATAGGAATGGTAGATGTATCAAAATCTACTAATCCTGAAGTCTTGGAGCAGATTAAGTACCTGGAAGCAAATTCCCCAATTTTTATCAAGAAACCATTTGAAGATCTTGGGGAAAGGCCAAGTAAGCCGGTACCATCAACAGAGAAACCACCTGTACTGGAGTTGAAAATACTGCCATCCCACTTGAAGTATGTGTATCTGGGAGGAAATTCAACATTACCTGTAATCGTCTCGGCAGCTCTTACTCTTGAAGAAGAAGAAAAGTTATTAAGAGTTCTAAGGGAGTATAAAGCAGCATTTGGATGGTCAATAGCTGATATAAGAGGGATTAGTCCTTCAATTTGTATGCATAAGATCTTGATGGAGGATAACTACAAGCCATCAGTCGAGCACCAGAGAAGACTCAATCCAAACATGAAGGAGGTGGTGAGAAAGGAGGTAATAAAGTGGCTAGATGCTGGCATAATCTACCCAATCTCTGATAGTCAATGGGTAAGCCCAGTTCAAGTTGTGCCAAAGAAAGGTGGAATGACAGTAGTTCCCAACGAGAAAAATGAACTGATTCCACAACGAACGGTGACTGGATGGAGAGTGTGCATCGACTATAGAAAGCTCAATAAGGCCACCAGAAAAGATCACTTCCCTCTGCCATTTATAGACCAGATGCTTGACAGACTAGCAGGGAAAGCCTATTATTGTTTCCTGGACGGGTACACAGGATATAATCAAATTACAATTGCACCGGAGGATCAAGAGAAAACAACTTTTACATGTCCATATGGTACCTTTGCCTTCAGAAAGATGCCATTTGGTCTATGTAATGTACCAGCAACATTTCAAAGGAGTATGATGGCGATCTTCTCAGACATGGTGGAAAGGTTCATTGAGGTATTCATGGATGATTTTTCAGTTTTTGGAGAATCATTTGATCATTGTCTTTCAAATTTGGCAAAAGTCTTGCAACGTTGTGTGGAGACAAACTTGGTTCTAAATTGGGAGAAATGCCATTTTATGGTGAAAGAAGGAATCGTGCTGGGTCACAAGGTATCGGATCGGGGCATTGAAGTGGACCGAGCTAAGATTGAAACAATTCAAAAGCTACCACCTCCTTCCTCAATCAAGGGCATTCGGAGTTTTTTGGGACATGCTGGATTCTATAGAAGATTCATTAAGGACTTCTCAAAAATCACAAAGCCACTTTGCATGCTGTTGGAGAAAAACACTCCCTTTGTGTTTAATAAGGAGTGCTTATCAGCCTTCCAAACTCTAAAAAGTGCCTTGACTTCCGCACCAGTTATCATAGCTCCAGATTGGAATCTTCCATTCGAGATGATGTGCGATGCAAGTGATTATGCAGTTGGAGCTGTTTTGGGCCAAAGAAAAGATAAGGTCTTTCATGCCATCTATTATGCCAGCAGGACACTCTCAGATGCACAGCTGAATTATGCAACAACAGAAAAGGAGCTATTAGCAGTAGTGTTTGCATTCGACAAATTCAGAGCATACTTGATCGGGTCAAAGGTCATTGTCTGGACGGACCACTCAGCAATCAAATACTTGATTGAGAAGAAAGATGCAAAGCCTAGACTGATCAGATGGGTGCTTCTATTACAAGAATTTGACTTGGAGATCAGAGACAAAAAAGGGACTGAGAATCTCATTGCAGATCATCTTTCTCGGTTAGAACCACCTGAACAAAAGAGAGAATCACCAATCCAGGAGAATTTTCCAGATGAGCAACTTTTTATCATGCAGTCACAACCTACTCCTTGGTATGCTGATATTATGAATTATTTGGCAAGCGGGGTAATGCCTTATGAACTTTCTAAAATGCAAAAGAAGAAGTTTCTGGCTGATATAAGGCATTACTTTTGGGAGGATCCGTTCTTATACAAACAAAGCCCAGATCGAATTATCAGGCGATGTGTTCCTGAAGAAGAGATGGACAATATCTTAAATCACTGCCATTCATCCCTATATGGTGGTCATTTTGGAGCAAACAGAACAGCTACTAAAGTCCTTCAATCAGGATTTTACTGGCCTACACTCTTCAAGGACGCTCATAGACTTGTGGCAACCTGTGACAGATGTCAAAGAACGGGAAATATCTCAAGGAGACATGAAGCCCCTTTAACCAACATCTTAGAAGTTGAACTTTTTGATGTATGGGGGATCGATTTTATGGGGCCTTTTCCATCTTCATTTAGCAACCAGTTCATTTTAGTAGCTGTTGACTATGTCTCCAAGTGGGTTGAAGCAGCTGCCTTTCCTACAAATGATTCTCGTGTGGTTGTGAAGTTCTTGAGGAAGAATATTTTTACAAGATTTGGAGTGCCTAGAGCTATTATCAGTGATGGAGGAAGGCATTTTTGCAATCAGCAACTTCAGTCGGTATTGGCTAAATATGGAGTAACTCATAAGGTTGCAACTCCATATCATCCACAAACTAGTGGGCAGGTGGAAATCTCGAACAGAGAATTGAAGTGGATCTTAGAAAAGACGGTGAATTCCAATCGGAAGGACTGGGCTCAAAAGTTAGATGATGCACTCTGGGCTTATAGAACTGCCTTCAAGACACCAATTGGTACATCCCCATATCAATTGGTCTACGGAAAAGCATGCCATCTTCCAGTAGAAATGGAGCACAAAGCATATTAGGCAATAAAAGCATTAAATTTTGACTTAAAGGCAGCTGGGGAGAAAAGGCTTCTCCAACTCAATGAGCTTGAAGAATTCAGACAACAAGCTTATGAAAATGCTAAGTTATACAAGGAGAAGACAAAAATGTGGCATGATAGAAGAATTTTGAGAAGAGAGTTTACACCGGGACAAAAAGTGCTTTTATACAACTCAAGGTTAAAGCTCTTTCCAGGAAAGCTGAGATCGAGGTGGTCAGGTCCTTTTACTGTAATTCAAGTATGGCCATATGGAACTGTGGAGATTCAAGATGGTGATCGAAAATTCAAAGTGAATGGGCAAAGACTCAAAGAATACAATGAAGGTGCACTCAACACTTTGAAATCTGTCATCACATTTGAGGAGCCAACAGGTAAGTCCTCAATCTAGTAATTTAAAATATATATATATATATTTACATATATACATATATATATAAATTATATAAAAAGAAAGAAAAAGAAATTGGTTTGGTTTTTGTCTAGCTAAAGACGTTAAAGAAGGGCGGCTATTTGGGAGGCAACCCCAAAATTTCTTTCCTACTCTCTCATTTCTTTCCTACTCACAGAAACACATCGCACTGCATTGTTATTTTAGTTTTCATCGGCTTCTTTTTAAGTTACCATGGAGGAATCTCTTGTAAACCTTAAGAACAGGTTCCCCACTCTTCCCAAAGATGTGCTCAAGAAGCTCTATAGCTGTCGACTTGAAAGGATGAAAGTATTCAAGCGTTTGGGCCTTCCTGAGGACATACGCTGGATCATTGAGGCTAAGGTACGTTTAGCATATGAGTTTAATAAATCAGTTGTTAAACCTTTACCAGGAATGGGAAGAAGTTCTTACTCCAAAAAGAGAAGAGCTAAAAGAATGAATGTCTGCTATAAATGTGCAAGGTGGACATGTGATCAGCGCTGTAGAAGCAAAGGTATGGTTTCTATAAATCGAGAAGATAAAATTAAATTTATAAAGGATGGACTGAGTAAGGAGTCCCTGGATGATATCATTCAAACTCTTGAGACGCATCCGAGTGGTGATGTTCATCGTATTCTTCTTGATTTAGTGAATGTATTCAACCAAGAAAAATGGCGCTACTGTCTTGGGAATCTGACGGAAAAAGACCCTGTTTGCCAGTTTATAAGAAAACTGGATGGGAAGCCAATCCTCGATTCATAGAAATCGTTTAAGCCGTTTCTGGACGTAAAACCAGAGGAAGATGTGAGCCAAAATCACAACTACTGTACATAATCATGCTTTTGTCAAATCTTTCTTATCTTTTCGACAGTTTTTGTCTACTCTACTTTATCTTTTGACTTTCTTTCCTCTTTTTGTTTAATTTCTTCACGCAATAGCCCACCTGTCATCTGTGTCGGAAATTTTTTTCAAACTTCTTTGAAAAATGTTTGATTTGTGTGATTTTGTTGTCGTTGTTTTAGTATTATATATATGTACTCTTTCATTTGTAAATATACACACTTCCATTTGTAAATATGAATTCTTTCTCTTGTAAGCGTACATGGTCCGAGAAAAACAAAGAGAAAAAGGTTATCACACAAAAATGTAGATTTACATCTATTTGCATTTTTGGTGAAACTGATTTGGGCAAGAAAGGAGAGTTTATAACAGCAGCAAATGAACTGGGAATTGGATTAGCTGCCAGAGGGATCAACTTTGTGTACGGGGGAGGCATCCAGGGCCTAAAGGGAAGTGTAGCCATTTCTGCATCCATGAATGGAAGCAAGGGTTTAAGTGTAAGGGTGAAGGAGTTGGAAGATCACACTTTTTCCTTAGGACAAGAGTTACAGGCTTCAAGCTTGCCTGAACAAATGGGACTAATGTTCTACCATGCTCAAGCTTTCATTGCTCTACCCGGTGGTTTGGGGACGTTGGATGGCATTTCTAGCGTTGCATATTGGGCTAAGTTAAACTATCACAAAAAGCCATTAGGATTGTTAAATGTTAATGGTTTTTATGATAATCTGTTGTCTTTTCTTGATCATGCTGTGGAAACAGGATTCATACCCCAAGCGACTCGCCATTCCATAATTTCTGCACCAACTGCTGATCAGCTGCTCGATCAATTGCAAACCTATGAACCTAAACCAGATATACTCGTCAAGCAAATAGGTGGGCAATCTTCAGATAGCAGTCAGAAGCAGAACCCAGATACCATCCTTCGGTTGTAACTTTCCTTAATCTCTTGGTTTTACTCTTAGTATTTTGATTTTACTTTATTATGTGTTTATGTTTCAAAAAAAAAAAAACCTTCTCTGAGCTCTAGAAGACATTGGGGACAATGTCTGATTTAGGTTGGGGGAGGAGAAAAAAAAATATTTTCTTCTGTTTTTCTTTTGTTATTTAGTAAAACCATTAGATGCATGGGGTGTGGAAAAAATGGCAGAGTAAGGAGTTATTCTTAACTCCTGAGACGCATTTCATTAATTGCATTTTATTGGTTGCAATATTTTTTTTATCTTTTTCAAAAAAAAAAAAAAGAGTAAAAAAAAAAAAAAAAAATCTTGTTCAAGTGCTTTGTAATGATATTAAGAAGTACACAAGTTTTAAGTATGGATAAATTGAATTTAGAGATTTTATAGCATGAATGAACAATTGATTGTTGCAATTGGTGATAAATTTTGAGATTGAATGAACTGAGTTTAAAAATTCCTAGCCGTGAGCTTCTGAGCCTATAATGATTATTTCTCTTGTGTGTGATATTCACCTATTAAGTTGTCACTCTAGAACTTGCTTTAAATCTGGTTGAAATTACATCTCACATGCACATTCAAAAATGATAAAGGCATTCGTTTTCTTTAGCCAGAGCCAAATAGCCAACCTTGCAATTATACCGTTGATAAGCCCCTTTGAGCCTAATTGACTGTTTCTTTGTTCTCAACCCATTAACATGTACTTTAATGATATATCAAATACTTTTACCTTATTCGGAAGATTGGTAGAGCATTAGAAATTTTTGTGAAATGGGCTATTGACAAAGTGTGGGGGTATATATATCATCAATTTTATAGTTGCAATTCAAAAAAAAAAAAAGAAGAAGAAGAAGAAAAAAAAAAGAAAAAAAAAAGTCAAGTATTTGAATTGTGGGTTGTTATGATGAGATAAATTTATAAGTAGCCTATTTTTCAATTGTTTTATTAAATTTCTTAAATATAGCCTTTCATATCATGTTTTACGTTCCTTTTACCTTAACCCCATTACAACCCTTAATAAGTCCTTTTGATTCGAATTATGCATGTGAATTAAGTAGTGGAGATTGAGATTTTTAGCAAGCCTATGGTAGTGCAATTTTTTTTTTGGTTGAATTTGAGCGAAACACTTACCCTTAAACACTTGAGAGATTGAGAGAATGAGTTACACTTACAAACTCGGTTTATTCATTTTCAAACAAAGTTACCAATTTATATTTTCATTGATTCATGAATACTATGATCTCTTTACTTTTCAATTGTGTTCTTACTTATGACTTGACACTTCTGATTTTGTTGGAAGCACTTATTAGTCATTTCTTATCCGAGGACGTCCAAGAGCTAAGTGTGGGGGAATTTGATAAGTAAAATATTTACATATTTATTTTCCCTTATATGATGATTTTATGGACGATATTTGAGCTTAATATAATATATTTGGGTGTAAAATAAATAGTATTTAAAAAAATAAAGAAAAATATAAAAAAAGATAAGTACTGTAGCGTCGGGCACTATTCATGACAGAATCACTGTAGCAGGACGTTACTATAGCGGATGGAGGTGACTGTAGCAGATGGAATCACTGTAGCACTGTAGCAATACGGAAAAAATACGTAGGTTTGCTGAAAAGTCATGTTCATGCGTGAAATGAAGGAAAAGTACTGTAGCACCTGTGGAAAAAAAATGAAGAAGCAACAGACGCTCGCTTGCCTATATATATGTATGTGTTTCTTTGCAAAAAGGGGAAGAAGGAGGAGAGAAGAAAGTGTGGAGAATTTTCTCTGACAGTCAGAGATCCTTCTCTGACAGGGAGAGATATTTTCTCTGACAGTTCTAAATAAATTGTGTTATTTTTTATTTTTAATTTTATGTATTGTATTATTTTTTTCATGCCTCCTATATGGAAGGCTTAGTATTATATTACTTCTTGCATGCCTCCTATATGGAAGGCTTAGTATTGTATTACATTTTTTATGCCACCTACATGGAAGGTTTTACCTCCTAAAGGGACGGCTAGATTTATCCATTTTCATGCATCTTGTTGGTTGTATATTTATGTTTGAGAATTTAATATTCAAATTTATGCAGTATTTATGTGGATTTCATTCTAGTGTTATATAATGTCAATTTATTTTTATTTTGTTTTTAATTTTATCATGAGCTAAATTTTCATTTTCCTAGGGTGATGACGTAGCTTACTAATGACGGATTGAATCTTAACTTATTAAATCTAGCTTTAATTTCTCCTTCATGATTGAGTTTTAATTATTGTTCTTAATGCTTTCATTTGATTGGCCACCTTTTGAATGATTACAATATGCATGTTGAGACCGGAAGGAGATGCATGTGTGTAGATCCTATAATTAAAATCATGACTTGCATATGAAATAGGAATATATTCATATGAGTTGTGTAGTCTTATTGAGTTCCATAAATCTTAATGCATAATTAATTGCTTAAATTCATATAGGAATATATTGGATTAGCAATTAATTATAGAATTGCTTGACCTTGGAAGAGGCTAGTAATTAAATTAGGGAAACTCGACTATCAATCATGTGGAATAAATTGGGCTAGAATAGATAAGTGATTCAATCCGGAATTTGTTAAGTGAAATCTAATCCTTAGGACTTTTTCTCATATTTGTTTTCATATCATCTGCACTCATATTTAATTATTTTTCTTTTATTTGTACTCTCAATCACCGATTTATCGATCGACTAAATAGAATTAAAATTACCCATTTTGGTACTTAGTGATCAATCCTCGTGGGAACGATACTCTACTCACTTCTATATTACTTGATTACGACAGTGTACACTTGCACTATATAATTGATCATCCAAACTCATAACAAGTATCATATCTTAGTGTAATGAAAGCACTTATGTGTATCTAGCTTGTCTCATATGACTTGAAATATCATTTTCTTATTAGCATGATATAGTTATTCATCAACACGAAGACATTACAGTGGATTGCATTAACAGAAAAGAGTGAAATTAGCATCTGGCAAATTCTTTCCAATGAAATCTAGCTGATTTTTCACCAAGTCATGTCGAGGGACAATCTTTGAAAATCTCGTTCGTGGCATCGGACTCGCAGACTCAAAGATGTCAACTGATGTTGTCAAGAGAGGGAGTTAATACACTTTGTACTCTTTTTCCCTTATCTATAGTTTTTCTTACTGGGTATTTCTAGCAAGGGTTTTAATGAGATAGTACTATTAAGTGTATCACTAAACAATGTACTCTTTTCTTCTACTAAGTTTTTATCCCACTGGGTTTTTCTTAGTTGAAGTTTTTTTAATAAGGCACATGCTCAGTCATGGACATCTAAGGGGGAGTATGATGGATAATATATTAATATGGATGTTCATCTCCCTATTATTTCTCTCATCTTCCTATTATTTCTCCCCATTATTTTCCCATGATTATGTAATCTCATTCATTGCAAGTTATAGTGTTATGCCTATAAATAGAAGGTATATACTATATATTGTGCACACATCTGAATAGTGAATAAAACTGCTCTCTCGTTCTCTCTTTTTCTTCTCATCTATCTTTTATTTTATAACATCATTTAGTATTTTCAAAATATTTTTCTTGTATAAAAAATATACAATATTTATCATATTTTTGTTATCATTATTCTTCGGTAATAACTAAATGCCTGTCCTATATATTTTGCACAAAGCCTAAAATTCAAATTGTATTGTTTTTGTTATATAAATAGAATAGCTTGTTTTGGGTATTTAATATTTTACATTGATTAATACTCTATTGATTGTTATTTTTTTCTTTACAATTTTCTAACCTAAATACACACAATAAACATGCATTTGATGTAACGTCAATTTTTATCACATTCCCTTGCAATTGTTTTTTTTTTTTTTTTGTGAAAATTTAAATACACGCCTAAAAGAGGTGAAATAAATTCATACTTAATACAATTCATGAGAGTTTGTACTCGACTAATGATAATACACATCCAATTACAATGTACTTCTTTCGATTCAAAATATAAGACGTGGTTAGTTAATTCGCATTAACCAACAAATGTTTAAGTCATTTAATGGGTCTGGATGAAATTGACATATTTTTACCTTTATTAAAAAAAATGTGATTTTCAAATATTTATTTATTATTTATCACCTTTAACTCTATTTCTGCGAGAGGTCAAAGTGAAAAACAATCATTAATTATATTGCCAACATCTTATATTTTGGACCAAAATTCTTTATTAGAACACCTATTATATTTTGGACAGGACGGCTTACGTGCAAAATATTATTTATAATAGTGCTTATTTTAAAAAAGAGAAAACAAGAATGTGTTATGGTATTGTATTTGTCAATTAAAATCATGGTATTAAGTGGTATAAGAAAAATAATAACAGTAAAAGATCTATCTGTCAAAGTATGGTGGGCCGTATCAATAATAGGAGTATAGATTATAATTTCAATAAATTAGCAACCTCGACACATATATCTCCTCTTACTTTTCCACATACGGTGTGACTTGTAATAGGGAAAAGAAATTTCTCATTAATTAATATCTGATATATATACAAGAATATAAGACTAATCAACAAAATCACATAACTAACTAATCTACATAACAGAGTTTTTTTATAACTTAATCAAGTAACTAATCTATATTTGTCATTCAGCGCAATTGAAAATACAAACACGCACTAAGGCTTCACTAATGTGATTTGATTTTTGAGTTGGTAGTTAACTGTTTTTTAATGCTGTTCAAAGTACGCCCTAACTTTAATTCAAATACACCAAGACAAAATTAAAAACAGAATAGATGTCTTGGTTTATTTTTTATAATTCTTTTTATAATTTTATATTTTAATAATTATTTTATGCATAACTCATTAGTCAAGAGGTAGGGTAAACTTTTTTTTTTTTGTTAGAAACTATATTGTACCCTCCAACCTGTTGTTAGACCCTAATCGTCTGAGGCATAGAGATCACAAAATGCATTTTACTTTTCTTAATAAAGCATTTTTCATGCACACGACGTAGGCTAATTTAATTGAAAGTTTGTATGTTTGGTATAAAAGTACACTTGTTTTCTCATGTCTTATATTGAACCTAAAATTAATTTTAAAATTTGCTCTAAATTATATTATATATATAAATCTTGATTTATCAATTCATCAAAAAAAAAAATTTGCTCCCAATTTGATGAATAAGCCATTTATTTCATATTGAAATATGGCAAAATAAATTCAAGAAAATGGGATATTATTGAGGGCAAGAAAAGAAAAGAATGTGTTGTGTTATTGTATTTGTCAATTAGAATCATGGTGTTAAGTGGTAAGAGAAAAATACTAACTGTAAAATATGTGTCTTACAAAGTATGATGGGCCTTAACAAAAATAAGAGTATAGATTATAATTTCAATAAATTAGCAATCTGAACACATATTTTCTCAATATTTCCTCTTACTTTTTCATATGTTCAGGGCACTTGAAAAATACAAAACATACATTTAGGCTTCACTAATGTGATTTGATTTTAAGTAGGTAGTTAATTGTTTTTTTTAATGTTAGTCCAAAGTATGCCATAACTTTTTTTTTTTTAGATTGTCACAATCGAACATGTGACATCAGGGAGGATTTTCAGCTTCAATACCACATGACACTCGAATGTTGACAAGTATGCCATAATTTTAATTTAGATACAACAGGACAAAATAAAAAAACATAATAGATGTCTTGGTTTATTTATTATAATCTTATTTTTTTTAATAATTTTTATGCATAACTCATTAGTCAAGAAATATGTGATTTTTTTGGGGTTAGAAGTTATGTTGTATTCTCCAACCGGTAACTAGACATTTATTCCCCGAGGTATTGAGACCATGAAATAAATGTGACTTTTCCTGATAAAACATTTTTCATGCACACGAAGTAGGCTAATTTAATTGAAAGTTTGTTTACTTAGTGTAAAAGTAGACTTGTTTTCTCATGCATTATATTGAATCTAAAAATAAGTTTAAAATTTGCTCTAAATTATATACATGCACATATTTGCTCCAAGTTTGATGAATTAGTCATTTATTTCATACTGAAATATGACAAAATAAATTCAAGAAAAAAGGGATATTACCGGGGGCAAGAAAAGCTGTCCCTTCTTGCCTTGATTTTTTCCCCCTTCTTAAACAATTCTAATTTCAATTTTTAGACCAAAACACATTTATTTTTCAGAATCACCGGAACGGCAAAATCTTTTTGGCGTTATTGCCTTCGTTTTTGGTTCTGTAACTACGGATGCTCAACCTGCTTCCTCCATCTCTCTTCTTTTACCCTAAAAAACAGGCACATGTCCGCTTCTACATAAAGCTCATCTCCTTCTCCACTACTCTCATTCCCATCCCTCTTACACTTGGTGCCACCCCCCACTTTCTCCTTTCTCTTTCCCTTTATCTGGGTTTCTCATTTTGTTCCTAATGCTCCATAAAGTTAATTTCTTTTAAATCTTTCTGCTCAACCCTTAATTTGATGAGGAAGTTTCGTTCGATTTCATCAGCATTTTAAAGGTCCCTTCAATGGCTGACAACGTGGACCCTGTGACTTCAAACCTTCCGTGTTTGGAAAACAGCAATACATGCTTTGAAAATTCCGAATGTAATACCGGGGATGAGTCTGGAATTTCTTTTAATCAACAAAACGTTAATGGACGCCATCATTGTCCTCCATGGGATAGCCATGGATCCGCATGTTTTCCGATTCAGAGTGATGAAAGAGTCAGATTAATGGTTGTGAGGGAGAAAGAACATTTGCCCAGAAATGATTACTTGAAGAGGCTGCGTAGTGGAGACCTAGAGTTGAGTGTTAGGAAGGAGGCTCTTGATTGGATTTTGAAGGTCGGTTTCTCAATTTTTTCAAATGTTATTTTGGGTTTATGCTTGTTTGATTGATTAGAAAATCCCTTGCACCAAGTCTCCATTCTCATTAGAAGAGCAGTATTAAAGATCAATCTTGTTGTTTATATTGACTCTGAAGTTCCTAGTTCAAGTACTTCTAACGCAATTTATCTCATCGGGAACATTAGGCACTCATTTCTCGTTTTCTCTGATAGTAATAGATTTACAATGTCTGGCTTTTCTGTCAGATTTCAATAGGATTCTGCTAAATATTCTGTGCTTTTCTCTGTTTTGCCAAAACCGAAATTGATGATGGGGTAGTGGTATTAGTGTCTAGTCCTGAACTGATCTTGTAGCAACTTATCGACATTCTAAACTGAATTTACATTTTCCTGCTTGTCTGTTCTTTCAATTCTGTGTTTTCCCCCCTTCATTTCTGCTTGTTACACTGATCAAATCCTCCTCTTGTTTTTGATTGGGCACTTCTCTTTGTAACTCTTAATGTGTATTGTGTGATCAACAGGCTCATGCCTATTATGGTTTTGGTCCATTGAGCTTTTGTCTATCTGTGAACTACTTGGATCGATTCCTATCTACACATGAGCTGCCTGTAAGATCAAATATCTATGCTAAGAATTCTTTGTCCTGTTAACTTCTTTTGTTTTTGTGATTTCTTTCTAATGATCTAACGTCTATCTATTTGGTCTTGCTGGTCTACTTAGAGAGGTAAATCTTGGACCGTGCAGTTGCTAGCTGTGGCTTGTTTGTCATTGGCAGTTAAATTGGAGGAGATAGAAGTGCCCCTCTTAGTAGATTTACAGGTGAAGAATCATGTAATCTCTAATGATGATTATATCCCTTTTTTCTACGTCCTTTCGTCTAATTTTCTTATTGACGTTGGGAATGGATAGGTTGGAGAACCAAAGTTTGTATTTGAAGCTAAAACCATTGAAAGAATGGAGCTACTAGTGTTAAGCACATTGAGATGGAAAATGCATGCTTTAACTCCTTGTTCCTTCATAGACTATTTCCTCAGTAAACTCACTACTGGGAAGCATCCAACAAATTCATCCATTTCAAGATCAATACAGCTCATAGTTGGCACAATTAGGGGTACCCCTCAAAATTTTGTTTTAATGTCTTGTCCTTTTGTAGATTTCTCTGTTCCTGAGGAGTAATGAGTTTTAAGAGGTTCTTGTTGGGAAATCAATGCAGGTATTGACTTCTTGGACTTCATGCCTTCTGAAATTGCTGCAGCCGTGGCCATTTCTGTCTCAAGGGAACTGCAAACAATTGAGATCAACATCGACAAGCCCATCTCTGGTTTAATGATGGATGAAAAGGTAAAAAATTTGGTGGCTCCCACACAACAAACAACATAAAACGACAAATTTAGTTTTGCTTTGGGAGGGAAAAATTAATTGTGTGTGACATAAATCACATAATCCTCCTTTAGGTGAATTGTTCTGTATCTTGAGAGTTCCATTGTGTTCTTTTCCCCCTTGTTGCAGAGAGTTCTCAAGTGTCTTGAACTGATAAGAGACTTGTCCTTGATGAGTGTTTCTGCAAGTTTGAGCAGAAACTTAATGCCATTGGTTCCTCAAAGCCCAGATGGGGTGCTTGATGCTGCAGCATGCTTGAGCTACAAAAGTGATGAATTAACTGTTGGCTCATATCAAAACTCTTCACACAACAATACTACTTGTAATGATGCTAAGAGGACCAAATCAGAGAGACCTTCTTCTGATGATGATGGGACTTTCAAGTCATGAAAAAAAAAGGGAAAGTTTCTTCCTTTCACCCAAGTTTGAATTAGTTTGGTTGAATGGGAGTTTGGTGTGGCCTTGGAGTTAAAAAGGGTAAAAATCACTCTGTTACACACACTTGGTGGGAAGAAGAGTGTGTTTTGAATGAGCAAGAGAATTTAAGAGAGATATATATTTATCATGCTTGTAGCATGAACAAGATAAGTTATTATTCCTATATTCATAATCAGATTCATATAAACAGCTAAAGATGCTATGGAGGAGTGGATGATGATGGTGAAGGCAAATTTTGATGAATCATTGTGTTGTCGAAGGCCAGGATGACTGCTATGAAGTTGCTATTTTTAGTGGAAAAAAAAATCTCTCAGTATTATCATTACATTATTTTGTTGTACTTTCATTTCAGGAGGAAGAGAAGGAAGTTATGGAGGGAATTTTTGTTGTTGTTGATGTTTTTATGGGTTTTTTTTTATCACAAACATGAATACATCAGTTATAATAAAAACATTTCTTCATAACCAGAAGTTTTTAAATTCCATTATGATTCCTCAAATTCACATTTGTTGTGCAACCAAACCAATACTATGGTCGTGAGAAATTTGTGTTCAGTTGGTTTTAGATTTTTATTCTTGACTAACAATGAAAGTGAGTATGTTGATATTAAATTCTAATATGACATTGTAAATTTGTTGCTTAGACCATTACTTATTGTTTTTTTCCCCAACAGACCATTAGTTTTTGTTTTTTTGGCCAACGTACCATTAGTTATTGTTACATGTCAAGCAAATGGATATTGTGTAAAAAAAAAAAAATCTTTTCCATTAGGTAATGCGGATTACATGTATTATTTCCATTATATGAGATTGATTAAATAAATCATAAAGTGTGTTCTATTAATATTCAAATCTTTAGATAAATTATTGATTAATAAATTTCGCTTAATAGCTTTATTGAATGTTCACTTCAATATTTTTTATTCCTTTTCAAAAGTTTAATAATACATCTTCATTGGTGCATCCAAAGGTTTCTATGCACAAGTTCAAATCATCTAATGTCATCTTTTAATATTTTTACCTTAATATGTGTCATTTTAACTTTTTTTCGTATAAATTCATTACGAATCTTATACTTTCTTATTATACACACATATATATAATGAATTATAAGTTAGTTATATTCGCATTTCTAATAACATCTAAAATTTTTTGGACATACGTACAACAATAAATTATAAGTTAGAAATATAAGTGAACCTATGATCTAGAATTTTTTGCAAGCTAAACGGAAAAAAAAATCAAAAGAAAATGACAAGTAAGTCTCAAAAATAAAAAATAATTATAATGAAATCTTACAATAAAATAAAGTAATTGAATGTATTGTAAAAACAACTTAATAAATTATTATTTTAAATTTTTAAGATTTTATTATAATTATCTTCAATCCTTAAAACCTCCACATCATTTTCCCATCAATATTTATATTTATAGGCACCGGAAGGATATAGCCATACAGGCATATAGCTTATAGGGATTGGAAGCCACTATGTGGGACCTACATATCATAAGGTACGGAGGAAGGGTATGTGGTCCTCCTCCAGCCCTTTTGTTTTGAGTAGCTGACCAGTCAAACTCTTATGTTTAAAAGAGCTTTTTATTATAATTTTACCGTTTTAAGTATAATTTATTAGAAAAAGTACACTGTGCATACTGCATAAAGTTTACATAGTTATATATAATGTAAAATTATATTTGCTTATCTCTGGCACTGCAATGTAACGGTTTTATTATCTTTTATGGCAAAACAACAAGAAAAATGATAATGAGATATTTTTTGGGCCAGAAATAATAATGAGATATTTAAAAAAACATTAAAATAATATAAAAAGCTAAGCATGGTTGAATTGATTAATTAATAATAATAATAATAATCAAAACCATAATAACTCAGACGATGGACCCAAAATATATACATATAATGGATCCCAATACCACCAGATATATGCATCGCATATGTGAAGAACCATCACAAGTGGGAACTGACAATTCCGTTGAAATTCTAAAACCATAATTAATCCTTCAAATTATATACTAATAAAACCCCGTTATCATCAGTTCATACTTTATTTGGTTTTACTAATAATATGTGTAATTATGTTCCCATCTACACTATAATACACATGGTTTAGCAAAAAAGCTTCGAGTCTTGACACAACCCTTGTTGGTTAATACATTTTCATTCATTATATATATTCTCTTCGATGACAGTTATGGTAAATAGTTTTCACACTCCTCATTGCTTAAGGGTTAAAAACGATTCATCGTATTTTTCTCTGATGAGATCACAGCCAAAATTAATACTACCTCATCTCCTTGAAATTAAAATTTATTACAATTTACATGACGAACGAACGAGATCTTATATTAAGGATAGAGATAGTATATAAATAGCATTCTTAACCACCAAAGACTAGAATTCAAGTCCTTGTCTTTGGAGTATATATCATGCTCAAAATCATATATAGTATAAAAACAAGAATTGTTCAGAGAATGGCTAGCTAGGTAACAAGAATTTTAGTGAAATGGAAGCAGTTTATTAATGTAAGGAGAAATTAAAATATGAAAAAAGGGTTCAAAAAAGAAGATATAGAATAATGTAGGGTTTGCTTTATGATGGTGTCAGTATTATTTCTGGTCCGAGTCTATCGCTCTGTGTATGCTAAATGCATGTGATGACCAGTTTTAGGTAATTGGGACAGAACACTGTCCTGCCATACACTGACTGAGGTTGTTGAAAATTTTACAGCTAAAGTCAATGGAAGAGTGACCATCTCTCACTCTCTCATCATGGACTTCTTCAGTTATTAGGTTTTCGCTTTTCACCAAGGTATTAAAATTCGGATGGGTCATTGAACCGGTCGGGGTACTGGGTTAAGGGTCAGTGGGTCAAACCGGGACCAAACCGGAGCTAAACCGGGACCAAACCGGTGAAAAATTGAAAATTTTAGACTTATAGTATGAAATTCTAAAGGAAATTTTTTTTTTTTTTTTTTTATTAAAAACACCAACCCGGACCGGACCGGTTTACCGGCCGGTTCGCCGGTTACCGGGCCTGACCGGCCGGTCCGGTCCGGGTTTCACAACCTGGCTTTTCACACACTCCTTTCCCATAAACTAAACTTGATAATGTAATCTATACTAAGTTTATTGGATATATACATATATAGAATGCCTTTAATCTGCACGCACGCTCCATTTATTCCCTAACCAACTTTTCTTTGTTATATATATTATGAAGAGAGATTATTCTTTAGATTACTCAATCGATATCCAGCTCTGCTAGCAATTGACTAGTCTGATTTGCAGGGATGTAAGTTTATTACTGGGAAACCTCACTACCTTTAAATAATTATCATGGCTGTATACCTAAGATTTAAATACAAAACCACTAATTAAACTGGTGGAACAGTCCACAGCAAATTGATTGAAGGACTTGATGATGATTTGAATAGAGTTTATGGATGAAGTACGTGTGCGCGCGCTCGCGCGTGTGTGTGAGGGTGTGAGAGAAAAGGACATGTAAGGGTAGTGAAGAAAGGACAAGTGAGAAGTAACAGAGATTGGAAATCATTTATGTTTATTTGGTTGAAGGAGTGATGAGTTGAATTGATTATTGATGGTGATAGAGAGAGAGAGGGCTAGCTTTGACTCTTCAAAAAGGAAGTACAAAGGAAGGAAACAAGCTTTTGTACTGAGGAGGAGTGGAGGGTGAGAATCAGAGAGAAGCAGAAGAATATGAAGATGGAAAAGATTATATGAGTAGTAGGGCAGACGTGGACTGATTCTTATATATATATATGCACAGAGAAAGATAGCATCAGAGTATGCTTTTGATTACTCTTTCATCTTCTTATGTCCTCTTTTTATTGATACGATGCAGAAGCTAAGGCAGAAGCATATTCCCTCACACACCCTCAGAAACCCCTTTTAACTAATTATTGTAATCAAATAAAACGCGCCAATTTTTTTTTTTTGAAAAGTTTTACAAGAATTATTTTTCCATGTATGTTGATATGTAGATATAGATACACACAAGGTGACAATAAAATATGTTTTCCTTTTCTTTCTGCTGCAGTACTTGTGGGTTGGGGCCACGTTAGAACAGACTATAGTGACATCTTCCATTTAACCCGCTTGGCAAATTAATACATTTGCTGACTGCTGGCTGGATATTGTTATATATATATATATATATATATATATATAGAGATAGATAAATAGATAGAAATAACCAATTTTTAACTTAAAAAAATAAGAATAAAAGGGTATTCAAAATGTTATGTAATTGATATCTGACATTAATGATCAGATGAGTATATCAGTGGAATAATGATTCGCTTGTAGTTTCTCAATGGGTTAGTTTCTGAGCTAGAACACGACACAGATGATATAGTGCGAATCTGCAAAGAATTTGAGCACTGACTTGTATATATCTCGGCGCCTCACGAGTTTCCAAATAATGATTCTCTTCTTTTTTTTTCTTAAGCATATGTATACACACACATATATGTGTTTGCGCGCTTGAATAAAGAAAGAGACAATGACATGAATGTATGTTGAGTAATAAGGGTAATATTAAAAATGCCTAAACATATAAGATGTCAATCATCAAGTGTGAAAAATTTGACTTCATATGAGAAGTTCCATAAAAGATGGAATTGTGCTTAAGAACACCCCACACACACACAAAAGTCAAATGAATCATAAATTTCCTGTCTTGAAATTTATAAGTTTAAGATGTAATGCTGGGTTTATTCATATACATGATCTTATTTGTTTTTTTTGGGAATCTCAAATAGGTACTCCTCCCCAACTTATCATAAGCTTCAATTTTTCGAATGTGTTTGGTCATTTTAATTTATAAGTTACGCATCGGAGGTGTCTAAATATTTAATGTATTTTATCTTTTCTTAATTAATTATATGTCTCCCCATCTTTATTTTACACTCATTCTCTCTTATCTTTTTTTTTTCTTTTCTTTTTTTTACACTCATTCTCTTGTATCTCTTTCGAGAAAATAAGTTGCATTATATATATATATATATATATATATATATATATATATATATATATATATATTATATCTTTAAGTAGTGTTAACTAATTTTTATTTGTGTAATTTAGTTATTTGAAGCTTAATTATAAAAGGAACCAAAGGGAGAGGGGACTTGGGAAGATCGTGTGCACACAGGAGGAAGATATTGTGTATATGGGGAAAAATATTGTGCATACAGGCGAAGATGTTTTGCACATGCATAGGGAAGAACATTGCACATAAGAAAGATCGTCTGCATATAAAGAAAGATCTTGTACATACTCGGAAGATCGTGTGTACACCGGGGTCCCATTAGGCAATTAATTTACCAATGAGGTATTTGTTCACAATTATCCCTATATTTTTTTGCTTAGTTTTAATTTTTGTTTATCATAGCTAACTTTAAATTGATTAGTAAACTGTTTTTTTAATTATGATTAGTTTTGGTGGTTTTTAAAAAATCTAAGTATTATACATGAGGCATATGATTTCGCAATCGCTCATGCAATCGTTGGAGAACTCAACGGGCTAGATCAAAAGACGTGTGGTATATATTCTTTTATTATTTTTATTTCATTTATAATAATGTTTAATATGAAGAAAATTATTTTACCATATTGTGTTTAAATATCTTGTCTTAATCAATTGAATATCAAATAAAATTTTAAAAAATCATTTATCATATATTCATTCATCTTCTATATCACTACAAAAAAACATTGGATTTTCGATGGAATGGATTCTGTCGTTGATAATAGCATGATGAACTAATTTACGACGGAATTCGTATTCCGTCGGAAATTGCGACGGAATTAATTCCGTCGCAAATTTCCAACGGAGCCGTCGTAATTTTCGACGGAATTCAATTTCGTCACAAATTCTCTCGCAAATTTATTTTTTATTTTTTAAATTTTAAAAAGCCACGTGGAAACTTTGGCAGCCGCCACTTCATCACTGGCGGCGGCATGTGACCGCTTCGGCGGCCTCCACCTCGTCTCCACCTCGTTTGGCCACGTGTCGCAACCTCTTTTTTCTTGAAAATGCAACTCAACTTGCCCTCCTTTGATTCAAACCCAGGACCTCTTCCGTACGCGTGCAATGCCTTACCTGATGGGCTCGACTAACTTTGGTGTTTTATTATTACACAATTATATATATTTAATCTTATTATATATAATCAATTATTTATAAATATATATTTGTTTCTTACATATAAATGTAATAATAATATAAAATAATTTTATATATTCTTATAATTTTAAATATAAATTAACTTCAAATTAAGAAATTTAACATCTTAAATAAATTTCATATTACTATATTTTTGTCTAATTTCTAAAATTAATTTTTTTATTAAAATTAATTAATAAATGATAAATAATTACTAACTAATAAATTTTATTTTTATATAAATAAAATTTCATATGACCATTTTATCCCTACAAGGACCAAAACCTATGGTTGGAAACTTAAGGAGCCAAAACCAAAATAAGAAAAAACTTGAGGGATGAAAGATGGTATTAATCCTAATTTTTAAATATTTATATGACTAATAATATCATAATTTTAATTTTTATAAAGATATTTTTTAAAATTAAATTTAATTAAATAATAATAACTTTTTAATTTTTCCGAAGGAATTAACCACGGAATTTTTTCGAAATTCCGTGGCAAAATTTCCAACGAAATTTACCACGAAATACTTTTCATGGCTAATTTGCCATGGGAAAAATTTCGTCTCAAACTTTCTTATGGATTTCTATCAAATTTGCTACGGAAACAAATTCCATGGAAAATTTCATTAGAAATTTAATGTCTTTTTGTAGTGTATCATAAAACAAGTATTGCTACCCGCACAAGAAAGTTCTTATATAGCATTTTGAGCTTTTGAAGCTTCTGCAAGCACAGAAGGACAATTTATTGATTTAAAGCATTGCTTTATGAGGTATTTAATATTTATTATATAATTTAGTCTTTATAGGTGGCCATTTCTTTTATTGTATGCACAATAAGCAGTATTTATTTGTAATCATAATAAATCATATAATTATTTTATAATCATCTATTTTAAATGACCCATATATTTTTATATGAAAAGTCTCAAATGTATTGTTTGTTGATAAATAGTGATAACATTAATCTCAAAGACCCTTACCACAAGAATGAAATAGCGAAACGACATTGCTTTAAAAAAAGAAACAAATATTGAAAATGAAATAAAATATTACACATCTTTTACAACATGCTCTCCATAATTGCATTTGTTCAAAAATTAATATACTACAAAGCACAAAAAATCTAATAAAAGGAGAAAAATAAAGGACTGAGGTAAGTGCAGCAGCTAAATTTTCATCAAAGATAGTGAAATCAAGTTTTTTGTCTTACCAATTTCTCGTTGGTGGTCAACCAAGCTCCTAAATGCATGTAGAAAACCTATAACATCTGCATGATTGTTTTGCTTATGAAAGACATCTTAGCCAAAAAAATTTCTAAACAAAAAATGATTTTAATCATGCGCATCTAATCGGAACGAACTAATCAATCCCTTCTTTGATGGTGTGTAAGTAGAGTTGGTAATATGGGTTGCGACCATGGGCTAAACCCATATGGTCCCAACCCGTGACGGGTTGGGTTCTGAAAATCTGGGACTATTTGGGAGCGGTTCTTTTAGGCCCGAACCCATATGGTCCCAACCCGTGACGGGTTGGACCACCTGGTTGGCGAGCCGGCCCTTATTTTTTTTTAAAACATATACTAAGAGCAAGAGTCAAGAGCCAAGAGGTAAGATATATAGACATAGGAGTTTTGGATTATTGGAAGACTAACTCTGCTCATTTTCTTTGTCTTTCAAAGATGGCGTCTAATGTTTTAAGCATTCTTATAACTACAGGGGTTAGTGAATTAGCTTTCAGTATTGGTTCACGAGTTCTCACAGAGTATAAAAGTTCTCTTCTTCCTGATAATGTTCAAGCTCTTATCTGTATGCATAATTGGATGCTTGGTTTCCTAGCGGAAGATGTTATTGATGATGGTAATATAATTATATTTACTCATTTATTTTATTGTCATTTACTCATTTATTTAAAATTAGCATAATATTATCTTTCACCTTATTTTATTATTTGTAGCAATGGCGGATTTACTTGTGCAAAAGCAAAGTGATCGACCTTAAGATACGGCTTCACATCATGCTTCAAATTGAAACACCTTTAATATTAACTAATTATTGATTATTGGTGAGTTATACTAATGGCTTGTGGATTTATATTTATTCATTATGTGTGAATTTGTGATGAATATTTAATTTGTAATGTATTTTTAATTTTGTTATGGTTTAGGTGTGTAGAAAAAAAATCTTAGCATATTGTTAAAAAATTGAAAAAAAATATGGGTTGACCCGCCCAACCCGCCAACCCAACGGTTATAAGTTTAGCCGACCCATATTGATGCGATCCTTTTGAGCCCTAACTCATGACAGGTTAGCCCGAACCCACCAGGCCAGACCATATTACCACCTCTATGTGTAGGTGACAATGTCTTTGATAAGTACAAAGTTGAATGAATTTCAAGCTACTGGCACATTAGATTCAGTGAAGTATGTGATACCATGCAAAGTAAGTTTCTAAGGGTGGTCACATAACTTCAAAGTTCTCTAACCAATAGACTTCCCCCTCTATCATGTCTTGCATGAATCTCCAAAAGTTTCCCCTTCTGCGTAACTGCACCCTCAATCCCATGGCCCTGCATGAAGAATACGACTGTTATAACACAAAGAACTCAAAAAATCCAAAACTCAATAATCAAATGAGCGTGAATCACAAGCCTCATTATCGACCAAAATCATGCTGACTTTCCATACATCAAAAGGTGACATCTTTTTAGTCATCGTTCAGTTCTTGATAACTCGAGCAGCAATAACCCATGTATCTTTGCCGTAATCAATATTCTTAATGAGTTCATAAAGGCCACCTGCCATGATATTGAGGATGAAGAATTGAGAACACTAATAATGAAAAACAGAGAACACAAAAAGAAATACATTGACGGCATTAATATATATAAGAAATACTATAATCATGAGACAGAATATTTGTTGGATATTAAGCTTCTTATAGATTTGGTTTAAATTATGATCATGATAACTCCTTAAATTATGTGCTAAATTATTATTATATGACAACTCTTTGAATCACGGGGTCAATTAATAATATTCATGGATATAAAATATAAAATATTGATATTAAATTATAAAAGAAAGTAATAAATAATTATGATATTCAAAAGAAAGTGATAAATATGAATATTGATATTTATTGGTGTCAAAGTAAATGAAATATATAATGAAGTTAATATAACCATAACTATTTTCTTCAAAAACCGTAGCTCACGGAACGATTTTTAACGGTATTATTACAAGAACTACAAAAGAAATGGATATTCATGATATATATTCTACTGAAGGACAAAAAAATTTATATGCCATATGTATTGATTACATGCTCACTTATATATCCATTCATTTTTGGAATTATAATATTTGCATATTTACCTGTTCTTTAAAAATTTATGTCAACTCGTGAAATTTTTTTTTCCTTGATTGGAAAAAAAAACTGATAAATCAACACACTTGCTATATATGGAGAATAAAAATGATAAAAGAATAACTCTAACGTGAGGCATCAAATAATAACTCCACAGTTAAAACTTAAAAACAACGCATCATTTGTCTGAAATTGATGCCGAAGTTTCAGCTTGATCCATTAACAAATTCAAAAATGCAATTTTACCTAAATGTGTTGTGAATATGTGAAAATAAGCTTTGATTTCTTTGCTTTTCTCAAAAGGTTGCCAGATCACCTTGAATAAGACGTCATTTGTTTTTTGTCTACAATAACACCTCATTCCTTTTTTTTCCCCCAAACAATAAGTCCTCATTCTTAAACCTTAACATATGACACCACCGTACCCCTTTATATTCTAAGAAGTCATACACATGGAGGAGGGCTTCTAATTTGGGCCATCCTCCATATGAAAAGAGAGGCCACATGGTGACGCCCAACATATTAACATAAGAAATTAAAAGCTAAAAATCATGAAAATTGAGAAGGAAAGAATGTTATTGCCAATAACGGTCATACAATTGAAAAATAATTTATTATTTTTTTTCAATTAGAATTTTTAAGCAGTTTTGTAACTAAGGATCGAATTGTTCCACAAGTCTAAAAAATTAATAACAGTAGAATTGGAGGAGGGTCTCAAAATATCATCCATTGAAAGAGACACACACACATATATACATATCATGATAGCAAAGCAAGTGTGCCCTATTTCTTGATTGTGCTTTAAGGCCAACCCAGTGCCCTATTCCCTTCCACGCAAAGCACATATATATCTTTTTATTAAAAAAAAAATCCGAATAAGCATCTCTTTCCCAGTAGTATTCCTTCATTTTCATGCTTGCCCATTATTCCCTTCCCAAATATTATTGCACTTACATGCTAAATCATGCAAGGCTATTTTGTCGTCTAATTTTGCATGAGTCAACTGAATTAACGCCTAACTGTCATCTTCATCCTAAGTTGCCCCAGGTCATGTCATGTTCCTTACAACTTGTCACATGCGCCATCCCAACCTGTCCAAATCACCTTGTTCATGTATAAATATATATAATATTTCTCCATATCAGCCACATTTCATTTAGGAATATATGAGCATCACTAACCTCAGCATGAACCACCAGCTGATCATATACACTGAGGCCGATAAGATTCAAGGTTCATTACTTAATTATTCTGATCTAAATTCTGTATTACTTATTCTTTCATATAATTTTCTTGTTGGCAATTTGCTTATAATTAAAATATCATTTGGGCTCTGCAGATTATAATGGAGATGGCAATACTTGGTTTACCTCACTGCTTGACGTGAAAAAAGTTTCTTTCTTGTTTCATAAATTTAACTTTTTTTGCTTAATTGGGTGTTGTGTGGGTTTCATTACCATAAACTCATTCTCTAATCTGCCACTGTTTTCTTTGTCATCAGAAAAATCACATTTTGGGATCGGCTATGTCAGAGAAAGAGTTGAAGATACGAAGTGAGCTAGAAATGGAGGTGGAAAGGGACTTAGAAGAAGAACTTAAAGACGGAATATGTAATCTTTCTCTGAGACTTCACCGGCTTTATCAACGTCAGAAGGAGAGAGAATCTGAAGTAGATAACACAACAAAAGCACTTTATGAGGTGAACATAAGCATAAAAATGGAAGGGAAGACCAAAGTTGAGATCAAAGAGACAAAAAAAGAAGAAACTGATGATGATCAAAAGTGTCATCATGATCATCATCATCATCGACGACGTCGTTCGTGGAGTCATAGATCAGAAGATATGAAACAATTATTAGTGTGTGGTGTCAATAATGGGAAGAAGGTTGATTGGAAGAAGAGTCCAAGAGCAGCAGGTTCAGCTAGCCGTAGTGTTTCTGTGAAGAAAACAAATAATGGAAGCTCAGACCGTGAATATGATAATAAAGGAATAATAAGGTCAAATACTGAAGGACGTCGTCGTTGTTCATCGGGACAAGTAAAACGACAAGGTAAGGTGGACCATAAGCTTCTTGAATTGGGATGGAAGGTTTAAAGGTTAATCTAGGTGTGTGTGAATTTTGTTTCTGTTTGCGCGTGTGATTTTGCAATGCAAACTACTATTTGTACGAGTGGATTAGAATACTGATAGATGAAACTGTTAAGTGCAAAGCGTGCAAATAACAAGTTTGGTGACAGAAAAAAAAAAACGTATGGCACCAATCAATATCATGTGATGTTTCTTGATTGAAGTATTTTGAAGATTCCTAATGCTGTTTAATTAAGGCGTATTCATGGTAAAATGCATGGCACTAGAAAAGAGTTTGGTGGAATATATCTATTCCAAGCTTTGTGATGAGGGCTTAACATTGGGATAAAAATGTGAATAATAGAAAACCTTGGGTCGATGAGTGAGATATTCCCCAATTAATTATTTAGATTTGTATTAACAAACACTTCGATTGAGGAAAATGCATGTGAAACCCTTATATATGTGATTATATAAGGTTTAACATTATGTGGCATGGTATATATAAACTAAACTAACGGTATGTTCTCTTTCTTTAAAACTCGTTCTCTTCTCTTTCTATTGTGATGAATTTGCTGTCTAACATAATCGAAGGACGCATCAATAGCCCGGTTTCATGTGGATACTAATTAGCAAGATAGTTAGATTATATTCTAGGTACGCTTGAAATCCTACAAAGTTGATATAAGCGAATGTTTGTAAAATAAGAACTCATTTTTCAGGCAAAGATGCTGGGCTATAGTTGTTGTTCACATGTAAATAAGCCCAGATGGCATAAAATGAGAGAAAAGCCCAAGGCAAGGAAAGGTGGGATTGTTTGGGTACAAGGAGACAGAAGGGAGGTGATGAGAGGGGGAAGCAAATGAGCATGAAAGCGAAAGCCATGTTCCTCGGAAACTTTTCCTATTTCTGTGCTTTGGAGGTAAAAAAACAGTTTGTGATCCAAACGAATCTTATGAGGTCCCATATATATCTTCATCTGCTGCCTGCTTGTTTTGACTACGTTTGAGTCCCCTCCTCATCCACAATGCTTCGTTCTACGTTGTTTAGCTCCACACCCTAGCCTGTCTTCACCCTTTTTTCATTTGTCTCTTGTACTACAAACAACCCCACTCCCCCAACAGTTTTTACATTTGTTTTGCTCTTCACATGCATCTACCATTAATCATTCTCTCTCAAGTTCTTAAAATTGCCACTTTCCCTAATTTTGACCACCAAAATCTCTTCATCATTTAGTTATGTGTTAATAAAATCAAGATGAATCTTTATTGATAACAATGGATGTTTTCAAAATACAAATCAACCTACCTAGGTTTTAACAATAATCATCCATCACGTAAGGGTGATTAACAACCAACCATAACTCTAGATATCTATGAGAGACTTCCTTCTCTAGAGAGAGATTCATATTAATCTCTCTCTAAACATAATGTAGAGCTCACTATTCCGCACTCTTCGATCCATACAATTAGACCTTTATTTATAGGATCTTACAAAGATTAACTACCTCATTAAGATATTAACTAACTAATGAGGATCTCAACTAACTAATGATTTCAAATATAAAAAAAAGTAGTTAATTTAATTATTTTTAAAAAACATGTGTGTATGTTTTGTTAAATTATCCCTTTTAATTATATTATTTGCATTAAAAATTACTACTTTAATTAAAAAACTCTTAAATATGTGCAATGGATAGAGTTTAGGGGGGAAATTATAAATTTGGGAGAAATAAAGTAAATTCAAGTATTACATGCAATTTAGGAGGAAAACAAATCGCTCTATTAACTCTTATTTCATAGGTGTCTATTATGTATAAACATGAGTTGATTTTAATCTCAACGCATACGTAAGACTTTGATTAATATGCCAATAATCGCCATTGATGCCATGTAGGGGGGAATATTAACGGCCGATCGACGGCCACCAATTTGTGCAACGGTTCCGATCCAGGCCACGTATGCCAGCATACTAGAAAAAACACGCTGCTTTTGAACTCGCAAGTCAAATGAATTAAATTTGCTTAAACTTTAAACCCATATAACAAAAACAAAAATCTCAAAATGAAAAACGGATCAAACTTACTAAATTAATGGGTTAAAAACACACTAGCTCGTTAGAATTCAACTCATCATCTCCACAACTTTAAACAGCTTGTCATCTTCTTCTTCTTCTTTCCTAACCAGAATTTAACAATTCGTTAGAGATTTTAAATAAAAGCCTGAAACACCCATATAGTGCATGCATAACAAATTTACAGTCTCATTAATATGTTACTATATTTTTTGTGAAATGATCTGTGTTTGTGCGCATGTGAAACGGATTTAATTAGCTACTACCTCGGGTCCTTAGAATAATATCTCGTTCGTCTTATATAAATTGGACAAGAGCTAGTATATGATTAAAGAGGGCACGAGGGAGAATCCAAGTGAAGAGCACATGAAGATGGAAGAGCTATCAGGACACAGACTTGTATAAATAATGAAGGAGGAAGTACTGGGAAATTAATGAAGTAAGCAGTCGTTGGTAGAGAGAAGGTGGGTAGTGGGTACCACAAAAACGTTGATTTTAACAGTCGGCCTCCAAATGAAGCAAAGAATAATGGAGGAATGCAGTCACTTGGTTTATCTAGTAAGGGAGTTGTACTAGCTTAATCAAAATTATGAGAGTCCAAATCCAAAAATGAGAATGCTAGCTTTAGCGCCATGTCACCTGAGAAGGTTTCAACCCGGCCCGTCTCATTTTGAATTAGTTTAGGCCTCATTAAAGCCCTGAGTTATAGGTGGGGAAGCTTACCATCCGAAGGGTTCTCACTCGATTCGATATGAACTAATTTGGATTTTGTTCAAGTCCTCAGTTACAAAATAGACTAAGGATAGCAAGAATTTCAATTGAAAAAAAAAAATAAGAATAATGAAAGGATGACTTGTAATAAAGCATTAGGTTTTGGAGTTGCTTCCCTGTGTTGTGAAGCAAACTGTCCACTAATGTCTCTGCTGCTCCTTCTTTCCCTTCCATGCCTCTCTCTCACTTTATATCCCATTCATCCTTCTTCTCCCTGCAGGGTCCCCCACTTTCCCCATCACCTTTTTCCTTTTCTCCCTTCAAAAGCTTCCTATCCCACTACTCTACTTCTCTTCCTTACTAGCATACATGCATACATACATGCATACATACATACATATCCCCATTTTAATCTCACTCATGTATCACTTCCCATGTACTACCTCAGATTCTTAATATTTAATTTTTTTTGGAAGAGATTAAGAAAATTAAATAAATTATTTTAAAGTATTTCTATTTATTTTTGTATACTAAACTAATGTGTCTAACTTATAATTTGATATATAATCAAATGATACACAATATATATTATGATTAACTAACTTATTTAATTCTCTAAATCTCTTCAAAAAAAATCAACCGAATATTATATTAAAGACCGGATGGAGAGTGTGTGTGTGTATTCTAGTCACTTCATAATTCTCATGATTTCAATGGGCATCTAGACTAAGTTAATTAAGTAGTTTCATATTATATTCCCTCTTAACAATTAACAAAATGCAGATAATGATTACCTCTATATTACGTTAAAATCAAAGAAAATGAGTACCCACCAACTTTCATATATACTTGCATTATTATAGATTTGCACATATATAACGTTTAATAAATAACGGTTACAATGAATAAATGTCATGTATGTTGCAATGGAGATCACGTAAGGATATATAACGCAAAAACCTAACAGTTAAATATGTGCACTGTCATGTATTGAGTGGCAGAATCCACGAAAACACAAATATAATGGTTGTAGTTAATAACCATAATTTATTTAATAAGATATATGACGGTTCTTACGAAATAGTCGTCATATAATACTTACAAACAATTTGTTTTCCAACCTCTTATATCAGCAAAGACAAAATATAACGGTCTTCAAAACTAACCATCATCTAACACTTTCATAATCCTTCGTAATATTATCGGACCTTCATAAGTTATAACTCATAACCCTTTATAATCTGTTAGACCTTCATAAGACATGCAAGAAAACTCTCGACATTGTCCTCCACCACCTCCTCCTCCTCCTCAACCTCCACCTCCTGCTTTTCCTCCCCAACATCCACCTTCGCCTCCTCTACTGCTGCCTCCGCCACCTCTTCCTCCACCTCCACATCCTATACTTCCTCAACTGGAGGCAATGTTGCGGTATGGTATGCAAAACACACTGACCATGCCGTGATGAAGCTTTATGGATGCCTCTCCAGTATGAATAGGAAGGCCAATCTCCTACTTGATAAGTATGGGATTGACCATAATCCTGGCCAATCCTTTGGTGACGAGTGGCCTGGTGATCTCATCAGTTCATCATGCTACTCGCCATTGTTCCTGTTTTTTTGTTTTATCGTTTTTCATTCTTAATTAAGAGTATATTGTAAAAAAAAAAAGAATATATCCAATAGTTCTTTCGGAAAAGCCGTCATAAAATAAAATAAATAATGGTTCTACTAAAAAAATCATCTCCATTTATAAAATATAATGATATGTAAATCTAAAGAACACAACGACTCTATAATCCATGAAACCCTCTTTATATAAACGTTTGAAAACTGAACTCTACTTCTCCTCTCTTATTTCAACTTCTCATAGCCAACTGTAAGTTTTTGTTCTTCTTCACCAAACTTATAGACGAACACAAGAATTTTGGCCTCATCATTTCGGGACAAACCGAAAGAAGAACTCGCTCAACCAACAAGTATTCAAGGGCTTGTCCACATGACCTACAAGCTCCATCATATGGTCTAGGTTTACCTGCAAGAGCAAGAACACATGGAGTAGTGTTTGAAGGAACCAACCACTCTCGTTCGCTCTTTGAACGAGAAGGTGGACAAGTTACTGGAGAAAGAAGAATCTGATGATACATTAAATTCTTAAAACATCTCCATAACTTGTTATTTTTATTTTTTTATATACTTTGTCTTTTTTTTATTTTGGTTGTAAAATGGTGGTTGCATAATCAACCACTACAATTTTTTTTTTTAAAAAAAGTGAAATGTATAACGATTATTAAATAAAATTCATCATTTATTAGAATACTATATAAAAAAAAGTAAAATACATAACAGTTATTAACACATAACCATGATAAATGTAAACAAACAAATAACAGTTCTTGCGAGCGAACCATGATGTAAAGTCTTAGACACGATAACCCAAAAAACCCTACAATTCCTCTTTTATTTAAACGTCTAAAACATAATACACTTGGCACTTAGAATGTTCGAACAAAACCCACAAACATTTTAACCCTACAACTCCTTTTGTCTTTTTTGGCCCTCAGGAATCGTTTTCAATTAAATCCCACCATAAAAAACCTTTTTCTGACTTCTCAGTGACAACCTCACTAGTGAATATACTTGACCCTTGTCTCAGTGATTTCCACGTGAATTGTTTTCATTCGTGAGTCCTAGCTAGGTATAGTTATTATTTCCTTCTTCCATTTCGCATTATCCTAGAATGTTTTAGTCCATCCTGAACTACATAGTCACTTGGTGTGTGAGGTACTGTTTTATTATGTACAGACGAGTTTAATTAGCTCAGAAGTTCTCACTTTAAGAGTCTCACATCCATACATCATGGTTATTATATAATAACAGTGATTTATTATAAAAATTCATAGTTCATATTTAGAAACCGTTATTAATGTGCTAAATACATAATGGTTGTCTACATAACACTGTTATTTATTTTTATTAAAAGTAATGGTTCTTACTTAAAAACCGTTATATATGTTACAGAATAAATAACGGTTATAAATATGAAAATGTTATATATCATGCAAACATTACCATATATTATAACGGTTTTTCATTTGTGCCCGTTAATTATGATCATAACAATACACATATTATAGCCTCATTAAGACTCAATCCACAACAGGTGTTATGTTAGAACCGTCATAATAGTTCTACATTAAATAATGGTTTGAAACTGTAATTTGCCTATACAGGGCATATATTATGCCCACATATATAATGGTTCAGAACCATAATGTGTCGTAGATAATAACCGCATGCGTCATGATTTTTATAGTAGCATTCCTAAATCTTTCTGTCTATTATTCCTTCTTAACCAGCCTTGTTCATTCAGATGACATCTCAAGAGGCTTTTTTTTTTTAACTGTCACAAAAAGTTCGACTGTTCCTTTCATCAATTGATCTAATAAAATTAAAGCAGCTTAAAGCATTTTACTTTGATCAATCACTCATTGCTCAGCCATCTGCACTACATTCCTTTGTTTAGATCGCGGGTAATTTATAAAGCGGATCTTATAGTCATGACAAAAAAGAGTATTTACTTATGCAATCAAATACCCAATCAATTGAAATTTGCCGATTTTATTAGAGCAGATTAGCGAGGATAAAGATTGTGGAATGAACCTCATTACGTATTCTTGGGATCCTTTAGAATCTACCTTCATGTCGGAATCTCCCATCCATGTCAATGGCAGCTAGTAGTGGATATATATATAGACACACACGCAAGCACACTCCTATCCTTAATAAAAGGCATATTTGGGGAACTGGCATTGATTATAAATATAAGACATAATCTTTATATTTATCTATTTTATCCATATTGATACTCCTTCAACAATATTCAACAAGTAAAGAGATAAAAAGAATTAAGAAAGATGAATAGAATTGTTTTAGAAAATACATGACATGTCAACTAACTTCTTTAATCTGATCAAATTAAGTAAATATATCTTATATTAAGAATTAGAGTAAATATATATATAATATGTTCATATTGCTGTACTCTAGCTGAAGCACCCACATTACATTTTTTTTTATAAGGATTAAACAGTCAAAACAATCAATAAGATCTTCCAATGGACAAGCTCAAAAAGAAAGAGGAAAAAACAAGAAAGAGGAGAAAAATGCAATGTCAGCCTCAGACCATTAAAAAATCGAGATATTTAGGATATGTTTCACATTCACATAAATCAAGACAAAACTACTCACATATCTATCTATCTAACTCATACATCATAAATCACGTTATAAAAACTTACGCAGCTAACACAAACAGCCTCTTAAGCTAACACAAACGGGTACTTAACCTGCAAAACCTGCATGAGCGTCCTATTTTTGGTTTTTCTTAATCCCTTATTTAAAATTTTTAAAAACATTAGTAATTAGTAATTCCAGAAAACGCAAGCAATGAAACGGAGAACATTTGTAACACCCCTTTCCTTCCCAAGGTCACGACCCCATCACACAGACAGAAGAACATCTGCTTAATCCACGCTCTTCTCGGACTTTTTTTTCCTTAATCGAACGACTTATAATTGCAATAACCTCACCGTATTAAAGATTGTTGACAAAATAATAAACAAAGATCTTCAAGTTCAGAAACTTCAGATTCTAGCTACCCCACCACCAGATAATGCAAAGAGGACAACGTCAATGAGGAAGAGAACCAGAAAGAAACGAAACTTCTGCAGAAAAAGGTTGGGGGAAGAAGATGAAAAAGACTGGGTGATGAAGAACAACAAGCAAAGCCATTTAGAAAGACATGAAAAAATAACACACACATACAAAAATGCAACCTCAGAAACATGTCTATGGCTTCGAGAAAGTTTTCTGCTTCCTTCCAACTGTCTTAGAATACACTGTAGAGTTCGTGTAGGCACCGCTAAAGTTCATCTTTCTTTTTTGTTTGGTTTTTTTAGTTTAGCTTGGTCCGTTCGTCATGATCATGATCTTCAGCAAACAAAAACCAAATCACATCGTCTCTTTCTCTGCGGATATCATACCTAAGAAAACAGTTCCTAATTAAATCCAAATGCAAGTCCTCACCTTGCCACCATCTATATAATATAAGCCAGCCACCTGCGTGCTGAAATAAATACTGATAATGCTGTGTGTGTGTGTGTAATTCACAGTAAAATTGGAAACAACACTGAAGAAATTAAACCATTAATTCAGGAACAAATAGCTTCCTCTAATCTGAGTAGTGGAACTTGTACTAACCTTCATTCTGAAACAACCAACACAATCCAAAGGAATACACAGCCCCACGGTTTTTTCCCCAATGTTGAGAAACGAAAACTAGAAGAAGATGATGACGAAGGAGAAGAAAGAGAAAAGAAGGCAAAAAAAAACCCTAAGGTCCTCCTGAGCTAGCTAGTATAGTGCTTGCTAGACTTCTCAGAAGACAGTCAGAAAACACAAACACAATTCCCCACCTTCGAACTCGGCCTTCAAACCAGGAAGCTAGGACTAACCCCAATCCAACATACCTCACTTTTCAGCTCAACAAGAGAGAGATACCGAGTAGAGATAGACACAGAGAGGACAGAGAAAGAGAATTATTTTTGGTAGTGAATCTTGTCATCTAGGGCTTCTTACCAAGAGTGTGCTTGTTGTTATGCATCCAAACCTTGAGAACGTGACGCTTCACTCCCGTCTCGTCACAGAACTGTTGGACCACCGCCTCGTCGTGCTTCTGAATCCTCCAACCCAGTTTCTCAGCTAATTCCAGCATTTTGTCCTTTTGCTCCGCCGTGAACTTTGTCCTGAACCTCTTCTTCGACCCATCTCCTCCTTCTCCACTAGGATTCGAAACATCTTCTTGATCGTCCCTTATGTTCTGGACCCCACACCCTGCTCCCGACGTTGACGGCAGCGCCAGCGTCGCCGGATTCCTCTGCTGTCCTGCCACGTGCAAATACCCTGCCGGCGCCGTCCGGTAATACGGCGAGAACTGAGGCGGTTGATGCTGCTGAAAGTGAGGATGGTTGGTCAACAAAAACCCATCCCCGGCTCCGATACCAATAGCGTCCGTTTCCTTGCGGTGGAAATTGCGGTGGCAGTTACAGGCAGCGCATTTGAGGGCGTCCATCGTGCCCTCGGCTCCGGCGGAGAGAAACTCACCGCAGCCGTCGACGGCGAGGCCGCCGATGCTCACAGCGTGGTTCTTCAAGCACTCCCTATATCTCGCCTTGTTGTTACTATTCCTGGTTGCTTGAACCACCATGACTTCCCCGCAATCCGCCATTTTCATTCGGGTCGGGTTCCCCATGGAGTCGTAACTCGCCGTGGGTCCCATCCCAAGTTCCTCCTCTTGCTCCTCAAAATCCATGTCCTCCTCCTCCTCCTCCTCCTCCGTCGTCTTCGTCGTCGTTCAATTCAAATCAATAATCCCCACTTGAAAGCGAAATCACAGAGGCTAGAACAGGAAGCGAGAGAAGAAGGTAAGGCCACCAATATATCTGACAAAGAACCATGAAAAGAAATCTATCCTCATTCATTCATTCTCTGATAAATTCTTTGAGATTTAGATGTTTATGTTTTATGCCCATCATCAGAGATATAAATCTGTCTAATATAATCCTAAAAATCCTTCCACCGGCTATAACCGGTGACCAGGTAATCTGAAGCGGGTTCGGGCGTATACCTAAAAATTATGTTTGTCTCTGACTGTATAGTGATTTTACTGAAGCCCGAGATTTTTTACTGTGATCGTACAGTAGTTGTTAGTGTTGGGTGTGTTCTGGTACAGCAGAAGAAGCAGAGAGAAACGTGAGCTGAAGACGAAGAATGAGAGGAAAAAAAATTTGAAAGAGAAATAGAGAGAGAGTGGAATCACGCGCTTCACCAAACGCCGATGAGCAACACTGAAACCCTGTGAGTAAATATCGGGGCGTTCCTGAGCGCACGCATTCCCGTACCTGAACCGAACTGACGTGATGTGGGACCCGGACGGGAGGGGGAGCGTGACGGTGGCGCGTGGGGAAGGTGAGAGAGAGAGAGTGGATGGGGTAGAAGGATAGAGACAAGGGAGTTACATAGGAAAATAAATATACATTGTCGGCATTAATGGCTGCTGCTACGTGTGGTCTTCTCCGACATGCCTGACGATCTTTTTTGCGTCAACAACATTCATTTTCTTTAACTTAATTTCTTACTATTGTTTTTAACTTTAAGACAATAAATGGCATTACTGACTGTTAAATTAATCTCTTTTAAGTTCATGCTCGCACCTTTTCTTTTTCTTTTGTGAAATTAAAGTAGGAGCAGGTGGAACTTTTGATTGGCGTGTGTCAGGTTATGTCTATCAGTTAACGATTACTCGTACATGATTGATTTTTTTTTTTACTCATCCCAAATGAAGGATTAAAAATCATTAGTCAATTATTATGTATTCACATAAGCGTTAAACCTTGACCAGCCATAAATGAAGTTTGTACGATACCGTTGGCCGAACATTTAACCTCATGAATCACAAGTTTTGGCTTGGGTTTTTGACCTAAGTAGGATTAGGAAGTTTAAATATGGAGTCAATCCAAGAGGGGTAAACGACCATCCTTGTCGAATAAACGCGGTAAACGACGTGCGTTTTTGGGGGTTGAGGGGTCAGCGTCTTCACCAACTTGGGAGCACACCCACAAAAAAGAAGGAAGAAATACTGAAATAGACCTCATAGACACACACACACACACACACACTTTTTTTTTTTTAATCTAATATCTACAATTAACAATAAAACTTTAAGGTTATCAGGTTCTTTACCCTCTTCAATCTCATCAATATCATGGAAGGAGATGATGAATTATTAACAGATATATGCTAGAATGAGGTGTGATCGTTCCTTTTTTAACATTTTATATGCAAAATTGTGCCATTAAATATTTTAAGGTATTAGATGCACTTTAAAAAATATTTGGATAAAATACACGAAAACACCATAAACTTTGAACTAATTGTATAAAACTCTCTAACATTTTGAAATTTAAATTAAAGACCCTGATATATTCATGTTTTGACTAGTAACTCGCTGTCAATAAAATTACTATTAAAGCAAACGATTTTTGCCATGTCATAATTTTTATATTTTTTTATTATATACCATATCATTTAAAAAATATTACTATAAGAGTTTTGACATGGTATCAAGCGTTAGCTTCAATAATAATTTTAACAGCAGGATGAAACATTAGAGTTCTCTATTTAAGAGCCCGTTTGATATGAAGGAATTGGGAGTGATGGAAATAGAATTGGGAGACAATTCCATGAAAAAGTTTGTTTGGTACAATGAACTTGGAGCTCAATTCCAATTCCACATGGAGTCCAAATCATTCAATTCCATCAAGATGGCTTCCATCAAAAAAGCCAAAATTTGTAATTCCAACCCCCCATTTCCATCGTTACCCCTGTCCCTTACTCACCGGCAACCTCTGTCACGAACTCACTAGCAACGATGCCGACTCCTCCCTCACAGGTGACGGCGGCTCTCTCCCCTCTAACAGCAACGACAACGAAGCAATAACAGCTCTCCCTCACCAAATCAGACGAAGATGACGACAATAGTTGTCACTCGCAAGCCATGACAGCAACGGTGAGATCTGGCCTCTTTTCGTCAGATCTTCATCTCCATCTACCCTCCTCTTCTCCAATGACTAGGTGCACGTCGATGGCAATGGCGACGGCTTCTACCGGAGACAACGACTACCAAGATTTGGGTAAGAGTCGACGATGTATGGGGAAGCAGATCTGTCGAAGCTTGGTTTTTTTTTTGGGTAGTAGATGGGAAATGGGTTTTTGAATTAAGGGTATTTTAATATTTTTTATATAAAAATCAGGTCTCATTTTCAAGTCATACCAAACACAATTTTAAACCTCATTTCCATATCCATATCCATTTCCATTTCCATCAAAATCAATTCCAATGTACCAAACGGGCCATAAACTTTCAAATGTTAATGATTTTATATGCAACTGGTTCAAAATTTAAAAGAATTTTGTATATTCTTGTCAAAATATTTTAGAGTATTAAATGTGTCTTCACTCAACTTTTAACTAGTTAACTAAACTATGCAGTACATATTTTATTGATAATAATTTTTAGATTTAAAAAAGTAACTGATTTTAACTAATTTCTTTAATTCTTTAATTTACATAAGTTTGTCACTGGAAAGTTATAAAAAGGTTGCAAAAGAATATACATGAGCGAAACATCACAATCTAGAGAAAGTTATATGGGCAAGCAAGGAACCAATTTCTTTTCCTTTCTCAGGAACACACCATACAAACCACACAAAGGAAAGGGCACGCATGCTTGTTATTTTCGGTGTCAAAATGACTTACTGGTCTTGGATTGTAATAATTAAGAGGATTGGACCAGCTCAAAATAAAATAAAATCTCAAAATTGCCCTATACCAAACATTCTAATGACGTCAATGAATTAATATTTTTTTAGTCGAAAGTCAATGAATTAATTAATTAATATCACAGATCGCTAATTTAATTAACCAAACTAACACTGTGAATTAACGTGATGGGAAAACGAGAGCAAAAAATTTCTGGCGGGGCCATATTTGATTGAATAAGTAGATACTAGAGAAAAAGCTAGCGAATAGCTATGTAGTCCTAGTGTTCAAATTCAAAGTAAGTTTGACGTTTGAGTCTATGAGCCAAATTACGAGTTCATTATTTGACGATCGAGCGGTGAGAAACAAATCAAAGTCATATCAATTACTACTCATCTTATCCTAATTATTTATGAGGCACCCCCAGTGTATAAAAAACTTCAAATTTTCTTAAGTTTCATAAAATTTAATAAGTTTTTTATTTTACCCTTATTTAATATATATTATATTACATAAGAATAAAGTCAATATAATAACTAATGAAACGGGTTTAAATAATTATATAAATATTAGTATAAATAATTGAAATTTTCGGTTTGAATATGATATACTCTCTCTGATCCATAATGTAAGGCACTTTAATTATGTCTTAGGAAATAAAAAATGATAGTTAAGTCATTTAATATATCTTAAAATATAAATTTTTTTCACTTTTACCCTTATTTAAAAATATGTTTAATTGTATTGAGAATGTTATTTTAGAGAGGGAATATAATGAGTGGATAAAATTAAAAATTAAATATTAATCACAGACTCAAAATAAAAAAAAAACAATACTAATTAAACGGGAAGTAATTTATATTCTGTGGGAGGTAATTTATATTCTGCATTATGTATTCTTTCTAAAAGTATCATATATGTTGGACCAAAAGGGCGTAAAATAAATAAATTAGTCAAGTTTAAAAAATCAGGAAAAAATCTATTTTATTTTTTAGAAAATGGAAGTGATGGCCATCAAATCACATCAAAATCAGGGAATGGGCAAATTAATAATAAGTGGCAGGAGAGAAAAAAGATGCACGCATCCTATTACACAAGATGAAACAACGTACGACCCCTGCCCTTGGATCTGGATTATATTATTTTATTCTTCAACTATTTTTGATCTAACAAAAAGAAAACAAAAGAAAAAAACCTGTACTACAACATAGAATTGTTCAAGCTTGTAAGAGTCTATTAGATTCTTGTAAGTCCCTGCTTTGGTCCGTTTGATATGTTGGGATTGATTTTGATGGAAATAGAAATGAAAATGGATATGAATATAGAAATAAGGTTTAAAAGTTTGTTTGATATATTAAAGAAATAAGACATGATTTTCAGGTGAAAAAACTAAAATGCCCTTTTTAAACAAAAAAAAAAATCTTTCCAGTAGCCTTCGAAGATTTCAAACCCGAACAAGATCGCTGGGGCAACAAAATTCCAGCATACCAAACTGTCAGACTTCGAAGATTTCAAACACAAATCGATGGCCCTCCTTATTCAGTGCCGGGCCAACTATAGCAATGGTGGCGTTTGGGTCGGTGTTGCCATCAAGCCGTCGAACTCTTCAATGCCGCCAAGTTGTCGATCTTTACAAGGGTGGAGGCCGTCGCTCTCATAGATTAAAACGAAGAAGATGGAGGTTGCCGTCAAAGAAGACTATCGCCGCAAGGTTACCGCTCTCCGCTGCCGCAGTTGGATTTGTGAGAACAAGCCGTCGTTGATTTGCAAGTTTGCACCAATCTCCAAATCTACCATCGTCAACTAGATCTACAAGTTGGGCTCATCGAAGAACAATGAAAAAGACAAATAGGCTATTGTGCTATGCTCGCCAGTAATGGTGGTGGTTGGTGCTTGAGCGGGCCAACATGAAGTGTTGTGTTGTGCCGTGCTCTGCTTGTGAAGATAAAAAGTGAGAAAGGAAAAATTAGAACTCCATGAAATTTCTTACTAATCTGAGTTTTTTTTATGTAATTGATCTTGATGAAATTGACTTCATTTAGGTTACATGTGAAAATAGAATTTTATCAAATTCCACCATATCAAACCTCCTCAAAACATAAAATTAACCTCAATTTTTATTTTTATGGGGTCAATTCCTATATATCAAATAGCCAATATATCAAATAGACCCTTAAGTATCAAAAGACACTTGTATTGGGCGAACTCCAGATACATGATAAAAATATAAAAAAATAATAAAAGTACTGTTCCTGGGCATTCGCATACCTGTGTTTTGGACTGTTATGGAGAGAAAGTCAGGCAGTCAAAAAAAAACCAAAAAGGTTTTCGTAAAGGCATAAAATTATGGTCACCTCACAGCTCATGTCAAGGTAACTGCGTCTATTGTCGTTTCATATATTTGCTGACAAAAGGATCAAACATCGATCTTGGCAGATCTTAGCCAAATCAAGTAAACCCTAGTAATCACAATAACCATAATGATATCGTCATAATATAAAGTAAATGGAGCAATAATTGCTAAACAAAGAGATGACTTGCTCCTAATCCTTTTAAAATGCATTGCAAGCATTAATGCGCCAAACTTGTCACCTCCATGGCATGCCTAGCCGAAAATGTAACTCAACCTTATCATCGTTCCGTACAAATCAGAACTAGTAGCTGAGGGGCCAACAAGTGTTTTTGAAATCAATAAAGAATTAGCTCATAATTTATAAAGCTACGAGTTCAAATCGCAATATTAATATGAAGATTTTGTTGAGTGTAAGTATTTATATAAACATTCTTTAAATTTTGAGGAATATCCTAACTCAGGTGAACCCCAAGCACAACTCACCCAAAATTTCTTTTATCAGGAAAACAAGAATCAGTAGCCGGGGCTTTAAAATAATTCATTCACATTTCTTGGATTGATGTTAAGTACATATAAATGCATATATAAATGAGAGTTTATGATGGGAAGTCAAATTAAGGAGATATGAATTGGGGGAATATATGGAAGAAGGAAAAGAGAGAGAGCAGAAGGTGAATTGATCTGATGCGACGTGCTGACACTCGCGTTTCAGCCGCACACATACTCATTACTCAACCTCTTTGTCGTCTTCCCTATTCTAAAGTTTATGTGATTATTAACAGGTATTGACTAATTACCCACGCCAGAGCTGATTGTTTTTAATATTAAATAAATTAATTAAATTATTTTAAAATATTTATATTTATCATTTTTTCATTAAACTATTTTATCTTACTTATAACCTGATATATAATTTAAAGATATATAATATATGATATGATTAGGTAATTTATTTAACTTCTTTAATTTTTGGGTTAATATAACTTTTGGTCTCTAAAGTTTGATTCAATTTTGGTTTTGGTCCCTCAAGTTTGAAATCGGTGGTTTTAATCCCTAAAGTTTCACCCGATTTTGGTTTTGGTCCCTTAAGTTTGAAAAGGACTTGATTTTTTCTGGATCGGGTCGGGTTTCAAAAATGGGTCGCCAAGTCCTTTTCAAACTTGAGGGACTAAAACCAAAATCGGGTGAAACTTCGGGGACCAAAACCACCGATTTCAAACTTGAGGAACTAAAACCAAAATTGGGTGAAACTTCAGGGACCAAAATCACCGATTTCAAATTTGAGGAACCAAAACCAAAATTGGATCAAATTTCAGGGACCAAAAATTATATTAACCCTTAATTTTTTTAAAAAAGTTAACTTTATCTTATATTTAAAATAAAAAAAATATAAATTATCAACATAGGATTTATTTAGTGGTGTAAAGTTCCAGATGAGACACGTGTACTAGAAGGGGTTATCAAAAGCCTCAAAATTGGAGTGGTCCACTGTAAGGTACCTGAAAATGTGATCCAGAAAATGCATCATATACAGCTTACAGTGTAAAAAAGAGTTAATATAAATTTACTTCAATAAATCTATATATTAACAACATCTTTTGATGAGCTTATCATTATTATATGTCATGGCTGTTTACACCTCTTTCTCTGCTTTTGAAACATTCTCACATAAACACTCTCTTGCATTGTTATCTCTTACATGTAATTTTTAATTATATATTTTTAATGCATTATACAAGATTTGAATTATATTGTATATATGTACGACTAATTATACACTTACTATAGTATAGAGTGTGAACGTATTGATTTGATTGTATCCATAGATGATGCTTCAAAAATTTACAATTGAGGATAGATCAAATTAAATCATGTTTCATTTTACCTAAACAAACGTAATTGACTTATTTATATAAGTATGCTTAGTTAGAGACTTGAGTTTAACATATTTCTTAAGTAGCCAGACCAATATAATTGTATATGTAGAGATATATGTTATATATAAATTAGCATATAAATTTTTTTGGTATTTATATAAGGGAGAGAATGGCAATAGTTAATTGATTAGTATAACATTAAATGAAGTTTTGTTTTCTTTGTTATATTAAATTCTAACTTATAAAATAAAGAAGTTTTAGAATAAATGAATGAAAATTAATTTAAATTATATTTTTATTTATCATTTAACATGTGATTATATAAATATATAAATATAATATACAAATATAAACAGATAGAGCATATAAACTCTACTAAACTTCAACAATATTATTACAAAGCCACCGTTTTTCTTAATGTTGTTTTGATCATTAACTGATGTAGAAAGTATATTGCAGCCGGGTAAGCTTACAAGTAGGGCTTTTAGTAAATAAATTAATATGACATATTTAGTAATGAAGTCTAGCAATAATTAACTCATGTTAGCTTTACTTAAATAGGTCAAGTCAGGCCATAAGCGTATGATAAGGTCTATTTCCATTCTTGTCTAAAACTACAATTGATAATAAGAGTTGTGAGTGTTTTGCAATTTGTCAAACCTATGTTTTAAACATAGTTTTACACAATCCGAGACAAAACTCATCTCACACACTTATCTCATAAATCGTAAAAATATTCTCAAAAGTTAATCCAAACACACACGATCTTTTTCAGTTTCAAGAAGTACTTTTCTAAAAATTAGCCTTGCAAACTTTTTTTTTTCAAATAAAAAAAATTAAAACATACAACTCAAATTATATAATTTATAATTAATATTCCATCCAATCGTTGGTATAAGAGCTGATTGGAGGCTAGTTAAATTTGATCATAAATATAAGATCTTAATCCATTTTATCTCTTATATTTATAATTTTTTCTCAAATTAATGTATTTAATTTATAAACTGATGTATAATCTAATTATATCCACAACTACTATAGGGAGATTATGCCACATTTATTATAATCAACTATTTTATTTGTATTTCTTAATCTACTTAAATTAATTAAGCAGCGTTTACATGAAGGACTGCATGTTCATGATTTAAGTAAAATCCAAACACAGCCAACAAAGAGCCCTTCGTAATTCAAATCATAGAAGTCTAACTATGAGGCAAAAACATTACAAGAGAAAGAATAGAATTAAATAAAGGGGCCCGACCTCTCTAGGGTCAAGTGGGTTGCCTGTATTGCCACATAGATTTGGCTATTGTGATTCATAACGTGACAAATTAAAGTTTAAATTTTGATAGAAGATATACCCATGTTTAGACAAAATTGCGTGCCATGAGAGGGTGATGGTGCCAATAAAGAAAATTAGTTGAAGCAAGTAGTTAAAGAAAGGGGTTGCAAAATTTGGGTTTGTTGTTTGTGGGTGTCAGCTGGAGGGGAACCACATAGTTGCTAGAAGCAGACAGAAAGAAAAAAACGACACCTTTGAATTGGATTCTCATTTTTTTTTTTTTTTGATCAATGATTCTCATGGTTCAATCATGACATTTTGATGTGTTGTGGCCTTGTGGGTATCCCACACACACACACGCGTCTCTCCCTGTTTTCTTCTTCCTCGCAACGGAACGAAAGATTGTCATTCAACCAGAACGGGACGGATGCAAAGGAAAAAGTCTCTCTCTCTCTCTCCCCCCCTCCCCCCGTCTGTCTTGAAACTCAGAGAGAGAGAGAGAATTGCGGGGAAAAGGAGAGTGGATGGTGACAAGACGAGAAAAAGAGTGGGACGATCGTGATTTCCATTTCTATATTCTTTTGCAGCTTTTCTCTCCCTCTCTCTCTCACGTACTGACACAAAACACATATATACATATATACACACACTGAAACTGTGGCCCCCATTTCTCAGCTTGCTTCTTGCTTTTTCTCGCTGCCTTGTTCCAATGTTTAGAACACATATATCAGATGTGAATCCCTAACCCCATATCAGAATCTGATACTTTCTATGCACACTACTCTCTGTCTTCCTTTCTCTCTCATATATACTTATACTTGAGAGAAACAAAACGCACGGCGAGATTGAAGCAATGTTAGTTTGTTTGGTTGGGTTTATATTTAAATAATAAATCCTTATTACATAAGCTCAGATAAAATTTTTATCACATACTTATCTCGTATACCGTAAATTATGATTTATAAGTATTTATTGCCTAAAATAAACTATTCCAAACTATCACTATTTTATATATATGAGATGGTTTTATCTTATTAACATAATTAAAACCTATTTTTTTAATGGAAAAAAGAAAGAAAAAAAGAGGTTATTAGATTTGTGTTTTCTGCAACATTTATTTTCATCCTCCCCACCACCACCAGTGGTTTGGTTGACATTAGACCAAAATGACAAAGGCCGTTCCCTTTTATCTCCCAAATAACTATCCATCATTGCTTTTGTTTGTGCCAGCACCCCATATATATATATATATATATGGATATACGTAACTCATTATATATGGATATACGTAACTCATAATTTAATTTCTGTGATATATAGAAATGAGAAATGAAGAAAAGGATGAGAAGGTTATATATATATATATATATATATGGAATGCATGTGGGTGTAACAGGAGGCTGAAAGAGGTAATAATGAAAGAGAAGAACATGGTGCCATTATAAGAGCTGACAATGTAAAATGGAAGCTCCACTATAGCTTCCACATAGTACCTAAATGGAACATATTCCCTCTTCATCACTCCATCATCATGTGTATCTTTTATATATCACAAATCCATCATCATGCCTCCTCTCATCATCATCTTCTTTGATTTATTTACCACTCACCCACCTTGTTATCTCAAGATTTTCTTTGTATTTGTCTTACTAATTATATACTGAGATTAAGGGGGAAAAAGTATTCTTTCATTGGGTTATACTTCGTGAGGGGGAGAAAAGGGATGGAAAACCATTATTTAAGAGTTAAAGAAATAATAACATTGTTTTAAATGAATCGCAATTATTTTATGGAATATTGTCCATAAATACCTCATTGGAAACTTATTTGCCAAATGGGACCTTCAGGTGCAAACAATCTTCCCCATATGCAAAAGATCGTTCCTTGTGTTCAAATTACAATCTTCCATGTGTTCAATATATCTTTCCTATGTGACCTTCCTTCGTGTTTGAACAATCTTCCCTTGTGTACAAAAGATATTCCCTTAAATGATTTCAAATCTCATTTGACAAATAAGTTTCCAATGAGGTATATATGGGCAATTCTCCCATTATTTTATTACAATTTGTGAAGAGTCTTATATTAAAGACTAATGGATGTAGATAAGTAATCTTGTAAATATAAGTGAGGGAGTATCGTCTCCTATTTATTTGTCACAATACTCCTACTTTTCTTTTTAGGCACAGACATCCTCTTATGAAGATAATCATGTTTGAGGCACTGTTAAGTATTATATATAAACACTTCTCCTAATGACTATTTGAATATTTGTTCACTATGTTGTGACACAATGCTCCTACTTTTATTGCTACTAATAATATCCAATTTAAGTTTGTATATAGCATAGTGATGCATGTGTAATAATTACTATAAATGTATGTATTTAATAGGGGTAAAAATGGAAAGAGCAATTTCAATTTTCAAACAAAAAATGTTTCTTGAATTAAGGAGTAAGGAACATCCTAGTTATAAGAGAGATTGTTACTTATAAAAAGGTTTGATGGAATACTATTTATGTTTTGTATACTCCTCTAGTTCTATTTATAAGGTAGAGAAAGAATGTATTTTTTTTTTGTTCTATCTATAAGACACGTCATTAAATTCTTTACATGAATGTACAATTTTACTTTTGATTTATTATTGTGTAGATAGTTATTTTCTTGGAGAATGTATTGTTAAATAGGGCAAAGTTAACAAGTTATTGAATTTTAAGGTTGAATTAATTAATTTTAAAATTTTTTCTTGGTATATGTGAGATATGTTGAAAGTCTCTTATAAAAGAACCAGAAGAATAATTTGTTTATAAATTTTAGGCTAGATAATACATACTTTCCTTGAACTTTGAATCATATACACACAACTTTTCTAATTTTTAAAACTTTCCAATGAACCCTTTGTAAACTTTTATATTTGTATAAGCAGAGAATTCCCACACGATTAATTTTGTACATTACTTGTCAAGGACAACTAATAACAATGAGTAGTATTTGTCATTGATTAATAACTTGGGGAAAAGATAAGAAAATACTATTTGAATTTCAAAATCCTAAATTGATGATTTCATTTCTATTAAAATGATTTGTCAATTACTATACTCTTGTTGTTAATACCAATACTCTTGTAGGCAACAAGACTAATTTGAAATTTTAAAGTTCAAGTGATATTTTCTTGTATTTTCCCCTCATAACTATCGTTTTTAGCATATTAACCAATTAAACATTGCCAACATATTGCATACTTACCGCCATTACCAACACACAGAATATCTTACTAAATGTAATTGGATCATTTACTTAATCCTTTAATATTAAAAAAAAATTTTAGACTGTATATGGAGAGCATCAAATTACACACACAAACACACTTTTTAAGTGACATACTTATTTTTTGTATGCTATATACATTTGTACTTGTAAATTCGTCTAACTCAGATCTTAATGAAAACGAAAAAGGAGAGAGAACTCGCACATATGATACATATATAAAAAATTATACCGAACCAGCTACGATTCAGTTGAATGGTAAAAAAATGATTTCTACTCTTGTTAAGCAAAATTTCAAGTCTGAGCTTCTGAATGATAAAAAAAAAAAATCATATTTGGAGTTTTTTATGATATAAGGTTGGACTCAACTCAAGTCCAAATTAATTGATAGTCAGAGGGAATGAATCTTTCAAGAGTATATGGAGGAGGGATGAAGAAGAAAATTATGCAAGATATCTTCAAGTCACGGGCAATATTTCCTTTTATGCTTAACTCGCATCACCTATTCCTATTTTTTAGGATAAAAGTTGGATTTACCAACGAATTTTGATACAATGAAGAATGTGGATTGCATTTCCAATACTCAAGCCAAAAATAACAATGACCTTTATAAAGTGATAATTTGACTTTATCTCTGCGTGTACTTAAGAAAAAAAGCAATGAGTTGGATCTTTTTTGTTGTGTTGTGTGGTGTGTTTTGTATTTCCAAATGGAGTGATGATGAAGATTGATATTTATAAACTATGAAGTGAAGCCATAAAGTAGTGTCTTTTGAAACAACACCTCTTCAATTAAACCCTTTTAGTATGTAGAGTTTCTTGATAAACAATACATGCAACCTTTTACTAAGTGGTGGTTACCACACCTCCTTTTAATCTTTAGGAACTAAAGAGACATAACTTTGGTGACCTTTAGTGGTATACCTCCTTACACAACTCTTCACGTAAATTTATTAATTTATAAAGACATGATTTTGCAAAAAAAAAAAAAACATTTATTCAGTTAAAATTTGTTCCAACCATAGCATCATACTCCCTCCAGTCCTAATTATAGGACAACATTTGAGAATTGATCTTGGTCCTAATTATAGGATAAAGTTCTAATTTTTGTCAATTTCTTCCCAAAATACTCTCTATTGATACTTTCTCAATAATAATTAAACACAATAATAATTTAATAAGAGTATATCAAAAGTTGTCGAGGGAGATTGATGACGCCGGATTGTGTGAGAGCTTGGAGAAGTCATGTGTGAAGCAAGAGAGATACAAGAAAAAACAGAGAATCAACATAATTGGATGCCATTTTAAATTTTAAATAAGGGTATTTTAGGAAAATAAATATGATTAACTAATTTAACCACTATCCTTAATTTCTCCAAAGTTAGGTAAATATATCCTATAATTAGGACCGGAGGGAGTATATCTTACCAAAGAAATTATACTACATTTGATGTTAAATGTAGAAGCTAGTTGAAGGGTTTGTTTTGAGTTTGAATATAAGACCTAAATTTACTTTACTTCCTAAATTTATATTTTTTTCTCAAACCATTCCTATTATTTGCATATATTACAGGGGTTCCATCAATGAGGGTACTAATTAAATGAGTTATTTTAAGGAAATCAACATACATTTATCACAAATAACCAACTTAATTAATTTTCTTAATATTTATAAATTAGTTATCTATTTTCTACATTTATAATTGGGATAGTGTGTGTGTGTATACTCTTGAACCTTTAGGGTCTGTTCCGCAAAAGGGAAATGGAAGGGAGGGATCGAGGTGAGAGGAGGAAAAAATTTAATGACTTCACTTTAAAGAAATGGATTCATAAGAAAAGATGTAAGATAAAAGAGTTAAAAAAAATTAATAAAAAACTTTTAACCCTATTTCTTTAAATTTTTTTTTTTTAAAATGAACTCAATAAATTTCTTATCCCCTTCCCTCTCTCCATTTCCCAAACACCAAACACAATTCGAAAAAGGATGTGGAATGATTAATACAAAAAGTGAGCTGTAATTGTTGGTAGTTATTAATAGGCTAGATACCATACCACAACTGATAAGCACAAGGGAAAATAATTTAAAAAATAAGTGAAGAAAAAGAAGCAGTTCTAGTTCATCCCCTCTTGGTACCTTCCGCCAAATTCAGATTAAATACAATAAAAATATAGACACAAGAACCACATACCCTTCTTTGCTGGCAAAATCTAAAAGGGAAAAATCAAGAAAAATATAATTAAAAATGGAAAAAGAAAAATTGATGTTGCGAATTCATCAAATCCCAAGTCAAAACTGAAGTAGGAATTTGAGATTTTCAATTCTGACCAAAATGCCCTGAATTGAGAGTATAAGTTTCAAGAGTCAATAACAACATCTGTATCTATATTAATAACATCAAATTTTACATTAACGACTTTATTTTCATATTTGACAACTTCATATCCCAAATACCAGTGATAATTTTGAGGGCATAAGTTTAAGAGGTCAATAACAACATTTGTATCTATATTAACAATACCATATTTTACATTAACGACTTTTCTTTCATGTTTGACAACTTCATAACCCAAAAATCGGCGATAATTTTGAGGGGACAAGTTTTAGGGGTCAATAACAACATCTATATCTATATTGACAATATCATATTTTATTTTTATGTTTCACAACTTTATATCCCAAAAACTAGGGATAATTTTGAAAATACAAGTTTCTGGGGTCAATAATAATATTTATATCTATATTAACAACATCAGATTTTACATTAACAACTCCACTTTCATATTTTACAACTTAACTCAGGGCAATTTAGTTATTTGGTCAACATTAAAAATCTCATATTCCTACTTTAATTCAGACCTAAAATTTGATAAATTCGTAGTATTAATTTATCTTTTCTCATTTTTAATTATATTTTTCTGAAAATTTTCCAATCTAAAAAGCGATCCAAATAAAAATATTTCAAAGGGCCCAGAAATGATTGCAAGCTTAGACAAAATCTGAGGCTAAAACATAAGACTCATGATGACCTAAAAGTAAACTTAAGATGCATATATACATAGGGCACCGACATGCCCTTTGCGCATATATATATATATATATATATAAACTTGTTAGATTGACAAGCAATTAAACTAGATGTACTCATTATTCATCTAGATCACTTTGATGAAGAGCCATGATTTAATGCAACAGTGGAATTGCATACTTTTAATTTGGTGATGAATCACTTGGCCATTGAAAACTTGGTTAATGGGTTTCTGCGCACTGTTCAGGCACAGTAAAATTACCACCGTTATGAAAACATGCTCGTACATGTCTTCTTTACTCCATCTACAAAGAAAAACGTACATAAGAAGCAATGATAATAGAAAGATTTGAATTAATGCAACTTTAGATAATAATAAACAATTTTTAACTTTGTCGCGCCGACAAATATTGAGATTAATATATTGAGCTCACTAATTATTACACCAACCGCAATTCTAAAGCAACATAGTAACTCACAAGATAATTACAATGTACCCCCTCTTTAGCAAATAGATTATATATATATATATAACAGATATGTTCTAATGGGGTTTTCTCTCATGAATCGACCAGTTATCTGCTGATTTCAAAACATCAACTTTGAGTTGAATGTCGACTTTTCTTCCTTTTTTCGGTGCAGTTAAGCATGAACAAGCTAAAATAGCTGCCTGTAATATAGTTAGGTTGCTTTGGTTTTACTTTTTAGTTGCAGCTTTAATCCTACTTAAAGAAGATGGATTTGCAAAAGTGTAACCATAAGAAATGACGTTCACGCGTGCAAGTGAAAGATATGTAAGTGGGTCATATAAAACGATTTTTTAAGCCTGCTTTATAAACAGTTAAGCAGATTCCTTGATTAAGACGTTGCAGGTTCAATTAATCATAGCAATATCTACGGATGATTAATGTAAAAACACTACTACTATAAGATGCCGAAAGGGCCTAATGGGATGGTCCCACTCTACTAATTCTTACTGTGTCAGATTATGATTTCAATGGATTTGAGGACTTTCACTAGTCATTAGTGTGATCAAGTCTTTTGTCGATTGATGATGGTCCACCTATGTTAATCATAATAAGCATATGCTCATGTGGTCCTTATTACAAGTTCAGTTTAGAGAAAAATTTTGGTTCTTATTATAAGTTCACCTAGAGAGTAGTTAATGACAATGTTACAATTTTATCAATATTAAATGTAATGAAAAAATAAATTAATTTATATTTGAAAGAGAAAAAGATGGGAGTGGTGGTTGAAAATACTATTCATAAATGAGGATAAAATTAGAAAAAATACATCAATTTAGGACATATTTAATGAATTAACTAACTTTTCTTGATATATGAGAACTATATAAATTAGATTTATAAAAACGATTAGAGTGGTACATAATAAGCCAAAACTTAAGTTGATATTGCTATTAATTAGGTTGTAGTGAGGCTTCCATACTATTGACACCGGCCTATGTGTGTGTTTTTCCACACTTTGAGGCATAGAAGAGAATTTTAGAGCAGTGAAATTATCAAAAAAAAAAAAAGGTAGGGGACAAGTTGAGTGGTTAACGGAGACTAATGGGTCACCTGGTATGAAAAAAACATAAAGGGGAATTTTAAGACTTCCAAGGAAGGAGGTGATTTACTTCTACAAATTAAATTCTCTATATTCAAAAAGGAAAATGATTGATATATGAAAGATATAATTTGAGATGGATGTCACATTTCATCTCCACACACACGTTATATAAATATGGAATATTTGACTTGATTAATTGTGAAGCTTGTATTGGTCTTTTTACATTTAAAAATAAGGTAAAATACTATTTGACACTCCTTTGCTAAATTCTTTTATTATTTAACGTTTAGAGCATGGCCTAAGAAATTACTCCTCCAGACCTAAAGCATGTTTGTTTCAACGATTATATTGCTTATAAGTTACTTTTTACGTAGATCGAGACACAACTCCTCACACATACTTATCTCGTATACTGTAAATTATGATTGAAAAGCTGCTTTTAAGCATTTCAATCGCTCATCCAAACGAGCACCTAGTTTGAAGTGCAAATGGAGATGGTATTAATTAATAATAAAGTATTACCCCACATCAACCGAAATATCCTCATTTTATACCATAGTTTATTTGAAAAATACTTACATACTTCATGAGTATCACGTCATCTGAACTCTATCTAATGAAAATATAACAACTCAGATCATTTTAATCTTAATTGGTTGATAACTCATATGAAAAAATTCAAATTTTGTCTTTTTTTTTAAGAAATAACATCTTAATTTGGAAAAAAAACTAAAACAAAATCATCAACCAATATTTTTCTTAAAAAACAAGATAAAATTTAAATTTTTTTAGATGAGTCATTAGCCAACTAGGATTAAAATGACCTGAATTGTTATGTTTATTATTGGATAGAGTTCAAATAACGTGGTACTCGTAGAGTATGTAAGTATCTCTCTATTTTAAAAGTAAAAGTAAGATATGATTGTAGGTTGTTGAATTGGGGTACAGTTGAAAAAAATAATTACGAACTAAATATTACAATTCTAAAAAAACAATAGTTTCAAAACAAAAACAAAAACTTAAAACAACAAAATAATTTGAAATGGAGGGTGTATTTTGTAATTTACTTCCATGGAGGGTGTATTTTGTAATTTACTTGCTTTGATTCATTTACAAAATTTTATCCATTGGGCTTTAATACAATATCCTTTACAAAATTTAATTTATAATCCATTTATTAAAAATACATTTGTCTCTTTGCTCTTAGGCTTACATGATGGCCTTAATTTAAGCAAAGGTAATTTTGGAAAGCTGTATAAATTTTTCAATTTAAGAAAGTACATAATAGAGCCATATAAAAAAAAGACAGGAGGAGGTATAGCTTAATCTCACTTTGGTATTTTGTGGTTTGACTATTTGTGGTTCAATGTTTGATTTACGGACACTGACGAATTGCTACCTTTCACAATCATTCCAACACCGCTTTGACTAGGAAAGCAAGAACAATGCACCATATGAAATCAACAAAACCATCACATGAAATAGTATATTTAGCTACTCAGAATGTTAATTTATAGTCCGATTAAATTAATGTTGCTTTTCTTTTTTTAAATTTTTGGAAGAATGCTGTTAGATAATATGAATTGAGTTACAATGACATAGTATAAAACAAGCCCACTTAAACTGGAAAAAAACATGGGATTCCATTCACTATATGATGTTGGAATTTCTTGTGCAGACAATTGGGCTACGGGCAGCACTTGTTATAAAAAGCAAAACAGAAGGTTAAAACTTCGTATGATATCAACCAAACCCTAATGGAGTTGGTCCTAGTCATCTATAGTAGAAATGTCTATTGTGATTCTCTCACAATTCTCACAATATTACGAACTAAGAGTTAAATCATCATTGAAAGATATGTACACACTTAATGTTTGATAGTATCTCGCGTAAGATTATCTCTAATAGGAAGATACTTATGCCTAGCAAAACATGATATAAACCAAACTAATTTTTCATATGAAAACAGGGCCTTATGAGTCCAGAAAAAAACCCACTGAATCATTAGTTTGAAGATAAAGACCGGATTTAATATACTAATGAAAGTTTACAATTAGATTTAGCAGTAAACATGATAACCATAGAAAAAGAAGAAAGTCAATCTTCAATCCCGGAGTCCCATGCGTCTTTTACGAGTGCCTCGCGTACTCCGCCATAGAACTGGTGACCCAAGTTTAACTGTGCAGCAAAGAAAACATTCAGGGTCTGTGGGGTTGGTGTAACAGTGAAACGTTCAATGGCTAATGATCAAAAGGATTGATTGTTGCTCACTATTTCTCACATGACAAGTTATGACAAAGATAGGTAAGAAAATAGTAACCAAAGAACATTTCTATAGATTAGAATAATATTCTTGGAGATCCCTCAAATGGTTTTAGGTACGAGGCCTACACCTATATCCACAGAACTGTCAAAAATTTGCAGGGATTGGATCGGAATACTTAAACCAACTGCCCCAGGACTAGAATTTTCAAATCTTTAAACTTTGTTACAAGATACACAATATAGGTTTAATGAGGTGAAAAGCTAGACAATGCAAGACTGCTTCCATTCTTAAGATGGTGTTCCGTTGGCTTGCAGAACTTCTTGCAGGGAATTGACAGCCCCTTCATAGTTCAAGAAGCCCATGAACCAAAATTCGTGATTGTCGACAGAGACCACCTGGATGTACTTTTCAGCAGCATTGGTTCTGCTTGTTGAAGGATTTACTACCTTTAGCTGATGTGATGGGATGATCACCTATATATACGTATATATCAAAAATAAGTAAATAAGATAAAATAGAACAACAAAAACTAGATAAAACATTGTTGTCTATCAGTCAAATCAAAGAGGGAAAAAAATCTCAAGTGTAGCATTATTATGTCAAAACATGCATCATAGAAAGATTCTGTTTTTCGAACACATCCAACATAGCAGGCTCAACAGATGTAAAGACCATGAAGCATAAAAAAACCGGCGGCCCAACGCATAAGGCTTTCATCAGGTGAGGTTTGGGTAGGGTCAAATGCACGCAGCCTTACCCCTGCAAAGGGAGAGACTGTTTCCAGGATTTTAACTAATAAAAAATTTAAAAGATTTATTTAGGTACCAACAACAAGAAATAAAGGTTCTATTATAACTATTTTGAAGATGAAAGAATTTTGGAAAAGAAAAAAAAGTGCTATATTTTTGTAATAGAAACCAGAATTGAGGAGAAGAATTGATCAGATGAAGAGAGACAGAACTTTCGAACAGAGGAGAGAAGGAACAGAAATTCTGAGAGAGGAAGAGGGACACGTGGGCTACTGAATAATACTTTCTCTTTTGATTAGTCAACAACAAAAACAATAATGGAAACAATAGCCCTTATATAGAGAGTCGTGGGATTAGGGGCAGAACCCTAAATAACTAATCCTAATCCTATCTAATTAGTTAGGGAATACAATTAGGGTGTGTTTGGCTACTGCTATTCTAAAATAACTAATGCCACTCTCACTTAATATTGATTTTCCCCTAACTAATTTAACTAACTAACCTAACATTCTAAAATTAGGGTTCACAATTAGGGATTAGGAATTCACAATTACAAATTCATATCAAAAAGAAATCAAGGTGGGAATACTCGGTGTTAAAAAACGCAGAAGCACAGCTGGCTTTTCAAATCTTATTTGACTGTGTTTAGAGGAACAGAGAAATTTATATGCTTCTAGTTTTGCGTGTTTAAACACTAAATAGCATAATTATCCATAATATTTGGAGAGTCCAAAGGGTTCATGTTGCAAATGTATATCACTGGGCCAACCAACATCTACAAACAAAAGTTTGAAGTCTCCCAAGGCCCTAATCACTAGTCTTTAATTAGATAAAACGATTGGTAGACATTGAAGCCTCCATTCTCACAGATTAACCACACTCAAAGAAGTGAAACTAATCTTTCACTATGATAGCTTATGGACTAGTAAGATTATTGTTACTTTTATACGACAAACATCCATGTCCAAATTTTTCTAAATGTCAAATGCAGCACTGAAAAATAGTCAACGCTCAAAGTACCTTGGTTCATCACTGAGAAGATGAGCGATGACTGCAAGCAAGTATATCTATTTCCTCATGTGGCATGATCTACTTTGATAATGCTACTCTAAATTTTAAAATCGCATCTATTATTTAATGGTTTTATGACTTCTACCAAATTCTACAATGATACTCAAAACTGTGAAAAGATGTGTATGCTCTACAGATCATGTGCATATGTTGAGTTCTAGGAGTAGAAGACAGCAGCAAATATAAGGTTCGAGGGTCAAAAATTTTCACAATGGGGATGAGGGAATATATTCTGAAATTTAAAAGAACTGCCAACAAGGGCTACGTAGTGAGTGTGACTTTAATTAGTTCAAAATAACTTAAAAGGCCATATTGTTCTACCAACATATTTGAATCCATAATGAACTCAGGTGGAACATGAATAAGAAACATGCCAAAAGGAAGAGATTAATAATTCAACTAATATAACTTATCGAAACTGAAGATATTTATATAATGATGATTACAAAGGACACTCCCCATCATGCCAAAACAAAATTCTCTTTAAAGGTATTCAAGCTTCAATGTTTAGAGGCTATAGCATTACAGGAAACACCAACAAGAAAATAAAACTTTAAAGAACTCCATTTCACAATGAATTTCTAAGGCGCTTATAGGTGAAATTTGACATGATAAAAACAGTTTCCACCTTACCCCATCATGAGGATGTCACTCACTAGCATAAAATCCAAGATAAAGACAACTCTCTGTCATGGTTGATAGGCAAGGAACCCAGTGATGGAAATTTAAAATGAATTATATTGATCCCTATTTGTCTCACCTAGCTTGATGGCTCAACTAGAACAACCATTGTTTAAAGACGAGGCCAACCTTTTTTTTAATACAGAACAACTAGAGGCTTGTTTGATATGATGGAATTGGACATAAGGGGATGGAAATGGAAATAGAGCCCAATTCCATACCAAGAGCACGTTTGGTAGCATGGAATTGGCCAAAATTCCATTTTCATACTCACCAAAACTCATGGAAATGAATTCCATTAAAAAAGCTCAGTTTTCTAATTCCATCTCCTCATTTCCCTCTTCTACCCTTCTTCCTCTCTCCTTTCTTGCTATCACTGGCCATCTCTACACCCACCGCTGGCAGCCTTCTTCCCCTCATCGGTGAGGATGGCGTGGCAGTGAGGAGGAGGATGTGACTGCGATCTCTTTCATTATCTCCATTTTGCCTCAGATCTACACTTCCAATGGCACCTTCAATCTCTTCATCTGCAAATTTGCTTCTAAGAGGATTTCGCCATCGACCCACCTCCGATTTCACCTCTGACCCACTCTCGATTTCACCTTCGACGCCCATCTTTATGCTTTTGTATGGATCTTCCAATTTACTTCAATGTAGGAGAACACGAACTGGAGACCTTGGAAGAGATGGATACTGCGTTCGAACCTCCGACAACAACTTTTGCTTCTTCTTCATGATTTTGTTTGGTTCTTCAAATCCAAGTTTCTACAAGTTTGCTGCATGTTGGTGATTTTTTTTTTTTAAACCTTGGCATGTTGGTGATGTTGGTGCTTGATTCTAGTGTTAAGATTGATAAACTTCCCAATTATCCGTAGATGGTAGCTTATGGGTAGATTGATTTGTCTAGGTTGTTTTTTAAGAAGATGAAGATGGTGATGCGTTGTTTTGGGATATTTCCCCTCCTAATTTAGGAGGGCATTTTGGTCTTTTGATGTAAAAATTAAGATTTACTCCCATGACATACCAAACATACTTTTAAAGCCCATTTCCATCTCAATATCCATTTCCATTAAAATCAATTCGTACCAAACGGGCCCTAGGAAACACAAGCACACACTTACACTCACTTGCAAGGGATCAAGCTCAGAACCTACCCACTATCAAGGAGGTGCCGGTGCCATTGTGCCAGCATGCCACTAGCGACAAGGTCAATTATATGATGCAACCACTGACTATTTTATAAGTCAAATTCATTCCAACATGAACCTGGTTTGCAGCCAACAGAGCTGTTGCACTGGTGCAATCATTGCAACATAGACCTGGCCTGCTGAGTAATGATAATTGAAAATCGATATGAGGATGCTTATGATAAGCTACTTATCCTTAGTGTGTGTTCTGATTAGCTTTTGGAGAATAACTTTTACAGTTTACAAGGTAAGTATGTGAGAGGAGTTTTATCTCGATTTGCGGAAAAGTGCTTCTGAAACCATGGTTTTGGGGGTAAAAGAACACACACTTAGTCTGCTACCTCTACAGTGTTAGCCGCCCACAATTGCAAATGCGCATTCCACAGAGTAGTAATTTCCTTGAATATATAACTGTAAGTATAGCCTCCCAAGTACCATGACACATAAAAAGTTGGGTGACTCACTCTCCCTCTCCTAAGAAATATTTAAATTGCCCAATCTTTCTATCATGAAAATATACATAAATGTCCGAGAGCTAAAATCTGACCAAAATGTCCTCTACACTAATTAATTTATTTTTACTAAGAATATTTTACAACGTTTATTTCAATGCAATTTATTTTGGATAGAAAAACTGCAATTTTATTTCTTCTAAATTTTAAAAAAAATTTACCAATTTTACATTAATCCATGTAGCTGATCTCATCTAGTGAGATAAGACTTGTTGACTGATATTATATTGATAAAAAAAACATATTCATTTTTTCCATGTTACATGAATGATAAATATAAAGATATTTTGGTCAAAATAAGTACAACTGTAATCCATCTTTAGCTTTAGAGGAGATAGCGCATCTTTGGATTTCACAGTAGGAAAGGGTAGAATTTTAAAATAGAAAAGTGGGTCATGTGGCTTGGTCCCCTTTCAAAGGCATGTAGTGTAATGTACCTTAGAGCTTCTAAACAAACACCAGACCTAATTATATTTGACTTCAACCTGAATAATGCATAATGCAACAACTATTGATAGAGCACTGAAAATACATAAACCACTCAGATGGATAAAACTAAAATCTAGATCGGAAAACTAATTATCCATGCCATTACTTTCCCAGACTAAACATTCTTTGGAGTTGTTGTATGCGTACCTTATAATAGCTCCACTCTGTTCGGTTGTCAGATTTATATGAAATAGGATTGTCACTACAATAAGCAATCTTCTCTGTGGATATATACAAAATTCCCATTACTGGACCAGCTGATGTGGATAGATAGCATGCATAACAACTCAGAAGCATTTCCCCTGGAACTGTTTCAAACGCTTGTTGAAAAATTTTCTCATAACCACCTTCTGCTAGGACCTTTGTTCCCTGGGCAATTCTTCCCAGAGCAGCTTCAGTAAAACTCGGGCTTGTTTTCACTTAACACAATGTAATTTAGACAAAACAAGCCAGTTCAGTACAGTTGTAGATCTAAGAAAAATTTTACGTTAAATATAAGATGATGATCTGGACCCCTAAGACGAAGTTCGATGAGTAGACAACTTATCAAGTACTTAGAAACTGATATTTAAAAAAATAATAATAACAAGGAATATATGAAAAGTTTACATTTCTATGTTGTTTGAGATATGTAACACGAAAATGAATGGTACATGTATATTACGTTTTCCTGAATATAAAGGCTATGGGAAATCTTACAAAAAAGATCACTATCCCAAAAGATGGAGCTGAGTACGTCCATATTATGTTAAAACATATTTTAAAACAAACTTTCATTCTAAACATCGGTTTCATGTCATATGCTCCGGTTTGCAGAACTCTTGTATTAATTCTCTAGCAAATTCCGGGAAGGAAAGCGAAAAAAGTAATCGAAATAGACAGACATTTGATGTTATTCTCAATAGCAATACCGTATGTGAGTTTTCACTTACGAGTAAAAAAGTGTGTACTGCCCCGGTCCTAATTATAATCATAGGGCAAAGTTTATAGAAATAATGCCCTATAGTACTTGTGAAACCCGTGAATCAAGTGCCCTTACCATTCAATGAATATTTTCTCCGTATCCAACAGAGATTAATCCTAGACGAAAGAGACAGAACAAAAGATAAATCCAAAAATTAGATAACACAACGGTAAAACTTACAATGTTGCCAAGTGTTTCCAGCCAGAGTCTCAGCCTTCTTCGTCGCTTCTCCAACCTTCCTTCCCCATACTCCTAGCACATTCCGAACCGTACTTAATGTCTCTGATTCAGAACCACCGAGTTGTCCATTAGCTCCACAAAAGGGCATCAAAATCGACATTCACATAGACAAGCATACATATTACATATTCATACTAGTCACATAGCATACTGACCCTTGACATTGACGGAAGTCTGGGACATAGAGGAGGACAAACTAGTTGAACGGAATCGTTCGGGCGAAGACTCAAAGGTTTTTTCAGAAACCAAATCAGGGTTCCAATGTACAGACTTCCTGATGCTTCCGGTCGATTCGGTGCGTTCCACCGTCCCTGCGAGACCTAGGGACTCCGATTCGTGTCCCGATTGCGCTGCGTTAACGGCAACCCCTGCGTTACCATCTCCATTAGCTCTTGGCGCTGAGTCCTTTGGATCAGATTTGCTTTCTGGTTCTGGGACCTTGGTTTGGTCGGTACGGTCGGATTCCGTTTTCGGATGCTCCATGGGGGGTAAGAAATTGGGATCAAGAAGCGGTGATTGGAGGCGCGTGAGGGTTCAACGATGCGTTACTTTTTCGGACTGGACAATGAAAAATAAGAAGCCTCCATTAGGGATTTTCAGAATTCGGGAGGCATTTGAATTGGTAAAGAAAGGATCAAACGAAGGAGGATAATGATTTGGAACAGAAATGAATCATTGACTTTTTCTAGCGCGAACAAGATGGGGCCTCGGCTAAAAGTCTTTCCATGACTCTGCCTTGCGCGGTTCGCAACCTAGAAACTGGGAAATTAATTAAATATTTTTTTTGTTCAAAAGGAAATTAATTAAATTAAAGTACATGTTCTTTCAATTTTTTAATAATAAGATATATTCATTTAATTTTGATTAGATTAAAAAATATTTAATTTAATTAATAAGGTGTGTATTTTTTAAAATATTTTAATCATCTTATTTAATTCTTTGTTTTCCTCTTCTTTTTTATTACTACTGAAGGAGTAATGATAGGGGTGGATTGGGAAAAAAAAATTAAGTAAATCTTATATTAAGAATAGGATGGATAATAAAAAAGAATATAATTTCATTTTTCTATGATCTAACTCTAATTTTAGTTAGATGGTCATATTGATTTCCGCAAAATTTAATTATTTCACAAAATTTTTTAAACATAAAATGTACATGCCAGGATTAAAACGTTCTTTTTTTTTTTTTTTTTGCCAATGCAGGATTAAAATGTTCAACATCTACCATTTTCTTTGCTTTTATACTTTTATCCGTCCATTTTATATACATGGAACTTTTTAGGATTGTGTGAAAATCCTTATGAAGAGTTTTGCAAGGGATTGTTGGCATCCTGAACTTTATCATGTGAAATTTTACCTATCAACTCTTGAAAAAGTGCAAAAATCTCCTATATACAGCAAAGCTTTTTTTTTGATAAAAAGACAATATTCATTATATTCAAAATGATATTACATTAGTCCTAAGCTTATATAAGGCCCAATTACAGGTACCAAAATAAGAAGCTACAGATTTTAGTAGGGGTTGGGCCTGTTCGATAAATGACAGGAAATCCATAATGGGCTTGATCATGAGAAGCAGAACCAAAAATAACAAGGCCTGGGACAGAACCACCATTGTTGGATTGGTGAAGCTTGAGCTCATAGCTCGTCTTGTTGGTGGAAACAGGTTGCAGCCAGAGTGATGTGCTTGAAAGAGGAAACTTGCGCGAGAGGTATAAGTGCATGGTATCCAACGTAGTATTCAATCCTTCAGGATTTGTAAGGTCACGCTGTAATGAAGAACATGCCATGGCAGTGTCTTCGAGACGTCCACACTTATAGTGTTAGAATAGAAACTGCAAATAGGTTTGAGACCAAATGCAAGAGCATGTAAGGAGGCCGAGGAGCCAGGGGCTTCGCGTAGTTACTATCTGCCCAACAGAAACCTGCACAAATGAAATAGCATATAGATATATAATATATAAAGCTATTAGGTAGTAATAGAGCAACTAAAGGACTGTGGTGATCGAAGCATAGAGCTGCTCCGTCTGCATTCCGGCCACCGTTGTAAGCTTATGGGGATTCAATTGGCGAGCCCTGGAAGAGGGCGGCTCACCAGGCCTAAGGGTGAGTTCTGTTGAAACCTCACCATTCTCGAATTGAGCTCGAGTCCGACGTCTGTTAACAAAGCCATTCGCAGTTGGGCAAGTGATCAGACGTGGTGCAGGGGATGCCAGAGTAACAGAGGGGTTGCGGCGTCGTATGGTATGATACTCAGGGGAAGTTTGAGCTAAAAACCTTCATGAAAGAGTGTGTGGGTCGATGATGTATGAGGAGTGAGCGATGAGTTTGTGGAGGGAATGAGATGCGAGTGACTTGGAAAAGCTGGTGCAACTGTGGTTGGATTGGAGGCACATGAAGAACAATGTTGGAAGGTGAGCATTTGATGAAATCCTTTGCTAATTGTAGAAATTCCGAGACATGGCTTCTTCTTCTGACCGTACTCATATGTGGAAGACCCACCATGCAATTAAAGGCCACGGAATTTTTCTTTCAATTTCCACCCGATTTGGCATGCTCATGAAGGTTCCCCTTCTGCTAAAGTACAAAGGGCATGAAAGACCTTTTGCTAAGATTTGGAAATATTAGATTTATCCCTGTTGTCTGACTTAGGATTTGATATATTGAGCCTCTTATTTGTATTTTTCTAATTTTGACAGTATATTTTTTGGATTTCTTTACAAAATAAATGGAAAAGCAGTTTTTTCTCTCTAACAATGCTCTTATTTATGAATAAATATAAGAGAATAATAATAAGAAAATAATAAAAGAGAATGTACGAGGAATAAATAATATGAGGATAACTGAAGATAAAATGTATTTATTATATGTAGGGACGGAGAAGTAACACGTAAGACTAAGAAAGATAAATGAGCCTTTTGCGAAAATCCAAACCACTTGGTCCCCAGGCTCCTATGTATGCAGTGAATCCTGTCATCACAGAATCAGACCAGAAAGGGTGTGGATATAGACTCAGGTCTCGTTATGAAGAATTTGATAGCATTCTCTGAATCTTGTCAATGAAAGCCAACATAGTTTTCAGACCCTTATCATCTGAGACAAACAGAATCAAAAATCAGATAACAAATAATAATGAAGATTAATCTCCATGAACGAACACTACAAAATACTAAAAATCACTAACCAGGCCTGGGGACTGTGTGTCCTTTTGGATGGTGAATCACTTGTGGATTCACGAATGCATCCAGTAATGCAATCCCTTCTTCCTTCAAGAAATCTTCTTCACCTTCACCCACAAAACACACACCAAAGTTCAATACTCTACTCCTTTAATTTTCAGTAAGATTTATTTACCTGATTTAATTAGATTAAGGAAGATTTAATTAGATTAAGGAAGTTGATTAAGTTAATTAATATAATACATATTTTCAAACATTCTAGCCATCATCCTGAATTCCCTTCTTCATTGTCTTCATTGATTATTATTGAGGGAAAATCAATAGGACTACATTAAAAAAAATTACCAAATATTAAAACTATTCTTTATATTTAGGACAAAAATCAAGTTCTCATGGATCTTATACAAAAGACAAAGACAGGAGGGAGTAATATCTATCACTTTCTTTATCTATACCCAGTTATAGTCATCAACACACAATTGATACAAGAAGAGTGTATAATTTAATTACCAATGAAGTGGAGAGATGGGATGTCAATGGGTTTTGAAAATGCATTGGAAGCCAATTTAGGGATTCCGAACTTTTTTCCCCCAAACTTGGCTCCTGATATCACAATCAAAAACTTTATCTTGTCTACTTTCCCAAGTGCCACGCCCTGAAGTTATAGAATCAATCGAAACAAATCACCCACTAGTTTAGTATATTTTCAGGAGTTCAAGTTTTCATTCTTCAACCAAAATAAAAGGGTCAAGCAATAAGCTTGTTGAGGATGTGTTAGCTAGTACCTGCGATTGTATTCCTGGTAACGCGGCTGATAAAGTAGCACCCTGAAGGTAAAATGAATCTGTCAAGGTTTTCATGAAATGTGAGAGAAGAAGTTCAGTGATTTCAACCCAACCTGAGAGAATCCAAGTAAACCATCAAAAGGACCGTTTTTCACCATGTAATCTTCAATGTAAGCTAGGCATTCTTCGAAGTTGATGAAATCTGTGAAATCCTGCGAGAGAATTTTAAGGGAAAAAAGAGCAAGTATCAGTACTAAAATATGTTTGAAGAATATATACACATATTGAAGGAGATTGATCGAGATCCAAGATGAACCCGGTTTGATTGGAACCACTCGAAGTAAGGAGGATCATAGATGCCTTCAACGTCAGATTTGCCCTGCGCCGGAAACGGCCCGTCGAGGAAGACGAGATCTAGCTTTTGGAGAACGGAGTCCGGCAATCTTCCGATCAACTTGCGGAGGATGTTGCCACTGGTCCTGAATCCATGGAGGCAGAGCACTCTGGGTTTTTTCTGGGTTGCAATTTCCATGACGATAGTGTTAGGTTACTACACGATCCTCTTCGCCTCCAAGATGACGATGATGGGGAGGTAACCAGAGATTTAAGTCTGTTTGGTGTGTGGGATTTGGTGGGAAGGGGAGAGCGGGTAGAATTTTATATGCTCAAATTAAAAAAGTTAGAATAATGAGATTTTAAAATTTTAATGAAATTAAAATATAAAATAAAAGAATTGAAAAAATTAATTAAAAAATTTTAAGGGAAAATCCTAGATAAATACCTTTTGAATTAACAAAACCCCCAAAAGTCTATTATAACATGATAATGACAGAATAGTGCTGAGGGACCTTTCAGGGATAATGAAATGTTGTTTGAAAGACCAAAATGCCCCTTAACTCGTTCGACATTCACAGTCAAGAGTGCGCCTTTTCATTTCTCACTGAACCATTCCTTCAGTTCACTCGTTCGACATTCAGTGCCGAAGCCCTAGGTGTCGTCGCCGTCCCCAAATCCAAAAATCTTGTGTGTGCCATTCTCTTGTGCTGCCGGTGACGTCGATGTGGGTGAGGGGATGTTCAATCGTTGGTTTGTCCGTTTAAGGTTTGTGTTCGATTTCTCCTCCTCGTCGTGCTTTTGTTCGATTTCGGTAAAGAGAAGGCTCTAAGTCTTGCCATTTCTCATAGAAACACTGGTGGAGCCCTAGGTGTCGCCGTCCCCAAATCGGAAATTCTTATGTGTGCCATTCTCTAGTGCTGCCAGCGACGTCGATGTGGGTGAGGGAATTTTCAGTGGTTGGTTTGTCCGTTTAAGGTTTGTGTTCGATTTCTCCTCCTCGTCGTGCTTATGTTCGATTCCAAAATGCTTGTGTTCGATTGTCTTGTGCAAATGTTGGTGTGAGCGAAAATGTGATTCTTGGAAACCGAGGTTCGTTCTCGGCATGATTCCAAAATGCTTGTGTTCGATTGTCTCGCCATTCTCTAGTGCTGAACATGGAATTTTCTTTTATGTGGGAGATCTATTAAGTGGATACGCTTGTGCTTGTAGTCGTTCTTTTTTATAGTTGAGATAGGAAATTTGTTTAAGGTAGTTGGTTCTCCTAGAAGATTATGTAATTTCCTTGATAAGTTGTGGTATAGTGGGTGCTAGGTATGGTTCTTTCTCTTCAGTGATGCTTTGAATTTCAGTCTATTCGTTACTCTATTTCACCGTCCACGTGTTTCTTTGAATGACTGAGCTTTTGTGTGTTGGTTTAGCCTTTTGGTTTCGTTTGTATCTACAAGCGCTCTTGTTTATTGTATGATTGAATTGGATAAGATTTATGTATTATTGCAACTAATGGTAAATTAATTAAGCAAAAGCTGTTGCTGACACGAACAAGGCAATTGACTTGAATGATGAACTAGCTAAGGCATATTTGCGCAAAGGGTGAGTGCAATGCTACTTTGTCATATTAACCTGGTTTTTTTCCTTCTCCGGTGAACCCTGCGTACTTTGTCATATAATCTGCAATGGTACTGAATGATGAACTAATTGTAACGCTACTTGAGGTTATCCAGGCTTGTGTGAAAGGTCTCAATCCAGAACCTTGCGTACTGAAAAAGAAAAAGTACATATTTTGAGATGCTTTCAGTTAGCGTAAACAATTAGCTTGCATTTTAGGATGTATATTATTGCTTGATTGCTTTAACAATGCTTATCAATGAATAATATCTTTGCTGGTATGTTGCATTCCCTTAATACAGTGTACCTTTCAAGTATCAAATCAGTATGTTGGTTGGTGCGTGTAAGTGCCAATCCCTGTCCAATCTGTTTTTTTATCCAGTTCTCCCCCTCTAAAACCCTTTCCCTCGTCTCATTCGTGCGACTTGCTGTTGTTGAGGGTCGTCTCCTTCGCCGCCTACCCGGTCAATTGATCCTTCATTCAGGTAAGATTTGAATGTGTACCATGATTTACCTGGTAAAAAAAGAGGCTTTCTTTGTTTGTCGATTGTATAGTTTATATAGTCAGGTACGCTGAGTTATATGAAATTGAAGAATTATATATGCATTGTGTCTAAAGTGAATTGTGTGAGGAAATTGGATGTTGCAAACTTGCATTCAGAAACACATTGAAAATTGGATATTTCCCTTTGGGTATTTGAACGAATTAACACTTATTATCATTGTAGACCAAATAGTTTCATTCCCTTTGGGTATTCTCTTTTGCTGGAAGTCAGATTTAGCTACTGGTTTGCTGAAACAAGATTGGTTTTCGATTCTGCATGTTATAATTGAGTAAAATGTTATGCATTAACTCATTGAGTTGTAATAGATTCATTCAGTTCAGTTGAATTAAACTGTTATGTTAAATTGTAGCTGTAATTTATTGGGTCTTATACAATGACAAGTGAAGTGGATATGCAGAGAAAAGATGTTAAAAATGGTTATATGTTGTTTCGTCATGAGTTTGAAAAGGGGAAGGAGGGCCTAAATTTTCATGAGAAGGTTAGGGAGTCAACAAAGGCCTGGAGGAATATGAGTGAGGAAGAGAGGAAAAAATATAATGATAGGGCCAAGCAAGAAAGGCCGGACAAGCAGAAGAGGAACTATCCAGTTGCTTTTCACTCCCGTTGCCCCCTAAATCAATTCACCAAGCTAGCTGCTCATGTAAATTGTAATCCACACTTAAAAGCTAAGGTACAAAGATTAGGATTTGGAGCTCTACTAGATGTGGAATGTATGAGGCTCCCCCGAGAAATTTTAGTTGCTATAATGAGAGCGTATGATCCCCCGACCAATCAATTTAGAATTAGGGGGAAGACAGCTGAAATAGAAGCAAAAGATGTTGCTGAATTCCTTAGGGTTCCAAATAGTGGGGATGAGGTTAAAGTAGACATCAGTGACACAGATGACACGTATAAGAGATTGAAGGCTGAGTATGGCAAGGTCAAGTATGAGAACATACTTAGTGACATAACATCTGGGGAAGCTGATGACAAGTTTGAATTTTTATTCATGTTACATACGTTGGGGACTTTTTTAGCTCCCACAGCAAGCTCCACAATCAGTGACAAGTTGCTGAAGCTCATGTGCTATACCATGAAAGGATTTGCCAACTTTGACTGGGCCACATACATTGTTAATGACCTACGCAAAGAGATGGCAGATTACATTGACACAGTTAGAGTCAACAAAGAGGGAAGCTGCAATGTGGGAGGCTGTTTATACATGTTGTTGGTATGTACTATGAGCCGTTTTTTTTTTCTTTTCCCTTTATCGATCCACCAAATGTTTAATATTTGTCTTTTATGTTATAGATATTTTTTGGTGAGCAATTCCCTCTGTCTAAACCTGTTTGCCATGCGTCGACGTCTGCAATTAAGTTTTGGACGAAAGAGAAGGTGAAGGAGATGATCGACAAAGAGCGCAAGAGTGACATTGGGCTGCTATATATGAGGGAGCCAACAAAAGTGCACGAGCAGAAGGACTTTCCCAACAAGAAGGGAGTCGCTTATTTAGACCTTGTATGTCATCACATTATGTTAAATTAATTTAATGAGTTTCCAATGGCTTTGACCCTTTTTGTCAATATGTTTTGCAGGAATTGAAGGCATTGCATGCACGGTTGATGGGGGTTATTGAGGACAACCACAAGAAACTTGTTGCTGCTGTTGAAGACGAGTTGGTTAAAGCACAACTACAGATTGAAAGCTAGTGCAAGCAGCAAGCTGAGGACCCTATTGACTGTGATGAAATAAATGACGACAATCCGGACAGACATAAGGGAAGTGATAGGGTACATGGTGAGGACGATGAGGGACAGGATCACAATGAAGATGGTGTTGATCATGATGCCGACAATAATGTAGATACATCACTGGCCTCACCCATAAACATTTGTGAATTTGATGAAGAGACTCCAAACCAAGAGCCTACAAACATTGACCAAGAACAATCCGGGGATGATGAGGTTGGACAGAAGGAACAAGGGCCAAGGAGATCAAAGAGGCCAAGGATGCCTAAGAACATGTCCCCGTGGACTTTAACAAAGCCAGTTAAGTGGACCAAGAGGGCTAAAGATGACAAGGATAAGTTTTTCGAGGTCATATCTCGAATAACAAATGCTGCTAAGGGTGAAGAGTAAGTGCTAAAGTTCTTCTTACTTTTCTAATCAGTCAATTGATTATTCAGTAATTGGATCATGATAGTGTTTAGCCTTTATAGGGTGCTGGTTGACATTGGTGATGAATACACTACAAGGGACCAGCTGTGGACACTCGGTGGACTTAACAAAATCAGTAACCGTGTAAGTTAAATAAAACCTGATTTGTTTTTAAAATTTCTGTAACGCATCTAATGCACTCCAGTGCGCATGCAGTTAATGTCTCTTGTGTGTAAGATGTTAATGGCAGAAATGAAAAGCGCAGGACAAGTGGGGTGACATATTTTTGACGCAGATTTTATGGTGAGTAAGCTGTAATTTTCTATTGGCCATCATTCAGTTACTATTCGCTCTAACAAGTTTATTCCTCATTCAGTTACTATTGGCCAGAAAACCTATAGGATGGTCAGTTGCTGAATGGGAAGACCAGCTACTGCCAGAACAAGTTGGCTACAATATTGCAAAGTGTGATCTCATTTTGGGTCCCATGTTGGTCGTAGAACACTGGTTCTGTGTAGCACTTGAACCAAAAACGATGAACTTTTACGTGCTTGATTCAATGCGGCCACTAACTTTTACCAGCAAGAGTAAACAGTGAAAGAAACAAAGTACATTTGCAAATCCCCAGGAATCCGCTCTAAATATCCTTGTAAGAAAATTGTGTGCCAAATTTCCTGTTATTGAGTTAATTATGTCGATATAACAAGGTTGACCCTATTTGTGCAGCGGGATCGATTTCATGCTATCATCGCGCTTGTGAAACCAGGGCATGCTGGGAAGAAGCCGGTTGAAGACTTTATTTGGGCACCCATTCCATAACAGAACAACTTGTGAGTGTTTTTGTATGTTCTATTGACATTGTGGTTATAATATGGTTTAGCATTACTGTGGCATCCTTGTGAGTGTTTTCATGTCACATGTGTCTTTCAAGCGTGACTATGGAGTCCATGTGCTAATTTGGTTGAACAATTGGAAGCCAGGTGTAACATTCGACTACGGTGCTGATGAGGTTAGGGCATATAGGCGAGACCTTATGTGGTGGGTGGTTAACCATGAAATGAATAGGAAGAGGGAGGATGCATTGAGATTGCTGGCTGCATAAATGACGCTGACTAATAGGATATGAGTGATTGACGAAATTATTTTCTTAATGTAACTTTTTGTTCTTCCATTAACACTTATTTATTTTTGAAATAACCATTGTTGTGAAGAGAGTAACCCTGGTTGTGTAACGTGTTCACTAAGCATTGCATTTTGGGGTGACATTGTAAAGTTGATATTTTTGTAAATGATCTTGTATACCTCTTTATAGCAGTGTGCTTTTCCATGTAATGTTATTGTGTATTTGAATATACTAAATTCCAAGTCCCTATGCCAATATGCACTTGTACTATACAGGAAACAGGAAAATGATGAAATATTGTGTGTCATAGTGTTTCCCTAAAAGGGGAGACCGCTGACAAGTTTCCCAATGAGAATAACAAGTTCAGTAATGGAATTGATGAGAATGATAATGGGAATGACAAGTTAGGGTCACCAAGGAATCACTGAGTGTTTCCCCCAGAAGGGGAGACCACTGACAAGTTTCACAATGGGAATAACAAGTTTTATAATGGTATTGACAAGTTTCATAATGGGAATGACGAGTTAGGGTCACCAAGGAATCACTGAGTGTTTCCCCCAAAATGGGAGACCGCTGACAAGTTTCACAATGGGAATAACAAGTTTTATAATGGTATTGACAAGTTTCATAATGGGAATGACAAGTAAGGCTCACCAAGCAATCACTGAAAGTGTTTCTCCAGAAGGGGAGACCGCTGACAAGTTTCACAATGGGAATAACAAGTTTCATAATGGGAATGATAAGTAAGGCTCACCAAGCAATCACTGAAAGTGTTTCTCCAGAAGGGGAGACCACTGACAAGTTTCACAATGGGAATAACAAGTTTCATAATGGTATTGACAAGTTTCATAATGGGAATGACAAGTTTCGTTCTGACATTGACAAAGACCACAAATGACTATGACAACTCGCAAGTAAAGGGTCTAAATGACAATTTGACATTACGCACTACACCTATACCCATTGCATAGAAGTCAGTAACCCAAAAAGATGGTGTCCGTTCATGTAAGATGTAGTTACAATAAGCTGTCATCATTAACAACTGTTTCAATGGAAATGACAGGTTCAGTAATGGAATTTACAAAACACCAGATTTTGACTGACAGCATAGTGAAAAAATAATTTTAACATTACGGATTCCAGCAAGTCCCAATGCATAGAAGTCGTTAACACAAAATAAGGTGTCCCTTCATGTCTACTGTAATTACAATAAGCTGTCATCATTAACAAGAGTAGTAATGGGAATTACAAGTCCAGGAATGGAATTTACAAAACACCAGATTGTTCATGACAGCAACTTTGCTTTAACCTGGCCAATGACAAGTGAACATTACGATTCCACCAGCACCTAATGTTTTCTTGTCATTCCCATCATATAACCTATTTTTTAACCTAAAAACAGTACTTACATAAAGTTTCATAAATGCCATACCCCTTCCAACCAAAATATGTGAAGGGATCCAACTTATTATACATAAAACAAAAGCTGACTTGTAAAATAGCTACTCCCAAGTCTGCACACCTAGGATTAAGTTGGGTTAGGATTCTTGCACGTTCTTCTGGAGTGCCCTGCTTCATGGTATGAGCTACAATGGTATACTTTCTTGTTTTGGAACTATGACTCTTTTCTTACAAATCTGGGCCTACCGGGAGGTCGGCTAGTCTTAGGTGGTGCAAGGAACGGTTCAGTTGCTATATTATCTACCCGGTAGTCATTTGGATTTGGCATGTCTATTGTGACGACTGGGATCATTGTTCTGCTATATATCTTCTGTTGACATGTAATCTTGAACCACTCATCAACATAACTGTACACATTTCCATGAACTCCCTTTACGGCAGCACAAGCGTGAGGACAAGGAATACCCGACATTTGCCATCCTCTACATGTGCACTCGTTTAATAACAGCTCAACCTTTAGTGATCCACTTGGTGTATGGACTTTCACCCTACCACCTCCATATACTTCTACATCCATATATTCAGCCCTTTTAACATTTTCCTTCACTTGTTGTTCTATGTTTGGCCCGACACCGTTTTTTCATTTACTTATTCCCAAGCTTGCTGCATACATCTTTTTTGCTACTTTGTCACGATGCTTGTGGATAAGTTGGGCAACATTATGACGCATCTCCTTGACCATCCAAGCATTGAATGACTCAGCAAGGTTTGTCGTTATTTTATCCCAACGTTTAAAAGGGAACTTACTCATGGCCCACCTTTCAATATCACCGTGGTTGATCAACCACTCATATATTTCCTTATTAAAAAGCCTCATGTGTTCCATTACGGTCTGAAAGTCGCTTTCAAGCCTTGCATATGCAATTGCATCAAGCAAGTCTAGTGCATTTTGCCTTCCTTGCCCCCTATCTTCCTCTTTCCTCTATTCAACTTAAGGACTTGGGCGCTGAAGTTTTCTTTAATGTGCCTGTAACAATATGCATGCCTCTCACCTCCGAAAACTCCTCGCACAGCAGCGATTATCGCATTTTGTCGGTTTGATACAATTGTGATATGTAACGAACCTAATATCTTCTTAATCATGTCAAGGAACCAACTCCAGTCTTCAATTGTCTCTCCTTTCACTATAGCGATGGCAAATGGCAACAATTCATTGTCTGTATCAAATGCTAAAGCTGACAATAAAGTTTCCTTGTATGGCCCACTTAAATGGGATCCATCTATGTACAATATAGGTCTAGCACCAGCAATGAACCCCTCTATACAACAACCATAGGCTATAAAAACACGCTCAAAGGTGTTCCTCCCACTAGCGACCCATTCAGCCACTGTCTTGTCATCACTTTCCTTTAACCGATCACATATCCATGGTATAAGCATGTATGTCTGTTCAGGTCTACCATGAATTTCCTCCATAGCCTTTTCCTTTGCCCTATATGCTTGCTTATATGTCAATTGCACTCCATAATCTGTAGCCAAGCTCTTCCTTATTTCATTTGCCCGCTTGTCTGTGTTATTTCTAAGCTCATCAATGATAATTGATGATGTCAAGCTAGCACTTCGAGCATGTGTCACATCAAGATTGTGTTGGGCTGTATGAACATGTTCTTTGGTGTATCTCGTCACACGTACGAAACGATTGCTCTTCCCAATTGCCCTCACAATTATTCTCCATGGATAATCTTCAACCTTAATTTAACGTACACACAATCTCTACAATTCTTCATATATGTGTACTCAAATTTGTGCGCAATACTGAACTTGTGCAGCACCTTCTTGAAATCATCCGCATGTGCAAACATCTGATTTACTCCTACGAACAAATCCTTCCACTTCTTATAGCTCATCTCTGGTATTGGTGTTGGGGCACTCTCAACTGCACATGGAAGGCTAAGAAGAGGTCTTGCATTCCACTCATTTTCTACACATTCATCATTCAATCCATAATACACATCCTCATCAATGTGCGACATTTGCTCCACAGCTCCCAATAATTCATCAACCCTGCATGGATATTTAACAAGTGTTGTGAATACATATTACCACTAACACTATACCAACAAACTTTTTACGTAACCAAAATAACTGACACTTGCCTTTCTATGTCATCCATTACCCTTTCTTCATAATCACTTCTTTTGCATGCTATATACACATGTGCACTGCTATCATTATAATAAAACAGATTTTCCATTTCAGAATCATCAATGAGATCTACTAATATCTTTTCATCAAACTTCACAGTGTATTTAATGCCGCACCTATGCCCATCTACACCAAACCATTCTCCTATCATTACCCTCAATTCTTCAATTCTCATCCCCTCCTTCATTGATTTTACCCTCACTCTCCCACCACTATATTTATCTTCACCTTCAACATTACTTACAAACTCCCCCCCAATGTGGAAAAAACATATCAGTGACTTTAAAGAAGGTGTTGCTTGAATATTTGATGTCATGTTGCATGATAACCTGCAACAAAGAATTCAGATTTCAAATTAATAACAATGTTAAGCCTTTACTATCTATTTAACCTCCAACTCCACACCCATGTTATGGCATCATTCATTTCTCAATATATATGGCATTCACTAACTTACTGCTGCTCTTAACAGAATTTGTTTTGGGATTCACAACAATGGTAAAGGTGTTGACAAAGTTTGTAATGGATTTGACAAGAATCACTAACTCACAACAACATGTGCCAAACGATTGAGCAACACTATTTCTTTGTCATGTATTAAGTTATGCGAGTTATTGCGTGACAAAATGAGTTATTTCCTTAACTATTATTATTAATGCTAATGACAAGTTTAGTAATGGTAATGACAAATCCTGTAATGACATTCACAACAAACCAGATTTGGTCATGACAGCAACTACCATGAACGTAAACATATGCTTATTTCATTACAGATCATTCATTTCACTTGCACCTACTCAACGGTCAGTCATTACATCAATTCAATTCTACCTATTTCAAATCAAAAACCTCTTCATTATGCTCCCTCTCACAGCTAACAAGACCCAACACATAAATAACCCACAATCCCACCACCATTGTCATTCGATGTCGCCGTAGGTACGTCAAGTCCGAACCTTTAATCCCACTCAACCTATAAACCCACTTACCCACAACCAAAACTGCCATAAATAATCTACAATCCCAGCAACATTGTCACTCTATACCCCTCATTGACAACCCCAAATAAGTTAGCTTCGTTGTGATTGCCCATTTTTTTTATTGTTCATGCACCTTTCTGACCCAACGAACAACACGGAATAAACACCAAAATGAATAATGATCATAAGATGGATATAGTCCGATTCATCTCAAAAATATTATGTTTCTCATAAAATTACTTACACTTGTCCGATTCAACCTTGATTCCTCGCTCTTCACCTTCAACGATGCTGTACACACACCTTCGACTGTGTTTCTTTCTTTTTTCTTTGGCTTTTGTCCACAACAGCCACCTCATGTCACACAAATGAAAAGAAGGGCATTTTGGTCTTTTAAACAACACTTCATTATCCCTCAAAGGTCCCTCAGCACTTTTCTGTTATTATCATGTTATAATAGACTTTTGGGGGTTTTGTTAATTCAAAAGGTATTTATCTGGGATTTTCCCAAATTTTAATCTCATTTTTTCAATTTTTTAAAATTTAGGTAATAAAAATTTTGTCTTTTATCTCTTTTTCTCCAAATACCTTATACCAAACAGCCCTTAGGATCGCATAATCCTCCATGGGGCCCATGCCTCTCATTTACCACCTACCATCGCATCTTTCAATAAAACCACCAAATATCATAAACAGTAATGTCTTGTTTCGTATAATAGAAGAGATTTTTATGTAATTGAAAGTAGGATTGGGGGAAATTTTTAAAGTATCTTTGGTATGTTAATAGGAGTGGGATATTATTTTTAATCAATGTGTATTTTTTCCTATGAAAAGGCTAAAATACCCTTACCATTAAAAAAAAATCTACCGTTGATCATAAGACATGTTCAGTAGGTGAGCGTTACTGCTTATTCTAAAAAAAATGGTTATTACTAATTATTGCATAAAAACTTCCTTTTTCACCCCCAAATGGTATATTTTCTCAGCCTCATCATATCTCTTCTTCTTGTCGTAGTAAAGAGCATATGCTTGGTAGAATTGATAGCGTTTTGTCCCAATATGGTTAACCTCCATGGTTTTCAAAAGCGACAATGGGTCATCTACAAAATCCATATGAAAATCAGGGAAAGAGTCTATAAACCATAGGATCTTTCCTTTATTTAATTTGGAAGCGAATGGAGGGGGCAAGTTCGATGGCGGCATGGGGCAGGATCGGCTGCTTGGCGGCGGCGTGGGGGAGGTTCAACGGCTTGGTGGTGGCGAGGGCAAGTTCGACAGGCACGGCAGCAGCGCGGGGCAGGTTCGACGACTTAGAGAAAACTGTGCCCAGGTCTGGTTCTTTGAAGCGAGAGGTTGAAGATGATGTGGGGACTGAAAAAAATGGATAGGTTCCATGGTGGTTGAGTGGAAAATTGAAGAAAGTTGTTGAAGAAAACAAGTTTCAAATGGAGGTTGTTGAGTGAGGTCGAAGAGAAAGGAAGGAAGCAAGAGGGCAAAATTTGGAATTTGATAAAACATGAGGGGGCATAATGGTCAACAAAACTCCACTTCCATGAAAGTGGAACCAGTTCCTTGGGGGGGCTGGTGGAAGTCACTTCCATCATTTTTTATAGAAGTCACTTCCCTAGAGAAGTGCTTTCAACCCTATCAAACACATAAATATTGGGTTTTACCTCCACTTCCACTTTCCACCTTCTCATTTCCATAATACCATTTGGGGCCTAAGAAATGAAAATGATGCATATTCCTGAAGATTTCAAAATATTGGTAAAGACGTAGGCTTGTTTACTACGAAGGGATTGTGATTGGGGCATGGATTAGAATTGGCAATGAGATAGGGACTGGGCTTTGGACTTTATAATTAAAAATAGGGAGAATTACATTCAAGTCCCGCAAAAGAAAAATAATGAAGAAATAATCCTATTGATAAATTCAAGGGCTTTAATTGACAAGTTTAAGGGTGTCATTGATAAATTTAGGGGACCACTTTTTTATTTTTTATTTTGTGTGAGACTTGAATGTAAATTTTCCTTAAAAATAGGGTTTAAGAGTTATTTTGTCTCTGAAGTTGTTATAGAGGAGCCATTTTGCCCCGAAAATTTGAAGTCTAGACTTTGGGATGCATTTATTTTTTTAAAAAAAATTACTTATTTTTAAATCAAACTTTGCAAAAAATGAAGTGGATCAATGGATAACATGTGGGCTTGGCAAAAAAGCATATTTAGTCAACTAATGGGTAAGCTTAACCTAAATAATAGTTAGGGTGACACTGCTACGATTTAAAAACTTTCAAGGCAATATTACTTTTGAGTGAAAACTTCCAAGGGACCAATAAGCTATTGGTTAAAATGGTAAGCATTATCACCCCGCAAGGAGGAGAACACAAGTTCAAATCCGGGGGAACATGCTTATTTGGAGAGGTGAAAACCCTTTGCAGTTTAAACCTCGAAAGGGGAAACCCCTTACATTGTACAAAAAAAAAATTCCTGTGACAAATTTGCACCAAAATCCAAAACAAAAATGACGTGAATGATACATGGAATACGAACTTAGTATATTTAATCAACTAACGATTAACTTAATTCTAATAACGGTCAGGACAAAATTGCTTCAAATTTGACACTTTCAGGGTGAAATTGCGTCTCCATGACAACATTCAGGGTAAAATAACCCATTAACCCTAAAAAGTAATGCACTATATTTATTATACATGCATACATTTATGGATTTTAAAATAAAAATATAAAAAATTTAGATACTTTCAAATAAAAATATTATTTAGATATTTTTAAATAAAAATAATATTATTTTTTTAAATAAATTGATCAAATTCAAAATAAAATTTAGGGTTAAGGTGCAAATTTACCCCAGAAGATTTTGTCGAGGAGTAATGTTAGTTTGAAAGTTTTTCTTAGGTTCAATGTTACCCTGAAAGAGTTAAAATAGAACAGGAAAATGTTGACCCTTACTGTTAAAAACTTAACAGTCAACGTCATTTTTTTAGCTGTCAACGTTAGTTTTTTGACATTATAGGGTAACATTGCGATAATTTGAAACTTTTGGGACAACATTAAACCGGAAAAAATTTCCACAATAATATTACTTCTCAGTGAAAATTTCTAAGACAAACTTATATATTAACCCTAAAATATAATAGGAGAAATCAGTGGACGCAGCCTAATAAAATAAGAGGGTGTTCGGATGCTTGATAAAAAAGCACTTTTAGCACAAAACCATGGTTTTTTGCTAAAACATCCGAACACCCAAATAAAAGGGATAATCCCTTTTCTCCCCAAAACCATGGTTTTGGTCCAAAATCATGGTTTTGGGGAGAAGCTATTTTTTTTTGGATTTTTGAAGATGTGGGCCCCACCCTCTGATTCTTATTGATCCTTTGTATGATGTGGGCCCCATGCTATATCTCTCTCATCTTTATTTTTTTTTATTTTGACGTTTTTTCTGCATATATTTATTATTTCTTTTTTAGAATTTTAACATTTTAATGTTTTCTCCTATATTTAATATAAGGTTTATTTATCTAATTTGATTATATTAGAAAAATTAGTTAAGTTAATTAACATTACATATAGACAAATTTATTTCATTTTTGGTATTAATTATGATATTTAATGTTAAATAATGGGTTAAGATGCATCCTTTTTAATGCTGCTAGGAGTTTTTTTCTCTTATAATTTAACGCCTTTAGATCAAATTTATCGGTTTTGTTAAATTTACATCATTTTTAATTGTTCATTGTTATTTTTGCATTTTCTAGAACTTATTTGTACCAGATGCCCCTCAGGAAAAACTTGACTGTTAAATTTGGATCTTAACCCTTAAATAATACATAAAATATAAGTTTATTCTTTATATGTAATTATCATAAAAGTTAATGTCCTTTTTAGTAATTTGACCATGAAAAAAGCTATTCTGATCAAAACATCCAAACACTCTCATTTTATCAAAATCACTTTTTCCCATAATCTATTCTCCCCATAATCTATTCTCCAAAAGCTATTCTTTATTTTTTCTCCAGAAGCTATTCTCCAAAAGCTAATAAGTGTGTGTTCGGCGGATAAAAAAAAAAGCGATTATCTACTTAAACCATGGTTTTGTCACAAAGTATCCGAACACCCTCCAAAATGTGACAATCCCGTTTTTACTCTACAATCCCGTTTTTATCAAAAAAATCTATTCTCACGAAAAGCTATTTCACACCGCTTTTGAGAGCAGATTATTACCGTTGGGAGTAATAATTATCCATCTGCCCCTGTCCTTTTCTCTGATCTCTTTTCCTTTTCTCTTTCCCTTCCCCTTTCCCGTGTTCCTTCATACTCCAGAATCTGCGATTGCTTCTCTTTGCCTTTCCCGTCACCTTCATTCTCGTCTCCGATTTCTTGTTCCAGTCTTCCCTTTCCTTCTCCCTTTCCCTTTCCGGTCGGCATTCTCTTCTTCGCCGGTGAAGAGATCCCATCTCGCCTTATCGTTCCCACTGTGTTGTAGATCAGAAAGGCTTGGGTTCGCGGCTTCGATCTGAGTTTCATAATCTTTTCTCGCGGTGAACTTCCAGCGGTCAACATATTTTCGACGGAAAATCGCTTCAGAATTCTTGCCGGCGACTTCGAGAGGTTCGGCGATCCAGATCTAGCCGGCGAGTTCGGTGGCTTCTCCTCTGTCTGTGGTTCTGATCTCCGGCGACTTCCTCCAGGTACTCTGTCTGTGGTGGTCCTTTGCTACGAAGGTCAGCCTTTGCAAGTGTATATAATGCTACAATGACATCTATAGAACAAACTGAAACTTTTTTTAACATAACAGGGCGAGTTTAGAACTTGAGATTACATCTTGCATAGACACCTAAGCCAACACCATGTCTGCATGTAAGCGGTCACTATACCTGAGATATGGCGTACAAATTGAAACTTGAAAAGCTAGTTCTTGCTTTTTCTTTCCCTTTTTTTTTATGGTGTTGTGTTTATGTTGCTCTGGTTTATTCTGGTCTGGTTATGGTGGTGTTGAGATGCATTCTGGTTATGGTGTAAGAAAAGTAGACAGGAAAAAATCGAAAGGCTAAAATCTTAACAAATTCAATATGCTCATATCAAAGTCATTGAGGTTGTGTTTATATTGTGTAGCTCGAGATTCTATAGAATTTAAAATGCAAGGAATGTAAATTGCTGCAATTCACACTTGTGTGTCTATATATGTGAACGCATGTGTCTATGCACATATGCGTATATTTGTGTGTCTGTGTGAATATTCCTTGTCCAACTGTAATCTACCTCATGCAACTGTAAACTGAGAATATTCCTTGTAAACTTGTGTGTTAAATTTACTGGGAATAGGATGTTCACCCTACAATCATAGTTGATTTGATCTATTTTGTCACATTAAATTTCCTTTTTCTCTTCTTTTCTTCTTTATATGCGTATAAAAATATGTGTCATATATGCAGGTTGATTCTCTATCCTTTCTTTGCATCTCTTCTTGGGATAGAAAAACTTCGTCAATGTTGTGCTACATGGTTGCTTCTTGAACAATTTCTTCAACGTCATCATAATTGGAAGGTATTCTACTTTTTCCATTTTTCCATATTACCCCCTCCAAGCAGAGACTTCTGAGTGCTTATTAATATGATTGTTTGTATTACATAGCATTGTGCACCCCTCTCCCATCTTTCTTTCTTCATATTTTATTTGAGACAAATGCTGCTGTTTTTACTTATTATAGGTTTTATTTTACAAACTTATAGTTTCTGCAAGGAAATGATGCGGGTAAAGTTCATATTTGTATTAATGTTACATGATTGCTTGTAGAGAGTAGAGAATTAGGAATTATTTGATCGTCTGATTTAGTTAGTCAAATAATGCAGTAATGACTGTTATCAAGACCCTCAACATTACACCTTGCTTAATTCCATTGCGATTTTTTTGAATGTGGGAATGAAATTGTTTTTTCCCTTATTCCCTCATTGGCCATTGAGATAGTTCCCTCTTGCTCTAGCTTCCTGATTGAGTCTTTAAGCAAGCAGGGCTATAGTTTTCCCACACAGGTTAAACCAGGTTGTCAAAGGAAATGAAAATTAATATAGTATACGCCTTCAATATGTACGTTTGATCTAATTTTGTAATTTACTACATAATTGACTAATGTTATAACTTTATAATTTTTTCATCTATTTTTCTATATTACATAATTGACAAATTTTATTATTAAAAAATTTTTGGACAAATTTATTTCATTTATTGTAATTATTATGCAATTTAATGTCAAATAATACTTAAAATATAATCTTATCATTTATATGTAATTATCATAAAAGTTAATGTCCTTTTTAGTCATTTTACCATGAAAAAAGCTATTCTGAAAAAATCATCCAAACACTCTCATTTTATCAAAATCACTTTTTCCCATAATCTATTTTCCTATAATCTATTCTCCAGAATCTATTCTCTCCAGAATCTATTCTCTCCAGAATCTATTCTCCAAAAGCTAAAAAGAACACACCCTAAGAACACACCTAAGAAGCAAATGTTGTGGCTGGAAATTAACCCATATCTGGGGACTGTTGCTATTGACGAGCTTAGGCTTAAGGGTGCCGTGTTTTAAAATACCTGCTTATACAAAAAATAGTTCTTTTTCTTTGTACAATAAAAAAAGTATTCTATGAGTAAAGCCCAGTCCTGAACTTTACGGGCCTTAGGTTAGCTCTATGGGCCTCAAGCCCTTTTACGTGTCAATATGTATATATAGTTTGTACCCAAAAAATATGTGTACATATATTTTATTTTTTAAAAAAAATATAAAATATTAAATCATATAAATTCCTAATTTAAATCATAAAATTACAAGTTATATAAGTATAAAAATACTTTTTCACCAACCAAGGGTCGGTTTAGTGATGTAGGGTTTTGTTAGATTCCTATAGGCCTTGAGTTCAAATCTCAGAAAAAACACTTATGTTAGAAGGGGAAGCCACAATTCCCAAATTTGGGTAGTATTGGATACCGGTTGAAAGCATAAAAAAACTCTTTTGTCAAATATATGTAGAATTTGAAAATATTAATATACAAACCATTATCAAAACAAAACCAACCAAACCAATTTATAAAATGTACTATGTGATATAACTTAGTTTTGTAGTGTATAAATTAGGTCTTACATAAAAAATTGGAGAAGTACTTTTGTTTTTTTGTTAAGCATTGATATTCTCCTATTAAAAACAATATTATTTGAGGCATTATCCAATACTAAATGTGAACATCTATCCCAACGGAAATTCAAACCATAATTCAGCATACTGTGAGGGACCAGCTCCTTCTATTAGATCCAACCCGTAGATTAGTTAGAAACCAAAAGAATAAGGCCCATAAAAGAACCCATGTGCTGTTGCTGCTGGTCGAGTGGTTAAGGTTTTAGGCCCAAAAAGGAGCTCAATCGCAAGTGAAAAAGTCATGGAAATAGGTGGTGAATCCACATTGGTGGTGATGGCAACATCAGAAAACTCAAAACCTGTCTGTTTGAAAGTCGTAAAAGGATAAACTCAATCTGGTTTTATGCATGTCTAATTTATGATGCACTCATGATGTTATGTTTGTCTCATCTCACTCTGTTTTTCTTCACCACACGATCCAAACCGACCTTTTTAATTACTTGTAAATATATACCAGATCATGATATAGAGATAGAGATATAGATATATAGAGATATTCTCCTTTGGTTTTGGTGTTCATAATGACAATTAAGACCTTTGTTACATGTGAAAAGGCGTGTACGTTCGCTTCTTCTTCTTCTGGTATGCAGCAGCACCACCACGACAACAAAACAAACTCAAAAGGGCATTCTAGTAAGTTCAATGTATGGATAAATCACTCCCGCAGTCCCGCTGTACCTATTTATAAGCCCTTTTTCTTTTTTAATACCGGCTTGAATTCATAATCTCAAAGGAGATACAGTAACACGACACAATATACCTTATCCTACATTATTTATAAGCTTTAAATACCATATTTGAACTTATTAAGGAAAAAATTAAATTAATTAAGAGCAATAAATATATATATATTTTTAACTGTGTCCTTATTTATAAATATGATAAGCGAAAGAAATAATAAATATAATAAATACAGTTAATGAATAAAATTAAAAAAAATGTAATAAATACTTTGACAAACTTAAAATAAAATATATATATTTTGGGATACATCCATTCACAAATTTATAACTTATATTTTGGGGAGTATGGGAGTAATTATCAACATCAAGTCTAAGAGTGTACTTTTTTTCCCAACAAATGCGTAACGCGGAATTCAGATTGTTAACTGTTAAGGCAAGTAACTCACGATCATCTACGGGTCAAACCAGTCCAGCTCTACCCAATAAAGTTTCAACGCGTTTTTATCTGGCACTTTACACTAATAACATAATTAAAAAACGATTGCATTTAAATTTCAATATAAATATATCCAAATCACCAAAAGAAAAATCAAATCTTCTCTACAAGGGAGTAGTAGTCAATGTTGCAATGCATGCAAATTTTAAAAAAATATAGTACTCATTTGTGATAACTTATTTTTAACCAATAAATGCTTATAAATCGTGATTTATGATATACGAGGTAAGCATGTGAGAAGAGTTTTATCTCGACTTACCGACTTACGTAATAAATATTTATTCTTAAAAAAATAAGTTAATCCAAATATGCAAGTTGTTGCTCAAAGGGAGAAAGAATTAATTAAGAACCAGTGGCAAAAATCAAATAGTCTAAAGGCAACTCATAATTGAGTTGATTAGGTAAAAGGTAACTATATAAAGTATTGTTGAAAAGAAAAGCCATTAAAATCCATAAAATAAAAGGAGTGTGGGAGAAGAATATTGACATATTAATAATCACGCCACCGCCATATACATATTGCTCACTTAACCCACGTTGTCGTGTTGGGTTGGCTCCTGTTGGTTGGTTAAGAATATATGTAAATGCATATTCATGAACATGATAGGTCAAGAATAATTATTCATTCACGTATATGTGTGTGTGTATATATTTAATTTTAATTTAATAATAATAATAATAATAAGAAAAATTACAACCAAATCTCAAATAAGAGAAAACATATAAAAATGATTCATTAAAACCTCAAAATAAAAAAATAGTCCCAAAAACTTATAAATGAACCCGTGATATTATCAACTACCCATATTTACAATTATCAGTAGGACCATATTTTTATTTTAAGGCTTTAAAGAATCATTTTTTTATTTTTTTCCCAACCTGACGTAATTTTCTCGTAATAATATCTGCACCAATTATATTTCGTCTCTCCCGCCTTTTCCCTATATATGTACTCTATATGATTAACCCTTTCCCATATTTCATATCTCACTCTCTTCTCTCTGTTTCTTTTTGAACTGTTTGAGCGTTTACTTTCATCTATCAAACATGGGTTTCCATGGATTTCAAGTGTTTCTGATTTTGGGACTTTTGGCCATCTCGTGCTTGGCTCAATCCCCGAGAACCGCCCCCTCGCCGTCGCCGTCGCACACGCCCTCGCCCACTCCCACGCAGTCTCCTTCGCCTTCTCCGTCTCCGTCTCCTGTACCCACCCCTGCTCCCGCCACTCCACCGTCGGCTCCTGCCCCTGCTCCGGCCACTCCCTCGCCTACTCCTTCTCCACCGCCTTCCGGTGCTCCGCCTTCTGAGGCACCGGGCAGCGGCTCTGGTTCTCCACCGGCTCCTGGCCCCGGCGGCGCTGCTCCTGAGTCCCCAGCCTCCGTGCCACCCTCCGCCGCATTCTCCGTCAGCAAGGCCGCCGTTGCTGGGACAGCTCTCGCTGCGACTTTCTTCGCCTCCTTCGTGTTGGCTTAGATTGTTTTGGACTTGTTAGGATTAATCCACGTGGGCTCGTATCGGATTTTGATGTTGATTTTCTTGGACGGACGACGAGATCTTTTTTCTTTTCGGTCTTATGGAGTAGTTTTTCTTTTAATTATTTAATTTAATGTGTTTATGCGTTTTTTTTTATTATTCTATGAAATTCAGGGAGGATTACGATTTATGAGGATTGACGATTAGTTTTATTGTTATTGTTATTATTTGGTGATTCATATATTGTTTGGAGTCCACACTTGTAGTTAGATGCGTCTGATCTCATTGTATATTTGATTTGATTATACATATGGAATAAAAGCTTGCGATCCCCTTTTTTTCTTTTTGTTTTTAAATATTTGCGATATTTTTTATTATCCCTTCTTTCACACACACACATGAAATTATTTAGGCGGTGGTCATATAAGTTACAGACCAACTCGTGAAATTTAAATGTGAAGAGCTTTTAACTGATGGCAATTCATTGTGGCTGTGTGTACGCGTTGGTTCTTTGTTTGGTAAAACAAAAGGTCAAGCAATTAATTAATTATTTTCAAATGTAAGTAATCATAATTTCCATGACGTATGAGATAGAGTATGAGGGAAATATGATCTTATTTTTCATGAAAGCTAGTTCGGGTCTGATTACACTGAATATAATCATGAAGGAGGGAATAAATAGTGGAGTTAATAATTACCCATGTACTATTAGTATTTTCATTCGCTTCTGGAGTAGGTTACCAAATCAACCTTTTCTTTTGATATTCTATTGACACGTGTATCATTCTCAGTTGGTCTCATATATTAACATTTAGGGTGTGTTTGGTTGGAGGGGAGGGAATGTTATTTTACTCTCTCCGGTCTTATTTATAAACAATTTTCTCTTTTATATGATTAGTCTCTTTTATAAGTAACTTTCATTTTTTTTTTGAAAATGTAAGTTTTTTCCCCCTATTTTTCCCTTATTAAATGCTCATTATCTCTCATACCTTATACTTTTTATCTATTCTTTCTCTTATACTCTTTTAATAAATAGGGACATATATAAAAAAAATATGATATTTTTGATACACTTATTACTTTTAACTATCAGTTTGTTTTGATCAATCAAGGGGAAAGTTGTTTATAAATAGAACTGGAGGTAGTATTTGATTTGTTAGAGGGGTAGGGAGGGAATCTTTTACAATGAGAGTTAAAAATAAAGGGAGGGAAAGAAATAAGAGCCAAAATTTTGACTTCTCTCTCATTCAAAAATTCAAACCAAATGAGAGAATGATCAATTAAATAGGATAGGAGGCAGGATATATGTATGTGCCTACAATAAAATGTATTAGGTTTAAAAGTTTTATCACGGTTAAAAAAAAATAAGTTGGGGCATTATCAATATCAAAATAAAAAAAAAAATACTTCTTCTAATTTTAAATATAAGATATAGTTGACTGTTTTAAGAAATATTAAGAAAGCTAATTAAATTACTTTAAAATATTTATATTTATAACTTTTTCTCGAAATCATTTTGCCTAACTTATAAATTGATATATAATTTAATAATATATAACATATGATATTATTAAGTAACTTATTTAACTTTCTTAATCTCTCTAAAAAAAGTAAAGTAATTAAACCCAAACCGGTCAATGAATCGGTCGGGGTGTTGGGTCAAGGGTTAGTGAGTCAGATCGGAGTCAAACCGGAACTAAACCGGGATCAAACCAGTGAGAATTTGAATATTTTAGGCTTATAGTATGAAATTCTAAAGGAAAATTTTTTTGAAAAATTAAAAAAATTTGACCCGGACCTGGTCGGTTTAGTGCCCGGGTCGCCGGTTTCCGGGCCGGTTCAGCAGGTCTGGTCCGGGTCAGATAACCTTGAAAAAAAGTCAACTCTATCTTATATTTAAAATAAGAGGGGGCACACAAGTTATCACTTTTCAATAGTATCCCGATATTTTTATCCAAAAAAAATAACATCCTGATTTTGATTTGAGAGTCAATATATTATATTAATTCTGTGTATGTTTGGGAACACTTATTTTTTTAAACATAAGTGTTTATTACATAAATCAAAATAAAACTCCTCTCACATACTTACCTCATATATCGTGAATCACGATTTATAAGCATTTATTACCCAAAAATAAACTATTCCAAACCAACATTATATCTATCGTACAAAAGTTATTTCTCTTCAACCAAGAAATTGTTCGTTGCGCTCCCCCTCTTGATATTCTAGAATATTTCATTTTTCATTGGATAAAACCTTATACATTCGAGAAATTATTGAGTGTTGAACGGTTTAATTTGGTAAAGTTGTTGCAAGTTGGCCAACCAATTAGCTGATAATTAAGGTCGGCCTCATGTGTGGGTAAAGAAGTACAGTAATTATTTTATATTTATTTAGTTTACATATACACGGATTTTTTTGGAAAAAATCCTCTAAAATATATTGAAAATAAGGAAATCCCTATTTAGTACATTGAAATTGAAAAATCCGGATTAATCCAGTGTCTGTAAGGATGAACAGTGCGGGCGGCGCCAAAAGATGATTTTGCCCTTCAGCCTTCATTCTCTCCACTTCAGAAATAACAACACGCGATTCTTAATTAACAATTCCGGATTCTTGATTAACAACTCCGTATTCTTGATTAATAACAACTTTAGTTTCATCTTTTTTTTTTACAATAACAATACCGGTTTTGTTATTAACAACTCTGAATTCTTGATTAACAACTCCGCTTTATTCTTCCATATATTCTCATCTCAAAAATATAGTGTTGCTAATAAAGAAAGATGTGTTGTTATTGACCCTGAAACTTAAATTACGAAGTTGTGAAATAAGAAATGAGAGTTGTTAATGTAGAATATAGTGTTGTTAATAACAAGACAGGTGTTGTTATTATGAAAGTAAAAAGATGAAACTGGAGTTGTTAATCAAGAATCCGGAGTTGTTAATTAAGAGCGCATGTTGTTAATAAAAAAAGAGGTGTTGCTATTGGCCTTGAAACTTAAATTAGGAAGTTGTGAAATAAGAAAGGGGAGTTGTTAATCAAGAATCCGAAGTTATTAATTAAGAACCGCGTGTTGTTATTTCTGAAGTGGTGAAAATAAGGGCTAAAGGGCAAAATCGTCTTTTGGCATCGCCCGCACTGTTCATCCGTACCGACACTGGACTGATCTGGATTTTTCTATTTCAATGCAATGAATAGAGATTTCTCTATTTTCAATGTATTTTAGAGGGGTTTTCCTGATTTTTTTCCCCTGTTAATAAACACTCTATCATTTTACCAAATTCAATATTACTCAGATTAGTCAGCATTTACATGTTTCAATACAACAATCAATTCTTATTTTTAACAAGTAGTTTTGTTGGTTGGTTAAGTGATCACATTTTATTAATATACATCTATTACATACTCCTTCCGGTTTTATTTATAAACAACTTTTTCTCTCATAGGATTAGTCCTTTTTATAAGCACCTTTCACTTTTTGTTTGAAAATATATGTTTCTTTTTCCTATTTTACCCTTATTAAATGCTTATTCTCTCTCATATCTTATATCATTATTTCTCATACTTTTTATTTATTCTCTCTCTTATACTCTTTTCACAAACAGGGGCATATATGAAAAAAAATATGGTATTTTTGACACATTTATTTCTTTTAACTATCAGTTTATTTTGCATAATCAAGAGAAAAGTTATTTATAAATAAGACCGGAGAGAGTATATTCACATTCACAATTATGACTAAAAATTCAATTTCAATTCGGGCACAAAAAAAAAAAAAAATTCAACTTCAATTGTTTTGTAGTTTCTTTCATGGTATCCATTTGAGTTGATTTAGGGACAACATGAACATTTGATATGCACCTTCCTTAAGGCACCAAAACCTAGGTTATATCATATATTTCCTCTGGTCCTTATTAGAAGGTACCAACTACCAATTTTAATAAATCAATAAAAATAGCTAAAAACATTAAAGTTGTCCTAAAATTTAAATGATTTTCATTATTACATTTACCAACTACACTAAATTTAAATATTATATTAATTATTACTCACCTTAGAAACTTACAAATGCCTTATAAAAAAAATAAAAAGGTATAAATTAATTAATACCTTATAATAAGAATAGAAGGGCATATGTGAGTTATGACAACAAAATAAAATAAGAAAATTAATAAATTATTGAAAACTGAACTCAAAGGCACCAACTTGTGGGCCATCAGTATTTGTATTACTGTGATTGAGTTAGATATGAAAATGACGAGGAGATGACTTTGGCAGCCTGTACCACACTAAACCCATAACTCTACCCTTGGGTTAGAATGCATATAATTATCACACCCACTTAAATTATAATAATACTTAAAATTGACTCATAAAAATTATATTCTTTTGTCCTTAATATAAGATATTTTTTGAGAGTTGATCTTAATCTAAATATAAAACATAATCTTTATATTTTTTAACATTTTTCTAATTTACCTTTATTGATGCTTCTTAACAATAATCAAGGAAAAGAGGAAAGTGAGAATTAAGGAATATTATTATGATATTTTAAAAAATACATATTATATTAACTAACTCAATTAACTTCCTTAATCAAATCAAATTAAATAAATATGTTGTATATTTAAGACCTTGAGATCCTAAGGGTGCCACCAGCCAATATGTGGTTGGTTGGTTAGTTTTGCATAATATTACCCTGAAAAGTCATTATTATCATTATTATGTCTCTTTCGAGCGTTGATATTATATTGAAAGGAGGATTTGTTTTTCATTAATAACATTCTCTTGTTCAATATATATAATTCTATAGGCCGGATGTGTACAGTTGTTTCTAGCTTTTTTTAATGGTTTGGAAAACAATTGTTTTATACGTCGTCATTGATCGTATCGATATTGAAAGGTTGGTTTTTCTTTTTTTCTTTTTCTGGGGTAACTATCAAAGCGATTTTGATGGCAAGGTTTTCAATTTGTATGCGAAATATAAATATTATACCGATACTCTAATAATGGTACCATTGAATATGTCTATTACATTATTCGACCCACGAAATTTTGATGAATCGTTAGTGTAGGGTGTATTAAAGTAATAAAATAATGAAGAAACATTTGGTTCCTTGAGACTAGCAATTGAATATTGAACTTTGCATTCTCTCAAGTCAAGCAAGACAATTAATTATTAATTGTCAATCAATTGCGAATAAAAGACGAACGCAAAGTAACACACGTACAACAGAGTTAGTGAATGTGCTTAAGAAGTTTAGCCAAACATGGTTTCACTACAAAAAAAACATTGGATTAGTGACGGAATTTCCGTTACTAATTAGTTAGGCGACGGAACTAAATTAGCGACGAAATTTATTCCGTTAGTAAAAAGACTGTTACTAATTAATTAGGGACGGAATTTTAAATTCTGTCTCTAATTAGAGATGGAATTCACTAATTAGTGACGGAATTTTTCGTCGCTAAATTAGAGACAGAAAATCCGTCACTAAATTCCGTCTCTAATTACAGATGGAATGCACTAATTAGAGACAGAATTTCCGTTTCTAATCCGTCGCAAAATATTTTTTTTATATAATTTAAATTGCCACATATTCTCACAATGAGCCTCCACATGTCCCTCGCCGGCGGCAGCCACGTGTACCCACCGCCGGCCATGTGTCCCCGTCAGTTGTCGCCGCCTTGCCTTTGCCCTCCACTTGTCCAGGTTTACCGTCATGTGTCACCCTCCATCACGGGCCACGTGTCACCCTCCATCGCGTGCCACGTGTCCAAGTCCTAAATTGGTTGCATTTTGTGACCAAGTTGGGATTCGAAGCCTTGACATCCCACACGTGTGCAAGTACTTTTACCAGTTGAGCTAAGAAGAACCTGTGTAATTTAAATGCAAAATCATATATATATATATATGTATGTATATATATATATTTTTTTTCTTTGTGAACAAAATTAGAAATACAAAATTTAATCTATTATTAAATATTTGAATTTAGTTTTCTTATTTTATTTTATGTAATTTTTCTACCTAAATTTTTATTATTAATATCTTTTTTATTCATTTTATGATATATTTTTTTTGCATTTATAAAATTTTATTTTTATTTGTATATAATATATTATTAAAAATTCAAATATATTATATTATAATTTCAATTTCAAAAGTAAATTTGAATTAATAATTTTATTTATTTATTTTAATATTTAAGTTATAAATTTATAATTAAAAAAATATAGTTATTGAAAAAATTAATTATTTGTGAATTTTAGGGACGGATTAGTGACGGAATGAAATTCCGTCGCTAATTTTCATTTTTTTTTGTAGTGTTTAAGTTCAATCTACCCAATCAAATACATATATGAACAAAATAAAAAGAAATTAAAGAAGGAGGAGGCTGAGGAGAAAAGATTAAACAAAGAGTTAGAGTGGATATGAATTAAGTCATAGGCATGAGCAAGTAGAATGATACTCCCTCGGCTTCTTTTTATAAAGAACAAATTTCTTTTGTCTAAAATCATGCACCTTATTTTTTTTTCCTTCTAACATTATTACTTTAATTAAAGTGAATTTTTAGAACAATACTACTGAAATTAAAGTGAACTTTAACGTCGGAAGAAAAAATAAGGTGCATGATTTTATAGCTCTTAGGGATCAAATCCGTGACCTTCTTTATAGGAGAACTTTCATACCATTAAATTATAAGCCATTTGCTGATGTGTCAGTAGATTTGGATATTCAAAATGCAACTCCCCATGTTAAATTACAACTTAAAAGGACTACTTGTCTTATGAGGCAGGTCCAAGATCACACGGTAGTGTTTGGATGGAAGAAATTTATTTTTGTCTTAAGGGGGCCGAATGCTATATGCATACATTTTCATCAATTAATGACCTGAGTCTTATATAGTTATATCCCAAGAAGGCTTCTGACCGGGTCAAAGTGACGGAAGAAACAAGAGAAGTCTTAATTAGAGGAAAATGACCATTGGCAAAGATTCGAGGATGTATATGACAAAATCTGAGGCACTAATTGGATTAAAATTTTGTAAGCCATTTACTTTTTAATTCCTTAGAAAGCTAGCCCCATGCATGATGACAAGATATATATATAAATATCTCGTCACACCAGGGAACAAATCTGACGAGATATATATATATATATATATATATATATATGTGCAGTTTAATTGGTTGATGGGAATTGGAAAAGCCTTTCTCTAGAGTTCTGTTTCCTTCCCACTATTTTGGTTGCAACCATTTCCATTTGAAATCTGAGCCAAATGTGTTGAAGGCGTACGTAGGTCAGTCATCTCTGCTCGATTAAAATGGGAAATGTACAACCAATTAAACTGAGTTCCCTGGTGTCACAGGGAACTCAGTGGGCCAAGACGAATCTGGATTCAGTATTGCAAAAGCCCATAATGGGTCGACTCTCCTAAGCCGATAGCTCCATCCATACACAACCCAATAATCAGACCCTGGACGTTGTGTAAGGGACTTAGGGCCTCTTCCACTAGATTAAATAGACATTGGTATAAAGTTGAAAATTTTTACAAGACATAATATATATAACAGCCATACGTAGCCCCAGGCCACTTGCTATAATGAAAGGTAATTGTCAAGAGAAGCTGAGAGGGACACGTACACTCTACTGATCTAATATTAAATAGAGGGATTTTGAGCTCAGTAAGTTTATTCCAAAGGTCATTTTGCAACCCACAGGATCATCGTTTTTTTAAAAAATATTTTGCGACCTTTTTCAAACATGGAATTTTATTTGATAATAAGCCTAAAATGTAAATAACACTCCAACATGTTATTTGATAAGATTAATTTTTAGCTGCTATTACATGCAGAATACCTAAATGGAGAGGAACATATATACTGTTACGCAGTAATAAGTCATGATTTACGCATGCAGGACCTTCGTGGTTTAACTTATAAATAAACGCATGAGGTCGGCAAAATTAACCCATGAAAAAGCATTGCAACTTAATCAGGGCACACCACACTTTGTCCTTCTTCTTGTTTTTTCCTTTGGCCATAACACACCAAACTTTATTCATACGCTTCAACTTTTGTCAGTTGTCAGCCTTTTACTACACACATTTTTTTAAAAAAAATTTTACCTGTGCTTTTCGAAGAAGACAATTGCTTTCATAGTTTCAAGTCCATGGCGATATAAATCATCACGCTCTAATTAAAGACTGCAACTTCTCACACTTCTTTATTGGCAAAAAGAAAACTTCTCACACTTTTTCTTGTAACATAGTAGAAATGGAAAACAACGAATCAGCTTCACCGTTAGAGGAAGCGAACATCTCACTTCTGCTGCAAGATCACCCACCACCACAATCAATTACTCCATTGAAAGACGACCAAGCCCTCGCTCAAAGGATTTGGGTTGAATCAAAGAAGCGCTGGCACATCGTTGGTCCATCAATCTTCAGTCGTCTACTTTCTTATTCCATATTCATCCTCACACAAGCGTTCGCTGGCCAACTCTGAGAACTCGAGCTCGCTTCTATGTCCATCGTCTTAAACGTCATTATAGGATTCGACGTCGGCCTCATGGTGCGTGTTTCTTTCTTCAAAGTTGTAATCATTTTTCTTTGAATCAATGTTTGATACATCATGGGTTTGTGTTTGATCATTTAGTTGGGTATGGCAAGTGCTTTAGAAACACTCTGTGGGCAAGCGTATGGGGCAAAGAAGTACCACATGTTGGGGATTTACGTGCAACGTTCATGGATCGTTCTTTTGGGGTGTTGTGTGGTGATTTTGCCTGTGTTTCTTTTTGCTTCGCCATTGTTGAAGCTTCTGGGTCAGCCATCTGAGATAGCTGATCGCTGTGTGGTGTTTTGTCTCTTTGGATGATACCTCTTCACTTTTGCTTGGCGATACAGTGCCCTTTGTGGAGGCTTTTGCGGTGCCAGTTGAAGGCAAGTGTGATTCCTTGGTTTTCCTTATTGGCTGTGGTTACTGATATTGTGTTGGCTTGGTTGTTTGTGTTCAAACTTGAGCTTGGAGTGATTGGAGTAGCTGCCACCATAAATATATCATGGTGGGTTTTGACTTTTCGGGCTTCTGGCTTACTCTGTTTTTGGAGGTTGTTCTCTTTCTTGGTCTGGTTTCTCCATGGCAGCTTGTTCTGGTTTATGGGAGTTCCTTAAGCTCTCTTCTTCTTCTGGGCTCATGCTCTGGTACTATGTATTATATGTACAATTATATATATATCATACTTGAATTTCTTATTATATGCATCCTCCATATCTTTCCATAAGATACCAGTAACCGAATTATGTGGATCAAGAAGTGTTGGAAAATAGCCTAGTCCACCCTTGGTGGATTGGGCCCAAGCCCAATAGGATTGGGGTCAAAGTATAAATAACATAAATGCTTGGGTGGATATATGTAATATTATCCAAAATGTTATGAGTCATGTTTTTTGTCCGATGCAATATGACTCTTCAAGTGGCATTGTTCCACTGAAACAATATATCTCTCAATCGAAAGGATATTTTGTCTCTCTGATGGAAGGACATGTTAGTAGAAGAGGAAAGGGTGCATAGAACCCTATAAATAGGCGTAAAGGGATTCAGTTGTAGAACACTTGAATTAACATACAGAAACTCTGCCACTATGAATCCCTATTCCCTCTGCTATATTTCTCTTTTCTTCTTCCTATCGTGGTGTATTTGTTGTGCTTCATAATCGCTTCCGCTATTGTGATACGATTAGCGTGGGTATAAGAGAGAAACGGTCGCACTCCAGGTACACCCAATTATTCTTACATGGTATCAGAGCTCGGTTTAGCCTGTATAAGATTATAATCCTCATATTACGATAATATGATGTGTATGTTATTATTTTCAAAAATCTATATGATATTTTCTGTAGTCACATATATATGTGTGCGGGGGACTTATTGATATTTATTCTTGAGATTAACATGATAATATATGTATAATGCTTCCGCTGTGTTTCTGAGTTTGAGAGTATGCTCTTCGTATAGGCATAAAGATATAGCATATGTAAATTTAGAATCATAAAACAAAAGAACTTAGAGAGAGAAAGCATGAAAAACGAAATTGTTTTTGGTATTGGGTCATTTTAAAATCAGAGAATTAGGATTAGAAATTAGTCCCATTGTGTAGAGCTCGAAAAAACAATGGAAAACGACACTAAGAACATCCAAAACGGATGTCGGACGAAGGAGATACGGAGGAGAGAAGTTCCCAGGTCGACGGACCCGACCCACGCCTATAACTGGGTCCGGGTCGACCCGACTGGAGGTTGAAGACAACCTCCGGCCTCCAAAAATGATGTCGTTTCGGCGTTTAAAAAAAAAATTTGTTTTTTGTTTAAAGGTGTCTGGGCCGAATAATTTTTTTAAAAAAATTGGCCCAATCTTTAGGTTCAATATGTGAGGGCCGAACCAAAAAAAAAAAAGAATTCAGTCTAGGCCCAACAAGTGAGGCCCAGACTGCTGAACCAGAATTTAAAAAAAATAAAAAATAATTTTTTTTTTGCAGAAAAGCCACGTGGCTCGTGAGGCCACGTGGCATATTATCTTGACACGTGGTGGACACCATCCGACAATCCTCGGCGTGTGGAAGCGAATGAGCCGGTGCGTGTCGCCGGATGGTTCCCGGATGGTGACGCGTTGTGTACACGAGCCACTGTGTGCGTGTGTGTTTCTGTGTTTTTTTTATTTTCTTAGTTTTTGTCTTCTTTCGGCGCGTGGGGGCGCGTGCATGAGCCAAATGGGACCCAGTTTGCTCCTAAAAATTCCTAAATTCATGATCTTTAATATGATATGCTATTTGAGTAGTTTTAACTCTTATTAATATATGTTTGTGATATTCTAAGTGCGTTTATGAATGTTTTAAATTATTTTAAAACTTCTAAAATTCATTTATTGATTTCAATATTTTTCTGTTATATTTAAAATGTGGTATAAACATGTTTTCATATATTATAGAGAGAATATTGTCTTAGGACCTGTTTGGCACAACGTTAAGGGAGAGAAAATGCACGATAGGGGAAAAAAGCCCAGTGAACTTAAAATTGGTCTGTTTGGGTTCACGATCATTTATGCTAAGCTTTTATCATTAACCCACGATAATAAAGAAGCTCACAGCTTGAGCTTTTTCGGTGCGGCACAATACAAATAAATTATTATTAGGCATTTAATGCCCAACGAACTCCCACCGGTCTATCGATTTCTCCATAATATTTTCACACCTCTTCTCATTTTCTCAGCTACGCCTCCCTTAACGTGCATGTTCTCCCTGATTTGGCTGTCCGTCGTGGTTGTGGTCGTGTCGTCGGCGTGGTCGTGTAGTCGTCGTTTGGTGTCGGCGTGGTCGTGGTCGTGTCGTCATGACTCATTTTCCATTGACCGATCGTCCTGCTTCGAGCCGTCCCCTGTTCGCTGGCTTGTTGAGATCTGTGGCTTGTTCGTGTAGTTTGGTGGCCAGATCCGTCGGTGGGCGTTCAGATCTGAGGTCAAGGGCCATCGTCCGGTTGCCGGAACTTCTCGGGTATGACTGGTTTTTTTACTTGTGTTTAGTTTTTTGCTCTACTTTGCGGTTGCCGGATGTGAGTCGGATTTCTCATTTCCTGATCTGGATTTTTGAATTGAAGTCAGTGTTTTCTTCATCTCTGTATATGAATCTGAGCTCGAGGCTTTGTTAGCATTTCATAGGAATGTGGAAGAAAGGGAGAAATATGTATGTATGTATGTATGTATGTATGTATGTATGTATGTATGTATGTATGTATGTATGTATGTATGTATGTATGTATGTATGTATGTATGTATGTATGCGTTTGGGTCTGTTATGTGACATTTTTATTTGTTTGGTCATTGTTTCCCTTCTCTTCCTCATGTTTCTTCATCTCTGCGTATGAGTTTCGATGCTGTGCTGTGGTTGCTTTATGTATGCGAATGGGTGTCCTGTGGTTTATTCATCTCTGTTTCTTCATGAAGACCAATTAGCTCTATTTCTGTTTCAAATCTCTATTTCTGTTTGAAATCTCTGTATATTTTGACTGAATCTGAGCTCGAGGCTTTGTTAGCATTTTATAGGAATGTGGAAGAAAGGGATATATATATATATATATGCATGCGTTTGGGTCTGTTCTATGACATTTGTATACGTTTGGTCATTGTTTCCCTTCTTTTCCTCATGTTTCTTCATCTATGCGTATGTGTGCTTGAGTGGTTTCTTCATCTCTGTTTTTTGATATTACTGAGCTCGTGCCTTTGCTAGTATGGTCTGTGGAAGAAAGTGAGAAAATATATATATATATATATATCTATGCGTGTGAATGCTGTGGTCTGAAATTTTACAGTGTATCTTCCTTCCTTGATTAATATGCGTATGGGTGCTTGAGTTGTTTCTTCATCTATTGCTTGGATGAAGATCGCAAGCTATGGGTACTTCCTCTTCGTACCTGTCTTGCAAGATTGCCTCATACTGCTTGACAAAATCTTGCACAGAGGTCTTCTTATGAACATATTTATCAAAGAAGGAATTCACACTTTTTGATCGCTGGACAGTGGACAAACCACCTAAGAAAATATCCTTCATGCATGTTGGCACTCATAACTTGCGATCTTCATACAATGACTGCATGCATTCATCCTCTCGGAGCTCAAACCTATCAACAATTTTCGACCACCTATTCTCAAACTTATCATTTGTCCATGACCCATAGATGCATTTTTCACGTCATTTTCCTTTCCTATACAATTTCTAATAGTTCTTTTCACTTCATCTGGCTGGTTTAGTTTTTAGCCAAGTTATAATTTAAAGCTATTCTAGTTATAATTTAAAGCTATTCTAGTTATTTGTATTTAGTTTTTAGCCAAGTTATAATTTAAAGCTATTCTAGTTCATAACTGCTATTTTTTCATTATAATGCTACATATTTGAAGTTGTAGTTTATCTTTTATTGGCCAATTTCCATTTAGGTGGGTAACTTGTGAAATAGGTTGGCAATAATATTTGCTTGCACGGGTATTTGACGTCTGCCTTCCTTGTTTTCTGTCTCTTTTGGAAACTTCAAATCTCATGTCTATTGTTGAAAGCTAGCTGTTAGCAAGTGGAAAAAGATATGGGAAGGTTGGGTAGTAAATGATGTGGGATGATTTTTAAGTTTATGACAACTTTGGCGACATCCTAACTTTTTGTGTTTTGTTTTAGTTTTATTCATCTGCGCATCCTCTACAATGGATCTATTACTTCCCACTGCATATTTTCCTCCAATTATGACTACCATCCAATTAGAATTATAATGGTGTGAAAATGTTTCTGTCGAACTCACTAACTTACTAGGTTGATTGAACATACTAGCTTACTATGTGGAGGCTTCATCTTGTATGTGACTTGTTTTTTGCTATAGGGTGAATAGGATTTACGTGCTTCATTGTCCATCATCCCATAAAATTTCATCTTTTATTTGTGCTTCAACTGTAATGAAATGGTTTAATATAAGTTAATCTTCACTTGTTCATAGTTGACATAGAAGTATGAACAAGGAGAAACACAGAATAACGTGGGATGTAAATACCACGGGGATTTTCATACATGAATGCGTTGATCAAATTTACAAGAAAGAACGTCAAGGATCTTCTTTCAAGAAGGATGGGTGGAAGAACATTATGTGTGCATTCAATGAAAAAACAGGACAATCATATGACAAGAAGCAACTGAAAAATAGGTCTGATAGTTTGAGGAAAGAATGGAAGGTGTGGGATAAGTTATTCTCGAAAGAGACCGGCATATCGTATAACTCTACGAGGAATATGGTGATCGCTGAAGATGAGTGGTGGGACAGGAAAATTCAAGTGCATAAATGTTGTTATGATTATTATGAAGAACAATGTTATGATTACTATTTGTATTATTTTATATAAGGCATTGATTTGAAAGCTTGTATGCATACAGGAGAATGCGAAGTATGCCAAGTATAGGTACAGAGGCCTCATGTTTGCAAATGAATTAGGGATACTATTCAAGGATGTTATGGCATCGGGTGGCACCATGTTCACACCATCTGATCCACAGCGGTTGTCACTGGGTATTGATGAAGACGATGTCTATCAACCCACAATAGACCTAGAAGAAGGATCAGGAGATAGTGAGGAAGATCTTGAAGGTCCTGCTACTGGAGGTAGTGTGGGAGTGACAACTGATTTCGAAGGAATAAGGTTGACAACGAACTCAGCACCTAGTGCACCTAGTGGTTTGGGAAGCAGTGGGAAGAGAAAGAGGGTTGAAGGGGCTGAGAAAGCAAAAAGGAAAAAGAAGCCAACTTTGAAAGTAATAGCAGATGCAGTTAGTCGAATAGCTGACGCATCTACGGATAGAGTACATGTGATGAAAATGCTCTCCACGACTGATACACCAGCGAGTGACGTCGTGGCTGAATTACTTACCATTCCTGAAATTGTTGCTGATAGAGACTTGCGTCGTCGATGTTGTAATATGATGATGCACCAAATGTCTCTCGACATAGTTGTTGGCTTGAAAGGAAATAAAGAAGCCTTGCTCGAGTGGTTGCAGGAACACACTTACAATAGCCCACATCTTCAGATTGCCTCGAAGCCCTGAACTCCACTTCATGTTACTTTTGAAAACTTAATCATATGTAGTTATATTGATATACCTGACTTTATGTATGTTACTTTTGAAAACTTTGTCATATGTAGTTATATCGGTATGCCTGACTTTATGTATGTTTTGATAGTACTTATGTTAGACGAAGCAGCTATATGTTAAGCCAGTTGTGAATGTTACTAACTTCTGCTGTATGATGTGAATGTTACTGCACATTTTATAGTCGTATTTGATTTCATACAATCTTTGCAAAAACACAGGTTACATCGTCTATGGCAAGTTCGAGTGGTGCAGATAGGTCAGAACGGCCAGAGGAAGTATGATTGTCTTGTGCAGATAGAAGGTCTTTGCTCATATCCCTCTTAGATGAAGAGTTGACAGAGTATGAACACGTAGCTGCGTTGATGGCTCAATATCTCGTGCCGTATATTTGCAAAGAACCATGCAGAACTAGCAAGCAAACAGGTGCACAGTGCGTGCAAGAGGTATTGGAAGGGCACGATGGAATTTGTCATGAAAATTTCCGAGTGGAAAAACGTGTCTTCTCTCTCTTGTGCTCGAAATTGGTAGAACATGGGTTACGACGAACTAGGTATATTGGAATTGAAGAAATGGTTGCAATATTCTTATATACAGTTGGTCATGCACAAGGAAATAGAATCATACAAGAACGATTTCAGCATTCTGGAGAAACCGTTAGTAGGATATTCCACATGGTTTTAAATGCTTGTGTTAATCTAGCGACAGAAATTATCAAACTGGTTGATCCCGAGTTCCGTCATTGTCACCCAAAAATAAGCAATGATCAGCGATATTACCCCTATTTTAAGGATGCAATAGGAGCAATTGATGGAACTCACATCAAGTGTGTGGTCAGTCAGTCTGAGCAGGAGAGGTATATAGGGATAAAGGGATATCCGACACAAAATATCATGGCCGTATGTGATTGGGATATGTGCTTCACTTTTGTGTTGGCAGGTTGGGAAGGAACTGCACATGATGCTCGTGTCTTCCAAACTGCTATCTCTACTCCATCTATAAAGTTTCGCATCCACCTCAAGTAATATCTCCAACACCTGATTGATACATTATGTCTTTCCCCCCTCACATTTGCTATAATTTTACAGTGTAAATACAAATTCCATCTTTTTATCAGGGAAATATTATTTGGTCGATGCTGGCTATCCAACACCTGTTGGATATCTTGGTCCGTATAGACGTGAGCGTTATCATCTTCCAGACTTCAGGCGACGAGAGGGATTTGCAAATCCTAATGAGATGTTCAATTATTATCATTCAAGTTTGTGGACTACTATAGAAAGGACGTTTGGAGTCTAGAAGAATAGGTTTCAGCTCTTAGGGGAAATGAAGTCATATAGCTTTGAAACACAAGTCTACATAGTTTGTGCTACAATGGCTATACATAATCTTATCCGGAGAAATTCCCAAACAGGTATGGATTTTTGAGAAGCTGAATGAGGAAATATACCTAGTCAAGATACTAATGATTCGAGTGATGTCGCATCCACATCAACTATCCGTAGATTATCGTCAACACAAATGAATGATGTTCGTGACACAATCAGAGATCAAATTGTTAGGGGTAGATGATCCACTAATGAAACATTTCATGTATGCATTATAATTTAGATATAAATTTATCCAATTTTAATTGAAGTGGCTTTAGTGTTTTTTTTTTCAATAATAATTGAACTTTTATTATTTTACCAAATTTTATTTATATTTTTTCACTTTAATTATCACAATATATACAACTAATATATATATATGGCGTTTTCAATAAGATTCATGCCTTTTTTAGTCATTTTCCATCTTAACGGGCTTTTCAAACACCAATCCAAACACGTTTAAGGTTAGAAAAAAAGGCACTTTTTCTACCGCAATTCCAAACACAAATCACATCTACATTTTGACTTTTTTCTTATCTAACTTTTTTTAAAGTCAGTTAGCAAAAAAAGCTACTTTTCTACTGCTAATCCAAACGGGCACTTATTTATATTATGATGAAGCATGATTTAGTTGATAATTCATTATATTATTATATGTTTTTGACAAGTGGGAGCTTTTAGGAGTTGTTAGTCCTAAAAGTTAGAATTGCTAAAGTACATATATATAATTCTTGACATAATTTTAGTGATGTTGCTAATATTTATGTGATGGGAGATACAAACGTATACTCTTGATCATGAATTTAGTAGTATTACTATTTTTTCTGGTTAGGAATAATATAAGTACATGACATTGTATACTGTGTTGTGCTATATATATATTGACGATGATATGTTCAATAGTTTAATTCCTTTAGAGAGACATATTGAATGTGGAATAGATTTGTCACAGAATTGAAAATGGCAACTAAGAACATCATCGCTGAGTTAAATAAAGGGGACAAATTAAATGGTGACAATTGGGATATCTGGCACTGAAAAGTCCAATATATTTTAGAGGAACAAGAGGCAATGGAATCTCTAACAACAGTTGTAGCACAGCCTGCTGCTGGGAATACGGCCCAACACAAGAGAGACTAAGAGGTCTATGAGGCTTGGAAAAAGAAAAATAACATTGCAAGAATTACATTGCTGAGTACAATGGCAGGTGACCTCATGTGTCAATATGAGAAAAATGAAACAGCGCAAGCTATATGGGCAGCGTTGAAAGACAGGTTTGGTGGTACATCCACCTCTATGCTTAGACGATTAACTATTAAGTTTGATACGTATAAGCTTAGGCTAAATACTTCCATGAAACAACATCTAAGAGAGATGGCAAATATGATTAGAGAATTGAAGGAAGCTGGGCATACTGTGTCTGATGAACAACAAGTTCAGGCAGTGATAAGATCATTGCTATCTAGTTGGGAGCACATGAAGGTTAATCTAACCCATAATGAAGGCATTAAAAATTTTAATGATGTGACTAAACACTTGGAACTTGAGGATGAGCGCTTGGAGGTATACAAGTCCTCTGGCCATGCCTACTACACAGAGGGTGCATGTCCTTCTAATACAAAACCCGATTCCAAGAAGGGGAATAAATTCCAAAAGAATGGAAAGAAGGACAAGAATAAATTTGTAAAAGGTAAAAATGAATTCAAGAAGAAAGGAAAAAAGGGCGGGAAGAAGAAGAAAATGACTTAAAGAAGGTCAAATGCTTTGCCTGCCAAAAGATGGGTCATTTCTCACGGGATTGCACTGACCGAAATGAGAGTGAAAAGGTACTAGTGGATTATGTAAATTCACATGTTTCCTATGTTTCAAGCACTGTTTTCCTAATAGAGAATATCTATTCTTCTTGGATTTTGGACTCAGGTTCAACAGACCACGTGACGAGGGATCGAGGATCCTATGTAGAATACCGTCGGCTGCCTGACAAATGTAAGTGGCTTTATGTAGGCAACAATGCAAAGATTGAAATTAAAGGCATTGGAACTTGCAAATTAACTTTGTGTAGTGGAAAGCCTTTGATCCTACATGATGTGCTTCATGCTCCTGACATCCGATGGAATTTAGTTTCTGTAAAATGTCTTGTAAACTATGGGTTTAATGTAAACTTTCATGATAAAGTTGCAGACATATTTTATAATTTTGTATTTTATGGTTTAGCTTTCCTTTCAAAGAAGTTATTTGTAATAGATATTATTGATGATTATAATATACATGATTGCTTTGCTACTTCTTCTGATTCAACTGTTGATATGGCTATTTGGCATGCTAGACTAGGGCATATTAATCAAAATAAAATGATTAAACTAGCAAAAGAAGGTTTGCTAGGATCCATATCCAATATGGAAATGTCCTTGTGTGAAAGTTGTCTAGCAGGTAAGGCAACTAGAAAACCTTTTGGTAAGGGAACCAGATCAGAACAACCATTGCAAATAATTCATTCTGATATTTGCGGTCCTATGAGTGTGAGGGCAAGGCATGGAGCTTGGTATTTTATCACTTTTATTGATGACTATTCACGATACGGTCATGTCTATTTGATCACACATAAGTCTGAGGCTCTTGAGTGCTTTAGACGATACGTAAATGAAGTTGAAAATCAAATGGACAATAAAGTTAAAGTATTACGTACTGATCAAGGACGTGAATATCTGTCTGATCAATTTAAAGAGCTCTGTGAAGAAAAAGGGATAATTAGGCAGCTAATTATCCTTAGCACTCCCCAACAGAACGGAGTTGCTGAAAGAAGAAATAGAACGCTTCTAGACATGGTTAGGTCAATGATGGCACAAGCAAATCTACCAATTTCGTATTGGGGTGATGCTTTAATGACTGCTACCTTCATACTTAATCGTGTGCCCTCAAAATCAGTTACTTCAACACCTTATGAGTTATGGACAAAACGCAAGTCGGATCTTAGTATCCTTAGGCCATGGGGGTCCTAGAGGAAAGAAATGTATCTTTATAAGGTACTCTGAACAATCCAAAGGATATGTCTTCATAGGTGAAAATGAAGATGGAACGGTAACTGAAATTGAATCTAGAGATGTTACATTTCTAGAAAATGAATTCCCTAAAAGGGGAGACATTGACTACACTGTATCTCTTTATGAGACACAGGAACAAACTAGTATAGAACCTGTTGGTATGCCTGAATCATCCCAAAATGTCGATCTAAGTAGGAACTTAGAAAGGAAAACACAAAGACCTAGACAAAAGAAAAGACAAAGGCAAGAAGCTCCTACAAGAAAGAGTAACAGGGAAAGTATACCTAAAAGACGCTTCCAAATAAAACGTGAAGCACTTATTGTTACTCCTGATGGGGATGACGAACCACGTTCGGTACTAGAGGCCTTATCCAGTCCTGTTAAAGATGAATGGAAAAAGGCAATGGATGAAGAAATGAACTTAATGAGAAAGAATAAAGTTTGGGAATTGGTTGACCTACCAAAAGGGCGAAAAGCCATTGGGAACAAGTGGGTTCTCAAAATTAAAAGAAAGGTGGATGGGTCAATTGATAAGTATAAGGCACGATTAGTTGCAAAGGGGTATACACAGTAAGAAGGTATAGATTATGAAGATACCTTCTCACATGTGGTACGATTTAATTCTATAAGAATTATTCTAACAATAGTAAATAGTTTGGACTTAGAATTACATCAAATGGATGTTAAAACTACATTTCTAAATGGTGATCTGGATGAGGAAATCGATATGGAACAACCATTAGGTTTCATTGAAAAAGGAAAAGAGAACAAAGTTTGTAAACTTAAAAGGTCTATTTATGGACTCAAACAATCATCCAGATAGTGGTATTTGAGGTTTCATAAAGCAATAACCTCTTATGATTTCCAAATGATTGAAGAGGACCACTGTGTCTACATCAAACGGTTTGAGGGTAATTTTGTTATATTATCCTTATATGTAGATGATATACTATTGGCTAGAAATAATCTGAATTCGATTATAGCTATTAAAGAATGGCTTTCATCGAATTTTGAAATGAAAGATATGGGTGAAGCAGAGTATATACTTGGAGTTAAGATCCAAAGAGATCGTTCAAAAAGAATTCTATATCTTTCACAAGAAAATTACATTAAAAAGATTCTCGAATGATTCAACATGAGCAACTGCAATTCCTTGGATACCCCAGTGGCTTCTGGTGTAACCTTAAGCAATAAGATGTGTCCCAAAACTGAGTTTGATCAAAAGAAAATGATGAAAGTTCCCTATGCTAGTGCTGTTGTTAGTTTAATGTACGCAATGATGTGTACAAGGCCAGATATCTACTTTACGGTAGGATTGGTAAGTAGGTTCCAATCCAACCCAGGTGAGCATCACTGGAAAGCAGTAAAAAGGATCATGAGATACTTAAAAGGCACCTCTGACTATGCACTATGCTACGAAGGAAGCGATCTACGCCTGGTTGGATATTCCGATGCTGATTTAGGCGGAGATGAGGAAGAACGAAGATCGACCTCAGGTTATACTTTCTTACTGAATAATGGCGCCATATGTTGGAGTAGCAAGAAGCAAGCATGTATTGCTTTACATTCTATGGAAGCCGAGTTCGTAGCATGCACTGCAGCTGCACAAGAGGCATTATGGTTGAAGAGGTTCATTGAACATCTTGGATTTGGCAATGAGAGTACCAATCCAGTATTAATGCATTGTGATAACACTGCAGCCATAGCCTATACTAAAGATCCTAAGTATCATAGTAAGACCAAGCATATAGACATTAAGTACTATTTTGTAAGAGATTATATAGCACAGAAAATTATTGCTGTACAACATATTTCGACCAAGAGTATGGTCGCTGATCCCCTGACCAAACCAATTGCCAAGGAAACATTTGAAAAACATGTAAGGGCACTTGGTGTACGTAAAATGTAAAATTTCAGACTTTATTACATTTATGATTAATTGAAGTACTTATCATTATTAGTATAAATGTCAGTGTGAAAGTATACAATGTCTAGTATGTCGTACAAACTTGTGAGGTTGTCTCTCTCACACGAGCAACCGCCTTTGACACTCAGGAGGGGTATGCAAAGATGAGACAATTGTGTTCACTGGTAAAGCTGCTAGAATGCTGATATGGTAGATAAGAAACACAAACTATGTTGCCTTGACAACAGTGTAGTGTGTCAAGATGAGATCCATAAACATGAACATTAGTATGGATCGAATCATGGATATCCACTTCCATGATGCCTGTAGCTAGATAAGAAATTCTTCAATATTGACGTCTGAGTAGAAAGGAAGAATTTGGGTTTAGATGCTGGAAGTGTCTAGACTTAAGTCTGTACAGTGTTAATAACAAAATGCAAAATGACGTGCGCTCTTATGGTGTAAGAGTAACACTGTAGCATGTGATACATACCACATGTGCTAAAGAACAGCAAAAGGGAAGCAAGTAAGAAGATCCCTCACTACTACAAAAAGGGGCTTTAACCTCCCAAATTTGGCACTTTTAACGTCCCAAAACGGGGGGACGTATATGCTGGGGGCGTAGTAAGTTGAGACAAAAGACGTCCCAAATGATAGGGACGTCTAAAGTCAGACTTTAGGCGTCCCAAATTAAAATTTGGGACGCCTAAAGTCCCCCCAGGATGGGACTTTAGACGTCCCTCCCAAATTTTAATTTGGGACGCCTAAAGTCCCACCTGGGGGACTTTAGGCCTCCCAATTCTTAATTTGGGACGTCTAAAAGTTAGGTTTTTTTTATACCATAATTTACATTCTGTATTACCCAACGAATTGAAACTGCAGAAACAGAATAAAAGATGGATTCATAAACCACACTGTCCGTTACAAACTAGTAAGGACATCCAGCACTACAATCTTTACTATATATACATACAATAACCTTTCATGCAACCTACTACTATATATATCAACAAAAAACAACCAGAAAGTGTCAAAACGCTGTCATCACACAAGTACAAACTGATATAAAATAACAAGTTTACTGCTCTATATGTTGAAGAAGATGTCCAGCCAAAAGATCTCTGATCAAATCAAGGTCTTCACGCAGGTAGGCATCGTCATTATCAAAAATCTGAAAATTAGAAAGTAATAAGCTTTGATGAAATGAATCTCAAGCAAATGAATTAATTAGCATTTCGATTAGAACACCAAAAATATTATCATTTGAGAATGAAGAAGCGATTACCTTTTCAAAGTCGCTAGTAATTCCACTTTGAATTATGTTATACATATAAAGTATAACATAATATCCGCATTCAGTGTTGCCAGGTTGCCGAGGGCACTTTTAATCAAAGGGATGCAATTGGTTGTTAAAATCAATAAAGGTATGTCTAAAAGGACCGTCAATGAAACAATTATGCAGGATCAAATGTACTTACTATGGGATAAAACCACTTTGGCTTTTTAACAACTGCACCCTCGCGTGACCCACCTAGGATTCTATATGTTTGACAAGCACTATCATGAAAAGCAAAATGAACAGAAATTAGAACCATTCATTTATTTTTGTTGTCAATGAAATACAAACAGGATAACTTACGTGTCGAAGACGGATTTTGTCTCTCTGTCTGGCTTGTTACTCAACGGATCAAACCAATAGACTATGTTGCGGCGGGGACATATAACACACAAAGTCCAGTGGTTTCTTTAACAACATGTACACATTAAAATGAAGTTAGATGAGTGAGAAGACAATTATTTAGTAAACTTCTGAAATTGACAAAATGTAAATACGAACCGTTGGACAATTGGTGCTAGATAACAACGAAGTTTGTTTTGTGCCATTTGGTAGCCGACATAGTGAGTCCTATGCGCCACAGTACAAGTATCCCCTGTCGTATTCGCAGGACATAAGAATCCATACCAATTACTTCTTTCCATGTTTGTGCAGAGATCGTGGAAGGTGCTATAATAGAATTAAAATAAGGAATCAATTCTTGAATGTATGAAAACAAAAAACCACTAAATGAATTCTATGGGAAAATTGAAAAAAAAACTTACCGGACTGCAAATTTGACCCAGCCTGCATCTATCTCCTCCAACCTGATAAACTGCTTGAGATCTTTATTGTCAATCGTGTAGGGATACTCCACTTGGCCCACAATCCCTGGAGGCATCTTCAAGTCAATCTGTTTAATGCGCTTGTAGATCTGTTGCAGCCGTGCTAAGAAGGGCCATTTGCTCGCAGCTTCGTCATCCTTTTAGAACATCAAAAAACAAATTGTTATTAGGATACCAACAGATTTTCAGTAACAGTAAGGTAATTCCTACCATTGGAGGTGTTGCGTCTGAACCAATAAGATTGTGAGGCCAAAGGATGAAAGATCCTATCGCTTGACCTAACGTGCCAACCTCTGGATCAGGAACAGGGATGGCTGTACCTTCTTCCCCCTTTCTAACACTAGTCACATTCACCCTACGATAATCCTCCAGAATTTGCTGATTATGGTGGGTGGTAGCACATGTGTGAACGAGAGCATCAGCAACAACACGCAACAGTGGATCATCCAAATAGAGGGTGCAAGGGTCTCCCGACACTGGATTGGGAGAAGGGTGGCCAAGTGGTTGCTCCAGAGGGTTGTAACTTCCTCTGGTGCTATTGAAGGCCGGGGATTCCTGAGTTCGAGCCTCGTCCCTTGCCCTTTGTGCTTCAAACATCTTTGCCATTTCAAGTTGAAGCTCTGGCAACAGCTCTTGTCGGAGCTTGTCACGAAGGTTGGCCTCGATCTCTCGTTCGAGCTCCTCTCGAATCTTGGCCACAACGTCCTTACTAGGTCCAGCTTGTGACGAATAACGTGGCTGTCGTCCAAAATACCTCGCGGCACTAACTCCCCGTGTCTCTCCTCGAACACGACCAAGGTCATCTGCCTTCCCAATAGCCGTTGACAAGATGTCCATCCGTCTACTTGGATTGAATGAACCTTGGCTACTCTGCTCGTCCAGGTCATCCTGTAGCATGCAGTTTATCGTAAATGTATCGAAACCACTCGCGACATGTAAAAAATTAGGTACTTATGGTATAACTACTTACAATCCTCGCAGCAACCTCAGCAACAGTCGGATTTATGTACTTCCCAGCCTTAATCCTCCCTGATTTCCATTTTTTGTGACGTGGAGGAGGTGCCGGTGGCTGGATAACAACGCTAGGATCAGATTCCGCTGCTTCCTTCATTTTCTGTAACTCTTCTGCCATCATTTGCCGCTCAAGCTTCCGATATCCACCGCGAGACATGAAATGTTGATATTTATTTTCTGGTTGCCTCTGGGCATTTGCTGCACTTAATTTCTATGAATGAACCGATGAAGAAACCTCCTGTGGCCAAGGTAGACAGTTTTTCTTCCATGCTTTAGTTGTTGGAAGTGTGTGTCTGCTTCACATATTGGGCATGCTTTGTGACCCTTAACGCTGTACCCTGACAAGTTTCCGTACGCAGGGAAGTCGTTTATCGTTGTGAAAATCATTGCACGTAGCTTGAAAGACTCCTTCTTATAAGCATCAAACACATCTACGCTTTCCTCCCACAACTTCTTCAAGTCCTCAATCAAAGGCGCCAAATAGACATCAATATCGTTCCCCGGCTGTTTTGGTCCAGAAATCATCATAGATAGCATCATATACTTACGTTTCATACATAGCCAGGGAGACAAGTTGTATATTACAAGGAGAACCGGCTACGCACTATGTGTGCTAGTAAGAGTTCTATACGGATTGATGCCGTCTGTACAAAGCCCAAGCCGTAGGTTTCTCGGCTCGCTGCCAAATTGAGGGAACATTTCATCTATTTTTTGCCATTGTGGAGAGTCAGCTGGGTGCCGAAGATATTTCTCATCAGATATTCTCTCATCAGAGTGCCATCTCAACTTCTTCGCTTTTGTTGCACTCGCAAACAAACGTTTAAAACGTGGTATTATTGGAAGATACCACATAACCTTTAAAGGTTGCCTTTTACTTGTCACATCACCACAACCACCATCCTTTTTCACTTTGTATCGTGCAGTTTTACACTTAGGACACTCACTAAGACCTCCGTACTCATTTCTGTACAGTACGCAGTCATTAGGGCAAGCATGTATCTTTTTATACTCCATACCCATCGTAGACAGGATTTTCTTGGCCTCATACATACGATTTGGAAGTATATTATCCTCTGGAAACATATCACACAATAGTTCAAGCAGCAATGTGAAACTACTATCGGTCCACCCACAAGTTGCCTTTAAGTTAACCAAATGTAATGTTCCCGTCAGCCGCGTGTACTTACTCCCACTGTACAATGGTGTCTCCGCATCACTCCGCAGGCTGTCATACTCCTGTGACTGCACAAAGGATTCTGCCTCAACATCGTTAATCATTTTCTCCATTCTATCTTCACCTACGATATCCACATCTTCCTTCTTGTGCGACGGACAATCCGTTAATTCCTCACCATGCCATATCCACCTTCTGTATCGCAGATTTATTCCATCACAAAGTAGGTGATCCTTTATGACATTAACATCCCGTCGACTCTCATTCAAACAATTGACACAAGGACAAAAATACTTCCCATTTTTTGCAGGAGCATTCTTTTTAGCGAATTCAATAAATTCTTCCACCCTTTTCTCATATTCTTCACTAGTTCTCAAAGTATTCATCCAACTATGATCCATTTTGTTACCACCTAAGGCATTCCCAATAACATTCACACATTTAGTACAATTGTCAACGACATATGATGGGATTGCCTAATTAAGTTATCAACCCAATAACATTCATAATTCGTTTGGAATACAAGAATTTCTTTACTTTAAACAAATCATATTTTATTTTATTATATATACTAATTAATGGTAATATACACAAGTAAATTTATATTTAAACAAGAAAATAGACCATTGCACTGGAGTTCCCGAATACATGCAATTTAAGCAATATAAACACACCAAACACACCAGGCTATAATCTCAACCATCTCAATATAAGCAATATATAAGAAGAAAATAAACTAACCTTATCAGGGGGCGCCCACTAGTATGTTGGAGAGGTACAGAAGACGTTGGAGATCAGAGGTGTATGCACTGTGGGGAGGTGGAGAAAGCAATCAACCACGGTGGTGTGCACGACAATGGAAGGAAGGAGGTGGAGGAGAGCAAAAATCTACACACTGTTTAAAAATAGATATAAAAATATTTAAAAAATATGTTTACAAGTATCATATTAAAAATATAGGGTTAAGGTGCAATTTTAGTAATAAAGTTTTTTGCTATGAGCTTATGGTACAATTAAGTTTTGAAGGTGTGAAAGTAGATACAATATTTTAAAAAAGGAGCAATTTTAGCAATTATGTCTCTTTTTTTATGTGGGACCCACTTGTTCTCCCTTAAACTTTATAACGGATGTTTGAATCATTTTAATGGAATTGCTAAAATTTCTTTATTTTTAAAAGATTGTTTTTACTTTTACACCATTCAAAACTTAGTTATATCAGATGTCATAGTGAAAACTTTCTTGCTAAAATTACGTACACCTTAACTTTAAAACAAAATAAAAATATAGAATAAAAATTAACACATTATATTGTTCAATTTATCCCTTTTTTTATTAAATTCCTAACTCATTAGTTTCTTTGTATATGAGTTTAAAAATTAAAAAATTGAATAAAATACGTTAATTACCACCTTCCGTTTTACATAAATTATAATAACCTTCCCTCTATTTTAAAAATGCACTATATAAATCTTAATTGAAATTAAAATATATATGTTAAGCAAACCTTCCTCATATATTTGATGTTCAATTTTCATCTATCCAACCAAAAGTTAGTTTTTCTTTTATTTTTATTGATAAGTAACAATTTTCATTAAAGAAGTAAAATGATAGTCAATCTACAATCGTAAAAGAGCATTATTGCATTGCAGTGAGTTAATAACCTATTACCATATCAAATTAAATTCATGTAAAAAACACTTCAAAATTTAACTAATACGAAAATTTAAAGAAAGAATAGCTTAGATGCACAATACCTTTTGAATGTTTGCATCCCTTCTGTGTTCTCAACTGCATCAACTCTTGTCTTCAAGTGACCTTTCATGCTTTGGAGATCTTCCCATTGGACGGAGGAGGACGGAGGAGGGAGGAGGGAGGAGGAGGGAGGAGTTGCAGTGAAGAAACAAAGAGAGCAATTAGTGCCGACGGTGGGTGGGGGAGGTTGAAGAAGGGAGGAGGGAGGAGGAGGGAGAAGTTGAGGTGAATAAACAAAGAGAGCAAGTGCCGACGGTGGGTGGGGGAGGTTGAAGAAGGGAGGAGGGAGGAGTTGAAGTGAAGAAGAAAACAAAGAGAGAGTGAGCCGACGGTGGGTGAGGTTGAAGAAGAGTAAAGTAAAAATGAGAAGACATGTGAGGAGAGGATGAGAAGACGCATGTCAGACAATTGTCTGACATGCAGGGACGCCACCTTTAGGCGTCCCAAATGGCATTTGGGACGCCTAAAGTCACCTTTAGGCGTCCCAAATGCCATTTGGGACGCCTAAACCCAGACTTTAGGCGTCCCAAATCCATTTGGGACGCCTAAACCCAGACTTTAGGCGTCCCAAATGGATTTGGGACGCCTAAAGTCTGGGTTTAGGCGTCCCAAATGGATTTGGGACGCCTAAAGTCTGGGTTTAGGCGTCCCAAAACGCCTAATCCCATCTCCAGGCGCCAAAAAAAATTTACTAAATTTATAATTCGCGCCTATAAGCACTTTAGACGTCCCAAATTCAAATTTGGGACGCCTAAAGGTTCCCCTGCATGTATATAATTACGAAAATGCCACCGCCTCCCTTTTTAACCACCCAATTTTCAATTTGGGACGTCCTTGGGGGTGGTTAAATCTCAATTCTCTAGTAGTGCCTGCTTAATTGTTGTGTGAGTTCTAGGAAGTTTCTAATTCTTCCAATGATATCCTTTGACTTTGACAATATCACAGAGGTGTGCTTCAGCGTCTGCTACTCTAGCAAATGTCCTATGATCATGATATATGCGATCTATGGTATTATGTTAGGAAAGCGGCTGATGTATATTGAAGTGATATCTGGGCGAAAGGAAGATTACTTGAAATATACACAAATATGATGCTAGTGTCTGAGACATGTCCTTTTATGGTATTATTTTTGATAATTTCATAAATGTGGATACTATGCATACTAGAAAGGCAATCTGAGTTTTATACTGACTCAAAAGGGATTAGATTAGCTATGTGAAAGTGTATATAAGTGAATCTAGGATATTTAAGGCACAATATTAAAATCAAGCTACACAAATGAAGGTTGTCTTGTGTTGGTCTCTGTAAAAGAGATTTCTAGTACATATACCTATATGCAGATGTAATGCCTATATGGTCACGGCAAAGCACCTAGTATGAAAGAAGGAAGAAAAAGAGACATATCTAATCCACCAAGTGTGAGTGGGAGATGTTGAAAAATAGCCTAGTCCCCCTTGGTGGATTGGGCCCAAACCCAATAGGATTGGGATCAAAGTATAAATAACATAAATGCTTGGGTGGATATATGTAATATTATCCAAAATGTTATGAGTCATGTTTTTTGTCCGATGCAATATGACTCTTCAAGTGGCATTGTTTCACTGAAACAATATATCTCTCAATCGAAAGGATATCTTGTCTCTCTGATGGAAGGATATGTTAGTAGAAGAGGAAGGGGTGTATAGAACCCTATAAATAGGCGTAAAGGGATTCAGTTGTAGAACACTTGAATTAACATACAGAAACTCTGCCATTGTGAATCCCTATTCCCTCTGCTATATTTCTCTTTTCTTTTTCCTATCGTGGTGTATTTGCTGTGCGTCATAATCGCTTCCGCTACTGTGATACGATTAGCGTGGGTATAAGAGAGAAACGGTCGCACTCCAGGTATGCCCAATTATTCTTACAAGAAGTTAGTTAAAATTGGTTGAAAATAATAATGATGCAAAAATGCAACTCCTTTTCCAAAAACACCTTTGTTTATAAAGAAGGTGGATGGGAAAGATAATGAGTGGGAAAAAGTGACAACAAAGATATATAATTAATTGAAGATAAAAATGGAAAGAAATGTATTAAATGTTTAGACATCTCCAAAATGTATTTTATAAAAAGGAATGGAGGGAGTATATAGATATAATTCATGTGATTCCCACATACGTGTGTGTATGCCCTGGGTTTTTAATATATGACCTAATTAGAGAGTTGATGTTAGTCTTAAATATAAGATCTCTTTCACTCTTTTATCCATTTACCCCTAAATTAAACCTATTGATACTCCCTCAACAATAATCAAGTAGAAGAAGAAGTAAGGGAATTAAAAAAGATATTTAGGGTGTTTTTGAAAAAAATATATCGTATAAACTAATTTAACTAATCTCCTTAATTTATTCAAATTAGTTAATTAGGATCTTGTATTAATAACCGGAGGGAGTATAACAAAGTGGTCACAGACACGTTATCAGATGTAAAATAAATACTTTTGTATGATTGTTCCATTACTGTCGGAAGTGATGAGGTGTGTGTCTACATATATGCATGTATCTTTTTTTTTTTTTAATGTCATTTCATGTTTGAACTTGTGTAATTTTTAAGTTGCAGCGTGGAGAATTAGTATTATAGCATACTGATATTGAGGACAGGAAATTTGGACAACGCCAAGGTTGCTATCGATGCTTTGTCCATATGGTAAACTAAGATATATTCACCTTTTTTTTCCCCATCGTTGCATATATTAATATTTCCTTTTTAATTATTATAATGATATCTATTCTTTTCCGTTCTTCATGCCCATTCCATGGAATGATTTTTTCCCCTTCTATTTTATATTTGGCAAAAAGCGTGGGCATAAATGCATGGGAGATGATGATTCCTCTGGCGTTCTTTGCTGGGACTGGGTAATCCATACTATCTCTTAACTTTTTTTTCCTCTTGGAACATTCAAATTAGTGGTGGCATGAACTAATGGTATAAAAATGTGTGTTGGTTTGTTTAAAGTACGCCTGAGTATATTTTAATTCTATTTACATTATTAAAAATCAACTCTATTGATTGTGCGCATCAAGGTAATTAAACCAGGACTGGTCAGTGAACCAGTCGAGGTACTGGGTCAAGGGTCAGTGGGTCAGACCAGAGTCAAACCAGGACCAAACCGATGAGAAATGAAATATTTTAGGTTTATAGTATGAAATTCTAAAGGAAAAAAAGATTTTAAAAAAAAATTTAAAAAATTTGACCCAGACCGGGTCACCAAATTGGATCGGTTTAGTGCCTGGGTCGCCAGTTTCCGGTCTGGTTCGGCCGGTCCGGTCCGGGTCAGATAACCTGGGTGCGCATTATTAATATACGCAATTAATACACTACAAAAAAACACCCGATTTCTGATGAAATTTTTTCAGTGGCAAATTCCGCTAGAATTTTCGTCGCAAATTTTTTCGACAGAATTTTCCGTGGCAAATTTAGCCATGGAATTTCCGACGGAATTTTTTCCGTGGCAATTTCTGACGGAATTTCTGACAGAAATTTCCATCTTTTGATGAAAATTTCCGACGGAATTTTTCTTTAAAAATTTTTCTACGGAATTTTTTCCGTAGCAAATTCTTACAGAAATTTTCGTCACAAATTTTTCCGACGGAAAATTCCGTCGCAAAGTTTTCGACGGAAATTTCCGTCAAAAAAATAAAAAATTATTAATTTTTTAAAAAATAATATTTATAAAATTAAAATATTAATTATTAAATAATTATATTTAAATTTAATTATTAAAATTATATTATTATTTATTAATATATATGTTATTAATATTATATTAAAAATAATATTTATAATATTAAATTATTATTTATTAAATAATTTTAATTGAAAATTTATTTAATTTAAATATATAAATATTTTTTTGGTTTTATTAATTTTTTCATTATTTTTAATAATATTATATTTAATTAATAATTAATTATATGTATGTATGTTTATATATATATATATATGATAATATTATATATATAATAATATGTAATAATATAACATAGGTTCATTCTAGCGCAACTGGAAAAGACTTGGGCGCGAAGGCATATACACCCTGAGGTTGTGGTTTCGAATGGGAGGAGTGGCATTTGGAGGAATTATGATGAGGCAACACGTGGCCCCACGTGGAGGGGACCCTTGGTAGTCAGGGGAGAGAGACACGTGGCGCTTTGAGGAGCAAACACGTGGCATTTGTAAATAAAAAAAATTAGAATTTTTTTTTTGATTTTTTTAAAAATAATTTTTGATTTTTTTTTTTAAAATTGCGATTGAAATGAATTTTGTCAGAAATTTCTGACGGAATTCAAATTTTTTGTGACCCTATTATTGCTGACAGAATCCATTCCGTCGGAAATTCCGTCGCAAATCAAGTGTTTTTTTTGTAGTGATAATATGATTAGATTTTAGGAAACATAATAAATGGTAGAGACAAAAGATATGAAACTGAGCAGGGAGAGCTAATTAAATCATCAAAATCTCACCGAAATCTTATCTGGACAGTCTATATTTGATTTTCTTTTAAATGATGATTTTTAAATAAAAAAAATCATTGTTTAAAAAAATAATAATTAAGAGATTATCTTTATTTTAATTTCTATACCTATTAAAATAATTTTTAAAATATACCTTTTTTTAAAAAAAAAATCAAATCTGGATTGTACAAATTAGATTTAGATAGTCTAGATCTTGTTAGCTCTTTCTACTAAGCAAAATGCTTAGCAGGAAAGTTGGTTCCCAAAAGAGATTGAGATGTTTTATTTAGGATAAAAATAAATTTCCCAACTAACCCATATATGGATTATCTCCCTTATTATATAGTAAACTAATAAGCTGTTATTTATTTTGGTAGTAAATCTTGACCTAAATTGTAGCCACAAATTTGTTTACCCGCGACCTTTTGATATAGGGCCTAAAGATTAGAAAAGAATTTTGTTTTTTTTAAGAAAATGAATTAAAGACTTTTATGAACCTCGTTCATATGTGTCGTCTTTTCAACAATTGCAAAAGCTACGATGACCACTCCATTCCCAAATTTTGATCCTTTCTTTTCAAACTCCTTTTCATGATCTTTCTTTTGTCAACGTGAGTAATACCAAGAACTTCCCCACCTAAAAGTTGTAAATTTAATAAGATAATGAGGCTCCAGGATGAACAGTTCGGTCCTCTGTATTTCTATTTATGATAGTGAGTGACCAATTACATTGCGACATGTGTCTCTTTATAGGATTGTTCTAGAATACAATCATACAATACATAAACAATACAAAAATCATTTTGACTCCCTCCTTTAGTTCAGACTCCTTTTCTTTTCCTCTGTTTGCTGATGATATCCTTGTTGATTTCCAGTTGCTGCATTTTCTTTGCTGGTGTCACAGTAATTCCAAGTTTGTCTCGCTGACTCCAGAATTTTGTGTGAGTTAGCGGCTTTGTGAGGCAGTCGACAAGCTGTTCTTCTATGGGTATATACCTGATGTCTTAAGCTTTGGACATAACTTGGTCCCTTACAAAATGAACATCTATTTCTATGTGTTTTGACTGAGCATGATGGACGGGATTAGAGGCAAGGGCTGCTGCACTTGTATTGTCACACCAGATGATAGGAACCTTTTTCATTATCAACTGTAGCTCAGATAATAGTGATTTAATTCAGCTCAATTCAATAGAAGTATCGGATAGTGAGCGATATTCAGACTTAGAGCTTGATCTAGAAACCACTTTCTGCTTCTTTGATGACCATGTGATCAAGGATTCTCTTAGAAAGACACAGTACTCTCCTATCGATCTTCTATCATTTGGGCATGATGCCCGATCAGCGTCTGAATAGGCAACCAGGTCAAGCAATATGGTTGGTTTAATGTGAATTCCATAGTACATTGTGCCTTTGAGATACCTTAGAACTCGCTTGACTGCCTTCCTGTGCTTAGTTGTTGGATGAGCCAGAAACTAACTTAGCTTGTCAACACCGAATCTTACGTCATGTTTGGTATTGCAGAGATATTGAAGGGCTCCCATTGCACTTCTGTATTGTGAAGGATCTAAAAGTCGCTTTCCTGAGTGTGCAGATAAGGATTTCTGAGCAGCCCTGGGTGTTGGACAGGATGTTGCATTTGTCATATGAAACTTTGCAAGAATGTCACGAATATACTTGGCCTGTGAGAGATAAAGACTTGATCTGTCTCTGTATACCTCAATTCCCAGGAAATAATGTAAGGATCCTAAATCCTTTAGTGAGAAAATGCTATGAAGTTTCTTAATGAAGCATTGTAAGCTATATGAATTGCTTCCGGTAACTAATATGTCATCTACATATATCAGAATCATTAGCACTTGTGTTTTGTCAGAATAGATAAATAAGGAGATATCACTCTTGGAGTTTCTGAATCCCCAACTTAGCAGTACACTACGTAGTCTATCAAACCAAGCTCTAGGAGCCTGTTTCAATCCATAGAGAGCCTTGGTTAGCTTACAAACATGGTGAGGCTTATCATTGGAGACAAAGCCTTCAGGTTGTTCCATATATATTGGTTCAGATAGGAAGCCATTAAGGAAAGCATTGTTAATGTTCAATTGTTTGATGTCCTAATTGAATGCAACAACAGTAGTCAATATGATTCTAATTGTGGATGCTGTTATAATAGGACTGGATGTGTCATAGAAGTCAATACCTTTAGTTTGTTGGAACCCTTTAGCCACGAGTCTTGCTTTCCTTTTGGCTAGTGTACTATCCGGATTGAATTTGGGTTTAAACAACCATTTATTTTCAACCACCTTATGATGAATAGGCCGTTGAACTAGAGTCCATGTTGAGTTTTTCTTCAATGCTTCAAACTCTTCCACCATGGCATTTTTCCATAGAGGTTTTTGGAGTGCGTCTCGTGCGTTAAGTGGGACAGTCTCTGTGACTTGAGTAATACCAATGTATGGAACTTTTGGTTTGAATATCCCATGTTTGCTTCTAGTTTGCATAGGATGAAGGTTTTGGGCAGCCATAGGTGTAGACTGGGTTTCGGTGACATCTGGTTGGGAAGATGAAGGTGATTCGGTGGATGATTCTTGTTCAACACGTTCGGATGGATTTCGTGGATCAGCTGGAATAGTGTCAGATAGTGTTTGTGGATCATTTGCAGTGGTCTCAGATTGAGATTGTGAGTTGAGAATTTCAGCTTCATCACTTGAGATTAAGTCCGAGGCTGACATTGGCTGTGTCTCATTAGGGATGGTTGTGCTCTGTGAAGGAATTTCTGCAGATGGAATAATCATGGGCGAGGTACTTTGAAAGTTTATTACCTGTTCCTGCACATATTCACTGAGATGTAGAAAATTATTAGCAAAAGGATAATAAGTTTCGTTGAATATTACATGTCGAGAGATATACATCCGTCCATTGGCTGCCAAGCATTTGTAGCCCTTGTGAGAGCACTATATCCCAGAAACACACATTTGGTACTTCAAAACTGAAGCTTATGTCTGTTGTAAGGAGTGAGACAAGGATAGCATGCACATCCAAACACCTTGAAGCTATTGTAATCTGGTTTCTTATGAAACAGAACCTCAAAAGGGGACTTCTCTTTCAGTATATTTGTAGGCAAGCGATTTATGAGGTATATGGCAGTAGAGAAAGAATCCCACCAGTAGGTTACAGGCATATGTGCTTGTGCAAGTAGAGTGAGTCCCATTTCGACTATATGCCTGTGTTTACGTTCAGCCCTTCCATTCTGTGTAGATGTATAGGGGCATGAGTGGCGGAAGATAATACTAGTATCGTCAAGGAAGGATTGGAAGGCTCTATATTCTCCACCCTAATCACTATGAATCACCTTTATTTTCCTTTCAAGTTGAGTTTCAACCATGATTTTAAACTGTTTAAAGGCAGACAATGCTGCATCTTTAGATTTTAGTGGGTATATCTAGGTGTGTCTGCCGTGGTCATCAAGGAAACTTATATAGTAACGGTATCCAGCATGAGAAGCAACGGGGGAAGGTCCCCAGAGATCTGTATGAATTAGATCTAGTGGAAAAGAGGCATGTGATTCAGAGTTAGAGAAATGGAGTTTGTGTGACTTCCAAAGTTGACAGGACTCACAAAATGAAAAATCTTCATTACTTTTCAAGGACACATTACAATTTCTAAGTACTCTTCTAAGAGTATCTTTGTTAGGATGGCCAAGTCTCCTATGCCATGCCTCTAAGACTATAAGAAAAACATGACTCGATTGACACTTTGACTCAAAATTCGGTCTGGTTCTTCTGGAAACTAAATTTGCAGTACTTTACGCTACTGGAATCACCTCATTACATATCCTATATAGACCTGGAGTAGACCCATTTGTGGTGACACCTTTAAGTAGAGTTCTATGCTGGTTCTTGTCCTTCACAAAACAGCCGTGTGAGTGGATTTCAACAAACACATTAGCATTATCATTGGTTAGTTTATACCCACTTATAAGGTTTTTAGCAATGCTTGGAGCAACTAGAACATGATTCAGCTTTAAAGCTTCTGAGGGAGTATTACATAGCAGTTTAGTTCCCTACTTTAGTTATGTCAATGGATCCACTATTGCCAACAGAGAGAGAATTAATACCTGGGTCAATGTTGCTTGATTTAACATTTTCAGAAGAGCGGGTCACATGATAAGTTGCTCCTGTGTCAAGATACCAAGCAGGGTCAGCTGTGGTTTCAGGGGTGGCGACATATGCAAATGCATTCTTAGTTCTCTTAGGTCCTTTGTAGCTTCGATCATAGCGATGGTAACACTGAAGTATTTCATGGCCAAATCTTTCACAGAAGTAGCAGTAGTTGTCTACTTTTTTTTTGGTTTTCTGCCACCATTTTGACCTGCTCTGCCTCTTCCACGTCGTCCACAACGACCACGCCAGCTGTTGTGTTGACTGGTGGAATGTTGTCCTGATTGAAAAGAGAGGTTTGTAAAGGCATTAGTAAGATTGGTTTGTGCATTGGTCTGTAAGTGTTCCATACGGGACTCATATGTGAGTAGTTTGGATGGAGATCTGCCCAGCTGAGGTTATCTCTCTCAGACAACATTACCACAATAGGCGTGTAGTCTGCATCAAGGCCTGCCAAGGTCTGTAGTTAGGTTGATAGTGAGAGTGGAGCTCCAGCAAGAGTCAAGTTATCTGAGAGCATTTTCATCTTGGCCAAGTATTCTCGCATCTTAAGAGTTCCCTTTTGAGTTTGCTGGAATTCACTCTTCAAGAATGTCACTCTGGACTTTGTGTTAGTACCAGTGAACTCTTTGACCGAGCTTTATAGAGCAGCAGCAGATTTGTAGTGAGTCATTTGAGAAGTGATTTCTGTTTTCATCATGCTGAAGAGCCAACCGAGAAGAATTTGATTGGTTGCAAACCAGTCTTCATAGTTGGGGTTTGGTATAACCTGCTCGGAAGCATCGAGAGTATATTCTGGCGGCACGGCTTTGGCTCCAGTGAGGTAGCCTTCAAGGCAATGGCCTCGAATAATGGGTAAGACAGTCGATTCCCATGTAATAAAATTGTCTCCATCCAGCTTGACGAAGCCAGCTTGATTGAGGGAGCTTAGAAGTGGTACTGCCCGAGAGGTCACCGACGACCATTAGTAAGCAACAGAGAATGGTTGTGGAGAAAAACCACCACTAATAAGGTATGGATGAGGAATGAATATAGGGTTTGTGGAAGGGGGAACGACCAGTAGCGGGTTGGAAGGGTGAACGAAGAGCTAGTTTGACTGAGATCGGTTTTGGCGGCGGGATGATAGGGAAAGTATCCAGCGAATGAGGTATAAGGATAAGGAAATTGGGGGTAGGTGGATTGAGGAGGTAGTGACGAGGTTTGGGTGAGTGATGATGGAGGCAATGTTGATGTCACAGTGGAGGCGGTGGGCTGGATTTCGATCTGAGGTGTGCAAGCAAAAGCGAAAATAAGGTTTGTGGTGGCTGACAGGTGGCTAGGGTTTTGTTAGCTGCTAATGGTGATGTTTCCAAGAGGAGCTGCCATTTCTGCAAAAAAGGGCTCTAATACCATGTTGTAAATGTAATAAGATAATGAGGCTCCAGGATGAATAGTCCAGTCCTCTTTATTTCTATTTATGATAGTGGGTGACCAATTACATTGTGACATGTGTCTCTTTATAGGATTATTCTAGAATACAATCATACAATACATAAACAATACAAATATCATTTTGACTCTAAAGCACATAAATGTAGATGTGACGTGGCATTAGATATACTTGTACATATACATGATATATCTGCATAATGATACTTCCTCCGGTTCTTTAATATAAGTCCTGTTCATTTTTTAAAAAGATTAATGGAGCTAAATAAATTATTTTAAAGTGTTTATATTTATAATTTTTTTCCAAATTAATTTACTTAATTATAAATTGATATATAATCTAATGATACACAACATATGATATGATTAAGTAATTTATTTAATTTCCTTGATCTCTTAAAAAAATCAACTTCATCATCACCAGAGAGAGTAAGGTCTATTTCAAAGAAGAAATTAAACTACAAACTAGACGTTATATTAATTGTGCAGAGTGAGGGTGGCTAATGAGCTAGGAGCAGGGAATGGAAAAAGAGCCAAGTTTGCGACAATAGTGTCGGTGGCTACATCGATCATAGTAGGCGTAATGATATGCATCTTCATTATGATATTTCACAATCAAATTAGCCTTCTCTTCTCTTCAAGCAAGCCTGTTCTTGAGCAAGTCCACAAGCTCTCTCTTCTTTTAGTCTTCACAATTCTGCTCAACAGTGTTCAACCTGTTCTCTCAGGCACTATAATACACTACTCTCTTTTCATATCCTTTTTCAGAACACAATTGATCTGAAAATACAGTCTTATATTCGACATTAATTTAAGATGAACAAACAGGGGTGGCTGTGGGTTCAGTTTGGCAGTCTTATATATGTGGCGTACATAAACCTCGGCTGCTACTATCTTATTGGTTTGCCTCAGGGATTTTGATGGGCTGGGTCTTCCGTCAAGGGGTCATGGTACATTCATACTTGGAGATTAACAATATCTGTGTACTCTGTGGTTTGCACAATAAAAAAACACTTAAATAGCAACGGAATTCTGTTGCTAAGTCTTAGCAGCTGAATCCCGTCACTTATTAATTAGTGACAATCTATTTGACAATGGAGTTATCTAATTCCGTCAGCTAAATTATATTGTGTGTTTTGAAATTGATGAACTAGCATATGCTAATAACAACACTCCAACGTATACTTTGATATATGCACGGTGCATTAGATAGAATTGAAATATGTACACAACATATATGTATGTATGTATGTATTTTGCAGGGTATTTGGGCAGGGATGATATTTGGTGGTACAGCAGTTCAGACAGTGATACTGGCCTTCATCACCATTCGATGCAATTGGGACAAAGAGGTAACTAATACGTAGCTATATTTACGGTTGAGATATTTTATCTTATATTGATATTTGATATATTGTATATAACTTAGAAGTATAAATATGATATATTATTAAATTTAATTATGATTAGATTTAATTAGACTGCAGGGTTAGACTTTAATTTATGGTTTGCTTTGTATTCTCATTGATTCGATGATCAATAATATTTTAGGCTCTTGTTTTTTCGTCTACTTCAATATAATCCTTCAAATTTGAACATATACATCACTCAAAGATGTAACAAAGCCCAAACAAATTAAAACCCATACCTGCAGCTTGTAGTTTCTAGTTTTAAATATAAATAACACAAGGCTTAATAATTATATATATGTTGCAGGCTGCGGAAACAAGCTCAGAGATGAGGAAGTTGGCAGATCAAAAGCCAAAAGAGAAGTTCGATCGTTGATTGCTGAAAGCTTAGGTTCATGCATGTTGATAAAAAAAGCATATTTACTAAGGGCAGAAAAAGATGATTAAATTAGCAGAAAAAGACAGAAAAATAATTTTGAAATTGCAATATCCTAAATCAGGTTTGTTACCAAGAACTGATAAGGGAATAATGAAACTTGATAAATAATTCACAACTTATTTTTGAAAAATACCTTATATAAAATTTTACAATTCCAAAATTCATTTTCTGTCTTTTTCCAAACATAGAGGCAAGTCAATATGTTTTATTCTATCCAAGAGTAATTTCCAAGACAGACAGTGACGGGTAACGGGGGTATATATATATATAGATTCCATTTAATATAAATAGGCCACTTGCAGATGACGCATGGTGTATGAAAGCAAGAGTAAAAGGTGGTGCAAGCGTGTGTGAGAATGAGTAAAAAGTCAATATTGTATAGTATGTAGAGTAATTTAATTATCAATAATCAATCAATCAGATCAGTAAAAGTTCAGTAATTGTATACAGCAACATGGGATTTGATGATGGTCAAGTTTTTTACTTTCACTGTTGTTTTCTTTTTCCAATTCTGCTGCAGTATTGGTAAAAAAAAAAAAAAAAAAACTGCTGCAGTAACATTAATGTTGTAGTGCCAAGGTATTGTTTGGGTTAAATTTTTATCCTAGTTTGCATTTTTTAATATTCTAACACCTCACTTTAAGGTCACTAATTAGAACTGTCTAGCTATTTAAGAATCACTTGTGACCCAAATAGTACCCTTAGTTAAGCTAGAAAGTTAAAACTCTTTCTATAAAACAGAGTAACTAGGAGATAATAATTTTTCCTTAAACTTTAGAAATTCGTAACTAATTCAATAATTCTTCAAAATTAGTGTTTCAAGAGGCTCTATGTTTAGCTCGTGGAAAGTTCTTTGATAAAAAAATAGGACTTGGTTAAGATTGGTTCCATATTGTACAAAAACTAGCATTTTCAAATCTGGGCAATGTAATTTCGCAGGGATTTTTTCTAACTTCTGATACAACTGAATTTGAAAGATTATATCTTTATGTACACATCCAAAAATTACAAACTAGTACTCATTTTAAAGCTCTAAATGTGTACTATATATAACACTTTCAAATACTAACTCAAACAATTGCTCGGTTACTAGGAAGTCAAAAAATTATGGCTCAAATAAGCAGTCTAAGTAATTGTCAAACTAAATTTCATTCATCTTGGCCATGATAATTCCATGGCACTTACCTTGGTACTTAGCTTGTGATATCCTGAATTTTGGGATTGGAGGCTTGAGAATAACCCTATATTAAGTGGAATGTTAAGCCCGATTTAATAGTTGTCCTAAATCTATTCCCTAATCTTTTTTATATCTTTGGGTTATTAAAGGGAATAAAAAATATTTATAGCCATTGGAATTAAATATTGAAAATTGAAAAATGAACAATGCTTCTAGTGAAATTTCCTGTGAGACAGTGAGTTTGTCATGTGGTTTTGAATGATCAAATGATGAAAAAAAATTATGATATTTTATGGAATGAACGTAGACATCCTAAGCTTTAAAATGATAGGTACATATGAATCATTTGAAGCTATATACAAAAAGTTATGAATTTTTTAAGTTAGCTCAGAAAAACTAGAAAGTTTCTGGAGCAGCATTCAAAGAAATTAAATCTGGGAATGATGTGCTTCAAATTGGCAAAAATATATATATTTCCTTGAAACTAGACTCAATAAGGGTTCTACAGCCTTTGGAATCACTCTGATATGAGATTTACAAATTTAGTTATGATTTTTCAAAATTAGGGTAGAAAATTTGTTAGAATTTCTGATAAATCTGAAAATAAAGAAATAATGTGATGGCAAGTTTTGAAATTATGAGGTACATGGAAAATTCATTTGGCCTGATGGAAGTACCTCCTAGACGTCTTTTACATGGGCCAAGAGAGGGAAAATATTAGTTGCAGTATAATTGGGCTTATGGCATAAAGCTTATGTACATAAAGTCCAAAATTTTGGGAATTTACTTAAATAATAAGTAATTAAAGGCATAAAGTGCATATTATAAAATATTCATCATCTTCCTCATTCAGTCCCAAAACTGACGTGAAATAGCAGCCATAGAGAGAGAGGGAGTTAAAACTCGCTAGGTAGGTCGATTTTTCCGGTGAATTCGTATCTAATGTGTATAACTCCACTCCTAAGCTTCTCTTCCATGTATTTTAAGGTGTTGGAAGCTCGAAATTGGTGTTGGGAAGAGCTAGGGTTTTGGCCACACTAGGAAAAGCCAGAGGGAGCTTAAGGTAATTCCCAAAATTTCAATTTTTGATTGTTCTGGCCATTATAGACAATTTAATCAGTAAAATTTCACCATATTGTCTTTGTTTGTGAAAATGGAAAATGGGTTGTTGGAAGTGTTATGCTGCCAAAATTGGTACTAAGTGGTTAGGAGTAGAAAGGAACACGTCCGTGGAGTCGGAATCGAAAAACCCCAAATTTCCCCAGAGATTTGTGCAATTCGTCCAAGGCTGGTACAAGGGCTTAGAGTTGGATTTTCAATGATTTGATGATTCCATTGAGTTCAAGAGGGAAAATTAGGTGGGGTTACAGTTGAGTACTTTTTCATAAAAGCCGGAAAAAGTATAATTACAAAAACGCCCCTAAGACTCTGAAATAGAGGCTGCCAAGGGCATTCTGGTCTTTTGGCAGAGAATTTGATAATTCTAAGTCAAAAAATGGATTCCTTGAGCAGAAATGAGTTAGAATAGCCCTAGTATAAATTTCAGGAAAAATATGGTCGGATCGGGTATAGCGGGGCCGAATCGGGTGCTCGGGGGTATTTTGGTAACTACTAGAAACACTGTGAAAGTGTTTAAATTGTACATTTGACATTTTAAGACTGAGTTGAGAGCCTGAGTTGTTGGCACGCATTACGAGGCACAGAGTTCGAGAAGCCTCTTTAAGAATCAGGGAGGGCGATTAAGGTAGGGAACTTACCTTTCCTGCGTGTATTTGATATTTGTACTGGTGTATTGATGCATATTATTGCTTTGTTTGATTATGTGAAACATATATGAATGATTGAAGCTCTGTTCCTGTTTTCGCTGTGGCCATAGTTTTGTTGTATGAAACATTGAGTATGCAGATATGTCATTGTGTTAGCATGAGTTTATATAATGCAAGCATGTTATGTATTAAGCACTTGTCATGCATGCATATTGGTGCTGTTTTCCTATTGAGATTCTCTCGAATCTCACCCTCATTTACCAACAATTTAGACAGATGAATTAGAAGGTATGCAAAGAACTACACGAGAGGATTGCAGTGGTGGAACGTAGATAGGAAGATGTCTCTATTTTATTGGGATGAGTTTATATACCTTAGAGCCCTGTACTGTTACAAGGTTTGTAATTATCATGTACGAACCCCTATAGGGAGTTTCTGTAATCATGCATGTATTATCAGTATATTTATGCTATTTTTGTATTGCCCACCGAACACCCATTAATATTCCGCTGCAAGTCAAAATAAGTAAGGGTGTGACATAGCTCCCCTACTTGTTCTCCCTATGGAGGTTAGATACATGCCCTTACATAATTTACATACCATAAGATAGACTAAACTTTAATAATATAAGCTAAGCACACACATATATACAACAAGCCACAAATATAACTAATATACAAAATAACAATAACTAAGAACAACACCTTACAAGCAAATACATATAATTGTGGTACAAACTCAAGTAAGGATATTACATATTCAAAGGCCTAGCTACGGCATACATGGCAAATAAACATGTAACCAACCAAGCACAGACTATATAAGACACTACAAAAAAACATACTATTACCAATGAAATTATTTCCGCTAGTAACTTCCAATGGATTTTCCGTCGGAAAAATTATCGACAGAAAATAAATTTTTTGATGGAATTCCTGATAGAAAAAGATTTCGGTGGTAATTATCGATGGAATTGTTTCCGTTGGTAAATACTGACGAATTACCAACAGAATTTTTTCTGTTAGTAATTAACGACGCATCACAGATGAAAATTCTGTAAGCAATTTCTTGCGAACATTATCGGCAAAATTCCATGGGCGATACGTCAGTAAAATTTATAATTTATTTCTATTATTTTTTACTCCCTCCGGTCCTATTTATAAGCAACTTTCTCTCTAATAAGGGTGGTCCCTTTTATAAGCAACTTTCACTTTTTGTCCGAAAATATAAGCTTCTTTTTCTTATTTTATCCTTATTCAATACTCATTATCTCTCATACTTTTTATCTATTCTCTTTCCTATACTCTTTTCATAAATAGGGCATATATGGAAAAAAATATGACGTTTTTGACACATTTATTGCTTTTAACTACCAGTTCGTTTTACGCAATCAAGGAGAAAGTTGCTTATAAATAGGATCGAAGGGAGTAATAATTAATATAAAATAATATAAAATAAAAAATACTCAATTAATATTTAATATAATATATTAATATATATTATATTAATAATAAATATTTAAATGAAATAAGAAATAAAAAAATTTTAAATATTATATTATAAAAAAGAAATAATATATATATATATATTAATATTATATTTTTTTTTTAGTTGTTATAATATATATATATATATATATTATGTGAATAAATAATGTAAGATCAAAACAGCTCAACTGGTAAAGGCATCGGGCCGGTTGGGGTTGCCACCTGCTTTTTAGAGATAAAACAGATTCTGTTGGTAATCTTCTATTGGTAATTTGATTTTTTTTGTTTTTGTAGTAAGAGTAAGTTTCGCTACCTTTTGTTTCTTTTTTCAAACTATCTCTTCTTGCTTGAACTCGTTTAGCTTTGCTTCCCCCCTTTACTTGATAGTAAAAGATAAATCATATAAATTATACATATAGGGACAGGTTAATACACACACCTTGGTACCCTTTTATTGCATTATCAATCTTTTCCATAACCCCAAACTCTAAATCCGTCGTGTAGCTTTTTAGCCTTATTTCTTTTCCTTTGATTTTTAACTTGCTTGTACTTAACTTTAAATTCTTTCCTCGTACCTCTTTTAAGTACATTGGGGCATTCAAATTCACCCAGAATTTAACTCCCTCTAGCTAAAACTATGCTGTCCAAAAGAGGGCAAGGAAGAAAAATTATGAGTTTTCATTTTGTTACCACCAAACACAAGCTAGGGGCCTTTAGACATGTCCTAGGTGTAGTTTGGGAATTTATAACACTTGTTTCATGTTATAACATATCAAAACAGTAGCATTTAGATCCCTTACGGTCACAACATTATTTAACAACATTCATCATATACTTTATGCTAATAAAGTTTAATGCATAATTGTTAACTTTCCAAACATCATTTAATCGTTTATATCATTCAGTCAACATTCTTTATTAACCTGGAAATTTCCAGCTTTAATCACCAAATAAAAGTCATCACTTTGGAGCTTCTAACCTTAGTTTAACCATCTAGGATCATTATTCAGCTCTTAGAAGCATTAAAACAATATATGTCTTGTTCAGTTTTAGACAACACCACTTAATACATAACTATTAACTTCTAAACACCATTTTCTCCTTAACCCATTCGGCGAACATCAAGTTAGTACTATGAAATTTCTAGCTTCGAAAACAAGATTTAAGCCATCAATTCAGAATTTATAATCATGATTTAACCATCTATAATAACTATTCAGAACTTAAGAGCATGAAGCAATAAGCCTGTCATACTTTTAGGCTTCAAAAGTTCAGACTCATCAAGCTTTCAAAATCATTTGTACACACATCCACTTATATCTATCATTTATAAACATTTAGGAAACATCTCACATTTCATCATGCATCTGATGAGCTCATTTTATAATCTAGAAAATTTCCAGATTTTCGAAAATCATCCCCCAATCCAACTTAATATGAAGCAACATTTCCTTACATACAATGTGATATATTATCACTACTACAGATTCGAGCATATATAACGCTTAATAAATAATGGTTTCAGTGAATAAACATCATGTATATTGAGAAGAAGGTTGTGCAAAAATATATAATGGTAAAACATAATGGTTAAATGTGTGCAACGTCATGTATTGAGAAACGGAATTCATGAAAATACAAAAATAATGGTTGTAGTTAATATTAGTGACAAATATGACGATTTGTACCAAAATAACCATCATGTAACATTTACAAATGATTCGTCTTCCAACCCTTATATCAGATAAGACAAAACATAATGGTTTTCAGTAACAACCGTCATATAATACTTTCATTAACTCTTCGTAACATCATCGAACTTTTATAAGTCATAACTTATAACCCTTTATAATCATGTTAGACCTTCATAAGTCATAACTCATAATTACCCTTCGTAATATATTAGACCTTCATAAGTCATAACTCATAACCTTTCGTAATTCGTTAGACCTCTATTTAAACTCACATATTTTTTTGTATTTTTACTTCTTTTCTTTATTGGCCTCCTCCTTCTCCTTCATCATGTTAAGTTCCTAGTGAGCTTCTTCGCCGCTGCTGCCACCCCCTCCTCCATCACCTCTACCACCACCTCCTTCTCCTCCTCCACCTCTCTCCGAAATGGAGGCTTTGATGCAGATGTTGGAAAGCCTTGACTGCCACACAAGGCGTCTTGTGGCATACACCAACAAGCTGAACAAGAAGTTGAACCACATACTTTATCACAATGATGTTGAATATGACTTATAGTCAGACCGTTCATCTCCCTCCTTCGATGATGTGAATGAGGATGAGGATCAAGAAGAGGAAGAGGAAGAGGAAGATGAGGACAATAGTGGTGATAACGACTAAACATCATCATTGTTTTTTTAAATATTAAAAACGAAGTTAAGAAAAACTTAATAATTCATTGTTATTAATTAAGAACCGTAAGGTATTCTTGCTTGTCATCCTCATTTTCCTCTTCCTCTTCCGCTTCCTCATGCTCATTCTCATCATTAGAGGAGGGAGATGAAGTTAAAAATAAAATTAATAATTTATGGTTATTAATTAAGAACCATAAAATAGTCTTACCAACATACTTAATGGTTCTAACTTAATAAATATTAAGTTAATAATAAAGTTAAAAAAAACTTAATAATTCATGGTTATTAATTAAAATCCGTAAAGTATTCTTGCAATCATACTTAACAATTATAACTTAATAAATACTAATTAAAGATTTCGAAACCTTTCCTCTTCCCCATGCTGACTATGGGTGCCTCCTCGTTATTCGTTGATCATCAGGAGAATCAGCATTACAAAAAAACATTGAATTTCCAATGGAATTTGTCACAGAATCAGCTTTTCCAACGAAATCCGTTCCGTCGCTAATAGGTGTGTTACAAACAAAATTCCGACGGAATAGATTCCGTCGCAATTTGTTTTTTAAATTTCTAAATTTGTGACAGAATTTATTTCATCTCAATTTTTTTTAAATTTTCAAATGCCACATGTTTGCTCCTCAGTGCGCCACATGTCCCTCTCCCCTGGCTACCATGTGTCCGCGTCTCATAATTCTTGAAAATGCCTCTCCTCCCATTCGAACCCACGACCTCAAGCTGCGGACGCCTTCGAGCGTGAGTCTTTGCTAGTTGTGCCGAAATGAACCTGTGTTATATTATTACATATTATTATATATATAATATTATCATATATTGTATACATACATATAATTAATTAATTATATATGATAATTAGTTATTAATTAAATATAAAGAAAAATTTAATAAAAACGTAAAACAATATTTATATATTTAATTAAACAATTTTTTAATTAAAATGAATTAATAAATAATAATTTAATATTTTAAATATTAATTTTTAATATAAAATTATAAATATAATATTAATAACATATAATTTATTTTTAAATAAAATAAAATAATAAATAATATCATAAATATTATTTTAGTGAGAAAAATTTAAATATAATATTAATAAATAATAATATAATTTTAATAATAAAGGTTAAATAGAATTATTTAATAATTAATATTTTAATTTTATAAATATTATTTTAAAAATAAATTTTAATTTTTGCCACTGAATTTGTGAAGGAAAATTTTCGTGGCAATTTGCCTCGAAAATTTTCCGTCAAAAATTTTGTGGCAAATTTTTTTTCTACGGAATTTGTGACGGAATACTATGGGTAAGTTTGCCACAGAAATTTTTCGTGGCTAAATTTGCCACGGAAAATTTTCTGATGAAATTTTAGTCGGAAATTCTCTTTGAATTTGTCACGGAAAAAATTTCACGGAATTTGTGAAGGAAAAGTTCCGTTGCAATTTGCCTCAAAAATTTTCCGTCAGAAATTCTGTGGCAAATCTTTTGCTACGAAATTTGTGATGGAATACTGTGGGTAAGTTTACCATGGAAATTTTCTGTGGCTAAATTTGCCATGAAAAATTTTCCAACAGAATTTCAGTAGGAAATTCTGTCTGAATTTGCCACGGGAAAAATTCCATGGCAAATTCTGTCGGAAATCGGGTGTTTTTTTTGTAGTGCAGGTACCTTTTCATTATGCCCTGTTTAACTTCCAAAACATGTAATGATGGTTTTTTCATGTCCCTTCTAGATGTCTATTATTTAAACTCCACATTTTCATTTGTTTTTCATATGTTTTCTTTATCGTCCTCCTCTTTGTTCTCTAGCTCAATCACCAAGATGAAACGGTGTGTAGAAGACATGCCAGAAAACTTTTGGCGTCATCCTCCACCCCCTCTTTCTCCTCCTCCTCAACCTCCACCTCCTGCTTCTCCTCCTCCTCAACCTCTACCTCCTGCTTCTCCTCCCAACATCTGTCTTTGCCAGCGCCACCTTTACCTCTGCCACTGTCGCCTTTGCCAATCCTCCTCCATTTCCATATCTTATGCTTCCTCAACTAGAGACAATGTTGTGGCATGCACAATAGACTGATCATGCCATGGGGAGGCTTTATGGATATCTCTCTAGTATGAACAGGAAGGCCAATCTCATACTTGATGAGTATGAGATTGGCCATGATCCTAACAATGATCTGGGTCATTCGTCTTGTGACGAGTAACCTGGTGATCTCATCAGTTCATTAGGTTACTCGCCACTGTTCTTTTTTTTTAATCATTTTTCTTTTTAAATATTTGTAAAAAAAGAATATATGTAACGGCTCCTACAAAAAAACTATCAAGAAGTAAAATAAATAACGGTTCTTATACTGTTATTTCTTAACGACCATCATGAATACAAAAATAAATAAAATATAATTATATGTAAATCTAAAGGATGCAACGGCTCGATAATCCATGAAACCCTCTCTATATAAATGTCCGAAAACTGAACTCCACTTCTCTACTTTAATTTCAACTTCTTATAGCCAACTATAAGCTTTTGTTCTTCTTCACCAAAATTATGGACAAACGCAAGAGAACTCTTGTTTCATCGTCTAGGAACAAACCGAAAGATGAAATCCCTCCACCAATAAGCATTGAAGGGCTCATCCACGCGGCATACAAGCTACATCATATGGTCCAAGTTTGCCTTCGAGAGCAAGGACACATGGACCAGTGCTCTAATCGAAGGTTCCTCTTTTGTTATAGGTTGTTAAACCCATTGGTTTGACTGAAGGTTCCAACGCTCTATTGATCTTTTCTGAAGAAATTTCAGAAGATATGGATCCTTAAACAAATACCTCTCCTTTTTTGGAAGTATCCATATCTCAGGAAGTTATTTCAAAAAGATCAATAGGGATGTGATGAATAAACTAGTTCAGTTGTACCGAGAGTCATACAAGAACAAGCGAATACCTACAGCATTTGTGAAATCACAACACAATAAAGCATTATGAAGTTATGTCTTTTTTGAAAACCCATTATTGCTCTAATCGAAGGTTCCTCTCCTGTTTTTGTATTGCGTAAGTGACACCAAGTTAAAAGCTCTAAAATTCAACATTTTGATCAGTCCTAAACTCTTCAATGTGAGAGTTTCTGAGCTACTTGACCTCAACTCTATCTAATAGATTAGTACTTCCCACATTGAGTAGCTATGCAATTCAAGACGAATCAAGATTTTTCGGCTTTATGGGTAGAATCAATCGCACTTCTGACCTATATATCTCATAATGTAAGTGTTCATCACCTATACCTTGTGTTTCTTCAGCAATTAATCTCGAAAAGCAATAGCTGGGTGAAAAAATGCTAATATGCGAACAGGAAAGGCCACAAGGGGGTAAGCAATAATATATCCTTTCCTATATGCATATTCGTACGTTTTTCCTCCTTCAACCTTAGCTTTTCTGGGTTAATTCTTGTGTAAAGACACAATTTATAGGTCAACAGTTGCATTATCACATATATATATGTCAACAGTTACCATTTATTCTCCCTACAAAGCTTAGAATGTCTTCATCTGTCCTGAATTGCATATCTACTAGATATTGGAGGCACTGTTCTATTATATATAAATGAGTCTAGCTAGCTCAGAAACTCTCACTTGAACAGTCTCACATTTGTACGTCACGGTTATTAAATAATAATATTAATTTATTATAAAAGTTCACTATTCATATTTAGAAACTATTAATAATGTACTAAATACCTAACAGTTATTTATGTGATATTGTTATTTATTTTTATTGAAAGTAATGGTTCTTACATAAGAACCGTTGTATATGTTACTGAATAAATAACGATTGTCAATATGAGATAGTTGTGTATCATGCAAACATTACTATATATTATGACAATTGTTCATGTCTACCTATTAATTATTATCACATCAATGCGTATATCATGGCCTCATCGAGACATAGTCCATAAAGGGTGTTATATTAGAACCACTATAATATGTCCAGAATAAATAATAGTTTGAAACCGTAATGTATCTATGCCGAGCATATATAGCGGCCGCATGCATGACAATTTGGAACCGTGATTTGATTTATGGCCGATAATAACCATCATATATTGTGATTTTTATAGTAGTGTATTTACCTAAGCTCTATTTTACATCCTTCCATGGTTATTTGTCTACATATTCCTTTTCTCTCACTAGACCCAAATTTTAGAATATCAACTCTCTCCAAAAAGGCCTCAGATAGAAGGAGCAATTATGGGAGAGTGCTTAGGGGACTAACCCTAGCCTTTTAATTGGGATGCATGTGAGGCTCTTTTCCTCTTCTTTATCCTTCATTTTCTCCACCTTTAACCTCTTCCTCTACCTCCATCACTCCTTCTCTCACTTATTTCTGGTGCCAGGACAAAATGAGGGATTTGAGGGAGGTGCTGATGTAATTAAGTAAATGGAGAGGATTTTTTTTGGTACATAAATTTTAGGAAAGGGGTTAGGCCCACCCACAATCCAAGGGTAGGGCTCCAAGTTGGGATGCCTCGCCCAGCGCCTCGACTGGACCACAACTCAGTGGACTTCCCTAGGATTGAACCCTTTCTTTTTAGTGAGAGTGTCTGACCCCTTCGCCAGCTGAATCCAAGGACGAGGGGTAAATGGAGAGGATTTGTTTTCACTCCCTTGGTCCCACACATGGAAGCCTATTCCATAAGCCTTGCTTTTAAGCATTTTATTGGGCCATGTCATTACAAAATCTGCACATCATCATCTAGAGCAGAGTAAGTATGTCTTTACTTCACATGATGGGCTTAACCACGGCCCAAATCTATTTTTGAGTTTGGGGTACTGAAATTACGATTTTACCCCTCCTTATTAATACTAAAATTCCCAAATAAATTCTAAAAATTATTCTGAGACACTTTATAAGACTTTTTGGCCTCTATTAGCCTCTTTATCTCCTTAAATAATTTCCCCGAAATTTTTGAGCAAAAATTTAACCTCTAACTATTTTTCTTGAATTTTCAGAAAACTAGGCCATTAATTCTAGAAATACCTTTAAAATTATTTAGGCCATTTTTGGGTAATTAAATCTCTCATAAATTTTTTTGACTCCCCAAAAAAAATATTATACAATGTTTCCTCAATTTTTCTGGGCCCATAAATAATTTTAATAGTTATTTTAAGTATTTTCCTTATGACATACTTTAGGCATTTGATAAAAAAATAATATTATACGTATATATAATTATGGAAATACAAAAATAAATATGAAATTCTAACATCACATAAAAATAAACACATACAAAAGCTATATGTATCATCACTACAAAAAATATTGAATTTCTAATAGAATTTGCCATGGAATCATCTTTTTTGACAGAATTTTCGACGGACTCCGTTCTGTTGCTAATAGGCGTGTTACAAACAAATTTGCCATGAAATTTTAATTTCTTCAGAAATTTTCGGCGGAAAGGAATTTCATCAGAATTTTCGATGGAATTCTTTTCCATCGCAATTTTTTTTAAAAAAAATTGCTTCTAAATGCCACGTGTCACTTTCCCCTGGCCCCCACATGTCCGCATCTCATAATTTCTGAAAATGCCTCTCCTCCCATTTGAACTCGCGATCTCAGGCTGCCGACGTCTTTATGCGCAAGTCTTTGCCAGTTGTGTCGAAATGAACCTGTGTTATATTATTACATATTATTATATATATAATATTATCATACACACACACACATGCATACATACATATAATTAATTAATTATATACATATAATTAATTATTAATTAAATATAATATTATTAAAAATATTGAAAAATTTAATAAAAACGTAAAAAAATATTTATATGTTTAATTAAAATTTTTTTAATTAAAATTACTTAATAAATAATAATTTAATATTATAAATATTATTTTTAATATAAAATTATAAATATAATATTAATAACATATATATTATTTTTAAATAAAATAAAATAATAACTAATATAATAATAATAACATAAATATTATTTTAGTAGAAAATTTTAAATATAATATTAATAAATAATAATATAATTTTAATAATTAAGGTTAAATAGAATTATTTAATAATTAATATTTTAATTTTATAAATATTATTTTTTAAAAAAATTAATAAATTTTAATTTTTTTCTATGGAATTTTGCCACAGAAATTTTCAATATGAAATTCCTTGGGAAAACTTTCTAACGAAATTTCCGTCGGAATTCGGTGTCGGAAAATTTCCAATGGAATTTGCCATGGAAAAAATTCTATCAGAAATTTCGTGGCTAAATTTGCCACGGAAAATTCTGTCAGAAATTGAGTGTTTTTTTGTAGTGCATCTTTCCCAAATCTCAAGTTCCAATACATTAAAATCATTAAAAATAATACAATAACATGTCAATAATTCCAAAAACTAATGATAACAAGTTAACACCACACACTAACAAGAACAAACATAATCTCATGACTTGTCAAAGATGGGTGGATCTTGATTAATCCATGGATGAGTTTCTTGAAAAACATTTTCACCAAAATGATCAACATCTTCCTGGGGAAATGATTCCAAATCAAGCTCCCCAACTTTAGAGCAATCAGCCTTACCCTCAACCTCATTGCCTCTTTCTTCATAATATCTTCAACATGATTGATAGAAATTTTTGGAATTGTTGTATCATCATAAAGTATACCTTCTTCTATCTCATCATAATGAAGGTAAGAAGAATCATCTTCATCTTCCATGATCCAATGTACTCAAATTCACTAATACTTTCATAATCAATTGGATCTTGGTTCCGTAGGCTTTCTTGCACAATCTTGGTTTTATTGGAAGATATTGTCTTATCTAATAAGATATAAAAAAACCTGCCAAAACCTCTAATTTTTTAGAGAAGTTTTCTTTGTCGTAGAAGAATATAGGATTCAAGAAATAAGCTGCTACATGAAGCTTTTGACGTAACCTCAAAAAATCCTGCCAAAACCTCTGTTTTTTTAGAAAAGTTTTCTTTGTCGTAGAAGAATATAGGATTTAAGAAATAAGTTACTGCATAAAGCTTTTGACGAAGTTGGGTTTCCCATCTTCTCTTGATAGTCCATGTATAAGGCTTATACAAGGATTTTTTGTTCATACAAGTTTTCTTTATAGCTCTTCTTGCCCTATACATTCTATCGTATACATACCCAAGAGAAGGCCTTTCATCAGCATCAACAATTCTCAACAACCGAATAAGTGGAGAAACAATTTGTACCAAGGCTTTAAAATCATTCCAAAATTTGTTGTCTAACACAATCATTGTCACATTTTTTGCCTTTTGGTCTTTTGAATATCTAGATTCTATAAACACCTTGCTAGTGACCAAAGTTTGCAAATCATGTTTATGCTCAGAAATGCTTTTCAAAGCAAGAAAAGTAGTTGTAAACCATGTTGGCTTTGGCCGAATAATTTCTGCCCAACCATCCCTTTTTCTTAACCAAGCAAGCAAATATGCGTAATTATAAACAAACTTGGTAACCATGGATGCACGTGATGCTAAGTTAGTCACAATCTCCATTTTTCCAATATCTCCTAAAATTAAATTCAAACAATGTGCAGCACAAGGAGACCAAAAAATAGAAGGATATTTATCACTTAATAACCTCTCAGTAGCGTTATAATTGGCCGCATTATCAGTTACCAAGTGAACAACGTTATTTGCAGCAATAGAGTCTACCATTTCCATAAACAAGTTACAAAGATATTGAGCGTCCTTAATTATGTTTGATGCATTGACAGATTTAATGAAAATGATTCCCCCAGGAGAATAGGCATGAAAGTTTATCAGTTGCCTATTTGTTTGATCTTGCCAACCATTAGCCATGATTATAAACCCTATCTCTTCCCAAAATTTTCTAAAACTATCAACCAATAATTGAACTTCCTTTTTTGCAGCTTGCAATAATTTAGTTCTTGCAGTATGGTAAGTTGGCCCTTTATAACCAGGGCCAATAGCTGCAATTGCATCTAACATAGGTTGAAAGTAAGCTGAATTCAAAGCATTTTAAGGGAATACAATAGTCGTATAAGCATCTAACAATAGGTAAATCTGCTCTGTGGATAGGTTCTTTACCTGCAAGTGCACTTCACATCCCTGGCTGTGCTCCTGGAGTCATTCTTGGGGAAAAATAATTATTAATCTCTAGTCGCCTTTCGTTTTCCAAGCTGAGATGTATTTGGAGTTGGAGCAATCAATTGGCTCTCCCTTGGATTTTGGACCGGAGAAGGAGAAACTTCTTGTGGGTCAGGAGCATCACTTTCAAATGGTGGGACACTAGGGCCATAGGGGTTGTCCTCTTCATATTATCTTGTTTCTTGCTTTTCTTATCTTCAATCTCCTTCAAATTTCATTCCAATTGGTAGAGAACATCATTAGGCACCTTTTTATAGCTTATTGCATCACTTTTCACTCCAACAAGGTGTTATTTCATTTGATGAATTCCCCCACCGGCAAATTCCTTTACACAATATAAACATTGCAAACGTTTCTTTCGACTTGAGGTTTTGCTTGGTAATTCAATACAATGTTCCCATGCTAGGTCTGTCTTTAATCTTACAGACTGTGATGATCCTTATACTTGTTCAGATGACATTTTTTACAATATAGACACAAAATTAGTATGAGATTGATTTGAACTTGAAATTAAATAAATCATGAAAACATAAACTTTAAAATAAATTAAAGAGACAAACAATAGCATAATATTTGCACATGTTAGTAAATAAATAAGGTTAAAAAAAGTTTAAAACACAAACTGTACAACTATTAAAAAAGGCACAAATCGCAAAGTAGCTTATTCATCTAGCCTCCTCTTTCTTTCTCCAAAATTAGTGAAAAGTGAAAAAAATAAAATAGAATCAGTGGTCCCTCATGCCTTTTCTTTTGTCAGTTTGTTATTCGTGCTCCTAATTCACACTACAACATATGGCCTAAAGAAGGAATCATACACAAGTTGTTCCCCGCAGCAGGTATGTTATCATACAATCAATCATATTAAGAAAAGCAATATAAAAATATCATACTACACCACAATCTCAGTAATACATCCATACCATTATTTTAGGGTACCACAAATATATAACAAAAGCCAACTTAGCTTCACTGTACATTGAAATCCTTTACATAGAAAAGCAAACCAAACAGTAAGAAGGAAACCCATGAGTACTTTCATTTAGGATATAAATAAAACCATATAGTATTTACCCATGTTCTCTAACCCGGACCGGCCCGGCCGAACCGGCCCGGAAACCGGTGACCCGGGCACTAAACCGGTCCGGTTCGGTGACCCGGTACGGGTCAACTTTTTTTATTTTTTTTAAAAAAAATTTCCTTTAGAATTTCATACTATAAGCCTAAAATATTCTATTTTTCACCGGTTTGGTCCCGGTTTAGCTCCGGTTTGACTCCGGTCTGACCCACTGACCCTTGACCCAGTACCCCGACCGGTTCACTGACCGGTCCGGGTTTAATTACCTTGGTATTTACTCCTCATACATAAGATAGAGTACTTTACCATGATATAAAAGCATCACCGATTCTCTCACATATTGTCAAGAGAGCTACCAATATCCAATAATAATAATAAGAAAACAAAAGTTGCATATGAGTGGTCCCTGACACTTATTTTTGAATTGACAAATAGTGGATAGGGAGAGAATAGAGTCATCAAGCATATAGGTGGTCCCTCACACTTCTTATTTTTAAATTAGTAATCAGTGGATAGCGAGTGGATAAAGCCATTAATTTTGTCTTTAGCAGAGCAAAACTTGGCACATCATTCGGTTCTTACCTTGAAGGCTGAAGCTCATGGTTAGTTCTGTTTGGCGTGAATCAACAAGGTGCGTCGCGTCTAGCTTTGTGAGTAAGCAAGGAAAATTGATGGCTTGGAGACTCTTTCAAATTTAGGGGACGGGGTTTCTTTGCTTCTGCGACTGTAGAGAGCAAGAAATTGAACGGAGAGAATATTTAGGTTTCTCTTTTGTCAATTTGGGTTTTCTTTTGCTGGAATGGGTTTTTCTTTACTTCAATTAGATTTGGATTTTTTCCCGAATCCCAAGCCTTTCTGAATAATTGGATTGGGCCATTCAGTTTTTTTAAAATGATCTCAGGTCCCGAGTTAACTCCGAGTCCTGGCCCAATATCCGGCTTGAAGCGGCTCAATCCGGCTAAACTTGCTAAATGGATTAACCATGTAGAACAAGCTATTTAGTGCAGCGGGAGACGGTCGGACTGATCCGACTGTCTAGTCCAGTCTGATCCAGGTTTCACAACATTGATTCGGCCAACTCGCCAAATAGGGAACACATTTTGTGCTTATCACTTTGATGAGTAAAAATATGCCCATCACCAATATGCACCGTTAGATTGATTTTGAAGGGTTCATATTTAATTTAATTTAATTTCTATATTTTAAATAAATTTTTATTTTAATATATATAAAATTTAAATAAAAATAATCTTATAACTATCACTTCTTATAAAAATAAATTTATCATTTAAAAATCATAAATTAACAATTTTAAATTTAAACTGTTTAGATTAAATTTTAAACGATTTAAATCTCATTACAGTGATGAGTGATAGGTTGCTCATCATTGTGATGAGCAATGGTTGCAAACCCCGACAAATGTTTGATTTTTTTCATTTATGTCACTTGGCATTGTACTTATCATGGTTCCCGGACCCGGACCGGAAACCGCCAAACCGGTCACTAGACCGGTCCGGTTCACGGTCCGGTCCGGGTCCCAAATTAAAAAAAAAAAAAAAATTTTTTTAACTTTTTCCTTTAGAATTTCATACTATAAGCCTAAAATTTTCAATTACTCACCGGTTTGGTCCCGGTTTAGCTCCGGTTTGACCCACTGACCCTTAACCCAGTACCCCGACCGGTTCAATACCCGATCCGGTCTTTAATACCTTGGTACTTATAGTATGCATTTGAGTAAGCCCCAAACCACGGTTTCAAAAGTCCTTTTCCGCAAATCGAGACAGTACTCCTCTCACATATTTACCTTATAAATCATAAAAGTTATTCTCCAAAAGCTAATCCGAATACACATATAATCTTAATATTTATAAAATTTGTTCGTTTTATTTAAAAAAAAAAACCTTCTAGCCAGAAAGGCATTTGGCCCTAACATTACATCAAACATGGTTTTGAGACACCAACGGTTTTTTTTTTTTTCCAAGTTTTCGACATAGTTTTTGAGGGCCTGAACATAATGCCAAATTTGGAGCACTAAATGGATTCCAATGTAATGATTTTTTTTTTTTGGTTTTTTCTACACCCAAACCTCAATGGAGGGGAACATATTGTTACGGTTACGGAGTAAACTGTCATTTGCAAAAAACATAATGAACAAGTTGAAGTAATTATAGATAGCTTTTTTTTTAATTTTACTACTTTATTGGTTAATTAGGGTAAAAATGATATATTACACACCTAAAATATCTAATACTTTTTGAACGAAGTGATCCAAATCTGTTGCTCCCTCTCCCTCGTTTAAATTCTGTAGAAACATTTCGTGATTCACTTATGTAGGACCTTCGTGGTTGAACTTATAAATAACCGCGTGCTGTCGGCAAAATAATGAAATAACATTGCAACTTAATTAGGGCATACCAATTACCAAACTTTCATCTTTTTGTTTTTTCTTTGGACCAGAAGACACCAAACATTCTTCAAACGCTTCGACTTTTGTTAGTTGTCAGCCTACTACACACATTTTATTTCTTTTACTTGTCCTTTTTGATGGAAACAATTTCTTTCGTAGTTTCAAGTCTATGTCAATATAATCTTAGCTTCGTGCTCTTTATAGTCTGCAACTTCTCACACTTCTTCTGGTATAGACATATAGCAGAAATGGAGAATAACGAATCAGCTTCACCCATAGGGGAAGCGAAAATCCCACTTCTGCTTCAAGGTCACCCACCACCACCACCAATTGCTCCATTGAAAGACGACCAAGACCTCGCTCATAGGATTTGGGTAGAATCAAAGAAGCTGTGGCACGTGGTTGGCCCATCAATCTTTGGTTGTGTTCTTTCTTATTCCATATTCTTCCTCACACAAGCTTTCGCTGGCCAACTTGGCGAACTCGAACTTGCTTCTATGTCCATCGTCTTAAACGTCATTATAGGATTCAACGACGGCCTCATGGTGCGTGTTTCTTCCTTCAAAGTTGTAATCTTTTTTGAGTTCAAGTACAAATTTATTCAGGAAGTTTCGTTAAAGAGCAATGTTCTCCTGAAAATTTTTAAGGTTTAATATTGCCTCAGAAGTTTTAAAACATAGCAATGTTGATTCATACCGTTAAAAAACTAACGTTGACAGTTAAAAAATGGATGTTGACCATTAACCTTTTAACAGTAAGAGGCAACATTACTCCATTTTATTACTTCCGGACAACATTACTCATCAACAAAAATTTCTGAAATAAATTTGCACCTTAATCTTTTTTCTTTGAATCAATGTTTGATACATCATGGTGGGTTTGTGTTTGATCATCAGATGGGTATGGCAAGTGCCTTAGAAACACTATGTGGGCAAGCGTATGGGGCAAAGAAGTACCACATGTTGGGGATATACGGGCAACGTTCATTCATCGTTCTTTTGGGTTGTTGCGTTTTGCTTTTGCCGGTGTTTCTTTTTGCTTCGCCACTGTTGAAGCTTCTGGGTCAGCCATCTGAGATAGCTGAGCTGTGTGGTGTTTTGTCTCTTTGGATGATACCTCTTCACTTTTGCTTGGCGATACAAAGCTCTTTGTGGAGGTTTTTGCAGTGCCAGTTGAAGGCAGGTGTGATTGCTTGGGTGTGCTTAGTGGCACTGGTGGCTGATATCGTGTTAGCTTGGTTGTTTGTGAGCAAACTTGAGCTTGGAGTGATTGGAGTAGCTGCCACCATAAATATATCATGGTGGGTTTTGACTTTAGGGCTTTTGGCGTACACTGTTTTTGGAGGTTGCCCTCTTTCATGGACTGGTTTCTCCATGGCAGCTTTTTCTGGTTTAGGGGAATTCCTCAAGCTCTCTTCTGCTTCTGGGATCATGCTCTGGTACCATTTATTATGTATAATTATATATCATCGTTGAATTTCGTATTATATTTGTCCTCCGGTTTTTAATATAGGACCTATTTGAGTAGTTGATTTTCATTTTAAATATAAGATATATTTTTCATATTTATTAGTCTTTCCCTAATTTACCCTTTCCTCAATGATAATTAAGGAGGAAATTAAGAAGATGCTTAGGGTATTTTAGAAAAAACATGTTATATTAACCAACTTAACCAACTTTCTGATTTTAATCAAATTAGGTAAATATGTCTTATATTAAGAATCAGAATGAGTATATAAATATATTTCATGTGAGTCCCACATACGTGTGCGCGGGTGTGTGTACTCCCTCCAATCCTTAATATAGGACTTAATTAGGGAGTTGATGTTGATCCTAACTCCTAAATATCATTTCTCTTTCACACTTTTATCTATTTCCCTCAAATTAACCCTATTAATACTCATTCAGCAATAATCAAGTAGAAAAGGGGGTGAGAGAATTAAAAAATATATTTATAGTATTTTTTTTAAAAAAAAATATCATATTAACTAATTTAATCAGTAAATTAATTAACTTGATTTTAGGTCAAAAAGATAGCATGGAGGATAGCAATGTGGTCACAGAGAGGTGATCAGGTCTGACATAAATGCTTTTGTACGATTATTCTATTATTGTTGAAAGTGATAAGAGTGTGTGTCCCTTTTATTTTTTATTTTTTTATTTTATTTTTGTCATTTTCATGTTTGAACTTTTTGTAATTTCTAACTTGCAGCTTGGAGTATTGGTATTACAGAATACTGATATTGATGACAGGAAATTTAGACAACGCCCAGGTTGCTATCGATGCTTTGTCCATATGGTAAACTTTAAATTGGATATTCACTTTTTTATCTTGTTGCATATATTAATACTTCCTTTTTACCGCCTTCGTTTTTTTTTAATAAGAATTTGAAATTTAAGTTGCATTGATTCTTTTTATAAGATTCTAATTGAGGTTGTCTGATTATTTAATGTATTTTTTACCATTTTACCGCTAATTAATTCTATTATCTCTTGTCATCCTTTTCTCATACTATGTTATCTTTCACATTTTCTCTTATTACTTCTCTATTTTTTTCTTTTACTTACCCTCTTATAAATGAAGACTTGCTTAAAAAATTCAAAGAGATCAATTCCAACATATTTAATTATTATTATTAATTAATTTTGATTATTTTCTTAAATTACATAATTAGGTTATTAAGCTCTTATGAAAAAGACACGAGGGAGTAATTATTGCAATGTTGCCTTTTCTTTCTCATCCCATGCCACTTCATGGATTTTTTTTCTTCTTTTGTTTGATATTTGGCAAAAAGCATGGGCATAAATGGATGGGTGATGATGATTCCTCTGGCATTCTTTGCTGGGACTGGGTAATTAATACTATCTCTTAACTTATTCCTCTTTTATTTTTTTGGACAAATAACTTATTCCTCCTGGAACATTCAAATTACTGATCGCATGAGCCAATGTGGTAAAAAATGTGTGTGGGTTTGTTTAAAAAACTCCTCATTTTAAGCATTTACATTGAAAATTAATCATATTAGTCACTAGTGGAAAAATCACTTTTATAACCAGGTAAAAATGACATTTTAGACCTGTTTCAGATGCGATCTTGATACAGCTGGTCTAAAAAGTCGCTACTTTTTAAACCAGTTAAGAAACCGGTCTAAAAAATAAGTTTTTAGACCGGTTATTTAAATAACCGGTCTAAAAAGTATGACTTTTTAGACCGGTTTAATAGACAACCAGTCTAAAATGTCATTTTTTAGACTGGTTGTATAAATAACTAGTCTAAAAAGTTTTCATTTTTTTTTGTTTAAAACTTTTATTCCTTTTGAAACATTATCCAGAAAGCTATTTTCTCTGTTAAAACATTTTACCCAGCAAGCAGCCATTTCAACGACATCCAAATAAATTCTTCTCTTACACATTATAACAAACACCTTTTATAAAAGCATTTTCATCAAGCATTACTGGATAGTGCAATACTTACATCATTCTTCCTACACCTCATGCACATTCCATAGAAGCAACAACAATAAATCATTCTTCCTACACCCCAAATAAATTATTCTCTTACACATTTACATTTCATTAAGCATTTTAGAACATAATTTCAAATGGTGTAACTTACATCATTCTTCCTACGTACACCCCAGTCACATTCCATAGAAGTAACAACAATAAATCATTGAAAATCAACGCATTATCACACATAATTGAAAAATTAAGGTATGCTACTACACATTTTTATTCCTTTGTTTTAATATTACAGTTTGACAAAAGAAATCAAAACTTGAGCTAATAATATAATCAAAACACTTTAATTGATAATAAAGGAATCTACCAAGAAAGAATATATACGACAGACAGTAATCCATCGCTGACGATCACTAGATGGCTCCAAAGCATCTACACTAGGACACCTCATATCCTTCATTTTCTTGTGGCGACAACAAACAATAGTTTTATATATATAAAAAATAATATAATATACATAATTCAAATATAATTCATGATAATGACTTTAGCTAGCTAACCTTCAAAGTAGTTTTATAAAGGGATATCCTCCCATATTCCTTCATGATTATCGTTTCTTGTGTCGTGTTCATTATCTGCTTCATCTTCTTGTTCGCGTCAAAAACATCAACACCTTCATCCTACAACTCTTTCAAGTCTTCGATCAAGGGTTTTAGGTAAACATCTATGTCATTTCCAGGTTGTTTTGGTCCCGAAATCAGCATAGACAACATGATATATTTTTGTTTCAAGCATAACAGAGGAGATGAGTTGTAAATTACCAATAGAACAGGCCATGAACTATGTATACTGCTTAGGCGGCCAAAAGGATTCATGTCATCTGTGCCAAGTCCAAGCCTAAGGTTCTTAGTTCTTTACCAAAACTAGGAAATAATTGATTGATTGATTTTCTTCTATTAAGAAGAATCAACCAGATGTCGAAGCTTTCCATCATATATCCTCTCATCCACAGGCCATCTCAAATTTTTTACATCGTTTTCATTAGCAAACAAGCGCTTGAACTTTGGTATGATTGGAAGATACCACAATATTTTTGCAGGGGCGTTATTTGATTTGTACCTCGGGGTTTCACATATCGGACACTGTTGGTTCTCTTCATGCTCTTTCCTATACAATATACAATCATTAGAGCATGCATGGATCTTTCTATACTTCATCCCTAGTGGACACCATATTTTCTTAGCATCATAATCTCGACAAGACAACACATTATCATCTGGAAGCATGTCCTTAAAAGCCTCACAAGCGTTTCTGAAAAACTCTTGTCGCTCCATTCATGTCGTGCTTTCAAGCTTACCAATTTCAATACTGCTTTCAACAATTGGTATTTTTTACACTTTGGGTACTACAGCTTCTCAGCATCATTGCACATATTACCATATGCATGTGATTGCTCAAAAGCCTCTTCTCCTACATCACGAATAATATCCTCTATCCGATCATCCATATCTGTGTCATTATCATCAAAGGTCACTCCCCCCTATTAAGGCGAATTGGCATTTCTAATTCTTTGCCATACCCATATTGTATAACTATTATAAAATCCTTCACAAATTAAATGTGTATATATATCTACAGCATTTAGTCGACTCTTATTAAACATACTACACAAAGGTGATAAAATATCTCACTCTTATCATCGGCATTTCTTCTAGTAAAGTTTAAAAAACCCTTCACCCCATTATCATATTCAACACTCGTCCGTTTAGCATTTATCCAACTACGATCCATATATCTCAACACCTTGTAGCACCTTATCTAACAGCAAAAGGATAGACAAAAAACAACAACCATAGAGTTTTAGGGATTTCAACGGAATTAAGAAGCATGCATACTAGAAGACAATAACTACACTTGTAGCAATATACCAATAAATTATGGCATGATAAGAACCAGAAAATATTTCATAATAAAGGTATAAAGATACAAGTTTTAAAACTTCCATTGCAAAGCTATTCAGTTTGTATGCATCAGGTTTTAGCTAATTCTAACATGCACAATTTGAAACAGTATTGTTTCAACAAACCAATAACACTGACAATCAAACAATTACACTAATTAAAACAGAACTTAGAATGGTATTACTCCAAGCCAAATATGATATCACAGGGATGTACAAGTCAAAGCATATAACCTAGGAATTAAGTGCTCAAAACAACATCAAGGGCCATTTTCAACGGACATTATTGATTATTGAATAACAACTCAAGAACAGAACACTAACTTGACTGAAGACCAAGGAGTGAGCTTCTAGTCAAAGTCACGGCAGCATCGACTGAGGTTAAAATGAAATCCTCAAATTCACGGCACCAATAAAGGAAAGTCATGGCAAAGGAGAATGGTCACGACAGATAATAGAGGTGATGGCGGAGGAGCGTGACGATGATCAAAGAATAGCGATGAGGGCACATAACGACGAGCGTAGCGGAGGAGCGCGACAATGATCATCAAACCGATGGCGCTGACCAAAATAGGAATAGTGTGCGATGGAAGAGTTCAGAAGAAGCAGGGACAAAGCTCACAGAGAAATGGATGGTGATATGAGAAGAAAGGGTTCAGAGAGCGCGGGATCAAAGCATGGGAATTTTTCAAGAAAACACATTTAAGACTGGTTGTCACTAACAACCGGTCTTAAAAACACATTTTAGACTGGTTTTACAAAAAATCAGTCTAAAATGTTTTCTATTTAAGATCGGTTATTTATTTCAACCGGCCTTAAAATTTAATTTTTTTAAATTTTTAAATGATTTTATATTTTAGACCGGTTTTGTATATAACTGGTCTAAATAATATATTTTAGACTGGTTATTTTTAGGACCGATCTTAGAAGTTATCTATAATTACAAAATTGCCGCCGGTCATCTTTTTTAAACCTTATCTGCTATAACCGGTCTAAATGTGGCGGTCTAAAAAGCCAATTTTCTACTAATGAATTATACACATTAATATGCACAATTAACATGATTAATTTAGGAAAAAAATAATAAATGGCAGGAACAATATATTGAAGTGTTATATTTAGGATCAAAATAAATTTCCCAAATAACTTATATTTGGATTATCTCCCTTTTTATGTAGTAAATTAATAATTTATTCACCTGCTTATGTTAATTTCACATTCACCCCTATATTTATACATGTATCAAACCTTTACCTAAACTGTGGCCACAAATTTGTTTTTAACATGTAAGCTTCCAGAAAATATCGATCTATGACCTTTTAGATATAGGGCCAACAAATAATAACAAAAACAACAATAAAGCCCTATCTCACTATGTGAGGTTGGGTACATAGGTTGTATGAAGCCATTATGCTTATCGAAAACTAACTCTTTAAATATATTATTAACCACTAGATCCCGCTCTATGAGCTCATTGAGTGTTTGATTCGGTCTTCCTCTATCTCTTTTTAGAGAACTCCATATTACTTGATCGACCCTTTTCATCGGCTCACCTAATAGCCTTCTTTGAACGTGTCCAAACCACCTCAGACGGTTTTCTACCATTTTCTCATTAATAGGTGCCACTCTAACTCTTCGTGTATATGGTTATTACAAATCTTATATTTTCTTATATGACCACACATCAATCCCAACATCCTCATCTTAGTTACTCCTACTTTATGCTCATCCCAGCATTCATTGTCATATAACATTGCTAGTCTTATAGCAGTGCGAAAAAAGTTTCCTTTTACCTTATTAGGTGGTTTCCGGTCACATTAGGCAGCTTTTTTCTATATATACCACCCTTTTTCTATTATCTCCATCAATTTTACCATCTTATTATATAATTGATCCCTAATATCTAAACTTTGCCACTTGTTGAATGACTTGCTCTTCCAATCTAACCTCCACTTATTTCTCATTTGTCTCTTATAAAAAATACATTACATATATTCTGTTTAGAATTAATCTATGCCCTTGATTCTACCAACAGAATGATATCATCAACAAAAAACATGCAGTTAGGGATCTCTTCTTTTGATAAGCTTAGTTATAATATCTACCACTAAGTTAAACAAATAAGGGCTCAAAGCTTATTCCTGATATATGTCAATCGTTATAGGAAAGTCCTTTGTCTCACCTCCAAGCATTTTAGCACTGATTGTCCTCATATATGTGCTGAATGGCTCTAATATATGCAACACACACCTCCTTCGTTTCCAAGAATTTCCAAAGTACATCTCTAGGTGTATGATCGCACACTTTTTCCAAGTCAATGAAAACCATATGCAAGTCCCTTCCTTTACTCCGATACTTTTCCATTAGTCTTCTTAGTAAATGAATCACTTTTGTTGTGGACCTTCATGGCATGAACCCAAATTGGTTCCTAATAGCATTCTCCTACCTCAACTTGTACTAATAACCTTTTCCCACAATTTTATATTGTATGACTCATAAATTTAATTCCTCTATAGTTTGCATAATTATAAATATCTTCTTTATTCTTATAAATAGGGATCAAAGTACTTTTTCTTTAAGCATCAGCCTTTTTCTTAGATCATAAAATCTCATTAAATAGCTTAGAAAGCCACAACATACACCTCCTCTTCACCCAAACATTTCAAAACTTCAATAGGATAATACTGTCAGGTCCAATAACTATACCATTTTCTTTAGAGCTTCATTAACCTCACCTATTCGAATCCTATGGTAAACTGAAAAAGTGAGTTCACCTGCTCAAGTTACCAAATCCTCCAACTCAAAAGTCAACCCTCCCCTTCCATCATTGAACAACTTATAAAATGAGGCTTCCCATCTATTCCTAATATCTCCATCGGTAACCAAAACTTTGCCTTCTTCATCCTTTATACAACTTACCTCATCTAGGATTCTTGATTTTCTCTCCTTATTCTTTGCCATCTCGTAAATCTTATGCTCTCTAGCCTTTATCCCTAATTCCTTATAAAACTTCTCATATGTTTTAGCACAAGCTTCACTCGTGGCCTTCTTAAGACCAAAAGATAAAGAATTTTGTTTTTCTTGAAAATTAATTAAAGACTTTTATGAATGCGGTTCATGTGTCATCTTTTCAATCTCCCTTTCATGATCTTTCTTTTGTCATTGTGAGTAATACCAAGAACCTCCCCACCTAAAACACATAAATGTAGATGTGACATAACACACACCACATGTAATATATATATAGCATTAGACCAACGTGTATCCATAAATATATATATGATATATCTCTGGTCTTTAATATATAAGTTCTACTTCAATGAAGTAATTGAACTATAAACTAAATCTTATATAAAGACTGTCTTTGTGGAGCTTTTACGAAGCTGACGGTAAGGTTGTGATATGTGAGACTATGATTCTAGTAATTAATTGTGTAGAGTGAGGGTGGCGAATGAGCTTGGAGCTGGGAATGGAAAAGGAGCCAAGTTTGCGACGATAGTGTCGGTGGTTACATCGATCATAATAGGCGTAGTGATATGCATCTTCATTATGATATTTCACGATCAAATTAGCCTTCTCTTCTCTTCAAGCAAACCAGTTCTTGAGCAAGTCCACAATCTCTCTCTTTTGTTGGTCTTCACAATTCTGCTCAACAGTGTTCAGCCTGTTCTCTCAGGCACGCACTATATATATACACACTACTCTCTTTTCATATCCTTTTTTAGAACACATAATTGATCTGAAAACACACCGTCTTATAGTCGACATTGATTTTTGAAGAACAGGGGTGGCTTTGGGGTCAGGTTGGCTGTCTTACGTGGCATACATAAACCTTGGCTGCTACTATCTTATTGGCTGGCCTTTAGGGATTTTGATGGGCTGGGTCTTCCATCAGGGGGTTATGGTACGTACACACGCACGACTTTAACTCGATCTATAGTGCTGTAGGGTTTGTGTTTTAAAACTGAACTAGCATTCACTAATATCTACATTCGGATATACTCCCTCTGCTAATATTTATAAGCAACATTTTCTCTCATGGGCTTGATTTTATATATACTCTATACAAGCAATAATTTTGTTTTTGTCTAAAAATTTAATGCATTTTTTTATTTTTATCGCCAATTAATTACATGTCTTTCTCATATTTTTTTCCCACTCATTCTCCCTCTCACTCATCATCTTCATAAATAAGGGTATGTTTGGAAAAAAAATAATATCTCTTTCACATTCATTACTTTTAACTAATTTAATCATCAGTTCATTTTACATAATTTGGGTAGTTGTTGTTTATAAAAAGGATAAGAGGGGGTACACTTTGATATATATACACAGCATCACTCAATGCCTATTTATAAGTCACTTGCACTTCATTCTCACAAACCAAGAAAAGTATTAAATGGATAAATGTTTTTAGATTTGTCGTTATTTATGAAAGGGTGCATATTTTCTCTTACATTCCTTTATCTCTTTGCATTTACACCTTTATACATTTATTACTATAAGTCAACATGGGTAAAGGTAAAATTAACAAAACCTCATTTATTACTCCCTCCAATCCTATTTATAAGAGCTCAATAACCGTATTACACGGTTTAAGAAAGTAGTTAAAATTAATTAAAAATAAGAAGTATGTCTTAAAATAAACTTTTTTCCCAAATATACCTTTATTTATGAGGAGGCAAGTAGGAGACAGAAATATCGTAAACATAAGTATCATCAATCCTTTAATTAATACAATATATATAATTAATGATGGGCTCAAATGAAACACTACAAAAAAATTGACTTTCAGCGACTATTTTCAGCGTCAACTTTTAGAGTCGCTACTGAAAGTATGGTTTTCGGCAGCGACATTGGAAAGTCAATTTTAGCTTATTTTTCTTATGGATTTTTTTATCATTGACAAATGTTATTTTTTTTATATTTTTTTGTTTAAATTTGATATTTAATATTTGAGGACACTAAATATGTTATTTATTATAAAGAAAAATAAGATAATTATACATTTGCATGTGTGTGGGATCTCGATCTTTACACAAGTTTTTTTCTCTTACACACTTACTTATTAAGATGAATGGATGAAAAGCAATTAGATTCAAAGGAGAATAATATAAATTAGTGAACAAAACTGACATATAGCTAACTCATATCGTAAATATATATGATAACAAGGGGTTGTTAGGTAAAGTCTAAACTTTCAAATGCAGAAGCAAACTTATCGTCTGTTAAGTTCTTCAAGATTTATTATTCCCCACACTCCCATCAATCTATCTTTATAGATTAATAACATGTAATGATACTTTTATCAAAAATAAATTATTTCATAAATGTATCAATTAATACACATGACCTATACTTGGTTTTCTTTTTTAATTACTTCATTTCTATATAAACACACTTAATAAGTTAAATAAATAAAAAAAATTAATACATTTTAATTAATAATAGGATATTAATTAAATTTTTATTTTGATTTATTCAAAAATAATTTTAAAGTATTATATCAGTACATACACACACGTTAATGTGTGTGTGTGTGTTTTTGTTACATATATTAATATATTATAAATAATAAATAGATATAATATTTAAAATAAAAAAAATTAATATTTAATGATATAAGTAATATTTCATAATATATATTTATTTATGTTAGTGTTGTTTAATATATATATATATATATTATACATACATATATATATATATATTAATATTATTTTGCAATAATAATCAATAGTTCTTTTTAGCTTAGTGGTAAAAGGTATGAATACCAAAAGAAGTGTTCTTTGGTTCAAACCTTAGAGGGATCATAAATGAGTTGATTTTCACATAAATGTTTTTGTCGCTGCTGAAGTTTTAGCAGCGACTTTTAGACTTTCAGCGACAACTTTTAGCACCACCGAAAGTTATTTATTTTGTAGTAAAAAAAGCTCATTATATGTTGAGATAACTTTTGTCAAGTTCTTATAAAAAAAACCAAGATAATTCAAATTTTGCGCTCTTATAAAAAGGACCGAAGGAATTATCTTGCAAGTGACTTATAAATAGATACAGAGGGATACATGAAATAGAATTGAACTATATATGTATGTATTTTACTGGGTGTCTGGGCAGGGATGATATTTGGTGGTACAGCAATTCAGACAGTGATACTGGCCTTCATCACCATTCGATGCAACTGGGACAAAGAGGTAATTAATTAATAAGAGATATATATATATACGCACGCACATCACTCAAAGACGTAACAAAGCACAAAACAAAAACCTAAACCTGCTTGTAGTTTCTGGTTTTAATAAATAACTCAAGGCACTTGCAGGCTGAGGAAGCAAGCTCGCAGATGAGGAAGTTGGAAGATCAAAAGCCAAAAGATAAGTTGTGTAGCAAGTGAGAATGAGTAAAAGTCAAAATCATGTAGTATGTAATTTTTTTTATTTGATTAAGGGTATAAAAACTATGAATTCTAGCAGATTACATTAGAAGTGCATCAGGAAAACTGAAATGAAGATGGAGAGAAAAGGGCAGCCAGATAGTGAAAACTAGAAATCCACCGCCCCAATAGCCCAACATCAATAATAAAGTCTACAGAAAGCTTGTAAGTTGTAGCCTACTGTCAAAGGCTACAAGAAACATCAATAAATCCAGTTTCTGCGATATATTGAAAATTTTCTACTAAGATCAACATCTTGAAGTCAATTCAGCTAGGGCATTAAGCGACATATATAATTAAGTAGGTATTGCAAAGAAAGTGAAAATTTCGCTCCAGCATAGGAATGATATCAGAACGACTGCGCCAAACAGAAAGAAAAATTTTATTCCTGGAAGCATATCACTCTCGAAGATATGTTATCAGTTCGTTTGTTGATTGTTGAAAGGTTCATGTTGATCCTTGAAGGCAATATATTTCGGAGCATATCACTGGATTTGATATTATAATATTATGATTATATTATTTGAATATTAGTATAGACATACGGTTGTTATGATACTCTCCATTAGAGCACTCATGTACTAGCATGTATATATATGTGCCTCTAATCTATCAATGAAAGACGTGCAATTCATTCTCATTTTAATATTTCATATGATATCAAAGCATGGTCTCCAGATATTCAAATGGTATCTAAGGAGATAATGAAAAGCTCAAGCATATCAAACATCTGTCATTCTCAAGAGAATGGAGATAAGCAAGATGGCAAACAGAAATGATTAAAGTGCAAATATAGTGGGAAGCTTGGACACTCCAAAAAATCGATGTTATGAAATCATAGATTATCTACAAGATTTCAAGAAGGGAGGATGTGACAGACAAGAACAAAGGGAAGATTCGAGAGCAACACTGGTGAGCTTTAATGAAAGGCCAATTCCTAGTCTCACACCCAAACAATATGATCGATTGGAGCAATAACTCACCAAGGAAAATAGTCCCTTGAATATGGGAAGTGACAACGCACCCGTGGTAAATGTGGTAGGTAAATTTATTCCTAATAAGCCCTGAATAATTGATACAGGAGAAACAGTACATATAACATTTGATGAAGGCCTCTTGCAGAATGTGACTCTAGTAAGGCATCACCTTCCAGTTAAAATGCCAAATGGGCAAACTTTATTAGTTAAAAGCGTATGATATGTTCACTTATCAAATGGGATGACACTTATAAATGTTCTTCATATACCAGAATTTAAGTGCAACTTGATTTTTGTTAGCAAGCTAACTAGTTTTTAGTAACATTTATTAGTGACATGTGTATGATACAAGATTTGCATTCGAGAAGCCTAATTGGAGCAAGGAGAATATGTGATGGACTCTACCTGTTGGAAGAGGGCCAACAAAATAAGAGTCTTCATAAGTGGCTAATTCAGTAGCAGAGACTTGGGCACCCCTTTGAGGAGAAGTTCAAAAGCATTAACTTGCCTTGTGATTCTTTTAAATCAATTCATTGTGATTCTTGCATAAGGGCCAAACAGACTAGAGTCGGCTTTCCTATTAGTTTAATAAAAAATTCTTCATCTTTTGAACTGATACATTGTGACATTTAGGGTAGTTTTCATATGGCCTTTTTGTGTGGTGCACACTATTTTTTAACCACTATGGATTATTATAGTAGGGGAATGTGGGTCTATCTAATGGGAACACAATTCCATAAGTGGGTCCAACGAATTAGAACAGATAAAGGCCTTGAATTCAAATCTAAGCAAATGATGCAGTATTATTCTAATAAAGGAGTGCTGTCATAGAATAGTTGCCCTTACACACTACAACAAAATGTGGTCATGGAACTGAACTATAGACACATGCTTGAAGTTACTCGAGCACTACATTTTCAAGTGAACTTGCCGATTAAGTTTTAAGGTGAATGCATACTCACAACAGTGTATCTAATCAATCGACTAGTGTCTCGAAATCTAGGACACAAGACATCATATGAAGTATTACTTGGCAAACGATCTGAGTATCATCACATGAAGGTCTTCGGTTGTTTGATCTATGCACATAACAAAAACAGGAAGGATAAATTTGATGAGAGAGGTTAGCCTTGTGTTTTCTTGGGATACCCTTTTGGTCAAAAAGGATATTATGTATATACAATCGTGACAAATGGATGCATATTACATGTGATGTTTTAGTTCTTGAGAATCAATTTCCTTATGCCACACAAGAGTAGTACAGTGAATCATTACCAAGCAAACCTTATTATTGCCCAGTCATTGATGATGAAGAAGTTATCCATATTGAGCACGACACAAATAGTTCTCCCTTAACTCATGGGAGTCTAATTATCCACGTGATAATGAGATCAGCCAAGAAGAAACACAAATGCCTAGTATAGAGGACCCATAATGGCCTTGATATAATGAGCTTGAGAGGCGAGTACCTCAACACATGGAAAATTAAGAAGTGACACTGCCACAGTCTTTAGACCATACAACTCGCCATCTCCATCAAGCAATTTGGTTAGGTATCCTCTTTTGCATTTTGACTCGAATAATAGATTCTCTATTCATCATAATCTTTTAGCCAAAGAGTCATATGATAAGCCCAAGACCTTTCAATAGGCATGCAAACACGCTCATTAGCATGAAGCCATGAAAAAGGAAATTCAGGCACTGAGGCAAATGGGACTTGGATACTTGAACATCTTCCACAAGGGAAACATCTCATTGGCTCCAAGTAGGTTTATAAAAACTAGTTTAAACTAACTGGAGAATTACAATCTCATAAGGCACGATTGGTGGTGCGAGGCTTTACAATTTGAAAGTTGTCAACTGTTGCAGCCAAAAGAAGACTTAAAATTCATCAATTGGATGTCAACAATGCATTTCTCATGGAGACCTCCATGAGGAGGTTTATACGAAAATACTTGAAGGCCTCGCTCGAAAGGGAGAAACAAGTGTTTGTAGGCTACACAAATCCTTATATGGGCTTCGCCAAATGTCATGAAATTGGAATGAAAAATTCACAAGCTCGTTGATCAGTTTGGGTTTTAGGTAATCCCAGGCAGATTACTCAGTATTCACTTATCGTTATGGTGACACATATACCATGGCTTTGATATTTGTTGAAGATGTTATTCTTGCGAGTACAAGCAACACTCATATTAATAGTGTCAAGCAATTTCTTCATGTTCAATTCAACATTAAAGACCTTAGACCTTTGCAATATTTCTTAGGCATCAAAGTGGCTCAGTTTCTTGAAGGCATGGTACCTAGCCAACACAAATATTCCTTGGATATCTTAAAAGAAACAAGAATGACGGCGTGTAGGCCCAACAAGTTTCCCATAGAGCATAATTGTTGTCTTATTAGTATTAAGGGTGATCCATACCCAAAACCAGGATGCTATTGAAGACTGGTTGGCCGGCTCTTATAATATCCTTTCCTTGATCTCATAACATTAACTCACATTTCAAACACTAATTATGGTAGAACTAAAGTTTAACAAACAATTCAAGATTTTACCATGATTTGAAAGAGTTTCCCATTTCAAACTAAAGTCATTCATGACAGGAAAGAGACAATCTAAACATTTCAAGCAATCATGAATAACACCTGGACCTTTAGTTTCTCGAAACTTAGAATACAACTTTCACCAAAAGTCCAAGATAACAAATCCATTTCTGCGTAGTATCCAAAAAATGAGTTTGTGGATCCACATCGATTCACATGCAATCCTAAAGGCCTCAAGCCTTTTACCAGCACATCAGCTAGTGATAGTTTAATCAAAAGTATACAATTAAATGAAAGTTTACAAAATACAGACCCTATGAGTGGCAATATACAACAATTCATCACATAATTAACCAAAAGAGGCTATAAAGGTATATGGAGTGATATCTATACTTTTGGAGCTCTCCCTAACATCCCAGCATGGGAACTATCACCTAAAAAATGTTAAATCAATGTGATGAGACAAAAGTCTCAATAACCAGCTATCTAACTCATTACATATGCTAATATCTGCTCATAAGGTGTCAAGTGGAATAGTTCATATAACAAAGTATTAGAGATATATTTGAAAAAATTCAATATCAAAAGTTCTGTATTACAAATTTCTATATCACAAATTATGTAACACAAATTTCTTATCGCACTTTCCATATCACAATTTCTATATCACAATTTCCATATCAAAATTTTAATATCACAATTCTTATATCACAATTTCCATATCACAATTTCTATATCACAATTCTCGTATCACAATTTCCATATCACAATTTCAATATCACAATTCTCATATCATAATTTCCATATCACAATTTCTAAGTTGCCTCTCATTAATCCAACTGAACCGCCTTATTTCCATCGACTAGACCTATGGGCTAAACTACTATCCATCTCACTAGCCACTCAAAAAGCTCTCTGGTCACATGATGAGGATTGGCCAAAATTCACAGAGTACATGCTCGGACCATATGTCTTTTCCCCTCATTGAACTAGCGGGATGTCGTAGCCCCTCATTGAACAAGTGGGGTAGTCCCTTATTGAACTAGTAGGATAGTCAATCATTGAACCGATGGGACAATAGAAAGCCAACTATCGTGCACCAATAGAGGCTATACCACGTGTTAAAACAAATTGCTCCATCTCTTCCTAATCCAATCATCACAATTATTAATAAATGACTCAACAAGAATTTCTCAAGATTTCCACATTCATACAATGATGTTCAAATCATCTTCACATACATGACATAATGTCTCAATTCTCAGCACATGTGTATGTGTGTGTATTACAATTCAAATCATAAGGTTCCACAAGGCAAGTTTATATCAAAATGCTCATCAATATCATGATAACTTTCTCAATTTCAATAAAATGTACTCATTGAAATATATAATCACTATCAATATACCATTTTCATTCTAAAAATCATTTAACAAGATATTTACAAATAACATACCAACACAAATAACAAGTGGAAAGTAATTACCTCTTATCAAGTAAGGAGATATTACTACAAACAAAAAGCCACATGCTCAATACCAACCATTCATTATCAATCTATACAATTATATAACCACACATTATTAATTCATTGAGTTATTTGAGGTAATGTATTACTAACTTCAAATTCACAAATTAATAATTAATAATTGTTATCTTTAATTTTATATATATGTATACACACATATATGTGAGTGTACATATACCAACCAAAACACTTTAACTATATATTTACTTATATAGTTAAAGTTTGTACCCTCAAAGTAAAGAATATTCTCAAATCTCCCATAGACCATAACTAATTATTTTAACACAATTTTCCATGTTCTCTAATAATCCAAATCACTCAGTTAAATTCTTGACAACTCCCAAATATCTTACTTTAACAAAAATCTCAAAGTTCTAAAAATATAAAACTTCATTAAAATTCCATCCTTCAAGTTTCAAGCTTAAATCCCAAAACTAAACCATCAAAAATTCAATAATACCTTCAACAAATCCAAATCAATTATTTAACTCAAATTTTATCGGTGAAAATATGATATATATCAATAGCCCTAAACTTTTTAAATACAAATTAAATTTCTAAATTTTCAAGATAACCAATGAATAAATCTAAACCCATAGAACTTGCCTACTAAAATAGCTCTACAATCCTATAGTCATATGTTGTTAAAACTCAATATTTGCTCCAAACTTTAATCCAAAAATGTCCTCTAATCACTTAAAAAATATACCCATTAGAAAGAGCAAGTTGTGTAGAACAATGTTCATGAAGGGGCTTTAATGAATAGGAGTGATTTTACTTACCAAAATAAACCCAAAAACTTACCAGAAGAAAAGAAAACACAATGAGCTATTCGACGCCATTGTTGAGAAGAGCTCTCTCTCTCTCTCTCTAGACTCCAAATGACGCATGGAAGGGGAGGGAATGTATTTGAATTAATTAGGGTCTGTTTGGCAAAGCGGCAAGCTGCGGTGACCGTACGTTTGGAGCTAAAAAACCACGATGGCCATTTTTCAAATGTTTGGCAAAGCGGTGGTTTTCCTTGCGCTTTTTATAATACTGTGGCTTCTTTTAAAAGCTCACACATGTGGCTTTTTTCAGTACCTCCCCGTGCTTCTGCTCTCTCTCTTCAATCAATGCTTGCAGGTAGATCGTTGGAAGCATTATATTGTCAATATTTTGTCTTACCGAACTCATTATTTTGAAGAAGAGCTTCTTTGTTCGCGCATGCACAAAGCCTTCTCTTTCATTCGAATCAGAGCTTCCGATGGTGTCGCTGTTTGAATCAGAGCATTTCCGACTGCTCCGTCCAGGACTCCGTCTCTAAGCGTCGGCGTCGTGGGTCACAGCACCGTCCAGATCTCCTTGTGTCTCGTCGGCGTCTCAAGTCTCATCGGCGTCTCACGTTTCACATCATCACTCATATTCACATGGGAAGGTTGGTAAATTTTCTGTTCAGTAATTGTTTTATGAAGAAAATTGAATTATTGAATATGGTCTTATCTCCAGAAGTAAGATGATCACCCTGCAATGTTGTGAAAATGGCAAAGCTAATCACTCACTAGTTACCCTCCAGTGATGATATGAACTCGAGTTTTGAATGGCAAACTTGAGTTGTGAAAGTCTAACGGGATGTTGTGAAAATGTAAGACTGAGTTGGTAAACTCGAGTTATCAATTCATAACTCGAGTTCTGCATCCTATAATCTACTCACTTGCTAGTTACCCTCCAGTGATAATATGAACTCGAGTTGTGAATGGCAAACTCGAATTGTGAAAGTCTAACGGGATGTTGTGAAAATGTAAAACTGTGTTGGTAAACTCGAGTTATCAATTCATAACTCGAGTTCTGCATCCTATAATCTAATCACTCACCAGTTACCCTTCAGTGATGATATGAACTCGAGTTGTGAATAGCAAGCTCGAGTTGTGAATAGTAAACTCGAGTTGTGAAAGTCTAACGAGATGTTGTGAAAATGTAAGACTGTGTTGGTAAACTCGAGTTATCAATTCATAACTCGAATTCTGCATCCTATAAGCCTAATCACTCGCCGGTTACCTTCCAGTGATGATATGAACTCAAGTTGTGAATGGCAAACTCAAGTTGTGAAAGTCTAATGGGATGTTGTGAAAATGTAAGACTGTGTTGGTAAACTCAAGTTATCAATTCATAACTCGAGTTCTGCATCCTATAATCTAATCACTCGTCGGTTACCCTCCAGTGATGATATGAACTCGAGTTGTGAATGGCAAACTCGAGTTGTGAAAGTCTAACGGGATGTTGTGAAAATGTAAGACTGTGTTGGTAAACTCGAGTTATCAATTCATAACTTGAGTTCTACATCCTATAATCTAATCACTCGCCGGTTACCCTCCAGTGACGATATGAAGTCAAGTTATGAATGGCAAACTCGAGTCGTGAAAGTCTAATAGGATGTTGTGAAAATGTAAGACTGTGTTGGTAAACTCGAGTTATCAATTCATAACTCGAGTTATGCATCCTATAATCTAATCACTCGCCGGTTACCCTCCAGTGATGATATAAACTCGAGTTGTGAATGGCAAACTCGAGTGGTGAAAGTCTAACGGGATGTTGTGAAAATGTAAGATTGTGTTGGTAAACTCGAATTATCAATTCATAACTCAAATTCTGCATCCTATAAGCCTAATCACTCACCGGTTACGCTCCAGTGATGATATGAACTCGAGTTATCAATAGAAAACTCGAGTTCTGCATTCTATAACATTTGATTTTCGCAGGTTATCTTTGGGTTTTCATAGGTTTTGTTTCACAACTTTACTGAAGTCATTCGCAACTGTATGTATAACATTCTCACAACAATAAAATCACAATTTCCTACATCTCAACACCATCTCGCAACTTCACCAATTGACGCGTTCATATGCTGTTTTAACGGTTTAGAAATTTCAAAAGTTGCAATTCAAACTTCCCCACTTAACAATAGAGTTTCACAACTTATTTTACAACCTTCCTCATTACATTTTATCCACATTTCCCAAACTTATCTTAACCTATGCACATTCTCACAACAGAGTTCATAGGTTTTGTCACCGTTACATTTTATCCACATTTCCCAAACTTATTTTAACCTATGCACATTCTCACAACAGAGTTCATAGGTTTTGTCACCGTTACATTTTATCCACATTTCCCAAACTTATTTTAACCTATGCACATTGAACCATCATTCTAATCAACTGGAGAAGTTAAAATGAAATGCATTTTTAAACACAACCACTTACCAAACTTCAGCACTGAAGCTCAAATTCGCATCTAAACACCGGTACCTCTGCAACTGTCCAATGCCTTTTACCACAACCTCTCCTCACCTTCGCTCCTCCTCAAATCCACCCCAAATTCGCCCCACAGTGTCGCTGCCACTATCCTCTCTCAACGCCACGGAACCAGGGTCAACCAACGGCACAGACGATGCCAGAAGAAGATGAAGAGTCCCGATCGCGTTTTCGCACAATTTCGCTCTTCTTATCACGGCTCCCTCAACGTTTTTCAATTTAAAAACTTCCAGGGTTACGCACTTCATTTTGTCTCAAATTCAATATCCCAGTTCAGGCACTCGCACTTTTTTGGAAATATGCAATTTCGGATCACCTTTTTGTCTTTTACTAATTTTAAAGTTCTTTTTGAGGGATTTTCGCAAACCATAATGATTTTGACTAAACATAACCCGGGTTATAAAAGGAATCATATGTATGTAATATTCAATAGCATCTATGCCCTTTTCAGTCATTTTATATCTAAACGAGCTTTTCAAACTCTAATCCAAACAGGTTCAAAGCTATAAAAAAAAGTCACTTCTGCCACCGCTAATCCAAACACAAATCACATTTACATTTTCACTTTTAATCCTACCTTACTTTTTCAAAAGTCAGATGAAAAAAAAGCCACTTCTCCACCGCTAATCCAAACGGGCACTTAACCCCTCTCGCGTGACCTTAAATGCGAAAGGGCCAGGCCCTTTGGCATGATATTTTATTTTATTTTATTTTATTTTTCATATTAAACCTCTAATGGGCTATGATAATAGAACTTGGGCCATTTCATTTTTTTTACTTCCTTCTTGGGCCCGACAGCATCCGAGAAATTAGTCATCGGGCTCACTCCGGTGGATACCCTGGTCTTACCAAAAAATAATAATAATTCATTTATTTTATTATTACTCTTTTTTAATCTCTTTTATTTTATTTTATAAATCATGTTAATTTCTTTCTAAAATTATTTAAATCCTAAGAATAAAAAAATTAGGATGTTACAGCTCTTATATCTCACAGTCGCCGGGCCTGATCTCACATATGCAGTAAATGTTTTTAATCAATTTGTAGTTAATCCCCGGGTCCCCACATGCTTGCAGCAGAATGTATCCTTTGGTATCTTAAGTCTACTGTGGGACAAAGTATCTTCTTACCAAGTACAAGCTTGCTCGACCTGAACGCATATTGTGATGCAGATAGGAGACATTGCCATGAGACTCGACTTTCCTACATTGGTTATTTTATCAGCTTAGGTTGGTCTCCCATCTCATGGCGTAGCAAAAGGTCATGTGTGGTTTTCCTTTCGTCAACAGAAGCTAAATACCGAGCAATGGTTAGTATAGTTAAAGAAGTTGTATTGTTACAATGGCTCCTTCATGACCTCGGGGCAACTCAATAGTCTTCAACTCCACTATATTGTGATAATATAGTTGTCATTCATATTGCTAAGAACCCAGTTTTTCATAAGAGGACTAAGCATGTTGAAATTGATTGCTACTTTATTCGTGAATGAGTCCAATCTCAGGACATCTCCCCATTAAAGATCTAGACGAAGTATCAAGTTTGGTTCCTACAGTTAATAAGGGATTTAATTACACTTGATAAGAAATTCACAACTTATTTTAGTGAAAAGTTATGGGAGAATTACAGCCAAGTCCCAAACGAGAAGGAAAATGAAGAAATGGTCCATTGAAATCTCAAAATGAAAAAATGATCCCATTAACAACCCCAGGTGCAGGTCATTGACAACTCCAGGATCCTTTATTGACAACTTCTTGGGACCATTTTTTTCATTTTCCTTCTTGCTTGGGACCTGGCTGTAATTCTCCCAAAAATTATTGATTTTGGATTTTAATAAAATTTTTGAGATCTTTTTTGAGATTTTCCCAAATATTTATTATGTAACTATTAGAGAGCTTGGACGAAGTTTGGGGGGGGGACTACAACTGTGTATATCTCAAATAATGAGAAATGCAACAGATAAAAAAATCATGAGAAATGCAAGTTATGTGGCAAAGATAAACATAGTTGCAAATGTGTATATACTCCCTCCAGTCTTAAATATAAGGCATATTTAAAGAGTTAATTTTAGTCTTAAATATAAGACATATTATTTATATTTATCAATCTTTTTCTAATGTACCCCTATTAATATTCCTAGGCAATAATCAAAGAGGAGAAAGAATATAACGGAATTAAAGAAGATGACTAAGGTGTTTTAGAAAATATATATCATATAACTAATTTCTTTAATCTAATTAAATTAGGTAAATATATCTTATATTAAGAATAAGAGGGGGTATCAAATCATGGGAAATGCAACTATATGTATATCTATAAAGAAGGAAGCAAGAGACACCAAGAGAGGACCAACTACATACACTCACAAGAAAATCAACACCAAATCAGTTTCAAATTCTCTCAGAGCGCTATGTTTATTTATTTTCCTTTTATGCATAATAGACTGAGATTAATTTCATTGGCGAAATGTTTACAAAGATCATAGTATGAGAATAAATAAATGAATAATACAATCGATATTTTATAAAACTAACTGAGTCAATTTTTTTCTATTTATTTTATTTTTCTGTTTGTAATAAAAAATTACTTCATTTCATGATAAAAAATCCCTGTCTAATTTTTGGTACGTACTTCCTTCCTCAAAGTCTCTCTTGCAGTTGTTTTCAATTCAATATATATACTGTTCAAAAAATTCAATATATATATATATATATATTAATATTTCATAATGATGCTATTTCAATTTAAAATGAATAAAAGGACCAAAATATTCAATAAATGGTGGTAATTTAATTCAAGGGATTATTTTATATTTTTTTAAAAAAATTAAAGGGTACTATTAGTAAATAATTTGAAATTAAAAAACCATGATGGATGAATAGTGAAGACACAATATCATAAGGAAGCTGGTATAAAATCTAAAATTTCAATCTCTGTGGCAAACCCACCAGCAACCACACATAAGAGAAACACCACCCTAAATATCAAGCCATGAGATTTTCCTTTTTCTTTTCCTTTTTCTTTTTCTTTTTAATAAAGGCATCAGTGACCAAATGAGGATTAGCTCTAATAGAAGGGGCTAGTCCCTTACAAGGTGAGGAACCAATATTCGAATCCCCACTGGGAGAGGTGCCCATCCTTAGTGCCCGATAATGCCTCAAACAGAATTGCTTCTAACAAAAAAAATACTTGTAACTAGCAAAAAGTAAATAAATAAATAAAGGGATATGTGGCCAGATATTACAAATTGGATCAAACATACATCCTTCCATTTATAAGGAAACTTAAGCAATCATAGGACATTTTTGTTCCAACCACATCCATACATTGTGTGGGTGTGTTTGTGAATAAAAAATGTTGATTATTTTAAACATGGAGTACTTTTTCTTTCTAAATTTAATATTATCAATTAAACATATGAATAAATTAAATCCCCATGAGTTGCACTGAGATTTTATATCTAGTTTAAATAGTAATTAATATTTTCTTCAGGTCTTCCATCACTTCATCAATATTTTTATCAAGTTTCCTAGACATTTCACACTCAAATGTCAACACAACACATGGTATCGCCACTTTTCAATTGATTTTTTTTATTCTAATCGATCCACCAAAATTGAGTTTTTTTTTTTTCAGAATAATCGACTAATTTGACCTCACCAGACGGGGTTTCACTTAAAAGAGTTGGGGTTTTACAATGAGGGTTTTTCTTTTTTTCATATTAGCATATCAAATTCGATGCCAGCTGATTAATGAGCTAATTAGGTACTTACCATAAGGGTCAACACTTTTTTTGGCCACTTGATTTAATACAATTGGTGACAACTTACAATATCAAACACAACATAATAATTAAAAATAATTGGAAACCAAATTAATTTAAAATAATATGATTATACAACTTACACTACAAAACAAGCGCAACATATTAAAATTGCATAAAAAAAAAAGTTTATAAAATATCTAAAATAAGCAAATTAAAATATCTTCTCTGCCGGCCATTCTAGATGGGATGCAATAAATAAGATCCTTCTACTTACAAGCTACAAACCATCTAAATTTTTAAAATTTATTTATAATCCAATTTTTATTTCATGTTTAAAATTATAAAAATCAGTAAAAAGTCTCTGTTTGCTATTGTTATTAGTCGGTACCACATATGTCTTTATTCACAGAAGGTGTTGATACTTTTTTTTTTTTTTTTTTATAAAAATTATTTTCATGGGTAAATAATAAAAAATAAATATAATCTATCTCTCACCTAACATTTTTTTTAAAAAAAGAGATTTTTTATTAAAATAAAAAAATGTTATTTAAAAATGTTATAATGACACTAATTAAAACTGGATGGTCCAAATGAGACAAGCCCTATGTACCTAACTGGTTCCTAATTGTCATTACTCCAATATAATTGAGGATTTTTCGACTGTTATAGGCGACAACATAACCTTACTGTCGGCATCAGTTTGCAATATTAGCCGTCTTTTCCCTGTCTTCAGATTCACGACTCTCACACCTCTTTCAAAGCCTTGGGTCCTGCGTGCAAAACACGTCCCTGCAATGCAACTGAAGAGGAGGACCCCCAATGAACCTCTCTCATCTTTCTTTCCTTCTTTTGTTTGATGAAGGGTTTCATCTCCTGATGTTTGATGTTTGGAGTATAAAGAATTCTTGCTTCTTCTAAAAAATACGTATTTTAATATTCAAACTTGAATTCTCTTTCTTTTAAGGATACTTCTCTTCTCTTTCTTGTACAATAAACAATATATTATAGAAACCAGTTTTAAGGAATCGGTTTCACATAGGTATTGAAAACTCATCCCATCTAAATCATTTAGATGGAATCTGGACGATCCAGATTTGATTTTTTTAAATTACTTATTTTTTTAATAAAAAATTCATTTTTTTAAAAAGAAAATATCAATTAAGAGCTTGTATTTTGTACTCAATAAAATAATTTTTTAAAAATATAAAAAATAAAGAAATTAAAATCTGGACCATCCAGATTAATATAGACAACCCAGATGAAACGAGCTTCCCTGCTCGTCCAAGGAAGCTCGTTCCCAGTTTCAATGCTTATTTCAACCTTCTTGTTGATTCTCTCTCATAGACTGACTTCACAGAAATGACGACCAACGAAGCTGTTTCACCCACAAGCGAGGCAAAAGTTCCATTGCTAGAATATGTACAAGAGGACCATCTTCATAATCATCATCATGATCTCGCACGAAGGGTTTGGGTTGAATCAAAGATGCTCTGGCACATTACAGGCCCCGCAATCTTCAGCCGTATAACTTCTTATGCCATATTTGTCATCACCCAAGCCTTCGCCGGCCATCTTGGCGACCTTGAACTCGCCGCTATCTCCATCGTCGCCAATGTCATCCTCGGATTCGACATCGGCCTCCTGGTATCTATATTATTCTTTTGTCACTTCAAAGTTCAAATCTTTAACCACCGTGATGTGTTGAAATATTATATCTTATACTGAAATTTGATATATTCTATATATTGTGTTTTATCATCAGCTGGGTATGGCAAGCGCTTTAGAAACACTATGCGGGCAAGCCTTTGGGGCGAAGAAGCATTACATGTTGGGGGTTTACCTTCAACGTTCATGGATTGTTCTTTCGATGTGTTGTGTTTTGCTGTTGCCGATTCTTCTGTTTGCCTCGCCGATCTTGAAGGTTATGGGTCAGCCTTCGGATTTAGCTGAGCTATCTGGGGTTGTTGCCTTGTGGATGATACCACTTCACTTTAGCTATGCATTTCAATTCCCACTTTGGAGGTTCTTGCAGTGTCAGCTGAAGCCTGGAGTGATTGCTTGGATGTCTCTAGTGGCACTAATTGTTCATGTACTTGTGTGTTGGTTGTTTGTGTACAAGCTTGAAGCTGGAGTTATTGGCACAGCTGCCACCATGAATATATCTTGGTGGGTTTTGGATTTAGGGCTTATGTTTTATTGTGTTTGTGGAGGTTGTCCTCTCACATGGACTGGTTTCTCCATGGAAGCTTTTTCTGGTTTGTGGGAATTCGTCAAACTTTCTGCAGCTTCCGGTGTCATGCTCTGGTAATATTTTCTACATTTATTTTTGGTTTAATATAATCTTTTTTGTCCTTATATTTATCCTCGTTTTGGTTTGAGTCCCTCAAATTTTAAACCATGAGTTTTGGCCCCTTTAGAAGCAAAGTAGTCCAATTTTTTAATTAAATTATAGGGATTAATCTTTTAACCGAAATGAAATTTGAGGGACTAAAACCTATAGTTTAAAACTTGAAGAATCAAAACTAAGATGAAGGCAAACTCGAGGGAACAAAAATTGTATTAATATTCTATTTTTTGTATTGTTTAATGTTCTCATATATATACGTTTCTTCATTGGGTTGTGTGATTTAATTTCACTTACAGCTTGGAGAACTGGTACTACAGAATACTGATATTAATGACTGGGAATCTGGAGAATGCAAAAATTGCAGTGGATGCGTTGTCCATATGGTAAGCACATCAAAAAATGTTTACCTATTATTGTTCATGGGTCACTCAATCTTTCATTCTTTGGTCATGGGATTGTTAATTATTATTATTATTATTTTGTTGGAAATTTGTCAGCATGGCCATAAATGGATGGGAAATGATGATTCCTCTTTCATTCTTTGCTGCAACTGGGTACGTAAATTTTCTGCAAAGAGTGCTATTTATATAAGAATGGTACTATTGTTAAGATTTTAAGGCTGACAATCCATCTAGTTCTTAATATAAAATGTAGTTTGTAGTGCGTTATATTACAAACTAAATCTTATATAAACAAGAGGAGGCACTGCATAACTAATTGAAGCTATCGAGAACTGTAAATTGGCCCACAATACATTTGATAATTTACTGGTTGAAATCGTTTATGAAAAGCCATCAAACACGGCCTATTTTTGGATATACATGAGGCTCCACAGTTTCAGTTTTGGTTTCATTGTATCGTGTGATACAAAACACATTAGTAATTTAAGAAGAAACAAGACTTACTGGAAACTGAAACTGCATGTGAAGTCTCATATACATCCGAAAATAGGAGGCGATAAAAGTTGTGAATGAATTAAAATCGATGAAATTTTTTTTAACAATAACATAAGTTATTTATATTATATTGCTAATCTTGTTTAGTCCGAGGACAAGCATGATATATCCGAAATTGACATCTTTCCAATACTCTTCTCATCCTTTTCCCTTTTTCAATCATTAGATTAAAACCTTAACGGTCCAAATTTAACATTTTATAAAAATATTATTATAATTTTACTTAAAAATATAAAAATAAATTTAAATTACTAAAATTTGATCTAAAGAGTGTGGTATATTGTTATTTTAGCAAAGAGCTGTATTATAAAGTATAATTTCTTCCCTTTTTTCTGCATCAATTATCAATTGTTTAGATCAAATTTTAGCAATTTAACTTTATTTTTGTATCTTTTAAATAAAATTATAATAATATTGTTTTATAATTAAGATGTTAAATCACGATGGTTGAGATTTTAATTCAATGATTAACAAAAGAAAAGATGGGTAAAGGAGGGGAAAAGTATTGAAAGGGTACTGGGGAGAAGCCAATCCCGATACATTATGGTTTTTTTGGTCAAATGATACATTATGGTTCATAATTTTAACAACGAAGAAAACCAGATGAATCCAAATGGTGCAGACGTAGCAAGGTAGCCAGGTAGGCCCATTTTCTGTCGTTTGTTGTCACAGTCGCAGATGATATATACAGAATATCAGCAATCCTCTTGATTGGTCGAACATGCTCAATGATCATACGTTGTCTCAAAACAAAAAAATTCGTGTGCGGTCCAAAGCTCTTGTCTTGCTCAATAATTGAGTCAGTTCCCCCAGATTAATGTATTAGACTATTGCCACGTCCTCGGCAAGATTTGATTTGATATGAGCAACCCTTACTTTGATTTGAATTATTCCTACTTCTTCAAACTCTCACTGCAAAATCAATAATGTCCATTTGTTTCTACATATAGATCCAAGATGGTGCAGTCCCGTACGTCACATGAAAATAAATCAGACTCTTCTTCTTTGTCCTTAGAGCCGGGAATTCAGGCCGAGCCCGTCAAGGGCCGGGCCTATGATTTAGAGGCTGAAAATGGAAGCGGGCCTAAAAGGGCCGGCCCTACTGAAGCCCTGCGGGCCGGCCCTTTTAGGCCCGTTTAATATTTTTTTAAAATAAATTAATAAATATAATATCATTATATCAAATTATCAATATGAGAGACACCTAAGTTCCTAATAGAATATTAATAACATGCAAACATTTATTAATTGGTTTGATTTATTTTATTTTCTACAATGTTTTATTCATTTAAACTTAAAAAAAAAGGCTAATTTGGACATTAGATGATTATTTTAACTAAAAATTTATGAGTTTTAAAAATAATATATACCAATTTAAAGCAAAATAATAAATAAATTGTAAAACTTTTTTAAAAAAATTTTGAATTAAAATGAGTTTAAGCCCGTTTAGGCCCAAACCCGTGAAGTGCCAACCCTGTAAGGCCGCGAGCTTTAAAAATATGGTACTTTTTAGGAAACAGGCTTAAACGGGCCGGCCCATTTAGACCCAAGCCCTTGAAGGGCCGGCCCTGTAGGGCCGGGCGGGCCTGTTTTCCCAACTCTATTTGTCCTCTTGTCTCATGACTCGTACCTTCAATCATATACTAAATGTTGTGTGTTCGTGATATACTCCTTCTGGTTCTTAATATAGAGCATATTTGAGGCTGAACTTATTCCTAGATATATAAGGCATATTTTTCATATGTAAAATACTTATGTTAAGTTCTTTATATCCATTTCATCAAGTTCTTCAATCATATGTGACCGTGTATCTTATTTGTAAATTATTATCATTTAACTATAAACTCATATGAAAAAAATGACATATGACCATGTGTGATAAGAGAATTTCATGTAATGGATATAAAAAACTTAATGCAAGTTTGATCATTTTCATATTTATCCATATTGATACTCCTTTAATAATAATCAAAGAGGAGAATGAATGAGAGAATTAAGGAAGATGATTATAATGTTTTAGAAAATGCATGTCATATTAACTGACTTGATTAACTTCCCTATTCTTAAGGACCGGATGAGGTAGTGTGTTTGTTTCTTTTATATGGTTTGCCTGGTGGTCCTTCTTGCAGAGTGAGGGTGGCAAATGAGCTCGGAGCTGGCAATGGAAAAGGAGCCAAATTTGCAACAACGGTGTCAGTGGTAACGTCAACCATAATAGGAGTGGTGATATGTGTCTTGTATATGTTGTTTCACAATCAAATTGGCTACTTTTTCTCTTCAAGTAAACATGTGCTTGACCAAGTCAACGAGCTGTCTCTTCTCTTAGTCTTCACTATACTTCTCAATAGCGTTCAACCAGTTCTCTCAGGCACTGCCTCTTTTAACACTGTGGCTTTCCAAATATTTAATTTGTGGATTTGATGACATGGCTGATAAACTTAATTGTTATGAACAGGTGTCGCTGTGGGGTCAGGGTGGCAGTCATACGTGGCATACATAAACTTGGGTTGTTACTATCTCATTGGTTTGCCTCTTGGAATGTTGATGGGCTGGGTCTTCCATGGAGGTGTCATGGTGCGTACCATATTTTCCATACTAATGCATCTGCCCTAAAACTGATTTACTCCCTCTTCCTCTTAATCCGATCTTTAATGTAAGATATACTTGTCGAATTTCATTAGATTAAGAAGGCTAATTAAATTTGCTAATATGACATGTTTTTTCTAAAACACCTTATTATCTTCCTTAATTCTCCCATCCCTCTCTTCGTTGATTATTGTTGAATGAGTGTCAATAGGGGTAAATTAGAAAAATATTAATAAATGTGGAAAATACGTCTTATATTTAATTAGGACTAAGATTAACTCCTCAATTAAGTCCTTTTTTTTTCTGTCAACCCTGATTAGGTCCAACATCAAGAAGTTCCGGAATGGTTATTTAGTATTTGCTGAATTAATTCGATATGAATGAAAGTGAAACAAATTTTATGTCAGGGTATTTGGGCGGGCATGATTTTTGGGGGAACAGCAACTCAAACCTTAATATTGGCCCTTATCACCATTCGTTGCAATTGGGATACAGAGGTAAATATATTTGTAGCTATTAATTAATTCTGTATCATTCATTGATTAACGCAAGCCTTATATATATATATATATATGTATGACATGATGAGCTTAACAATGGCAGGCTGAGAAGGCAAGCTTGCTCCTTAAGAAGTTGGAAGATCAAATATGAAAAACGTTCATGAGCATCAAACAAGAATGGGCTTAGTCATCCTTTCTATTGTTTGTTTGGGCTCATCAGTGGGTATCACATTGGTTTGGACTGTGGCAGAGGTAACAGTTTAAGTTAAGTATTTATAAAGTCCAAAAGAACTTTTATTTGTATAAATCGTTCGAGGAAAAAATAAATAAATAAAGCTATGGCCCAACAAAATAAATAAAGAAAGCAAGTGAAGTCTTTTTTTTCCTTTTGGGTACAAAGTAAGTGAAGTCATGATACAGATAGGGCTGAGGACCAGTAAATCTAGTTTGTGTAGACTCTTTGGGCTCCTGACAATTCAAGGCTTGAGCCCAACAACATATTATAAATTATTAAAGATGCATATAAGACATAGGCCCAATTAAAGAATCGAAGTAAAAAAAAACATTTATCTGGTTTTTATGTCTTCTCCCCATATAATTCATATATGACATAGGGGTGTTCACAATATGGGATCAAGACAACCCCATCCTGGTCCCATCTTGATCAATAGGATTGGGATGAGTTTTTCGTCCCGTGTCCCATTGTATACTATATGGTATTAAAACATGAATTAGACTTACCAGGTTGACCTAGAAACTGATGACCCAGGCACATGTCCAGTCTGGGTGACCAGTAAACTTCGAAAGAAACAGACCCAAGGTAAATTGGGATCAACCCGTGTAACCCGCTGGGTTAAGCGGGTAGTGGATTATTATATTTTTAAAAGAAAAAACAGTCGATTATACTCACACTAGGCGTCATTAGAGTTTCTCTTTCAGTTCTGATATGAACTTCTCTCCTATTCATGACCATTTCCTCGTCCTTACCGTTCAGCCCGTCACTTCCGTTCACTACAAATTCTTTCTCGGCTCTGCCTCTTCCATTCTGATCAAATTTGTGTAGAGAAGCCATGGCTGGAGGAGAGAAAGACAAAGATCCAACTAGGCGTTTTGCTCCAGGAAAGAAGGAAGCTTTTTGTCTTATCAGATGATAGGATACAGCTCTCCCTGCTCATCATTTTGATGAGCAGGGAGAGCTAGCATGATGTGGACCGTTCAGATTAAATCTAGATAGTCCAGATTTCATTTTTTTAATTATAATTTTTAATTAAAAAAAATCATTTTTTGAAAAAATGTTAGTTAAGAGATTATTTTTATTTTAGATTCTCTACCTATTAAAATAATTTTAAAAACAAATAAATAAAATAAAATATGAACCATCCAGATCTAATTTGAAAAGTTTAGATCATGCTAGTTCTCCCTTTGATGAGCAGGGAAACTAGATCCTGCTGCGTGTCAATTGTGAAAGAAATGAAAAGAAAAGCATTTATTACATTCACGTGCTGGAGTGGAGAGGAATTACAAAAAATGGAGAACGAAAAAATAGAAAGAAAGTTCAGCTTGTACATTGTACCGTGGGGGACAAATTAAAAAAAAACAAATAAAAAGAGGGAAAAAATTTGTCACATAGTAGCCATTCAATGATTAATATATTAATTTTCATAACTAAAATATGAACATTTTACTTTTTTTATTAAAATATATTATTTTAATTATTAACAGTCTGACTCCAACTTAACTTACAATCTGATTCACTGACCTTTAATCCACTGTCTCAACCAGCTTAATAATTAGTTCGGATTTTAATACCTTAATGTACTTAGAACGTCTAACGTCTAGGTCCCGAATGAAACAGGATGGGACTAGGATGTCCCGCCCAGATTTTTTAATAAAAAATTACTGCCTTAAACCAAAAAACATACGCTACTAGGCGAAGGAACAAGAAACAAACAAGGTACACAGAATGGGGAGAAAGACGTTGGCAAGGCTGGAGAAAAAGAAGCACACAAAGGGATGCTATTCAATTTCAGATCACAAAGCAAAAATGACTAGGTGGTGGGAAGATGGCGAAGATATTATTACGCCCAAAGAAGCTTCCTTTTCCTCAACCTCTATCTTTATGGCCATCAAAGTAGGGAGTGAAATAAAAATAAATAAATACATAAAGGACAAAGAATTTAAAGTGGTAAGTAGTTTCGGCGACAGAGTCTAAAGATTGAAGACCAAATAATCAATGATACATTGTATCCATTATAAATAATAAAATTGTACAAATACCAGTCCCGATACAATTTTTGTCCCGTCCCGATTTTCCTGGGTGTGGGATGAGACGATCGGAATGGGAAAATCTTAAACAACTCTATATAAAATGATGGTGTCACAGCTGTATCAGGCCTTTCAAACAATTTTTTATTGAAAAATGATAACAAAAACATACTCCTATAAGAAAATGTGTGTGTGTGTGTGTGTTTTTTTTTTTTGTCTAGACCAAAATTTTAAATGCAATGAGGCCCGCCTTTTATCCTAACTATAATCTATAACTAGAGCGTCAAATTAACAAAGGAAGGGAAGTTTAATGAAGAGTTCAAGGTTGAACAAAGGGCCATGTATTTATTTATGGCAATCACTATTGAACATTACGTTAATGCGAAGTTATACGTTAAGGGAAGTTATAGGAAGTTGAGCCTGAAATTAGTTTCTGTTTTCTCAAACAAATTTGGTGATCCGATCTTAATATTTGCCAGCTTATAACCCATAATCATTTTGTAGTGGAATTATTACTCGTTAGCTTCTGTTTTGTATTCTGTCTTCATTCTTATCCAACGAAGAGTTCAGTTCGTTAATATAATTAAACCACTGGTAAGTTTTCTCATCCCAAAACTAGCAATAAAATTTAAAATTAGGAATGAAAATATTCTGTTGATAATCCATTGCTAATTAGTGATGGATGGGGGAATAGGCCAAGCCCCTATCAGGCGACTTATAACCTAACCTGATTAACGAGGCTAGGCTAAGGCCTAAATGTGTAAATAGGAGATAAGTATATGTTTTATAATTAATAAGTGTATATCTCAAAATATATTTGATTAAATTTATTAATATTTTATTCTTATGTAATTATCTTTTATCTATTTTTCTATCTTTTAATTAATTATAGGATAAAAGGATATTTTGAATTTTTGATATAAAATCTACTTATATCCTGATTTATGTAAGGCATATTATAAGATTTAAGTGTGAATAAAATATCAATAAAATATATCTATATTATATGATAATCGGTAAAAAAAAGATAAATCAACATATTGTGATAGAGACACATCATGGAGACAATATATACTTATATATATGTTATGCGTAGAAAGAGGGATATGTGTTCTATTTTCCTGGTTGGTGACGGCAAGGTAAAAGCTTTAACGGAGGGAGATTAAAGTTTGGAGATGCACAAGAGCGACAACATGGATAAAAATTCAGTATTGAGTTTTTGTTTCTCCTTTCTCTTATATTCTTTCTTTATCTTTTTATATTTTCTTTGGTTAGCTATTATTTTAGTTATGAGAATGCTCAGTTTATATAGCTAAATCTTAGTTTTGGATTATTAAGTTTGATTACGAATTAGTGGATGGTATTTTTTGTCGTGAATTGCTTTAATATTATATTTGTTGATTTAAGTTTGTGCTTGATTATCCTGAAACAAGAGATATATGATTGGGAGATTATATTGGTATTCTAAAGGAGGATATACATAAGGAATTTAGAATAGATCTTCAATTGAATCGTGTAAGATTAGGTTTTCAAACTTAATTTGCGTGTAGGATAAACATGTAGCTATCGGCCCTAAATAGTCTCATTAGCCTTGTATTTAAATTAATCCAATTAAGAACTAATCACCTAAGGAATTAGGGATTAACATAATTGGAATGCCTTTTTGTGGATCAAAGATACTCTTAGGTAAATAAGAATCCTAGAATAGAAAATATAACTTTAAACTCAATTAATGGGAGAAGTTAGACACTAAAAAGTAATTAAGATTATAATAATCCAAGTTGTCGATTAAGATCTAAAACCACTCTTATCCGTAGCTTTCACAATAATTAGATTTGTTTTCTTCTTTTCTCTAGTTAGTTTTTATTCATAATTCACGTTGTATTGATTCAATTTAAACAGAAGTGTAAAGTCATTGCTCAACTATATTGTTGGTACCAAGTCATGGAAACAATATCTTACTCATTCTTTATTACTTAATACGGCCCGTGCACTTGCGGAGTCTTAGACTTTATATTTTACCCCTATCAAGTTTTTGGTAGTCAAGGATTTGTTATAAATTTAATGAAATATATCTCAAAAACTTAATCGGGGTAAAATATAGGGCCTAAGATTCCGAAAGTGCATAGGCAATATCAAATAATAAAAAATGAGTAAGATATCATTCCCACAAGAATTTGATAGCAACAATGCAGTTGAATAATGACTTTACACTTATGCTTAATTTGAGTCAACACAATTTGAATTATAAATAAAAGCTAACTAGAGAAAAGAAGAAAACAAATATAACTATTGTGAAAGCTAAAGATGAGGGTGATTCTAGATCTTAAGTGGCGACTTGAATTATTGTAGTCTTGATTACTTCTTATTAGTGTCTAACCGCTCCTATTACTTGCGTTTAAAGTTATATTTGCTAGTTATGACTCTTATTTATCTAATAGTGTCTTTCGATCAACTAAAAGGCATTCCAATTATATTAATCCCTAATTCCTTTGGTGGTTAGTACTTAATTGGATTAATTTAAGTGCAAGCCTATTGAAGCTATGTAAGGCCGATAGATATATGTCTAGTTATTCTACAAACAAATTAAATCTGAAAACTTAATCCTGCTCGATTCAATTGAAGGTGCATTCTAAATTTTCTATGTCTAGGCTCCTTTAGAATACCAAAACAATCTCCCAATCAGATGTCTCTTGTTTCAGGATAATTAAGCACACAATTAAATCAACAAATATAATAGTAAAGATTTTAACGACAAAAATTATCATCCACTAATTCATAATCAAACTAAATAATCCAAAACCAAGATTTAGCTACATAAAGTGAACATTCTCATGACTAAAATAATAGCTAACTAAAGAACAGATAAAAAGAACAAGAAAGAAGAGAAAAGAAAGAAGAAACAAAAATTTAATACTGAATTTTCATCTGTTTTGTTACTCTTTTGCATCTCCAAACTTTAATCTCCCTCCATTAAAGCTCTTACCTTGCCGTCACCAACCAGGAAAATAGAACACGCATCCCTCTTGTTGCGCCTAGCATATATATAGATATATATTGTCTCACTGAGTGCGTCTCTATCACAATATCTGGATTTATCTTTTTTTTTTATTGATTATCATATAATATAGATATGTCATATTGATATTTTGTTCTCACTTAAATCTTATAATATTCCCTACAAAATAAATTAGGATATGAGTAGATTTTAAATCAAAATATCCTTTTTTTCCTATAATTAATTAAAAGATAAAAAATATATATAAAAGATAATTAAATAAGTATAAAATATTAATAAATTTAATTAAATATATATTAGAATCTACACTTATATAGTTATAAAATATATATTTATCAATAGGTAGGCCTATTTTGTTAAGGCCGGTCCTGTTTACACATTTAAAAAAATAATTTTAATTATATCTTTTTTCATTCTTATATTCTAATTTAAAAAGACAATTAATCAATTATATAAATATAATCAAATACATTCGGTAGGACTACCGACTATGCCTTCTCTGCGCTTGACACCTGGTGATGCGGTAAAAAACCGTATCTCGACATTGTTGGTTGGATACCTGGATTTGTAATAGAATGATTTTGTATTTATTTTAAATTCATTCTTTCCTTGTGTAGTAGCTATACAAAAAGAGATTATATTAGAGTATATATTTTACTCCATTTAATTTTCATTATTAATTTATCAGTGTTAATTTTTGGTCATGTTATTGTTGTTTCATTATGGAGTGGGTTCATTGCATATAATTTAGATTTTAAATAAATAACTCATTGAATTAATGTTTATTTAGATTTATTAAAAATTACATTAATTAAGTTTTATTTAAATAATTTGTTAGCCTATTTAAAGCATACAATGTATATGCCTCTAAGCCTACTCAAAGCCTGTCTAATCTTTTAAGTATATTTAAAAACCTACATTTTCAATAGGCCTTCAAATAGGCTTCATGTCTGATCAGACTTTTTGAAGGTTCAAGCGTAAACCTAAAAAAGAGTCTGTATACAGAGTCAAGCCTAAGCTTAAAATTTAGTCTCATGTTACAAAGCTTAGGTCTATTTGGTCAAAACCTGGCCAGGCCTTGTTTGACCTATTTTTATCCTAGCGATAGATTTTTTTTTCCCTTCACTACTTAAACTGATTAAGTAATCAGAGTGTAATATGACTATCAATAATCAATTATCATTCATCAACCAATTATATCAATAAAACTTCAATAACTTTGAAGAGTAACATGGGATTCAACGGTGGTCAAGTTTTATTCGCCCTCAATTCTTTTCTTTTTCCAGTTTTGCTATAGTTCTGGTTAAAGTGAATTTGCTGCAATAATTTTACTGTTGTACAATTCAAGGTCATATTTGGATTAACGTTTGCTGTAACTTATGCTGCGATATACACTTTTATAAAATATCCATTTTACACTTCATTAGCTATTTACTATGTTGGATTAATTATTCATCATGCTCATTTAATAAATGACAACACGTTTAGATAATTTAATCTAAAATGTCAGGAAGAGTAAAATAACTGATCTAGAACAAAGGAGAAGAGGCAAGATGATGGGAGGAAAAGAGTAGATCAAAGAAGGGAAAGAGAATACTACTTCCCTTCGAGAAATTAAAGAACCTAAATAAATTATATTAAAGTATTTATGTTTATCATATTTTTTTAAATTAATTTACTTGACTTATGACCAGATATATAATGTAATGATACATATTATATTATATGATTAAGTATTTAGCTTCCTTAATTTCTCTTAAAAAAAACAACAGATTATTATATTAAAGACTAGAGACAAATAGATGATTAGATGGGCACCTTCAAACTTTTTTTTCTCACTTTTTTCCGACCGTGTCCTTCCATTTTAAAATACCAAGAGAACTTGATTTTGGATGGAGAAGAAGATGCTTTGAGAACAAATTAATATAAGGGAAAATTTCAGTCAAGGACCTCTATAGGCAATTAACATCAAATGCCACCCAGAATGTTCTGAATTTTCACTATAGGGCCTTGGAGGCAAACTGAAATTAAATTTTATGCAAAACAGACAAAACCGCCCTTGCTTATTATTTTTGGTAAAAAAGTCAGCCTTTTCAACCATTGGTGGTAGCCTAGGTGCTGAAGTTCCAGCAACGGGTTCTTGAGCACCGGCCAGCCGACTATTGGGGCTCCAATAGCCGGCAAATAATTTTCCAGCAAAAGGAGGCTAATTGGCTAAGTGGGGGTTTGAATCCGCCCCCTCTAAGGACCAAAAAGACGCATGACCACTAATAGGGGTGGAAATAGATCAGGTGGCCTGTCAGGAGCCTGTAGCCTGGCCTGTGATTGGCCTGTTCAGGCCTGACCTGTCAGGCTAAAAGGTCAGGCCAAGGCCAAAACAAAAGCCTATTTTGCTTAATAGGTCAGGCCAAGGCCTATTGACAGGCCTGTTAGGCCGGCCTGAGACTGTAAAAATATTTTTTTAAAAAAAAAATCAGATAAGGGTTAAAGGATAATTTCGCTTGAGGCAGTAAGTTTTAGCCTGTTTTCGGCCTGTGGCCTGTTAGCTTGTTTTGCAGTGTGGGCTATAGGCCTATCGGTTTACTTAAAAAATTTTAAAAATTCAGGCCTCCTTAACAAGTTTCAGGCCAGGCCAGGCCTGTGAACATGCCAGGCCCAGGTCTAAAAATTGGCCTTTAACAAGCCACAGGCCAGGCTCATGCCAATTTGTACCTTAACAGGCCTGGCCTGACCTGTTTCCACCCCTAACCACTAACCAAAGCCCTTTAGTTATTATATGTAATAAAAAATATATGTAGAAATCTTTTACCCATACCTATTTCACATCATATTTAATAAGTGTCTTGTGCCCTGCGAATAAGTGAAATAGTTTTACGAACAAATGAAATAATTCTATGAACAAGATAAATTAATTTTTTAACAATTATTCATTTATAAGTGTTTTACATTTAATGAATAGGTTGAGCAGTCCTTTGAACAAGTGGAATATTTTTATTGACAAGTTGATCGAATTAATTTGTTAACAAAATCAAATTTGCATGTGGCTTATACATTATAAACAAATAGAATAGTCTTAATATTAATTAATTTGAAATACTTTATTTAAAAGTACTAATTAATTTGAGAGATAACATTATTTATTTGAAAATATTATTTAAATTTTATACTTTAAAACACCTTCTGAATTTTTTATATATAGAGAGAGAAAGTGCATAGAAAATCGATGTGCTTTTTTTGGTGGAGTAATGAAGCATTTCGTTTTTAAAATAATAATAGTTAAATAAATGAAGGAATTGAATATAAATTAAATTATTTTAAGGAAAAAAAGGATAATTTCCGTTCAATTAACCAAGTGATTTTGGTTAGTTAATTCATAGGATATCATCATAAAGTTCAATCAAAATCAAATAACACAAAATTATAACACATCAGTTTTAATTTTCAGATCTTGCTTGTCTATTTGGTCTTTATTACCACTTCATGGTTCTACACGTTTTGAATTTTTATATTTTAAAATACTTTTTGAAATAAGATAAATTAATTTAACTTTTTTAAAATTTGTTCATAGGACTAGTCCACTTGTTCATAAATGTAAAACAATTACAAATGAGTAATTGTTAAGAAATTAATTTATCTTGTTCATAAAATTATTCCACTTGTTGGTAGGACTATTCCACTTATTTATGGTGTGTAAAACACTTTTTGACTATGACTTGAAGTAGGATTGGATATAAGATTATCACATATATTTTTTGTTACACATAATAATTAAAGGGCTTTGGTAGCCGGGTGGTCATGAGGGTCCTAAGTCAGAGTGAGTTCAAAACCCCACTTAGCCCCTTTACTGGAAAATTATTTTCCTGCGACTGGGGCTCTGATAGGCAAGTGCTCAAGGGCCTGTTGCCGGAGCTTTGACGCCTGCCTTGCCGTCGTGGCCAAAAAAGCAGACAATTATGTCCTTTTAGTATAAAAGAAATTCAGAATGTCTCAAGTGCCATTTGATATTAATTGCCTGCTGAGGCTTTTGATTGAAATGTTCCCTAAATACAAATATGGTAAGCTGTTCGCCTCCCTTTTTTTTAAAGAGAAAGTGAAAAGATGAAGGGAGAAGGAAAAGTTGAAAAAGAAGGAAAGATGCAACTCTTGGGAAGCATTGGATGATATCATGGAACAGGTCTTCTCCTCATACAAAGGATGAGCAAGAAGGTTCATTTATGTGGTGCAGATTAGATCTGGATGATCTAAATTTGTTTTTTTAGTTAGTGATTTTTAAATAAAAAGATCATTTTTTAAAAAAATGTTAGTTAAGCAATTATTTTTATTTTAGATTTTCTACCCATTAAAATAATTTTAAAAAAAATAGATTTGGACCATCTAAATTTCATTTGAACAGTCCAAATGAACCGAGCTCTCCCAAGCTGGTTCCCAACAAAGAATGAAAAAACGCATACCAAGCTAGGTAGACAAGAGTAGCATCGGGGTCAAGCAACGTTCATCACCACCCATCTCACGTAAGGAAGGATGGAACAATTAAAATTGGGTGTCAAAATTAGCTTAAAATATAACTTTATGATTAAATAAATATATAAAAATAATTTCGTGCTATAAAAAAATAAAAGCGCTCTTTCTTTCTTTTTCTTTTTGTTTTTGTTTTATGAAAGTAGAACTGTTCTTAAAAACTAAGAACGGTGGTGTTCAAACGAATTACAACTCAGCATGGTTATCCCGCTGAAGAATAAGGTTAAACTAAACACTCCTTTTGTTTAGGTTAAATAAGATTAAATGTTATTTTTTATAATTAAATATAAATATTTTTACATATTTTATTAAAATTACATTGTTTTTATTGTTACCTGTTTGACCCTGTAGTTAAGTATGATAATATGACATGACTCTTAACCCTTTGGTTGATTAATCATGTGAGATATTTTTTATTTAATATTATCAATGAAAATTAAATCTCCATGCGTTGAAACTGGTTACCACTCACCCCTCTTTCAAAGCTGCGACCACTTCCTCTGACATCACGCTTTCTTATCCCTTTCATCCCACACTACACCGTTTTGAGTGGGAAAAAAAAAGGGAGGTTTGTCCTATTTTTTCTTAGAAATATCACTTTCAGTATTCTGAAATATTTTTTTAGTGGCATTTAGTATTATAAAATAATTTTTTGTGTATCTAGTATCTTAAAATATTTTTCTAATTGCAACTAGCACCCTAAACTTAAGATGCGGAGGGCTGAGTATTACTAAAAAAATTATTTAAGGTGCTGAATGAGCTAAAAATTAATTTATAATATTGGGTGTTAATGAAAAAAAAAACTCTAGGGTGTAGCTTGCTAGATATTAGTTGCTACTGAAAAATTATTTGAGGATGATCGGTACATCAAAAATTATCTTCAAATACTGGATGGTGAAAGACTGAATGCTATTTAAAAAAAAAGGACCAACCTCGCTTTTTTTCCACCCAAAAACAACATAGTTTTGGGTAAAGGAGGATAGAAAGGGATGGGAAAGCATTGGAGGGAACTATAGCTGGGAATACGGGCCAGCCCGCGGGTTGCGGGCTGGCCCGCACCAACCTGCGGCCCACGCGGTGCGGGCCTGTGCAGCCCGCACTTCTGCAGGTTGGCAAAATGCCAACCCTAACCCGCAGTGTGCGGGTTGCGGGCCAACCCGCGGGCCCGCATTTTTTTAAAAGAAAAAAAAATTCATATTTTTTAAAAAGGATTGAAAATATGAGACACATATATACGAGTAATTAATTTACCTTCTTAGTATCAATCATTGCTTTTATAAAAATTTAAAAACATAATCTAAAATTTAAGAGATAAAGTTATCAAATTTGTTAAAATTTATAAATAAAACATAAACTCATCCTCAAGCACACAATATATAATAATTTTGTTTAAAGAAGAAGGAAAGAAACTAAGATTTTTTCTCTTTAGATTGGGAGGTATCAAGATAAGAGTGAAAAACTTATAAGTTTTATAAAATTTTTATATGTAAAAAAAAATAAAAAATTTTGCGGGCCAACCCGCCAACCCGCGAGTTGGCCCGCATTAACCCGCGGGTTATGCGGTGTGGGCCTGTGCGGCCTGCAGTTTTGCGGGTTGGGATTTTCCCAACCCTAACCCGTCAAAACCCGCGGGTTCACGGGTTGAGCCCGCGGGTTGAGCCCATATTACCGGCTCTAGAGGGAACACACTTCCCTACTCATCCTTTAGATGAATAGGAAGAGCTCGGCCCATCCATCTGAACGATCCAAGTTAGTTCCGAGCTGGGAATGGAAGAGGAGCCAAGTTAGCAACAATTGTGTCAGTGGTGACGTCAACCATAATAGGAGTGGTGATATGTGTCTTCTATATGTTGTTTTTCATATCATAAGTCCCAATTAACCAATTGATTGAACCATATTTTATTTATGATTTTTCATAGTTAAATTGGGATTTTGATGCATTTTATGGGACATTATTGCATAATTAAACAATAATTTTAGCTAGGGACAATTGCATTGAATTAACTGTAATTAGGGACAAAATTGTCATAATTTGTTAATTACTTTGTGCAATTGTTTCTTAGAATTTTGATACTACCTTATGGTTAATCTTGAATTGTAGGTGTTCTAGAAGAAAATTGGAGATTTTGGAGGGTTAGAATTAATATATTGAGGTCTGAAAAAATATTACAGAAAAATCCCTAAAATTTCTGGAAATTACAAGTGAGTGAGGGAAAAGGACTAGGAAAAATTATAGATAAAACCCATAATTTTTAGAAATTTTGGTCCCTCCCTACAAACATTTCAAAAGTTTCATTTCAGTCCCTCTAGGAACTTTCAGAGCTGAGAGTGGGGTGTGTGGAGCGCCGCAAGAGAGAGATCAGGAGCTTGAGAGGAGAGAGGGAGGGCCACCACCATCAACCACCATCGTCTTCTTCCTCCTTGCCGGCCTTCCCTCAACCACCATCATCTCCGTCGGTGATGATAGAAAGAGCAGAGATCACAGTGAGTTCAGCAACACAAGGGGTCGGTTCTGGATCACATCTTCCTCTGTCCGTCATCCTTCTCTACCACCGTCACCTACCGCCGCCGCATCATCATCACCTTCGGTTTCCTTCGACTGTCAACCACTACTATTGTGACCTTCATCTTCTTCACTTGCATTTCCAGCATCATCTTCCTTCCTCTATTTGGACATTCACCTCCAGCGGCCTTTTCTCCTAGACATAACCACTGTCTTCTCTCACACCAACACCACCACTACTGTTTCTTCATCGTGGGAATCAATTTCTGACCTCCAATACCACTTCCAGCAATCTTCCATCCACCATAACCACCTCAATACCTTTTCTTATCCAAGCCTCCATAGTGCCAATTCCAGAGTTCCAGCTTCTTCATCTTTTTTTGTTTGAACCGATAGAATCTACTAGTGCACTCATTTTCTATGGAATTTGGGGCAATTTGAACTGGTTGCAGTTGCTGCTAGTACCATGAGAGGTTAAATTACTTGAGTTTTAGTGGAGAAGAATGTGGCTAAAACTTCAATGTGTTATAAAGGGGAGTTTATTAGTTTTCCATTAGCTCATTATATGTATTAATTGTGAAATGTTTGGTTTAATTTTGCATTGGTACATATTTGTGAGACTTGGATGAGTTTTTATTTGTCCTTGATGGTTAACATTTGTATTGAATTTTATGTTGATGCACTTGGACCATGCATTGAAATTATTTCCTTATGTTTTAATTAGATTATGCATTGTATGTAACTACTATGGTGTGTAGTTGAATTAATTCATATTAAGTGTCGCAATTGTGCTCTCATTCAAGATGAAGCAAGTGTATTAAAATGATTTTCAAATGCGCATTAAGTAGTTTTTAACAATTTATCTAAGAGATAACTATGAATGTGATCATAGAATTAGTTATTAATTAAGTAAATTAGACTCAACTCGATTGCTTGAGGTTTTTAATTTGACTTGATGATAAATTAACTTCTAAATTATTTCAAGAAGCTAGGAAAGCTATTGACTTTACTACCAAGATTCATTTTCTTACATCCATCCCATTTTCATAAAAATACAAAAAATAATATATTAGCATTTAATTAAATTAGATTTTCTTTTAGCTATTAATTTGAAAAATCAAAACCAATTTCCCCTTGTTTTATTGCATTTGCATAGCATTTAGATTATTTAGGATTCAATAAAAGGCTCATCGAGAAGAGAGAACGATCCTAAGTTTACGTATACGCAATCTTTGATTATGGACCTCAAGGCTAACGTATGAAAAGTCATAATCACCACGTCTCATATATCAAAGAGAGTTAGTTAACTCGTTAATTTTGGGCTAAATTTTCAATTTTGTTTTCATTTATAAATGATTTCAAGAGTCAACATGAATAAATTCTTTGTTTATTGCAATTAATATGGAAAATTTGTAAATTCACATTTATTAATCTAAAAGTGGACTTATAACTATGACAAAAAATTTTCGTCAAAAGGACTACTAAATAGGACCTCATCAAATTGGCTATTTATTTTCTCCAAGTAAACATGTGCTTGACCAAGTCAACAAGCTCTCTCTTCTCTTAGTGTCTGTTTGTAAAACAATCAAATCATGGTTTCATAAGCTTTTTTTCGTAAGTTGAGATAAATTTTTGATTTGATGGTGTCTTTACGTCTTGGGGTTAAATGCAAAATTTTTTTATCCAAGGATTGCAGCTAGTGCAACACTTGGGTCATCTCTCTTTTGGGATCCTTATTTAACTACCTAGAAAACTAAATGCCAAGAAAATGCAATAAAAATATGATTTGGGGTTTTGAAAATTAGTGTATATGTACTAATGAAATGCAATAAAAGAACTTGTTTTTGGAATTTTGCTATATATAGGAAATGGAAATGAAGTGATAAGAATGTAATGACACTAGTACAAAAAAGGGCTTTTAGACCAGAATATTTAGACTGGTTATATCGGATAAGATCTTAAATATATGACCAGTGGCATTTTTGTAATTAACTTCAACTTTTAAGACTGGTTATATTGAAATAAGGTCTTAAAAATACTCTTTAGACCGGTTTCAAAAACAACCGGTCTTAAAATATATACAATTAAAAACATAAATATATGTAATATATTTTCTTGACCGGTTTTAAATATAACCGATTTAGAAAATATTATCTGAATTAAAGGCAATTAAAAAAATAAAATGTTTATTATTTTTAAGATCGGTTGTAAATAAAAACCGATATCAAATACTAAAACTTTAAAACCGGTTATTAATAAGAACCAATCTAAAAAAAGTTTTATTTTTTTAAGACCGGTTATTTATTAAAAACCAGTCTAAAATATTAATTTTAAGATCGGTTTTGTATAACAACCGGTCTTAAAATTGACCTAAATTTCAACTCGCGCCTAATTTTAACTCTGAAACTGATACTCAAGCACATCTTGTAAACCCCTCCCTTGGTTCACAGCAGCTCCTCCTTTTAACTTCTCCCCTCCATTCTTAACATTCGCCACCGTCAACGCAAATCTACGGTTGAATACATTACTGTAAGGCTAACATCATTTGTTCCCTCCGATTGGTTTCTTTCTCAAGCTTGTTTTTATTGTCAGGTATGTGCTTCAATTGTCAGGCCTTCAATTAAATTAATGGTTTTGTTTTTGTGCTTTTTATTGAAATTGTGAAATGACCTGGCCTCCATTTTCTTTGTTCGATTCTTGTAGCAAGTCGTCAACCCACTTTTCGACAAGCGTCCAAAGCAATTCGGGATCGGAGGTGCATTGTCTCCTAAGAGAAACCTTACTCGATTTGTAAAGTGGCCAAACACTGTTCAAATCCAGAGGAAGAAGAGGTATGGAAAATTGACTAAAGCTCAGGATTCATGATTTTTTAATCCTGACTCTGGTTTTTCTTATGTTATATCGTTCAAAGTAAAAGCCGAATTAGGACTTTCAATTTGTATTTTACTGGCATCTTTTTTCTATGGACCTAGGTGTATCTTGCTGCCATTAATTATTCTGAAGAGTTTTACTATATGCATGTGAGAGTACATTTGCCATTCCCTTTTTTGAATGTTCTCTTCTTTGGGGTTGTATTCTTGTTCAAGGCAAGGCCGAAGATAAAATTATGCAATTGGTTTATCACATTCTATGTATATTTTCTGGTAACTGGTTTATCACATCATCAAGTTCTTGAGAGTTACATTAGCAATAAGATTATTTGATTTGAATTTGTTATATGAGGACTAGCTTGTGCGTGCCTGGCTTAAGAAATGGATGCATAGATTTTCTAGCAAGAGAGGGACATCAAGATACTTTTAAAATGGTTCTAGTATTAGATGTACCGAATAGTTGTTCTAAGAATGTACTTAGAAGAGTTGCAATGGTAAGTCCAAGATTATTTATTTCTAGCCCTCTGGAACTCAAAAAAAGCACTCCCTCTTATCTTTTGTGCTACTTGATATTTATACTTGTTAATTTCATTCTTTCCATAATTGGTTTTTCCCTTTCTTGTAAGTTTATGATGAAATCTTCAGTCCTTCATCGATTAATTTTAATTTATCTTAAACCATCACTATCCTTAAATAGTGTCCTTAAAGTGAGGATAATGAGTTATCCTAGTGAGGGTATTCTGGATCCAACTAATGTTAATCAAAGCGAGCCTAGCAATGCTCCGAGTGAGGAATAAAGAGAGCCACATAACCAGCCCATACAAAGGGGTTGGAGAGGCACCCGATTGAGAGACATTCCCCTCAATCAAAATACCGGGGAAAAGATTCCAATTGAGTTTGATAGATATTGGAAACCAATCGGACATAATGCAAGCTAGTATAGGAGTTTTGTCAGCCTCCTAGCACGCAACAAGCCTAGCATCTTGATTGAGCAGTGGGGAAATGTAGATAAAAGTGTGAAATGACATATTTGGGAAACCATCCAACTCACTTACGACATTCCTGAGAGTGAAATCTTGTATAACAAGACAATGACATATTGTGATGAACGCTGGAGGAAGTTTAAGACAAGTCTAGCCAACAATTACGTGCATATCGAGGTGAAGAAGGTCAGCCTCGTCCTAATCCATGCAACAAGTATTCTTATATTGATGAACATACTTGGCAAGAATTTAGACTGCTTCGGACTACTTCAGAAGCATTGATGAGTTGACTTATTTTGCATTTGATTTACTTATGAATTGTGAATTGTCTTTATTGATTGTAACCTTAATTTTGATTTCTTATTTGTAGGGAAAAAGGAAAAAGGCCAAAGAGAGTGGTAGAAAGAATGATTGCCCACATACAATTCTCATAGGGGTTATGCGAAGGCTGAAAAAGACTTGTTGGCGGCCAAACTGAAGAGATTGGAAGAAGCAGTTCAATCTGATCCTTCTGTTCTTCTTTCTCTACCATCTTCGATACGTCACGAAGAGAAGTGGTTGTTTGCTCACCAAAAGAGGAGTGAGTCTTATATGAGTGAACAATTTTGTATAGTTGGTGAGAAAAGTGTAAGTATTGTTGTTGTTATTAATTATTTAGTAAATAAATCTCATTACTAACGTTTGTCATCTGTGTCTTATAGGAGGAGCTTAAAAAAAACAAGCTGAGGGATCATTTTGGTCGGATGGGAGGAATGACATCCTGACCGTAGCTACAGAAAAACATGAGCATCCCAGTCGTGTCAGGGGGGTTGGAGGAGGGGTAGGCATAAGAGATTACTTTGGAGCAGCCCCCCACCATTCCTCAAATGCGATGACTAAGGAGGAGATGTAGCATATGTTGTCCACTGTGAGGGCGAAAGCAAGGACCAAGCCAGAAGCATCATTTGATGCATGATTTGAAAAAAGGCTCAACAGGATGAAGGAGGAACAAATTATCATGGTGAGCACAAGACAAGATACCAGTGCTCTCTAAGCACATTCCCTTAACTCTAAACAGAGCACTAAAGGGAGTTGTATTGGTCAGTTATCAGAGGGTCCTAAAAAAATTGGTGAGCCTTGTGACTTGTTTGTAGAGGATCCTCTGAGATGATTAGTTGCATGGGGGAGCGTGCACAACTTGGGATCAACTGTCCACCACCAATAAATAAAGGAAGATCAAGTCAGAGTGGTAGTTGAAGAGGTGATCGTTGTAGATGCACCTCTCCCTATCCCCGCTGAGGACTTAAGATTGTGAGCGATGTCCTCAACTCTTTCATCTTGTAGCCAAAGAACTTTGTTTCTGATCGAGCTGAGGAATCCCCGATCACAACCCTGCCACCTACACCTCCCTCCACTCAAGATGGTTCACATCCTCCATTGAATGTCATGCAGCGAGTGATTCTGATGTCATATGATACATTCTTTCGAGCAAGAGATTGGTCTACTGAGTCAGCTATTGGCAAGTCAGGGGTGCAATGCTATCTTGAGAGGGATGATTTAATGTCCCTGATAACTCCTCAACAACAGCTTATTGTTTCGATTGTCCAACTATTTTTAATGTAAGCATCTTCTCAAATTAAGTAAATATTTTACAAATTACGCCGTTAAACTTTGATTTGTGTGCTTGTATTATTGTAGGTACATGAATCGTAGGTTGATTTCCTCTAGCAAAACTGATAAATTTGGATTCCTATGCCCAGTTCAACTCCACGACAAAGAGACCACTGCTGCTATCAGATACACATACTTATCGCAAAGGCTTAGTGAAACCCCAATTGAGTGTTTCTTGGCTCCATATATGCATGGCTAAGAAACAAATTTATATCTCATAATATACATAATGTTTTATATTTGCTTAAAGTCTTCCCTCTTTTAGTGATCATTGGCAATTGGCTATTTTGTGCAAGAAGAGTTATACTATTATCCTCTTATGCTTCCTCTACCAAAGAAAGCCAACTAATGAATTGAAGAAAATCATGCACTCGTAAGTTTTCTTGCATTATTAATTACCTTTCGTGTGCAAAATTTATGGAATTTGTGTAAAATAGGTAACCTTTGTGATTTTGATGATATAGGGCTATGCGGACATTCCCACACGTTGCTTGTGGTAAGCATACTCGTGACATAAAAGACCCTACATGGATCTTGCCAAATGTTAGTTACATATTGGTTTGTTTTAAGAATGTATTCAATAATAAGCCATGCTTTAATTTTATACGTGTTTTAATGATATCATATTATTTTTCAGACCCGTAGGCAATCACCGGGGCCCAACTTGTGTGGGCTGTCTGTTCTGAGGCACATTTATAATATTATTACCCTAAGCACGACAAAATTTACTCAAGAGGTAAATTAATATATATTTCAAAAATTTTGTATTACTTTAATTCTTTTTTAAGTTAGCAAGTTAATGTTTTGCCTAACTTTGGTGTTTCAGATGTTTGATCTTGCTAACCCCTTTCCAGCAAAAGATATTGATCACATTCACAATTATTGTGCTGAATTCATTTATGAACTTTTACAACAGTGAGTTCTTGTAAAAATGAGGAATTTTTTGTATATATTGAGGAATTTTTCTTCCTTCGGCTTTTCTGCAAAACTTGTTGATTGCATGAATTGACATGTTTGTTGTTTTTGCGATTTTGTAAAACCATGCATTTATATATGTGAATCTGTTTGAGACATGTCATTGGCCTGCATGTGTTTTAAAGAATTATGCATATATATATGATTGTTTTAAACAACACATTACATAAGGATGAAGGCGCATGTTATGTTACAAGTTCTTAATGAGAAGGTTAAAGAAAAAGGAAATGGTAAGTGGAAGCAAACTGAACACCTTATGGCACTTAATAAGTATGGCATTGGAAGTAGCAATTCTAGGATTTGTTCTAGTTACTAACATAATCAAAGACAATTAAAAAAAATTAAAATACTTTTAAGACCGGTTATATATATAACCGGTCTTAAAAATTATTTTAAGACAGGTTTTCCAGATAACCGGTCTTAAAATTCCAATTTTAAGATCGGTTTTATGTACAACTGGTCTTAAAAATAAAACTTTTAAGACTGGTTATATGAAAAGTCGGTCTTAAAAATGTTTCAGTATTACCTACATAAGAGATCTTTTAAGACCAGTGCTCATGACAACTGGTCTTAAAATTAAAACCGATTATCAATACAACCGGTCTTAAAAGTGTAACTTTTAAGACCGGTTCCTTAATCGGTCTTAAAAGTATCAGACTTTTTAGACCGGCTGTATCTAAACCTGATCTAAAATTGGTCTAAAAGGTTAATTTTAACCAGTTTAAAAAGCCATTTTTCCACTAGTGTGATATGAAGGCTCTTTTGGTAAGGACTTTGGTGACAAGCTTAGGTTCACACATTAGGGGATTAGAGAGGTAATTGGGGTTAACTCACACAATTAATTATTCAACAAGCTCTAATTAATGGAATGGATTATCATTAACATGCAACCACACTCAAATTCAATGAACTTAATCAACCAATACAAATTCATTTCCATATTGAAATTAAGTCTATTGATAGAGTCACTTAGTGTCACTTTCAAGGGTACTCAATATCAACAAACCCAACGACTAATGGACACTAATTTGCATTGGAGCACTTCAAAACATATAGATCAGTCCCAATTACACTTACATGATTAGATTGGATTAATTATATTATTCCTTTAGGTGAGTCCAATTAATAGAATTACCCAAGCGCCAAGCAAACTTGGCAACTCAATATTAACAAGCTCAACCATGGAAATCAATCATCAATATTAATCTCAAAGCAAATCTAATGAACTAAATCATCCGACATTAACATGATAATAAAATCACAAAATACTCAAGCTGAAACTAATATTAACAAGATAAAGTATTTAATACAATATCCAATCCAACCACACAAGTATCAAATCAACATTTGCATAATCTAAATTTTAACCATACATATAAACTGAACATCTAAAAGTAGGAGAATCAAAATAAATATATAGGAAAGCCATATTACACAAATGGAACTAAAAAAAACTCCTCTAATGTAGAACCCAATCTTGCTTCACTTCACCAAGAGAGTAAATAAACCTTAACCACGCACGATCACTAGGAGAACCACAATCTAGAGCTCACCCACAGCAGCCATGGAAGAAGAGGATGAAGGAAATGAAAGCTTGTGTAGAAAAATGGAGGACCAAGAAGAAGAAGAGTTGGACTTGGAGGCTTCTTTATTAGATGAAGGATGCGTCTTTCTTTCGGAATGAACCAAACAAGTAAGTTTGGTAAAGGATTCGGGTAGGGTTTTGGGCCATGAGCCCTAAAAATCAGATTCAATAGGTAGAAAAAGCTACAGTTTTCACAAGGACTATTTTATTATTTTGAAAGTTTAGGTCCTCAACTTTCATTAATTCTGGTCCTTTAGCATCATTAATTCTGGTCCTTTTATGTCATTTTCTGAAATTCGGTCCTATTAATTTCTCTAAAGTGACCTACAATGAAATTTGAAGTAATGTAATACCAAATATTCTAATAATCAATCACTTAAGGCTATTAATAAAAATATGACAATTATGCCCCATTTGGACCTTAATTTAATTTGATCAAATTATTCATAATTTATACAATTTAGCCCAATAAACCTCATAAAAACCTATAGAATGATAGGAAATAGTGTAGAAAAATATGGTTTTATCAAATTCTTCTCATACACTCATCTCGAACGTCATGAAAACACTGCTAAAAAGACAAAACAAACATGCGCTTAGTTTTTACAATGCTTCTCAATAGTGTTCAACTCAGTTCTCTCAGGGGTGGCCATGGCGGCAGTCCTATGTGACATATATAAAGGGAAAAAGGCAAAAAAAATTTTTTTGAATTTGCAAAATCCCAAATCAAATTTGTTGTTAAGAATTGATAAAGTAATGATGAGACTTGATAAATAATTTACAACTCATTTTTAAAAAATGCCTTATTTAAAATTTTATAATTTTAAAATTCTTTTTCTATCATTTTCCCATACATAAACTTAGGTTGCTACTATCTCATTGATTTGCGTCTTGGAATTTTGATGGGCTATTGGGCTGGGTCTTTCATCAAGGATTCATGGTACACACCATATTTTCCATATTAATGTTTCTGTTCTAAAACCTGTTTATTTGGTATTTGCTGAAATAACACACTCTTTCCGGGTTTTATTATAAGATATATTTAGAAAGTTAATTTTTGTCTTAAATATAATACATCATTTTTATATTTATCAATATTTTCCTAATTTACCTTTATTGATGATTCCCTAACAATAATCAACAAGGAAAAAAAAAATGAAGGAATTAAGAAAGCTGACTATAGTATTTTATAAAATACATATTATATTAACGAACTTAGCTAATTTTTTTAAACTAATCAAATTGTATAAATATGACTTATATTAAATATCGAAAGGAGTAATATGCATGAAAATGCAACATATTTTTATATCAGGGTATCTGGGCGGGCATGATTTTTGGGGAGACAGCATCTCAAACCTTAATATTGGTCCTGATCCCCATTCGTTGCAATTGGGACACAGAGGTAAATGTATATATTTGTAGCTCTATTAATTCATTGATACTCTGATTGATTAACTCAAGCCTTATGTATATGACGTGACCAATCTTTAAAAAGAAAAAGCCACCATGTGGCTTTACAATGGCAGACTAAGTGCTCGTTTGGATTAGCGATTGAAATGCTTAAAAGCAGCTTTTCAACCATGATTTACGGTATACGAAGTAAGTACGTGAGAGGAGTTGTGTCTCAATTTACGTGAAAAACAGCTTATAAGCAATCGGACCACTAAAACAAACATGCCCTGAGAAAGCAAAGTTGCACCTCAGGAAGATGGAAGATCAAATCTGAAAAGAATGGGCTTCTTCGTCTTTTCATTTCTTTGTTTGGGCTTCATTTATGGGCATCTTAACATTTTGGATTGTCATTGAAGGGGACACACAAAGTGAAATTCTGGTTTGAGGGTACTCTTTGGGCTCCTCATAATGAAAGGCTTTAGCCCAATAAAAAGCATGGCCCATAAAAGAAGCATATATGATTCGAGCCCGAATTTAGATAATATTTTTTTTTTCATATATATATATATATAGAGGAAAAGAAGAATCAACTAAACCAAAAAGACCAGATCAGCTTACATCATCCGCCTCTAAGAAAATATTTTTGAGCTATTCCACTTAGCTTCCCTGCTTTCGTGTTCTGATCTCGCGCAATTGTTGGAATTTGTCAATAATTTCCTATCATCTTCTAAATCATTATTGGAGTCACTAATGAGAGAAAGAGCATGTACGTAATCACTTCAAAGCTTCACTTTCCTTTTTTTTTTTTTTTTCTAGACCAAAATTTAAATGTAAGGCTCTCATTTTATCCTATATAACTAGGAGGCTCAAATTGATGAAGGAAAGGAAGTTTTATGAAGAGTTCAATGTTGAGACCAAAAGGCCATGTATTTATTTATGTTCATCGCTTGTTCACATCACGTCAATGGCAGCTTTAAGAAAATTGAGAGTCTTAAATTAGTTTCTGTTTCCTCAAATGAATTTTGGTGATCCGAGCTTATACTACAACCACAAAAAAAACAGTACATTAGCCACGGAATTGTATGATTCTGCCGTCAAATAGTTTTTTTTTTTTTTTGTTATTATTACCGGGCAGCTTCAGTTTGTTTTTTGCCTCGTTCAGTCTTATCCAACGAAAGTATTCACTTCATTAACATAATTGAACAAAGAGATATAACATAATTGTTGACAAGAACAAATGGTTGCTACGTGAAGACGATTGATGAAGAGGCAGTGCACCTGTGCAATCCAAAATGGCTTAGCAGGATGTTTTGGCATTGCCTACTCACCAACTGGTGCTTGCAGAATTATAACAAACCTACATATATATATTGACAACGCTGAAGAGACAATAATCTTCACATGTCGGGAAACTCTCGTGTTTGTGGTCACTGAATGAGAAAGTAATATTTATGTTTTGAGTGTGTGTGTGTGTTGTATATATCTGTGTGAGTGTGTGTGTGTGTGTGTGGTTATTACCTATTACTTCCAATTTGCTTCTCCTCCTCATTCTTGTCCACACACACCCACCATCTGTGTGATATAATGCCAATGTGGCTCCCTCATGTTGACCACTTTCTAGGTCACTAAACACATTCTCTCTACTGTCACCACATGGAGCCCAAATGCTACAAGTTTGCTTCTTCTTTTTCTTTATACATCCCACTACCTCACTCTCGAATTTGTCTGCTTTGGAACCCATCATCCCCACATAATTTTAAAATGCGTCGAGAAAAAGAAGGTATCCAAATTCTTATGAGGCGTTAGAATTCATTTCCTAATTCCTCGCTGATGCAAGACTTCACAGTTCAGACTGTCGTCTTTGTTTTTAAGAAATAAAAGCCCAAGAAGTAAGGCAATGCGTTTAAGCATGCTGAGTAGTTGACAGCAATATTTGAGCAAGGATTAGCTGTACTTGTATGAGACAATAATTGAATAATGAGAAATGTTATTCAGGAAATGTCAAAAGTGGTAATAGTTGTTTGCTTCTTCAGATGGCATTACTTGCACGTTGCAGCAATCAAAGACTCGTAATAGTAGTGGTGAAATAATTTCAGGTACCGGTCCCCTACACTGTGGTCCAGTGACTGCTCACCTAATGACTCCCCATTTTGGGATTTCTGCCTCAAGCCCATTTTCTCAATAATGGGAGGACCGTATAAAAATCATGGAACAAAACACCAAGTCGAACTGGCTGGTCCAATCTAAAAACCGGTGAACTGGTTTCCAATTCAGTCCAGTTCATTGCTTGAGGAGGGGGGAGTCCACTTGTTGAACCGGTACAAAACCGGTGGGTTACTGGTTCAATTTGTTTGCTATTTTTTTTTTTTTGAAAAATGAGATATCTGGTTCAACAAAAAGCTGAAAAAGAAAGAAAACCATAGATTTAGAAAGAAATCCATATATTTAGATTGATATACATACAATCTATAATATTTTAATAAATTATAAGAAAAAATTTTAATTTCAAGGCCATGAAAATTTAAAAAACAAAAAGAATAAATGAAAAAACATTATATATTATAAACATATAATATATAATATTTTACTCAATTAATTTGCATATAATTCAAGTAATCAAATCTAACATAATCAATTAATTTTATCTATAGAAGTTTAAAATATATATATATATATATATATTGTTACTAATAAATTATATTATTTTAATATGACCGGTTCGACCACTGGTTAGACTCCGGTTGACCCATTAACTTTTGAACCTGTTCCGTGACCGGTTCATTGCCCAGTCCAGTTTTTTGTTCCTTGATAAAAATGAATAAAATGGGGATTTATATTTTAAAAAAAAGGAGAAAGAATATTTAGTCATAATTCATAACCTCTACAGCTTTAACCTGAAGTATGAAATATCTAAATTCAAAATTCTATTGTTATCTATAAAGTTTTTTTCTTCATCATTTTCTTTGTTTCTTGGACCACATAGAGTTCGGAAAGGAATTTCGTTGTTGGTTCAATTCAATATGGTAAATACCATAAAAATCAATATTCTTAAATAAAATGTAAGATCAATAGCAGGTCAAACAATTAATAAATTAAGAATAGTATAAGTAATTTCTCATGTTCCATGTAATGCCTGAAAGTCAGTGGTGAGGCGGGGAACTGGTACAAGCCATGACCCCATGTTTTCAAATTTTTCTTATTATTATATAAAAATTATATATTTTAAACCCCCATTGTTTATACCAATTTTGGCTTTGCCCCCATTGGAAGTAATATTTAGCTAAATAAATGTTGGATATATATATATATGCTAATAATGCAAATATACCTTGGATATTTTTGTTTAAAATATGTCATTAAGAGGGACAAGATGAGTAGGAGAGAAGTGAAGAGATAAGATTGAATAAAGGCCATGTTTGGTGGGAAGGAAAGCAATATGAATAAAGGAAAATAGAGATAGAAAAATCCTCATGTTATGTTTGGTAGGCCATAATAATACTATCCCTAAAAAGTTAGGTTATGAAGCCTGGACCGGACAGGCCAGTTTGGCCCAAAAATCGGAGAACCGGTCAGTAAACAGGTCTGGTTTGGGAGTCAAACAAATTTGGTTTTTTTTAATAAATTTTTTTATAACTTTCTTTATAATTTTACATCAATAACCCTGAAATCTTTCTTTTTCTATCGGTTTGGTCTTTGTTAACTCCAGTTTGACCCATTGACCCTTGACCCAATGTCCTGGCTGGTTTAGTGGCTAGTCCTGGTGTAATTACCTTGCTAAAAAGTTTACTTAAATCAAATATTGGAAAGAACATTGCATCAAGATGACTAAGGAAATGCTACTTCTATGTGGAAAATCATAATATCAAAGACAAAAAACAACCCTACTCTTTATAGATCAAGACCAAATATATATATATATATATATCTCTCTCTTTTTGCGTGGAGCATCCGGTATTCTGGATCTATCTCCTTTTAACTCGAAGGATTTATCGGAGTTTAGACTAATTAGGATCGAGCTAGGTAGGACCATATAAGGAACTAATCCGGATCAAGCCGAATAAGACCACAAAGGCCATAAAGCTCTACTACAAAGTATTTAACATTGCTGCGTTCTCAGAACTCGAACTTAAAACCTCTGGTCAAGCTGGTACAACCCCTTACCAGTTGAACCAATTGCTTGGTAGTTCTTATTTTTTATGAAGTATATTTGTGTTATTTCCTGTTTTTTATCAGGTTAAAATGATTTTAGATTTTTTATCCATACCGTGCATGTAAATTAATTAGTTTTATGGAAGGTTCGTTTTCCTTTCTCATTCTAATTTTCATTCCCTTACAAAGCCTTTGCATACGTATTGTACCAAACGTGACTAATTGAACTAGAGAATTTCCTAAGAATTTTGATTCAACGTACTAGCTACTCCTTGAGATTATGAGTGACATTGGCGGATGATATTGTATGTGAGAAGAACATAATGATTAAAAGCTTTGAAATGAATAAAAAAAACAAAAGAAAAAGATAAAGCAAGAGTTGAACAACACGTATGAGATAGATATATAGGCTGATGTAAATCCTCGTCAATGTTATTGGATTCATTGTTACCATAAGAAGGAACACGAGTTTAATTAAAAAAAATAACTGAGGAACGGAATTGCTTTTTCTGCAGAATCTCTTTACTTTTTTGTAAAGTTGATCAAATGAAATGACATCATCAATGAATTAAAGAATGGTCGAAACAAGAGCCCTCAGTCTTCACAATACTATGCTAATCATCACTAGGCTTGACTTCTGCCTAAATTATATTGTCGTTAACTTTCACCAATCCATCGGCGCAAAAGCAAAACGCCAAAACCTATCCTCAACTCAGCAAATTCATTTTCAGATATGCAAAAAAGAAAATTAGTAATATGTAAGTACGTATGTACAAATAATTCACCTGGTCCTATTTATAAACCATGGAAAGAAGGTTTTTTTTTGTCCTACTTATAAGTCATTTCATTAAAATTTTATTATGAATATACAATTGTATCATTTATTTATTATTATGTAGACTTTTATTCTCATGGGTATTTTGTATATTATAAGTAAAAGTAAAGTTGGAAGGTAGTTTAATTTTAAGGCATGGTTAATAAAATTTAAGTTTTTCTTCCTTACATGGTTTGTGTGAAATTTATTAAAAGTGACTTATAAATAAGATAAAAAAAGTATTATTAGAAACTATATATAGTGCTCATATATTTTATAAAGAGTGATGCTATCTCTTATGCGTCCTGTGTAGGGTAGCCTCATGAAAAAAGTGATGAGATTGTCTCATGAGATTTACAAGTCCTGGGGTTCCCCGCTTAAAAGGTTAGCTTTTTGGGATTGAGATCTCATTTTAGACTTGTATTTGTATAACATTAATTAGTGCTTCCGCCTCCCAGCGGATCGAAGAGGGCCTCCCACGAAGGATTTTGGCTGGTAAGAGGCCAAGCTTGCTGAAAAATTTGACCCAAGAGGATGGAGCTATTTTCTCTTCCAAGTTTTACCTATCCTCAGTTTGTGATTTGCTCAACGGTGGCTGCCAATTGTTATCCATATATTCGTTTTTTTCGTTTCATTATTGAATCTAATCCTTATCCTGGCTTGAAACAAATAAGGTGATGATCAAAGATTAGACTCCTAAGAAACAACAAACAAATTACCAAATTAACTATGTACGGTAAAGTAACTTTACTTTTTTATTTCGAAAATAGTTCAGCAATAACTACTTTCTGCTTCGTGAATCTAAAAAAGTAAGCATGATTTTTTTTTACCAGCCGGGGGAAAAAAAAAAGAAAGCCTGAGAGAATCCACCCATTATCTTTTATTATAGAAGATTGTGCAGAACAACCAAAATGGACAGAAACTTGAAAAGAATCAGTGGTAAACTCATAAAGTTTATTCTATATAGATGTCAAAATTTACAATCCAGTTTCAAGAGAGATCTTTAAGAATTTGCATTAATGATTTTGAAACTCAATTATAGATGGGTAAAGTTTGATCCTTCCTAGTTCCCACCAAATCCCTCACCCTTTTATCCTTAATGTGCACAATCTTCTTAAGAAAGAAACATATACATCCACGCAGACTTTTCATGCTGAGAAATAGTGGGAATGGATGAAGAATATTAAACAACAAAAGACCTGGTATGTAGTGTAAATTTTACCATAGTTAACAAATAATTGTGGAGATATGAAGGTAAAGCTGAAGCACACATAATCTTGTCTGGTGTGACATTGATGCTACCCATATTCCATGCGTTGCTCTCGAATCTTTGACAAAATGGCACATCAAAGGTGGGTGTCGCCTATTGGGTTACCCAGTTTTTTTTTTTTTTAGTCATCTCAAACTATTTATTGTTCGCATAATTTCCCCAATCTTTTAACCTCCTCAATTTTGACCATTTGTCTCTCTAAGTCACTTTATACCTAATTACCACTTTTCATCAAATTAACCAAAACATGCAATGTCTACTTGCATTGCGTGTAAATATAATCGCTTAACTTTAACCCAATCATCAATATCAATCATTCTATTCAATTAATCAGGTTGCAATTTTCCAAAAGCACACTCAACCTTTTGTGTAACTTTCTCCCTTTGTAAACCTACTCTTCAATAATTGTTTGTCCATAGTTCAAATGAGTCTTAATGCATTAAAATTTATTATCTCCCTCCTCTCATATCTTTTAACTACTTCACATAGACTGAAAAAAGTTTGTTGAAATTAGTTGGCGTGTACAAAATTTTCAAAAAATTTAACACACTCCCCATAGTTCTATATATGAGTCATTTTTAAATTTTAACTCTCTCACTGGTGGAACTACAAAAAAAGGTAATTAAATAATTAATATTTTCTAATAAGAAAAAAAATCCAACTTACCCCCCCTAAAATGCAATAATATAATGCATCCTATTTAAAAAGCACTTATCTTTCTCATACGCAGCCTCTTATCCCACTCATAAAAAATTGCAAAAGGATAAAATTAAAGTAATTTAAAGTTAATATTTTTATAGAAAATAACTTATATATAAAATATTGTAACTCTATCTTAATTATATGTATCTTTTTTAATCACTCTCTCCACTATATAGAACTTTTTGTTTATTTAGTGAGGGGTAACTGTAATTAATATATATATATATATATATATATAAATAAATATAAAGCTGTTAGATTTTGTTACGTGAATGTGACTTACATATAGTGATAAAGGGAATAAAAATTAAAAGCACATATACAAGTTTTATATATATATATGTATATATATATATATTAACATATGAATTTGGCTTTTAAAACTTTTGATATTTTAAATTGATCGATGGTTATATGCAAGTACAACCACTAGTCTTAAATTATAGAAAGAAAAATTATAGAAAAGTATAACAATAATTTCCTTTTAACCTAGACAACTCATTAATTAATAAATCCCATGAAGATGAGGGTATGATTTAGCCGGCGGTGTACGTTGGTACTAATCCCATCAACTATATATATAGTTCAGTGCTAATAATGCTTTAATTTGTGCTTTTCATCTGGACCCATTCAAGTTATTTTGCCTCATGAAAACCAACACGAAGCCCCTATAACAATATAGCCACAACCTCTAGCAAGCTAGACACTGACTTTTAATCTTTCTCCCTTCTCATTTCACAAAATTAAACTCTAATTAAATGGGGTGGTTGTAGTGCGAAATAACCAAAATAAGTGGGGAGCAGAATTAACTTTTAGGTAAAGAAATAAACAGGCACACACTACCACTTTGACATTAAATTATTCTAATGTCAAAGGTAGATGATCACTATGACAAATTACAACTGTGTGTCTGTGTGTTTTTCATGTTTTGAACTCTCAAAAGAAACTATTGCGTAAAATTGCAAACAAGAACATAAGACATACCGCCTCCTTCCAAAAGGAAAGTAAAAAAGTCATCCTACCAATCTACCATGCATGTAAATACCCTGATAGAGTATATAAACAAACAAGACAAAGAATACGTAACTTCGAGGCCTATCACAATTGACACTTAGCTAAATTCCTTTGGCATCTAGTTAAGGGTTCGATCCTTAACAGTGTGTATGAAGAAGATCTCGTAACCATCATCAAAACCCTTTTTGGAAGTCTTGTGTGTGGAGAGAATCTCGTGATCAGTACTAAAGCACCTAAACCCTAGCATAGTTTGCACTAAGCTAGGTTCCTCAAACATCTTGTCAAGGGTTCGATTCTTGGCAATGTGTATGAAGAGGATCTCGTAGCTAGCACGAAAACTCTTTCAAGAAATCTTATGTATGGAGAGGATCTTGTGGCTAGTACTAAAGCACCTAAACCCTAGCACAGTTGACACTTAGCCGAGTTCCTTCAGCATCTAGTCAGGGGTTTGATCCTTGGCAGTGTGTTTGGAGAGGATCTCATAGCCATCACCAAAACCCTTTCAGGAAGTCTTGTGTATGGAGAGGATCTCGTAGACAGTACTAAATCACCTAAATCCTAGCGCAGTTGGCACTTAATTGAGTTCCTTAAGCATCTAGTCAAGGGTTCGATCCTCGGCAATATGTATAAAGAGGATCTTGTAGCCAGCACCAAAACCCTTTTGGGAAGTTTTGTATATGGAGAGGGTCTTATGGCTAGTACTAAAGCACCTAAACCCCAGCACCGTTGGCACTTAACTAATTTCCTCAAGCATCTAGTCAGGGGTTCGATCCTTGGCAATGTGTATGAAGAGGATCTTGTAGCCAAAACCAAAACCCTTTCGAGAAGTCTTATGTATAGAGAGGGTCTTGTGGCCAATACTAAAACACCCAAAACCGTAACACAATTCACACTTAACTGAGTTTCTTAAGCATCTAGTCAGGAGTTTGATCTCTGGCAATACTCATGAAGAGGATTTTGTAGCCAACACCAAAACCCTTTCAGGAAGTCTTGTGTATGGAAAGGGTCTTGTAGCCAGTACTAAAGCTCCTTCTGAAAGTCTACAATGTGAGAGAATTAGTCACTGTTACTGCGGTGAATACCCTGAGCCCAGCAAAAAAAGAAAAAGAGAAAGAATACATAAATATGAACATTGAGTATTGAATACTCTATACCAGCGAGAAATAAAACAAAAGGAGAAACTAAGAGACCCCACATGGTGAGAAGGATCGATTGTTCTATATGTACAAACCAGCTAGCGAAGTTATATTGTGTGTGTGTGTGTGTGTGGTGGAAGTTGGGTGTTCCAGTGGGCGCGGCTAATAGATTTTCCCTTTTCAACGTCTCGTTCGACTTGTTAACAAGGAACACAGAGACCCCACAAGGTGAAAGATAGTTAGAGATCGAGACGCTGTCACCTTCGTTGTAGCGAGAAACAGACGATTTTATATACATTTCACACAGCGTTGTTTCCCAAATGTTTACTTGACCTCAGCCTCATTGGTCTTTTGTGGCTCTTGATCGTTACACATCATACACATATAGCTCTCGTTACACATATTGTCCTTTATTGTGGTCCTTTTTTGTGTGTGCGTGCTATTGTGCTAGGGTTTTCAAGGCCCATAATATATATATATATATATATATATATTGCAATTAGGGTTCGTGTGTGTAACGATGACCAATCAAGGGTTTTTTGTCGGGTTGAACAACGTTAATGGGCCGACCAGCCATAATCCGCCAGTCATTTTTAGTTATAACAGGATGTGTGCTACGGACATAAGAGGCCATTGAGTCGTTGAGTTTTGAAAGAGATCGTTAATTAATGGAGAGAGTTTTCAGAAAATTCAAAGATCCCGAACCAAATTTTCAACACCTAAAAAAGCTGATGGATTAAAATAAGGTTTACCGGCTCGGCCAATAATTGAACTTACAGATCCAATACCTCTTTCTTGTTTCTAATTTTCTATAATGATATGTGAAAACATTGCATATATTGCAGCTAATAAGTCTTATACTTTATTAATATATTTCTTAAACATATACTATTGCATCTTAAGGGATCACACTGTCTCTTTCCAATGTACTCTTCCTGTCTTTAATTTGTTGCTTCATCTTTGCTGTCTTCTTTTGAACTTTAGTCTCTTCTCTTTGGATCTCTTTCGATCCCTCAAAACTAACAAAGACTGCGTAGCGTAATTAAAAAAAAAAAAAGAATTTTTTTGTTTCTTTATCTCCTATATATGATTAGCATATTATCAGAGTAAATATTTTGCGTTCAATGTTCAAACTTTAAAGAAATCAAGAATAAACTAAAGGGAAATTGTTCTATAATTCGTCAAGAATCGAAATCTCATTTCTGGCCCCTCCTTTGACCAATCAGAATTGTACAATAGATGCTGCCGGTATATTACTGCAATCTTTATAGCATAAAGATATGGGATTTGGACACGATATTTTCAATGCACACAATTGGTTTCAATGGTTGTTAGAAGAAAATTTTTTAATCAATAAGCTGATGTGGTAAGCGACCTTATCCTATAAGAAAGAGAACACAACAAGTTCAAATATGAGGAATTGCACTTGTTGGAGGCAAAAAATATATAGATACCAAGTTATTTTTTGGTTGATGTATTTAACACCTTAAATTATCTAATTTGTTAATTGTAAAATTAATTTAGGTTATGAATACACTAAAAAAATATTTCAGGACACTGAATGTATATAAAAAATAATTTAGGATGCACCTTAAACCTAAATCTTATTGCAGAAGATTTTTTCTAATTTATATATAAGCATTTATATATTCCGTGGCCTACTAATTGCGGTGAGCTTTGGAGTAATTTTCAAAGATGCAAATGAGAGAATCTGAGTTGGGGTCCCACTGAGAAAGAAGGGAGGAGAATACGTGGGCCCACATTGTCGGGTGGCCACCCCGTTGGGCGGCACGGTCACAGCGTTATGTGGTACTCCCGTTTTCCCAACCTAATGGTCACATTCACCCTGGTCCATCCCAAATATTCACGTAATTGCCACTCCACTCAGTAATGATTTGGCCAACACGGGACTGGGTATGGAAATCTGGAGGACACCGATTGTGCCTACACGAAAACGGAGTGTCGTTTTGCTGCGACACTTCCTCAGTTTTGGGTAGGCAAATGGTTGTCATCATGCAAGAGCTAGCGTTTTCATTTTTTGGGGACCTGCCTGTCTTTTCCATTGCCCCATTTTATGGTTCATGTAGCCCTATATCAATCCCTTTGGAATTGCATTGCAATTATGCATAGAGAGCAACGCGTCAGGTAACCAAGTTCATGGTTTGGAATCAAGGGAAATGAGATGTATCATTCAAATTTATGAATGGTATGGATGACTAGAGTTTTTATATCGCAAATGTCTAAAATACTCCCTCCAATCTTTAATATAAAAACCAAATAACTAATTTACGTATGTTAAAAAAATGGTTAAGAGGCAAAAATACCCATGATTTTTTCTAAATGTGCATCTGGTAGCATATACATTTCTTATGTGCATAAATACCTATAAAAATTACAAAAACTTGAAAAAATGTTAGCTCTGTTTGTTCGAGCTAATGACAGTTACTTTTTAGTGGTAGTCTCACATTGTTGTATAGGTGTCAATCCAATAAAGAGTAAAAATGCTTATATACTTTTGCCAAATGTGTATCTGGCATCGTATATATTTCTTGGGTGAAAAAATATACACCAACTTTGAAAAAAGCAAAAATGCCATATCGATTGACAATTTAAACGGACGTTACTTTTTGTCTTGGTGAGCCCCATAGTTATTCATGTGTGAATCCCTCATTCTTCCTTGTTCTTTCCCCCCCCCTCTCTCTCTCTAGCCTAACGCCACCCGATGATTGTTTGATTATTGCTTTAATTTGGTTGCCACAGGATTATTGTTGAATCGAATTCATATGATACGATTTTGTTGGTAGAAGGAAACATATCTTTTCAAGTAGATAAGTAAACAATCTTAGAAACCAAGGATCTATTAAGTTGAGATTGGGATTTTCATTATATAAGCTAATACTGTAGTGAACCATCTTGTTCATGAGGCTTTAGAATTAGAACATGATTTGAAGGTGATATCGATTCCGAGTGAGGATTTACAAGCTTCAATGCAAGCTGATTGTAATGAACTAGGCATATACGATGGTTAGAGTTGGTTACCTTCGAATATGTAAAAAAAAAGAAATTAACTAGAAGAGACATTAATTATTCAAAAAGATTGGAAAAAAAATAAATTGAATTCAAACTCATTAATTGGGTTTCTTACAATGTTAATACACTAAAAATATCTTCCTTGTTTCTTCTCTCAACTAGCAAATGGGAAAATGTATCAATTAGTGTTAACAGACATGTACGATAGTAAGAGCTAGTTACCTTTGACATGGCATTTTTGCTCTTCTTGAAGAAGTTGATGTGTATTTTTGCTCCAAAGAAATGTATATGGTGCAAGATGCTTAATTATTTGGAAAAAACACATGGACATTTTTATACCTTAACCCCTTAAAAATATTTAGTGTGGGATTTACTAAATCAAAAAACAAATGTTTGACTTGATTAATGGAGTTGGCATTTTTGCCTCATTTAGAGATATTCATGGGCATTTTCACACCCCAAGTAATATATATAGTGCCATAAGCACATATGGGAAAAGTGTGTGGGTATTTTACACATTAACACTTAAAAATTTGTTAAATTAATGGGTTAAGATACAAAAATACCCATGAGCTTTTACCAAAAGTGCATCGAGCACTATATGCTTTTTGGAAGTGCAAAAATACCCATAAATATTCAAAATGAAAGCAAAAATGTCATGGCCGTTAAATATAACCTAATACCATTACATATACATATATAGAAATAGCGTGGGTCCCACCACAAAAATAGTGGTTTCATGTTATATTTAACAGCTATGACATTTTTGCTCTCATTTTAAATGTTCATTGGCATTTTTGCGTCTTCGAAAAATATATAATGCTGGATGCACTTTTGATAAATATTTATGAGTATTTTTGCACTTTAAACCAAAATCAATTATTTATAATAAATATGTATTGTTTTCCTAGAATACCTTTGTAATCTTGCACATTGCAATAACCTTGATTAAAACCCCCTTACCATAACTGTTGTGCTTTTTTTAATGAAACACCTTTCTACAGCCAACTAATGAAATAATTACAATAATAATAGTCTTTCCTTTTGATATGGTATCTCCATTAATATAATGACCTAATTGTGACGCCATCAACATGAATTGGTCTCCATTAAAAGTTTAATTGATCGTCATCTTTTCTGGAACCAAAGCTGTGAAGTGGAGCCTACGATCAAAGTTGTGGATATATTTGATCCTTTATGTTATAAACATTGGATAAATTACACCTATTAATAAATCCCGCTTGTTCATGATAGTATATGATGAAAACGATTCGTGCATATCATATATAGGCACATAATAACTTTCAAATATCTTCCTTTCAATAATCAATTACTTAAGGACATCGACCAAAAAAAATCAATTCCTTAAGGGGAGAAATAAATTTTTAAAAAAAACGTCCACACGTTGGAGTCCCATTGCTCTATATATTGTTGATTTGATCATCTCTCACACTGGAAAACAAAGAATTTAATAAATATCTTTAAGTGATCCCCGTGGCCTCATAATTAAGAATCTAATGCAAGAGTAAGTCGAAGGTGACCTTCAACTGTCAACTTAAGCTTAGCCACAACACACGCTAACCATAGCAATATTTCAGGCTTATTTGAATTAATGTTTGTAAAAGTGACTTTTATCTTAATTGATTGTTGCAAACTAAAATTGAGGTAAAAGCATGGTTCATGAATCCGGATTGGACCTGCCGGTTCGGACCGGAACCCGGCGAACTGGCCAGTTGGTCAGTCTCGTTCAGTCAGTGGCTCGACACTGTTCCGACCCGATGTGATTTGGTGCAACCCGGCCTAGTCACGGGTTGGCTTTTTTTTTTTTTTTTAACTTTTCTTTTTCATGCTCCAAACTACATTGTTTTGGCTTTTTTTTTTTAGAAAAATTATTTTCCTGAATTTTTTAATTTTCAAGGAGCTTTAAAAGGATTGTGGAATATTTTTGGCATTGGTTGGAAAAAAATTCTTATGCACTTGACAATATTTTTGTAGGTATTAGGTTCAGGAGGTTATATTGGATTATTGATTGACAAAAAAACTTTTATGTAATTTTTTAAATGGTATGGATGAACATTTAAATTATATATATATATATTTTAAATGACCCACGTCTGACCCCCAGGTTGACTTCAATATGAACCACTAACCCTTGATCATGTACCTTGACTGGTTCAGTGTCTGGTCCGATTTTTAGTACCTTGGGTAAAAGTCAATTTTTTTAAAAAAAATGACAATTTCACATGTCATACCAGCTCAAACTCATGCCATGTGTTTCAACCAAAGCATGAAACCCATGAGTGAGCCCGTAGGGTAAAATTCAATTAGTGTGATATAATATGATTTATATTTGTTTAAGCTTTCATAAAAAGGTCAGTTTGACATAAATTTATTTAGATAATAGAGTATATAAAAAAGTCAATTTTAAAAGGTTTAAATTTAAAAAAAAACTAAAAAATTAAAAAAAAATGTTGCTTCAAATTTGACTCCACTTCCAGAAGTCATTTTATCAAAAACTATCCCAAATATAATTTTGAGCCTAAATTAACTTTTTGGGCGTGGGAAAAGCCAGTTTGGGTGAGGCAAACTTGACGCCAAAATACACTATTGTCCCTTATATCTGCTTTATTTTTCTAATTTTTTCCATCTTTATAGGATCAAAAAATCATTTATATTTTCATCTCTCTTTTACAACACCATGTAGCAGTAATTTACTGTTTGTTGCAGAAAATGGGAGTCTCAACACACTTAAAGCTAAATTTTATGCTCAGTGCGTGTTTGAATTAGTTTTTGAGAATAATTTTTACAATTTATGATATAAGTATGTAAGAGAAGTTTTGTGTCGACTTGTGAAAAAGGGCTTATGAAACTGTGACTTGGGTGTTTTCCAAAACTCTACAAAATAAATCACTTTTAGAAGAATCTTTAGTTCACAATATAAGTCATTTAGAAAATAATCAATGCTCTAATTAATGCTTAAATGTAGCTATTTGTATTTTTCTTTCCTTTAATGCCTAATTTAATATGGGTAAAATTGAAGTTTTTTTAATTTGAGATAAATTTAATAAGTTAATTATAATTTTTTAATTTTGATAAATTAGTTTATTATGAGACAGGGGGACTATCACCTGAATAAACTCTCACATCTCACATCTCACATCTCACATCTCACATCTCACATCTCACATCTCACATCTCAATCCCATGAACGGTTAACTCTAAGAATTCTTGGTTTCCTACCAATTACAGGCAAAATTTCAATCCTCTGGACCATTTGCGATAAATGAAATTAAATGTGCACAAGGAAAAGAGAGTGGAGAAAGAAGGAGTGGCATCTTGGTAATTGTAGGCCAACACAAGGGCAAGTTTCATTGATGGTTTTGTCATTTTATAATAGCTGGAACTTGGAAGGGAAGTGGGTGGAGGATAGAGGGTTAGAATAAAGTCCCCTTTGATGGTGATACTTAGGGGAAGTTTGGATAATTTATTTTTAGATAATAAATGTATGTTTGGAATAGTAATTGGAATATTTAAAAATAATTTTTTAATTGTGATTTACAGTATACGAAGTATGTAAGAGAAATTTTATTTTAATTTATGTCAAAAGCAGCATAAACGCCATCCAAACACTCATTAAATGTTTATTATATAAGTTGAGATAAAACTCCTCTCATATACATACCTCGTATACCGTAAATCATGATTTATAAGTATTTATAAGTCAATAATAAGCTATCAAGCACTTAATATTATATATATAAATGTGTACATATTTGTATATATCTTATTAGTCATAGTTCAAGGTCAATTTTTTTTTTAAGAAAAAGAACTTCTAAAGATAAGTTTAGGAGCGCCTTTTAATTTGCTTTGTGAGCAAGTAAATCATGATCTTCTATCTTTTAAACTCGCTTTGGAGAATTAACAAGGGAATCTAAAAGAGAGATGTACGATGTCGCAAATAGAAAGAATAATCAAGTCTTTGACTAAAAAAACAATAGAGTGTAAAAAAAAAAAAAAAAGAAAATTTGCCGCGGCAATGATGAGAAAGGAGCACAAGTTGGTGGAAGCTGCCTTTTACAATTGCACGCTGAAAATGGAATCGTATTATTCCATTGCCCAAAGCCCTAAAAAAAATCCTATCCTATCCTATCCCAATTCTTCTTAACAGTAATAGGCTGCAAAATCAAAACAAGTTCGAGGTTTTCTTTATTTTAATTATTTTTTTCAGGTCGAATTTCCCGATGAATGATTATCATTATTCGGAGCGTACCCTGATGTTTCTCACCTCAGGTAGTGATCCAAATCCTTTCTACTCTATAGTTTATTGAGTATTTCAAGTTTTAGTATGCTTTCCATTTTTATCCACAGATATATATATATATATATATCTGTACGCTCGCGCGCGCGCGCATATGCATATACATACAAATAGTTTGCTTTGAAGTTTATTTTACCGCGAGCCTTTGTAGTCTCTGATTGACTTGGTGGGGTTTTGCATTTATGTCTGGATTTGATGGGATTTGGAACGCCCTTTGATTCTTTCCCTTCGTTTAGATGTCTAAATCACATGGGGACACAGATTATTTGACTGATAGGACACGAGTTTGGATCATTTGATGATCATCTTCTGGGTTTGCTGTCAACTATTGACCATTATTTTTTTTTTTTGGTTATAAAATGCCCCCAACAGATTAAACTACTATATTATTATTCCTCTCACAAACTAAGCTCTTTGGTTTTCCCTCCTTCTTGGAACTTTTACTCCACCTCCTCTCCTCCAAGAAAATTCTATCTTCTACTATATTTTCCTTTTCTTTCTTTTCTCTCTCAGAGTTTGCGACCTGACTCTCTCTCAGGCCTGTCGGTTCGATCAGTTTCCTTTTGGATTTGCTTGGTGGGAAAATTATTGCTGGCAATAGGTGGTCTTCATCGCTTGGTATTTCGTGCAGGGCTTGTTTTACTAGCTGTTGGACTCTGCAACACTGAAGGGTTAGTGTTGTTGTAAGCTGGAGTTTTAGTTGACTCAATTATGCAAAGAAGTACATAATTCAGATTCAGTGAAAGGAAACTGAGACAGCCATGAAGTTTATGAAACTGGGATCTCGTCCTGATACCTTCTACAATGCAGAAGCAGTGAGGTGAGACTTTACCAGAAAATTTGGGAGTCTCTTCTTAGAAAGATGTATCTCTAAGAAATGAAAATAACAGTTTCTTTCTCTTTGGTATGCAGGTCAGTCTCTTCTGAAGTAACCAGTGACCTAATAATCCAAGTGAAAGGAAGTAGATATCTTCTTCACAAGGTGTGTTCCCTTAAAATTCTTGAACTTTTGGAGACTTTTGATTATTTATAATTTCAGTTTTCACATTTTTTTCCCTGTCTACTTTAATGTATTTATCTCTGAAGTTGTTGCTGATGCTATTCAGTTTCCCCTACTGTCCAAATGCTCGCGGCTGCAAAGGTTATGCTCAGAATCTCCTGATACTTCTCCGCACCAAATAGTTCAACTCCCTGATTTTCCTGGTGGGGTTGAGGCATTTGAAATGTGTGCTAAGTTCTGCTATGGCATGACCATCACTCTAAGTGCCTACAACATTGTAGCTGCAAGATGTGCTGCAGAATACTTACAGATGACTGAGGATGTGGAGAAGGGAAACTTGATTTACAAGCTTGAGGTTTTCTTCAATTCTTGCATTCTTCATGGTTGGAAGGACTCAATTGTGGCTCTACAGAGCACCAAATCCCTGCCTTTGTGGTCAGAGGACTTGGCAATCACAAGCAGATGCATTGAATCAGCTGCCTCAAAGGTCTTAATCAATCCCTCCAAGGTGAGTTTGTCACATAGCCATTCCCGAAGGGTCAGGGACGATGTGTCTTGCAACGGAACCGAAATTCAGAAACTTAATAAATCAGCAAGCAAAGGATGGTGGGCTGAAGATTTAGCAGAATTGAGCATAGACCTCTTCTGGAGAACAATTATAGCAATTAAATCAGGTGGGAAGGTGTCCTCAAATCTCATAGGAGATGTTCTTAAAATTTATGCATCTCGATGGCTACCTAATGTCCCAAAGAATAGACATGTCAAGAAAAAACAAGCAACCTCTGATTCTGATCCAGCTTCAGCAAATGAAATCACTTCAAAGCATCGTCTGCTTTTGGAATCACTGGTAAGTTTGCTACCAGCAGAGAAAGGTGCTGTTTCTTGTGGTTTCCTTCTTAAACTCTTGAAGGTAGCCAATATTCTCAATGCTTCGTCCTCTTCAAAGATGGAATTAGCTAGACGGGTGGGACTTCAATTGGAGGAAGCTACAGTGAATGATCTTTTAATACCTTCAGTATCCAGTAATGACTATGATACCGACAACTTGTATGATACTGAGATGGTGATGACCATATTGGAACAGTTTATGTCACAAGGGCAGAGTCCACCAACTAGCCCTCCAAGATCCAGGCTTGACTTTGAAAGAAGAAGGTCTCGTTCTGCAGAAAATATTGGCTTAGAATTTCAGGAGAGTAGGCGGTCTTCTTCAGCATCTCATAGCTCAAAACTTAAGGTAGCAAAGCTTGTGGATAGGTATCTTCAAGAGGTGGCAAGAGATGTGAATTTACCTTTGTCAAAGTTCATTAAGCTTGCCGAAACAATACCAGACTTTGCAAGGCATGATCATGATGATCTCTACAGAGCCATTGACATATATTTGAAGGTAATTAAGTATTAAGAATTTTAAATGTCTTCCTATGTTTTCCATGTTAGTACTGCAGTTTGTTCTCTGATTAAATGAATAGTACTGTAACTGAAACTGAAACTGAGAAGAAAGATATAGGTTGAGCATGTTCCGTTCTCACATTTTAGGATGTGGGACACAATTAGTGGATAACCAACTCTCTTGACTTTAAATCTTGTCTTATTCAACATTTAGTGGCGGTTAGGTTTAAGGCTGACCCACCGGAAATTTTGCATGAATAGTTCCCACCTTCTGAGCAATATAAGCTGTACTTTTTATTCAGGCGTTTGCGAATTCACTAAGCTAAAAAACAAAGTGGGGAAAAAATTTGTCAGTGAAAGTTGGTGTGGAGTTACATCATGTAACTACCAGAATGTCTAGACGGGGAGAAAGAGAAAAGTGAAAACGTGTTCTTTAGTCCTTTACATTATTAATTTGTGTGTCTCCTACTCTCCCCTTTATTTTCATGATCCATTGACTATTTATTTGAAGACTAAAATTACACCTCAGACAGTACTCTTCTATGATGTAACATGTCTGGCTGTAATAGTTTCAGTCAAACTCTTAGAAACTTAGGCCAAGGAAGAAAAATAAGAGAGAACCAGTATGTACCTAATTAGCCATTAATGAAGTTTCTATTTTGTTTGACTTGTGATATTCAGGCTCATCCAGAACTCAACAAGAGCGAAAGGAAAAGACTATGCCGAATCCTTGACTGCAAAAAACTGTCCATGGAAGCATGCATGCATGCAGCTCAGAATGAGCTTCTTCCCCTAAGAGTGGTTGTCCAAGTTCTCTTCTTCGAGCAAGCTCGAGCCGCTGCGGCTGGTGGGAAAGTGACTGACTTGCCGAGCAACATCAAGGCACTTCTCACAGCACATGGCGGCATTGATGACTCAGCAAAGCATAAAACACCGTTAAGCAATACTACAAGCGTACATGCTGAAGATCAATGGAGTGTTCCTGGCTTCAAGTCACCAAAGTCTAGGACTTCAACTCTCAGGATGAAGCTAGCTGAGGATGATAATGACTTAGGGGAAAAGGAAGGAATTGGAAGAACTACTAAGTTCAAGGGTTTTTGTGCCCTTCCTGCTCAACCCAGAAGAATACTCAGCAAGTTATGGTTCAACAATAAAAACTTCCCTGAGAAGAAATGAGTGAGTTTTGTTTATTTTCAGTTTTAGAAATGGTATTTTGGAGGGTAACATGCAACTCTGTTTCCTTTCTTTAGGGGGATTAAGGAATATACATATCTCAATGTGTGTATTGTTCATGTAACTTGTTACAATAAGAAGCATGATTTTTCTCCACTCCATAGAAAAATCACTCTCTGGAAAATCTCATCTGTAAAAAAGGCCGTCTAGGAAATTTTAGGTGTGAGGGACAATATATATTGTGGGGTCCAGTGCTGATGTATTTTGTCTACAAATCTGAAACACATGTCTCTGTTCATCCATGGGTCCTGACTCTGTTGACAAATCTATTCTTGGTATCTCGTGTCTGACATATAGTGCAGTATTGTTGCAAGCAATATATCAGTTTTATATTTGGCTTATCTGTTTTATATTATTACACTGATTAACTAATCCTTTGTTGAAATGATATGGAATTATGGACAAGACTTGAAGGGGTGTCACATAACTGAAAGGTGTACATACATACATTTATTGTTTTGATCTTTCTTGTTGACAGAGATTGTTCATTAATCAATAATGCTGTGAAGCAATCTGCCATTATTATCATTGTAAGAAGGATGGTGCATCCGTTATATAGACTGTAAAGCCAGCCTAAAACAAGGAATAAAATCCATTATTGATGAGATATGATTTGCTAATGAGCACTATTGAACCCATGAAATAAAATCATGTGAGCTTTAACAGGGGGAAAGAATCCTGTAAAAAATTGTCAACAAATTAGTATGGCCTGGAAACTTGAAAGTCATAGTGCTTGGATTTCTTTAATTTCTTGATGGAAATAAGATCTGTTGACGGGGGTCGCTATCTTTTTGTTTTATAGTTGTCAAGAAAATATTAAATTCGAAATTCTATGATTGTGAAATGCAATATTACTGCCTTCATTTTGGAGCTTTAGTCATGTTTAAAACAATTATCGCTTAACAAAATGCAAAAAAACAGTAAAAGTTTCTATTTAAAATTTTTATTGATTAAAAAGGCTTAGATTCAAGTACCGGTACTTTCTACAAACGTACCGGTACTTTATGTGCATGTGATTTTGACCAATATAATATTAAATAGAGATTTTTTCTTAAAAAATCAATGAAGTATTAAAAAAAGATAAATGAAACTCAAATGCAAGATATTTTAATACAAGAGTATTTAAATCAAATATTAGGAGATCTGGCTGCAACTTAAATTATTTAAAGTATAAGCTTTAGTAATATATGAGCATAATTTTAAATAATAATGAATTTAAAAGGTAAAGCTAATAATACGGTTCCAGCCACAAGCTACGAGTTGGCTCGTTGTAAGAATAAATTATGACGGGTATTGGATTTTTGCCAACTCAAGCTCGCAAAAGGTGGGTTGATGGATTGGCCCATTAGCCTCACCTCTTTCTGTTCATTTTCAAATATTTTTTAATTTTGAAATTAAGTCAAAAATTTTGATGCACTAAATTTAAATTATTTATTTTATATTTTTATAAAATTATATAATTAAATTAACCCCAAAAGTTATAAATATCAACGTATAATCTATTTTTCATAAATCAATAAAGGAGATGAGAAATCAAGCATGGAATCAAATTTCTAACAGAAGTAATGCTATATTTAAGTACAATACAAAATAATAAATTTTTTTAATTGAAATTTAAAAAAAAAAATCTTTAGAAAAAGTAGGATGACGAGCTGAGTTGGCGAGTAGGGTTACAAAAGGCCCGCCATAAAATAAGCTGGCATTTTATCAACTCAAGTAACTTTTTGATAAATAAACACTCGAGCCAATTTATATTACACATATTATGAAGCTTTTCATGGCATAATTTGAGGTTTTTCTTTGCTTCTATTGCATGTCACATGCTCATAATATAACAAGAAGCTTTTATTAAAAACTGATGAGGTAAATAATGAATTAGGTTTTGTTTGACATGGCTATAGTTTAACTCATCAAAACTGATTTTTGAAACCCTAAAAAGCCAATTTAAACTCAAAATATTGTTTGGCATGAACTTGGAGTAAATAACTTTATGGTCAAAAGTCAAGTTAAAAACAAAATAAACTTTCGTTATTTTCAAAATCATCTTATATTACATTTACGTTATCAGCATTTAACGCTATTTAACAATTTTGACCAATAATCCAAATTTGTCCTAAGTACTCAAAAAGGATTACTAGGATATCGGATATGGCTTGACCATCAAATCATTTGCAAGATCAAGCCGAAAGCTCCATATTTAAATTTAGATTTAAAACTTGAAATTGGGAAGTAAGCCAAGTTTAGTCATAGAATCACTTGGATTTCATTCTTGCTCAAGAAGCAGAGCCACCCAGAAGGCTCACAAATCTTCACACCCAATCCAAATCGACTGGCTAAGTTATTTCACATAACACACACTACAAATTACACTTATCAACATCAGAAAACACACAAAACCACGAATGACTAAAAGAATAGATAAGAGAAACTATATATAGCAGATATCAATGCACCTGATGATCCATGGTGATATCAACCACCGTGGGCGGCTGATCTGGAAGGGTGGAAGCAGAAGCAGACTCAATGCTTTTAGTCCTGTGGAGGCTCGTGGTGGTCCGGTGAAGGCGACACCGGAAGGAGCCAACGTGCGTGGTGGGAGAACAAAGACAATTAGTCTTGCTCATACTGGTCTGTCTAGTGAGCCCACCACCATGATCATGAACAAAACCTTGTAGCTCCATGCCAATTTCACTCCCACATGGCACTTCAACTTTCATTTCCTTGCTTGTGTTGTCGGCTGTCTTGTCACTTTCCATTGGCCTTTCTTTTCTTGTTTTCTTCCTTCTTCAAGATCACTGGGATTGGCAAATGGTGGCGATCTCTTCCTTTTAATTACCTCATCAGGAAGGGTCTGGAAACAAAGATAGAGAAACTATGTTAATGGGGTTTAAAAAAATCTCTGCTTTTTTCTGTTGTTAGTCACGGGTTTTGACATTTGTGAGGATCAAACTCCATTAAAGGTGCTCTCAACTACATTTTAGGTATGGCTTTTTTGTGAACAGAGTTCCACCACCGTGGGTTTACTTTTTTATTTTTTTTGGTGGAGTTAGCATTGAGTCAATGATGGGTATGAGTTCTCGGTGAAATAAAATAAAAATCATTGTTTTGGGAATCCCATTATTACTCTGCCTTATTGTGATGGCGCACGTTTTAGAGTGGCTGTCTATTCGTTTAGCTTCTTGTGCTGCTTGTCATTTAGCCAGGATTCAGTTTTGTGTCAATTACATACATTTTGAGATCAAAGTATTCTTGTAGTATTTTACCAAAAAAGAAAAAAGTATTCCTTTAGTAATAGAATTGATCATGAGTAGAATCATTGACCTGTTTTTTTGTCAGCTTCAAAGGGTTCCGATGACAAACTGGGGAAATTTTTTGAGTAGATGAATTTGTATGGTTTAAGGTTGCATCAATTTTGGGTTAAGGGTTTAAGTTTATAAAGTATATTTTTAATTTTTAATATTAACACCGTCCATATCAATGGATATGGACCAAATTTAAGCCTGTTTTGTTTACATTTAATAGTAGAGTCATCATATGAATTTGTAAAGTCAATATTTTCCATTTAAAACATTAACGGTGTTAAGATCATAGGAGTAAAACTATATTTTATAAATTTAAGAGACAACTTGATATAACCTTAGAGGACTAAATGTAAACATATATGTTAGCTAATATACTCTCTTTGGTTCTTAATATAAGATATATTTGGGGAGTTGATCTTGATCCTAAATATAAGACATAATTTTCACATTTATCATTCTTTTTCTAATTTACCCCTATTGATGCTCTCTCAACAATAATCAAGGAGAAGAGGAAATGGGAGGAATTGAGCAAAATGATTAGGGCATTTTAGAAAATACCTATCATATTAACTAACTCAGCTAAATTCTTTAATTTAATCAAATTAGATAAATATGTCTTATATTAAAGATAGGAGGTAGGTAGTGTGTGTATTAATTGTTGTATCATCGTTTTTTTTATATACATAAATTTTAGGAAAAAGGTTAGGCTCACTCACAATCCAAGGGTAGGGCTCCAAGTTGGGATACCTCCCCAGCACCTCAACTAGACCACAACTAAGTGGATTTCCCTGTATGTGTATTAATTGTTGTATCATCTTGGGTTTTTTTTTATACATAAATTTTAGGAAAGGGATTAGGCTCACCCACGATCTAAGGGCAGTGCTTCAAGTTGGGATACCTCCCCCAGCACCTCGATTGGACCACAACTAAGTGGACTTCCCCAAGATTGAATCCTCTTTTATTAGTGAGATTGTCCGACCTCTTCGCCAGCTGAATCCAAAGACTATCATCTTGTTAATTCAGAGTTGAATTCATAATAACAAGGGCCGCTGTCCTCTGCTTGTCAGTTTTATGTTTGGCTTTGGAAGCGTCTTGATTAGGCATTGATTTTTTTTTTTTTTTTTGCTACTAGTGAATGGTTAGGCATTGGTTGATTGCGAAAATTCACACTAGCCTCATCCATTGGGCTTGGGGTTTAGATATTGGACCACTGGTTGGTTCTGGGGCTGTTGCATCTGTTAAAGCCCACAAGGGTAGCCCTTTAAGCCCAACAAGAAGGTCAGTTATAGTTAACAACCAAATAGGCTCATTATTTTGGCATTTTCCCATTCATGTTGGCATATTATTCAGAAGCCCAAACTAACTATTTACCTGGATTATACTAGTATTAAATTAATTTTGAAAGGCAACATTTTGACATGAAATGGCCCATCAAAAAATCCTCGTTGTTAGACAGGGTAAGTGGTGGATTTAAACTCTAGAGTATTTGGTATTATTAGAAGGTGAGATAGTCTTTCTTTTGCAATCTTAAAATTTATTTTTGTAACTGAAAATTATTTTTTGATAAGGACTAAACTTATATCAAGTTACTTAGGTCAAGTTTGTCCAAGTGCCCAAATGAAGTCAGCAGTATTATTTTTACAGCTCATCATTGAACGCCCAAAGCAATTGTTAACACCGTCAAAATGAATCTGGAAAAAAGGTTTTATTCTTTTCATTTCAAAATATGAAACAGCTTCAACTAGGGAGATCAGGAATGCTATAGCCTTCTTTACTTTTATGACAGATATTAAAACTCAGACCAGGTATTGAACCGGTCGGGGTACTGGGTTAAGGGTCAACGGGTCAGACCGGAGCCAAACCAGAGCCAAACCGGTAAGATTAAAGATTTTAGGATTATAGTATGAAATTATAAAGGAAAAATTAAAAAAAATTTTTAAATAGGAACCCAGACCGGGTCGGTCTACCGTCGGGTTTACAGGTTTCTGGGCCGGACCGCCCGGTCCGGCCCGGGTTCCTAAAAACCTGGATTTTATGGAATCCAAATCTCTCTTCCCCATATTGGCAACATTGAATTAAAAGAAGTAAAATTGAAAAGAAAAAGTGGCAATGGAACCAAAAAGTCCCCCACCAATCACAACACCAAAAGAATTAGAACAAACAAAACCATTTATATTTGCCAAAATAATCACGCGAACAACAAACAAAACATCACAAAACATATGAATAGTAACTGGCCAGGGTGACTCTGGAGCCATTAAAGAATGAAGCTTGAGGCCTGCTCTTATTTTGAGAGGGCAAAAAACCTTTTTTTCCAACTCATTTTAACGGTGTTTAATAGAGGCTGTGGGGCTTAAATGATGAGCTATAAAACTAATACACTAGGCTTCATTTGATTGGGCACCTAGACAAACTTGACCTAAGTAAAGGAAAAGAGCCCTTTCCATTTTCCTTATCGTCTACTTCTCTCCACTTCTTTATTTATACCGTTAGATTAATTCTGACGGTTGAAATTTAATATCCTCTAAAAATATTATTCTAATAATTTTTTTGCCAAAAAATATTATTATAATATTACCATCATATCAAATGTAAAAAAAAAAAACTATATATAATAGTAATACTCTAATAAAAGTATAAAATTATGAACTATTAAATTTATTTATTTGCATTTTTTGTTATTTAATATTATAATAATATTTTTAGAGGATATTAATAATCTCAATTGTCAGAGTTAATCTAACGGTGTAAATAAAGAGGTAGAAAGAAGTGGACGGTAAGGGAAATAGAGAGGCCTCTTTACCCTAAGTAACTTGATGTAAGTTTAGTCCTTTTTTATAATTCTTATTTTTTTATTGAATTTTTTTTAAAATATGAATATTGAGTTTGTTAGTTTTAAATTTAATTTGTTAAATTTTTTCTATATAACAAGGTTTGGTTTCTTTTCAATAATTTTCATATTTCTTTAAAATTTGCAAGAGTTCGATAGCAAGGAAATTTGGCCAAATATTTAATGTTTTTGAATTGAAAAGAATAAAAAATAAAAAGATTATTTATTCCTCATCCTTATATTACTATTTTTTACTAAATTCATAACATTCTCCTGAATCAAATTATTTTAAACGAGAGTTAAAATTGAATCAAAATCATTAAAAAGTAGTCTAAAACTATTACTCTCTTATCATATTTTAAATATAAGAGTTAGATAACTAATTTACAAACATTAAAAAAAAGGAGACAAATAGGTTACTTGTAAAATACTTGTTCATCATTTGCGTTGGAAATTACTACATTTATAAAAACTCTCTTTTAATATATGTAATCAATATATATAGTTTGAATAAGATTTATAAATTTAGAAAATTAAGTTAATTGAGATACTAAATTCAGCATCAAAATAATTTTTTTAACCAACTCCAATATAGAGGATCCAAGATGAGGGAGTGCTAATAAAATATACTCCCGTCCTGTCCTTAATATAAGACATATCTATTTAGTTTAATTAAACTAAGGAAGTTAGTTAAGTTAGTTAATATAATATATATTTTTTAAAATATCATAGTCATTTTCCTCATTTTACTCGTTCCTTCTTCTCATTGATTATTGTTGAAAGAGCATCAATAAAGATTAATTAGAAAAGATTGACAAATATAAAAAATATATTTCATATTATGACCAAAATTAAATCACAAAATATATCTTGTACTTAGATAATGAGTAAGAAATAGGGGCATGAATATGAAGGTAGCTTTATTTAAAAAAAATGAAGGCAGCCAGTTAGGGGGGGGGGGTTCAAAGTTCGAATTTCAAGAGATGGAAGAAAAAGCTTATCTCCAAGAAAACCGACAGGCATAGATAGGAAAGTCTCATCAAAAGATGTTGCATGCAAAACTCTCTCCAAAAGCTTCAGCCAAAATAGGGTTAGGAGTCAGTTTGGTGCTTTAAATTAAGGGCATCAGAGACAAAGCATGCCTCATTTATCCACCATTAAAAAAAAATACCCAAGAGCTAAGCTATATACTTAAAGTACTAAGAAGCAGCCTCGAACAGTGAGAGACCAGAGCTTAGGATTTGAAGATGGCAGCGGCAAAAGGAAGAGGACGAGGCTCCCAAGGGTACTATGTTTTTAGATTCCTAGACTTTTGCCTCCTCATTTTTGGTGTCCCATGTTCCTACGTAGGAAATAGCATGATACCTAACGTTTGGATATGCCTTCACTTTGATTCAATCTTACTTTTTCCTCTGTTCCAGTCTGTGTTCCATCGCTTTCGTTTTGATTGTGTTTTTCGAATAACCTGCGTTTGCTTTATCCAGCCGTCTATCTGCTTGGCCTTCTTTTTCCACGTACCTCGTGGTTCACTATGCCAACGTTATTATTATTATGTCATAAGAAGTAAATTTCAGCTTTCATTGAAAAGAAAAACATCATTAAGGCTATATGAGACAAGCTCAATAGATAAGGGTTCATAGGATGCGATGAGTTGGAACCTAGAAGTCCAAATTAAAATCCAAATCTTCGTGATGTTAAAAAAAATGTTACACCCTCCTGTCTTAAATATAATATAGATTTATTTTTTTAAGATATTAATAAAATTAATTAAATTATTTTAAAATATTTATATTTATTATTTTTTCTCTCAACTATTTTGACTAACTTATAAACTATTATATAATTTAAAGATATATAACATATGATATGATTGAATAACTTATTTAGTTTCTTAATCTTTCTAAAAAACTGAAAACAACACATTTTTTATCCATAAAATATTAAAATATCTCTCATTTTATCTAAAATCTAATGATAAAAAGAAACACCAAAAAAAAAAAAAAATGGAAAGGGGAAGGGCCGCAGGGGCAGCACGCACCCACCCCTATGGTAGACAATACTGTTAGTTGGTTATTAGTATAGACCGATAGAACTTTTTGTATTGATGAATATTTTGTAGGCAAGTCATAATAACACCCCAAACATGATGCGATCTATTAAGGCTTAAAAAAGGCTTTCACATTGCTCCACATTACTGAATTTTAAAGTGTCAGTTACACCCCCATGAGTACCTTTTTTTTGGGTTTTGGGGGGGGGGGGGATGTAACCTAAAGTAAATATCAAGGTAACAATCAAAATTAATGTTCATTAGTCTAAAGGAGACATTGCAACGATTTTTAAACCTAGAAACAGCATTGCTCCAATGAGTAGTAGATGATAATCAATGTTCCATTGTAAAATAATTCAAGGGCAAAAATGCATTTTAACCCTTTTAATAATTGTGGTGCATAACTAATAAATCAATTCTCTTATGTATGCCTAAAACCCATATGTCCATGGACTGCATGTCATATACTACCTCCGGTCATTAATATAAAAGCTAGTTGAAGATTGAATTTGGTCTTAAATATATATAAGACCCCAATCCACTTTGTCTCTTGAATTTATAATTTTTTTTTTCAAAAATATCCCTATTGATTGCAAACATTGAGAAGTTTCTATCACAAGGTAATCATGATGAAAGATGATATTTTAAGAAAATCAACATATATTGTTACAAATAACTAACATAATTAAATTTTTTAATCTACCCAAATTAGTCAACTATCTCTTAAATTAAGAACATAAGGTAGTAGCTAGTACTTAAAAATAATTAAAACTTTGACTTTTTATTCATTGAAAAAAAAATCACACATACAAGCATATTGATCTTTTCACAGGAGTACGCAATTACATTTATACAAAGTTTGATATTAGTTATACAATGTCAACAACTTCAAAACGGCACTATGTCCTATACATCTTTTATATGCATATATTATATATTGATTGATATTGAATATATTGACTATATTGAATGATGTTCTGCAATATTTCGGTAACAGTCTCAAAAGTTAAAACTTTTGAATCCATCTCTCTAAAAGCTAAAGTAGTGGAAGAAATGAGTGTGTATAGATATAATTATACAAGTACTCAAGGGTAGAAGATAGTGAGGTGGAGATGATATTAATAAAAAGGGAGTGTTGTGAGATGTAAATATTATTGAAGTGGTTGTTGTGTCTCAGTGTGTCTCAATTATCAGAAGAGTAATGAACTCCTTTGTTGTGCATACGCATGCTTCTCTTCTGCTACCTCTCCTTACAACACAGTTATTGCATTACTGCTATTTCTGTTTTACGTGTCCCCTCCCCACATTAACACACACATTTTCCCTTCTTGTGCATAATTTTGCTTACAAGAGCAAAACAGTTCCAAGAGAATCATGGCTTCTGCTGTATTAAAAAAAAGCTACAAATCGAAATAAATATTATTGGAAAGAGGACAAACAAACAAACGTATGATACGTGATTTATGAGACGTTTAATGGCATTTCACTCGGAAGAGAAGGAGGGTTTCAGACTTCAATTTATTATATATATATATATATATATATATGCGCTTATTTGGGTAGTGGAGAGGGGTAAGAACATATCTTGATAGCCTTCCAAAAAGGAAAATGAATCGGGATATGCTAGTCTCCATTATTATGTGACCTAACTATAGCTAGCATATGAAAAATGAAGACCATACACACACACACACACACACACACACACACACACACACATATATATATATATATGATACAATTTATTTTTTATTTTTGGTATTGTGAGCAACCAAAGAATGCAGAATGCAGAATGAGGATACTATATTGTCTGTTACATGTATAACATTATTAAAACAGGAATTCACTGCAAAATTAGAAGATGTAATTAATTAGTTATTTAATATTAATAACATTAGTTTTGTCATAGTTGTTGAATTTTTTAGTTTATATGTTGCTTATTTTATTGTCTTGATATGGATTTAAATTTTCAGGTTTTTGATAAAGAGTGTCTTTACATCAATGAATATATATTGATTTTATCCGACATGTACTTTCGCACAACAACTTCCGGAGTAGTAGTTGTGGTCGATCTCAAGATGAGTCGTCATGACCTTATGTAGCATTAGGCTATTATTCAAGTGGCTAAGATGTTAATTAATTAGCTTTAGGATCGCTAGCTTAATTAAAATGTTAACTGAAAGGATTAAAATTGCATAGTTTATCATTGTAATATTGTTAGTTAATAGTTATAGATTATTGTGGTTTATTTGAATCATGTTTAGTAAAGTTTGAAATGTTGGTTAACGATGATGATCAACTACGAATAATATGTGTTGATGCTATTTTCTTATATGTATATTGTAGAAAAATAGCTTGATCTGCCTTTAGTGGATGCATGAGGCCCAAGTCCAATGCTACTAGGGATGTTAAAATACAAATAATAGAACTGTGATATTCCCCAATTATTCTAATTACATCTGATAAAGAAAGATATATTGGTTGGGGGGGTGGTCCATGGAGGTATGAGGATTTTAGTTTTGTACAAATACAATACATTCAGAGAATTTTATTACTCTTCCGTACCTTATAAATTTATCTCTTTTCTCTATGGATCTCTTCCTCTCTAATAGTGAATCAGTTGCATAGCGTGATTGAAATCTATATCAATGATACGATTTTATGTAAGTACTTCAGCCAGTCAACTAGACACGCATATATACATATGTGTATGTATATATGATTGAAATTCATGGTCAGATCCTGAAAATATGAAAATACAGACATTATTTTTTTCTTAAGAAAAAAGATTACTACGTTGGCAATCATGAAAACATACATCAATCTGACGGAAATAAATATACTGCTACGTTTAAAAAGCCATCTCACAGTAATGATCGCGTGGAATGCCAGTGGCAACAGTAGACTGGGAAGAAAAATTATGGCACAATATCCTTATCACTTTGGGGAAATTGATTTCGATAATTTATTTACTTTCAACATTTCATTTTTTGAAAAAAGACAAGACTATAATATTCTATCATGTGTTCTTACGTGTTTATAGGAGATCTTGTCGATCCTAGATCATGAGTTGGTGGGCTCCCAAAGAAATGGTTGACCTTATTTGAATTTTGAGGTACAATAAAGGGAAAATTTCAATAAATGAACTTTAAAAAAATACTAAAACACAACAAAATGTTTCGAATGTTCATAGTTTTAGAGAAATATTAGACCCAATTTATCCTTTTTTAAATTAAAAGAAAATGATAAAAATGTCCTTACACATATTTTTTTTAAAAAAACAAAAACCTCCACCGCCGTTGGCTGCCCGTTGCAAGAGCTCCGGTAGGAATAAATATTCCTAAAGTTGTGAGAGTGGGATTTGAACCACCACCACTTGGCCACCAATGCTTTTTAATATATATCGTGCAAACAAATATATTAAATATGTAACCTAACTCTTTAACTTTGACTCAAGCTTATTCATAAGTTTTATTAAGGAATTTATAATATTTCATTAGATTTTAACAACTTCCGTTCACTAAGTAAAAAATTCACAAAATGAGGTCATTCACCAATTTTTTCATGGAACTTCACAACATTTCTTTAAGTTTTAATAACTTTTGTTCAACCAGTAAAAAATTCAAACAATAAGGTCATTCGCAAGTTTTATTAAAGAATTTACAAAATTTCATTGGCTTTTAACAACTTTCGATTATTAAGTGAAAAAGTCATACTATTAAGTCATTTATAGTTTTGTTAAAGAATCATAACATTTGATTAAGTTTTAACAACTTTCATTAAAAAAGTCACATTATCAGGTTTTAACAACTTGTGAATTTCAAAAGAACAAATCATGTACTAACATCTCTCTAGTATTATGAATATTCAAAATACCATTTTGTCCTTTTCTATTTTTAAAGTTCTTTTTGTACGATTTTCCCAAAATAAAACTCGTGTAAGTAAATGTTAAAAAATATTATATTTGGCTCAATAATTAGATTAAAAATTATAATTAGAACTTATTTGAGTTAGGGTTTAAGAATCACGTTCACATAAATCGGAATAAAATTCTTCTCACATACTTACCTTATATATTATAAATCATGTTGGAAAAGTATCATCCACCGGTAATCCAAATAACAACTTAAAGGTGATATCACAGAGATTCTTCCACGAGAAAAAGGAAATTAATTTACAATATATGAAAATAAAAGCCTGCAAAGTGAAAAGGTAATCATTAATGTATATATTGGAACGAAAAAAAATCAACAAATAATTATACAGTAACATGGTCGCAATAGGGGAAAGGCAATCCAATCCTAAGATATTGACGTCATCATTCAAATACTACACTAACTGTAAACATAAAACTAGCTTACCAAAAAAATTATGTAAATACTGTTAGTACATAGTAATGACTACTAATTTTCATAAGATTAATTTAATTATCATGCAGTTATATTAAAATAAGTATTATAACAGAACTAAACAAATAAGTACGAATTGTCGTATAAATAAGTTTTAACAATCATTATGCCGTAATTCTACCAAGGTATTAAAATTCGGATCGGGTATTGAACCAGTCGAAGTACTGGGTTAAGGATCAGTGGGTTAGATCGGGATCAAACCGATGAGAAATTGAAAATTTTAGGCTTATTGGTATGAAATTCTAAATAAAATATAATTTTTTTTTTAAATTGGAAACCGGGAACCGGACCAGTCTACCAACCGGTTTGCCGGTTTCTGGGCTGGACCGGCCGGTCCGGTCCGATTTCCATAACCCTGAATTCCACTATGCTGAAGCTGGTTTTTTGAAGGATTTAATTTGTTGCCGCAGACTGAATTTTGCTTGGGTCAATGTCGTAAAAAAATAGTATCTCTCTGCGTATTCAGTATTTACAGTGGGTATCTGAGCCATCTTCACGCTTAATAATAAGCATCGTACACCGTCATTTTTACCTGCCTTAATTAATTACGTCGTTGTTTAATTTAAAGTTCACTGTAATGTTGGTTATTTTTAATTAATTTCTTTTTTTTCCCCCGAAATTGGTTGAGTTGCTTAACCCTTCTTGTGGTAAATGCTTTAAGTCACTGAGTGGGGTTTCAATGTTTCATCCGCTCATCTGGAAATGAACCCAGCAGATCTTAAGTTTCTCACTAAATTCAATTATATATTGTATTATCACACAACTCAACATAAATGCTTGGGTGACACCGCTCAACCTCAAATGCCTTATTTTTTTTTTGGACAATTCAAATGCCTTATTCAATATACTGTTTTCAGTCCTTATTGTAAATTAATTATTTACCTAATTTGATTATATCAAGGAAGTTGGTTAAAATGGTATATATATGTTTTTTTAAAACACTCTAATCATTTTTCTTAATTCTCTCAATCTATCTTTTACTTGATTATTGTTGAGTGAATATAAATTATTGAGGTAAACTAGGAAAAGATTCACAAACACAAAAAATACTATATTGGGATAATTACACTATAGTCCCATGGAAGGGAAAATATGAAGAAATGGTCCCGGGAAATGTCCAAATTACTTTCAAGTCATATGGGACCATTTTGTAATAAATTTGAGTTGAGAAATGTTAGAAAAACCCTTATGAACGGGGCAAAAAAGCAGACAGATTTGGAGCTTCTTTCCTCATTTGATAACCTGAGATTCGGCCAGTTCTGTGAACCCCAAAAGGTGACATCTTCGGTAAACGGAAGGTATCATCATGCACAATGGTGTTGGTGGGATCTCTCCGGTGTGATTCGGGGGCGGTTGGCCAAGTAAAGCAACTCTGATCTTCCCCTCATTCATGGGTAGGCTCCGATGAGGTTTGTTTGGCATTAGTAAGTTCAGAGTAGGTTGTCGTTGGTGCATTTGCGCTGCCTTGCTCCTATAGTGGAATTATTGAAGCTTCTTCTCCTTTTATGCCATCATTTACGGTCACAAATACGGGATCAAGCAGAGATTTCTCCACTTCGTTTTCGTTATTATTTCCCCAGTGGCAAAATAAATGATAAAGAATGCAATTTTTTGTATGGTCTACATTGATATTGATAGTTACAGTGATAAATAGTTTGATCTGGGCATGTATTGTGAATAACTATAGGTGACTACTTTGATATAGGTGAGTCATTTTTGCAGCTTGGTTTGCGGTGCAATTTTTTGTATAGCAATACTAAATGATGGTGAGTGGAAGCAATAAACAGGAACATAGGCACAAACTATATTTTCTGACTGTCCAAAAATTTCCTTGTACAAGCTTAAAAGGCTATTGTTAGCAAGATACCTTCAATGTGCTAGACAACATGTAAGAGAACATAAATAGTGTGGCATTTGTGTACCATTGGCCAATGTGATATTCTATAAGTATTTAACTGTGAGCAATTGACATAAACAAGTTGTACAAACAAGTGAACATATTGAACATTCAAATAAGTGATGTCATCAAAGCATAGGAAGAAGACCAGTTGTGTTGTCCATTTCATTAATTTTGATGAATTCATATGTGTAAGTTATTACATGTCTTATTCATACTTGCAAGAAGTGCTATTGATCTAGTCTTAACTGAACTAGGCTTAAGTGTCATTGTCAATGCTGTGTTAACCAGCCGATCTATATTTCAAAGAATGAAAAACTATATAGTTGAGTTTGAAATTTTCCTTTTCCCTATTTGTAGAAATTTTCTTCCCTTCATAAATATAATATAACCTCAAGCTAGAAACCATGAAACTTAGAAAACCTAGTTTCTTCCTACCAAGAAAGATTATAAATGGAATGACTTATGACTGACGTAGAAGTTCTTAAATTGATACTACTCGTTTGCTGTTGTAATGATCATATTAAACTGATAGCTTGCACAAATGTAGATATATGCAGTTTCTATTACCATAAGGATAGTGGTAAGAAAAGTTCATTAATCATAATTCAATATCTTTTTAATTATGTTTTTTCCCATGGAACTAAAATAGATAGGAGGTAACAATTTGTCCTAAAAAAATTGAGGTTGTGGCTAATAGAATCTTCCAAATGTGATCCTTGAAATGTCAAATATCCGGAAAAAAATTGAATTTTTTGTGTGTATATTGTGAATTCATAGTTCATACTTTTTTGACACATATCATAATTAATCATATTTTGGACCTTCAATTCTTTTAATTTTAGAGGTTAATTTCTTCCATGAACCCTGCATTTTTGTTAAAAGTTAAATTGGTCTCGGAAGGTGAATGAACTTATTAGATGTTATCTAATTTTCACAGCATGTTTGGAGTAGGACTTGGTTTTTCATGTTTGAAATGTGTATGTGGAACTATGTTGTTTAATGCTTTGATTAGGTTCCTGAATCTGTGATTGGCCTGTTGGATCAGGAATTACCTTCATGTTTATTAGAATATTACTGCAGAGACTAATGTTAATGTTTGTCTTCCATTTGAGATCCTCTTTACCTCCTAATGCCTCTTCCTATGTACTTCAATTTATAAAAACTCTTGTGAAACAAAAAACAGTTGGTATTTTGACCATTTACATTTCTGCATATCAATATCAAAGACAAAATGTGCTTGAACTCTAATACATGTTTTTCTTCTGAACTTGCACATGTTCTGGCCTCATGCACATTTTGTTGCATATTATCAATGTTATTGTGAATGAATGAGATAGTGGTTCTGATTCACTGAGGTCATTTTTTGCTACACGTTAACAATGTCTGGCTTACTTGAATTGGGATGCAATGCTAAAGTAGTGAACATTGTTTTGTCTAGGGAAGCAAGATGGACAAAGGAAAATCTCTCAAAGACAAATAAGGAAGAAAAAACCCAACACGACCAAGGGCACCAAGCTTTTCTGGGCACACTTTATTTACTGAAGAATTTTTCATCCACAAGGAGGAGAAGCAGAAGGAAAAGAAGAAGGAGAAACAGAAGGGGAAGGGGAATCACTTGTAGAATTTTAAAGAGGCTAATGTAGAAGTAAGGGAGGCCTGGAATAAGTTGACGTAATACACCATAACTTGGATTGACATATGACTATAATGACATCATATTAGGGGATTGTAATGACCATATGCATACTCATTATAAATATGGTAACCTTTTTGTAATGATCAAATGCAATAACATTGTATAGATTTAATGCTTTTTGTTATGATCAACTTCAAACAAGTTGTACATGAGACGTTTGTTGTAATTATGAATTACAAGTCATTTTCAAGAGTTAACGCTATGTAATACACATATGATACTCTTCCTTGCACAATATCCAGTGAGAATAAGAGGAGCTTGCATTGACAAGCGGATAAACCTCCATTGACAAGTTGAGGAGACTTCATTAACAACTCCAGGAGCCTCATGTGACAAGTCATTGGGCCTGAATGAAATTGTCAATGGGTGCCCATTGACAAGTCAAGGAGCCATCATTGACAAGTCATTGGCCCTTTACTGACAACTCCATGGGCCTCCATTGACAACTCAATGGCCTTACATTAACAAGTCATAGGGCCTCGGCTGACAACTTAATGGGCCTCCATTGACAACTCAATGGCCTTTCGTTGACAACTCAATGGCCTTTCGTTAACAAGTCAATGAGCCTCTATTAACAAGTCATAGGGTCTCGATTGACAACTTCATGGGCCTCCATTGGCAACTCAATGGCCTTTCATTGACAAGTCAAGGAGCCTCCGTTAACAAGTTATAGGGCCTCGACTGACAACTCCATGGGCTTCCATTGACAAGTCAAGGAGCCTCCGTTAACAAGTCATAAGGCCGCAACTGATAACTCCATGGGCCTCCATTAACAACTCAATGGCCATCTATTGACAAGTGTAGGAGCCTCCGTTAACAAGTCATAGGGCATTCATTGATAACTCAATGGCTGTCCGTTGACAACTCAATGGCCATCCGTTGACAAGTCATTAGCCCTCCACTGACAACTCCATAGGCCTCTATTGACAACTCAATGGGCTTCCATTGACAAGTCAAAGAGCCTCCATTAACAAGTTAATAGGCCTTCACTGACAACTTCGAGGGCCTCCATTGACAACTCAATGGCCTTCCATTCACAAGTCCACTAGCCTCCTACAAAGGTCATCTTCAGGAATTCCAAAAACCATTTTGATCCCTCTCGATTTGACCTCGACCAAGGCGTCTATAGAAAATGGCTGGCACAAAGGAGCCAAAGTAGCGTGCAGGGCACGGCCACAGTTCACCACAAATTGCAGTGTATGAGCCATCGTCGATCAACCAGGATCTCCAGGTAATCATGCTCACAACAGTGACCGGAAACGGAGACCAAGAGCAATGGCCACGAGATTGCTGAAGTTGTGCGGTAAACTATGGATCTCAAGTCTCCACAAAGAAATTGGCGCTATCGTAAAGGGGAGAGAGAAAATACTTGCTTCAGGCTGACATATTATTTCCTTCACTCTCTCTTTTTATCTAACGGGGTATTTTGGACTTTTGCTATTTATAATATATTACAAAATAGTCCTATAGAACTTGACAGTAATTTGGACATTTCCCGAGACTATTTCTTTGTATTTTCCTTTTCATGGGACTACAGTGTAATTCTCTCCACTATAGTTTATATTTAGGACAAAGAATAATTCCTCAATTGAATCTTATATTAAGGATGAAGATGGGGAATAACAACAAAAAATGCACGGACAGCAAGAAATACAAGGTTGAAATACAGATAAGTCTAAGTCTGTTCAGCAAAAAAAAAAATACAGGTAAGTCTATAGATATGCTACGATGTTTCTGTTCATTGGGAATGAGATGAGAATGGGTAGTTGTGAAGCAAACATTAGTTACGAAAACAAATGGAGGCAATTTTTGAGCCAACAAAGAGAAGGAGCTCTCTCTCTCTGCATTTTTCATTAACCACATTTATCAATCTACTTTTCCCTGCCAAAGCACCATTAAAAACACCTATTATTAAAGCCCCTATACTAAATAAGAGAGACAAGGCCATGTGATACTTAAGTCCTTGGTTTTCACCCTCCATATCAATAACAATCAGTAGTAACAGAAACATGATAATGATAATAATACGACACCCTAATGGCAAAAAAAAAAAAAAAAAAGATAATAATATACTCTAATCCATAGGAGCTGCAAAAAATGTTTAAACATTGGTAACCAGAGTCACTCAAAAGGCAAAGAAATACTACGGTAAGTGAAAAGTTAGTAACCTGAGAAGCCATAGTAAGAGGAACAACTTCTGATCGCCGCCAGTGTAATTATTCATCAGATTGATAATCACAAGCGACAAAAACAGATGGCTTTCTCCACAATCTCGCAGAACATACGCGTCTTCTGTTTCAAAAAAAAGAAGAAGTCAAAAACATAAACAAACATTTTTTTTGGGCGTTGATTCTGTTTTTAATATATTTCTTTTCTTCACACTGTTTTTCAAGAATAAATTTTGAGGACAAAGAGATTAAAAAAAAGTATTTAAATAATTGTTCTAAAAAATTAGAGACAGCTAGTACTATGTATATTGGAGAATGAAGCTTTGGAGAGTTTGAGTTTGGAAGTTCATAGCTCAAGCTGTCGAATGACTGAATGAAGATAGAGCTGTGCTCTGCTGTTTGCTTAATTATATATAACAAAATTTTATTTTACAGAAGGAAAAAAATTAAAACATATAGAGTTATTTTTTTTTTTAAAAAAACAGGTTACTATTTTTTGTATTGTAAAACACTTAACTGAACAATTATAATAATATTTTTTTTATCAAACATGTTTTTTTATTCTTATTTTAAAAATAAACATTATTTTTAGAAATAGTAATTTCAATTTTCCAACGCTTCAAATTAAATCAGAAATTTCATGATTTATCCCTCCTCCCCTGCCCTCGCAAATGACCGAGCGCAATTACTTTCACGGTAATTCTGCTCTAGCTAGCTGTCATAAGCCATAACCTAATTGACGAATACGTACCAACAACATTTATGAGTTTTTAAACCACTAATTCTTTTTCAAAATTATACGAGTACCATATACTTCTTTAATAATTTACGGGGCAAACAACAACTTGCACCTTCTATTTAAGGGACCAGGCTTCCCTCCACTGTCAGATCTATCTGCCGCCTGTGCTTTTCTTATAACTACACCATTTTGGTGTGGTTTTGAAAAAAGAATGGGGATGAATCTTTTTTTTTTTCTCCTTAAAAAATGACATCTAGTATTTTAAAATATTTGTCTAGACGTATCTAATATCTTAAAATATTTTTTAAGTAGTATATAGTATTTTAAAATAATTTTTAGTGTTTTTAACCCTTTAAAATATTTTTTCAGTTGTACCTAGTATGTTAGCAGACTGATTGCAATTTTATCCTTAATGTATTTTTTCAGCTCAAAAAATTTCTTTAAAATATTAGATGCTAACGGAAAAATATTTTAAAGTGGGAGGAAATCAATAAACTAGTATCCTATGTTTTGGGTGCTCGTTACTGCTAAGAAAAATACATTAACGTTAAAATTGTAGTCAGTAACTTCCTAAGACACTGAATACAACTGAAAAAATATTTTAAAGGATTAAAAACATCAAAAATATTTTAAAGTAATTTCTGGAACTAAAAAAATACATTAAGGGTAAAATTGTAATCAGTCTGCTAACACACTGGGTACAAGTGAAAAAATCTTTTAAGGGATTAAAAGCACTTAAAATTATTTTAGGATACTGCATGCTACTTAAAAATTTTTTGAAGATACTAGATACGTTTAGAAATATATTTCAAATTACTAGATCCCATTTTTTTAGGGGGAAAAAAAAAATTCAGCCCCATCTTCAGTGTAGTTTTAGAAAGCACAGGCAGCAGATGGACCTGGCAGCGAAGGAAATACAGGTCCCTATTTAAGTTTAAATTTCAGTAGCAGACACCACCATTTTAATCCCAAAAAAAAAGTCCCAGTACTCATTAGAAGTTAATTAAGGTCTTGATTAGACTGGGATAAAGTAGAGCGCGTCCCCCACACGCATATATATATATATATATATTATGGATTATCAGACTATTGGCCATAGATAAAAAGCATGTTTGTTTGAGCTTATAAAAACTTATAAGTTGCTTTTTACGTAAATCGAGACACAACTCCTCTCACATACTTACTTCGTATACCGTAAATCACTATTAAAAAGCAACTTATAAGCAATCGAATCGCTCAACCAAACATACCCAAAGCTTCTAAGAGGAAATGGTTTACAAATGTTTCACAAAAAGTCAGATCCAAGAAACCATGCATGAACAGGGTACAGGGTCGCTCATCATGAATCAACCCATTAAACTTGCTGTAACCTACCGGTAACTATGATTTTCTGTTCTTACTTCCTTTTATCGTTATTATAAAGCATTAACTATTAATTCTCACAAATCAATAAAAATAGTTAAGAATATTAAAGTTATCAAAAAAATTTAAGTGGTTTTCAACGTTACCCTTTCCAATAACAAAAACTCAAATATCATATTAATTATTACTCTCTTCACCACCCTGATTAAATATGAGTATACATAAAAAATAAATTAAATGCTTTTTGGAAACATCTAACAACTTATTAAATTGCAACTAACAAGTACTCCTGGTCCTTTTAATTTATGTACTCCCTCTGGCCCATACTATATATATGAGATATTTCTAACATGTTTTATACATACTAAGAAAAACCTTAAACTCCATTAACTCTGTTATAAAATTCAACAATTTTTCAACTTTATCGTGATCTAATACTCCATTCCTTCTTAAATATAAGCTTTAAATTTGTGAATAGGTTTGTTCTAAAATATAAATTTCATTTTAATTTTGTCAAAGCATTTATTACGTTTTTTTTTCAACTTTAACCCTAGACTGTATTTGTTGTATCTATTATCTCTCTCACTTATCCTCTTTACAAATAAAGATATATTTGAAAAAAAATACATATTTATTGATCTTAATTAATTTTAAATGTTTTCTTGCTCAAATTGATTATTTAAAGTTTATATTTAGAGACGGAGCGAGTATACATTATACCCATGAGAACAAATCAACACAATAATAAATGAATAGCTAAAAAAATATATTCATATAAAATATTTAATGAGATACCTTGTAAATAGGATAAAAAAGTTTCTTCTCTTTCACACACACACATATATAGAGAGGACTAGAGTCCATTCTCAGATGTGGGAGAATTTTTAATTTTTAACTTCTAAAAATATCACTATAATCCACCTTTTAAGCTTTAATACGGTCAGTTTGTATAAAAACAAAATTTTCCACCAATAATAATACTATTAGTGACATATGATGTGATATTGTATCGAGTTTACCGTTGGACATGCATGATTAAATCAATCACGTTCCCAATAATCCCACCTCGAAAAAAAAGTTGATTACGTTATAGAGATAGATGTTGTGGGGTTGTGTGTACATTAATTAACTCTGCTGTGTTGCCGTTATAAATATCACCGAGAAGGATCCTAACTTCTCTGAGCCAATCTCAGAAAATTCCCTCAAAGCCATTGGTCGATCCCTTCATCTTTGGATTCCCAATATGGAAGAAGCTTTTAGGCGTCTCAACGGCCTCAATCCCCAAGACTCCTTCTCCGATCACCACCACCACCACCACAGGAAGTGCTCCTCCGCCGCCAACAAGAGGGCTTCCAGAGATAACGGCGCCGGCGGTATGAGGTACCGTGGAGTTAGGCGTAGGCCCTGGGGCCGTTACGCCGCCGAGATAAGGGACCCAGTGTCCAAGGAGCGGCGTTGGCTCGGTACCTTCGACACGGCGGAGGAAGCAGCCTGTGCCTACGACTGCGCCGCCCGAGCCATGCGTGGCCTTAAAGCTCGCACCAACTTTGTCTACCCAAATCCCACCTCTTCTCATTACTCTCTTCCTTACAATCTCTTGCCTCCTTCTATCAACTTTCCCAGACAATCTCAGACGACGTCGTCCGTTAACGTTAACAAGAACCTCCATAACCACCATCACGTGGGAGCTTCTAGTTGGTCCAACCCTCGTCCCTGTTGTTCAACCCACCACCACCGAAACTCAACCTCGAACTTGATTATGCACCCTTCTGTGGTTCCTCCCTCTTCGTCGTCGTCGTCCTCTTCCACCTGTGCCACGTGTACTTGTCACCGAGGTTGCTGTTTGATGAACTCTTCTTCTGGTGGAGGCACTAATTCTTCTGCTTCCGTCTCGATGACCACCACAACCCATCAAAATGGAATAATGACCAAGAGTGGTGATTGTGAAGCTGTCGATGAATTTTTCTTTCCAAGAGAATCTTCAGACTCGGGGTTGTTGGAGGAGATTGTTCATAAATTTATGTTAACTTCAAAGCCCAAGAAACTTGAGACTACTCCGGAATTACCACCTCAGATTCAACCTCAGCCTCAGTTAGTGCCGGATCCTACGTTTGTTTCTGCTTCTCAATGCTATTACGAAACCAAGAAAGAGAATTTTGGTGTTTATAATTTAGACAACGACCAAGGTTTTCTTCCCATGCAACAACAACAACAGTTTGAGGGTTTTGATGATGAGCAGGCTATGCATTTAGGCAACGGTCAACAGTTCATGATGAACCATGCAGATTTCTCAATCACGCAAGATCTTGTTCGTTATCAAGAGATTCTTAATGCCCTGGCAGCTAGCATCCAAAATGCTTAATCTCTCTTTTAAGTCCAGTGCTTGCAGATGAATTGATGCTTTCTTTTAGTTATATGCCCTAATCTTATGTACCTTGTTCAATATCTGTCTTGCTTGCTTACAAATTAGGTAATCTTTGTTTGTACTTGTTAGCTTTCACTAGGTCATGAGTTCGTCCAAACTCACTATCTATGTACCTTCCTCTGTGTAGAGTAGTTGATAAATTTTTTTATCAATATACTTTCACTTGGTTATGTTAATTAGCTTCGTTTAAGCTTGGTTTTTCTTCCTTCTGTTTTGCCTGCAAGCTTGTTTAAGCTTTGCTATTGAGTACCACTCTCCGTCTAGTTTACATGTCTCAATTACCTAATTCTTACATATTAAGAAAGTTAGTTAACTCAATAAATATAGATTAAATTAATAATTGGTAGTATTTTCTCCTCTTCTACTCCCTCCAATCCTTTTTATAAACAAATTTTTTTCTGATTACACAAAATGAACTTGTGGTTAAAAATAGTTAAAACTATTAAATTTGTCAAAAATGGAAAAAGAGCATAGGAGAGAGAATGAATATAAAATATATGAGAAAATGAGTAATAAATGATTAAATGAAAGAGAATTATTGGTAAGTAGGGATAATTAATATAAAGATATGTATTTAATAGGGGTATAAAAGGAAAACATAGTTTAAATTTTGAGACACAAGGATAAAATTGCTTATATTATTAAGAACCAACCTCAAGAAAGGGAAAGTTGCTCATAAAAAGTAACGAATGGAATATCTTTAATTGGGAACAAATTGTAACACTATCATTTATTACGCTAAAAATGGATTTATGATAAGGACAATTTTTTTTTTCAAATTAGACTTATAAATATAATTAAAGTGGTATTGCCATTTTTTTTTTTTTTACTTATTTGTTATGCTCGAGATACGGGAAATTAAAAGACGTTTCATCAACTCTATATGAGATTGAGAACCATATGCTCGGAGTATAAATATAAATTAAATTCTTGTGTTCGTTGACCTTGGAAGTTGGAACTCTAAAAGTTGTCTTTTTGCAAAGCCTTTTTCCTGCTATGGTTTTATACATAGATCTTTGTTCAGTTGTTCCGAATCAAAGCACATTGGTTCGAGTAACTCCCGATCATGCATGCTGTGACATTTTATTCTGGGTGTTTGTTTGTTTGTGCGTGACTGTGAAAAGTATGAAACCCTAACCAGAATCCATTGCAAAAGTTTAAAGTACCGGTTGGGGAGAAAAAAAGGAGCTCTGTAGCACAGCTGGATGTTCAGTCATCGGAAACGCAAAGCTTTTCCTTGATGAAGATTTTCAATTACAAGACCAAGCACCGGTTAGATTGTAAAAGGACCATATCTACTACCACTCTGGTCCTATTTATAATTTCTTTTTAACTAATTCTTACATACCAAAGAGAGTTAGTTAACTCATTAATTATGGGCTAAATTTTCAATTTCGCCCTTATCTATGATTGGTTCTAAAAGTCAACATGAATAAATTCTTTTTGTTTATTGTAATTAATAGGGGTAAAAAAGTATAAAATGTATTTACTACCCTGAAACTGGACTTATAAATAGAACTAAAGTTTTTTGTCAAAAAATACTTATGAATAGGATCGGAGTGGTATTTGGGTTACTACTCCCTCCGGTATTTATAAACAATTTTCTTTCTCCTAGGGTTGGATTTTGATATTAGCAATTTTTTTTTCTCAAAATCTAAACTACTTTTTTTCTACTCCTATTAAATACATATCTTTATATTAATGAACCACTAATTCTCTTTCATTCAATCATTTATGACTCATTCTCTCTCATATTTTTTACTCATTCTCTTTCTTATGCTCTTTTCATAAATAAGGGTATATTTAGAAAATACATGAAATTTTTATATTTTTTTTATTTTTAACTAATATTAACTATCAGTTTGTATTCGCAATCAGGAAAAAAGTAGCTTATAAAAAGGATAGGAGGGGTATTTTTTTATATATATATTTTCCACAATTTATTGTAACACACACTACTTGATGTGTTAATTTTTGTTTACCAATATTAACATTTTTCAATTTCCATACATGAGATTTTAGTGAAGTTTCCCATTCCATCTGCAGAAAATCATACACACACACACACACACACATATATAAAATCTCCCACAACAGTTGGTTCAGGGGATCTAGCTATGCAAACTAATCAATCAAGGTTCTCAGAATATAGAACAAGTGCATGACTTAAAATTGATCGATTAGTTTTCACTTTCAAATTGTGACAACAAAAAATAATGTTACTGGAATAGTTTGGTAAAATGGAATTCTATATTATTCATTGATAATCAAGTGTTTATATACATGAGGTATGAAGTAACTATCATAATTACAGAATAATAAAGTGTAACAGAATGTAGTTACAATGAAACCGAATATACAATTGAAATTATAATAAAACTAATTATACACTTGACACCCCCTGGAAGCTGGAGCATGAATATTTTACATGCCCAGCTTGGAAATGAGCTCATGAAAGTGAGCTGGTTGTAATGGTTTAGTGAAGACATCCGCAAGCTGATCGGAGGAGCGGACAGGAAGCAAATGTATGACTTTGGATTGAAGCTTCTCACAAACTAGATGACAACCCAACTCAATGTGTTTAGTACACTCATGAAATGTAGGATTGGCAGCAATCTAAATTGCAGAGCGATTATCACAGTAGATAAGGGCTGGATCAAGATGAGAAATATTAAAATCATTCAGTAGGTAAATGAGCCATTGAACTTCACAAGTGGTGGCACCTAAGACACTATATTCTGCTTCTGAAGAAGATTTGGAAACAGTGGCCTGTTTCTTTGCCTTGCAAGAAATCAAGGATGAACCAAGGAAGATAGCAAAACCAGTCACAGATCTCCTAGAATCTATACAACCAGCCCAATTTGAATCGCTGAAACTATGCAACTTAAGATCAGATTTAGAGGAGAGAAATATACCAGCACCTAGAGATGATTTAAGATACCGTAAAATTTTGTGCGTAGCCTGTAAGTGAGTGTCTCTAGGATCGGACATGAACTGACCTAGTTGTTGAGTGTCAAAACTTAAGTCAGGCCGTGTGGTTGTAAGGTACTGTAATCGGCCTATAAGTGTGCGATAGACCTGAGGATTGGAAAGAGGTTTATCTTGATGCTGAGATAGTTTGAGGTAAGGGTTCATAGGAGAGGATGCATGTTTACAAGCTAAATATCCTGTGTCTTCAAGGAGCTCAAAGGCAAACTTCCACTGAGATAGAAAAATTCCTTCTTTAGACCTGGCAAGTTCTAAACCAAGAAAGTAACGCAAGTCACCAAGATCCTTAAAAGTAAAAGCATTGTGTAATTGCTGCTTGACAAAATTTATCTCAGACAGATTGTTACCAACCAAAACCACATCATCAACATAGACCAAAATAACAGTAAAGGAAGAGGATGTAGCCTTGAAGAACAAGGAGTGATCAGAGGTTGACTGATGATAACCATAAGACAAAAGAGCAGCAAAAAGCTTTGAGTACCACTGTCTACTAGCTTGTTTGATACCATAAAACGATTTTGTGAGTTTACAAACAAGATTTGGTTAAGAGGGAGAAAAACTGGGAGGAAGATCCATGTAAACTTCCTCATGTAAATCCCCATGTAAAAAGGCATTATTAACATCTAGTTGATGTAAAAACCAATTCTTAGCAGCAATAATTGATAGTAATAAACGAAGAGTAGTCATCTTAGCAACTGGAGAAAATGCGTCAAAATAATCAATGCCTTCGGTTTTGGTGTAACCCTTAGCAATTAACCTCGCTTTATGTCGTTCTATCTGACCATTAGCCTTAAACTTAGTACGGTATACCCATTTACAACCAATGGTTCTTTTACCTGGAGGTAAAGAAGTGAGCACCCAAGTCTGATTTTGCTCTCAAGAGCATTTATTTCTGCAGTCATGGCATCTCTCCAAATAGAGTGTTTAACATCTTGGTGGTATGTCTTAGGATCAGGATTAGAGGTAACAACAGAAATAAATTGCTTATAAGATGGAAAAAGAGAATAATAAGATAAAACTGAAGCAAGGGGATACCAAGGAAGAACTTTAGCCGATGAGTGGTCAGTGTTAGAGATGAGGGCACAATGAAAATCCTACAGATATGAATGTGGGTGATGGGGCCAAGAAGAACGACTAGGTAAAGGTGCAGTGGAAGGGTGAGTAGAAGAGAGGTCAGAAGGTGGAGGTGATGAGGGAGGAATGGAATTGGTGTTAGATCCCATATGTTTTGATGATAACAAATATTGGACCAATAATATAAGAGGATATGATAACAAATGAATTTGAACAAAGTAAATAAATGGCAGACAAAGCATTACTTGAAGTAAGCACTAGAGTAATGAAGAAGATTTGAGAGAGAAAGCAAAGGAAGAATATCACTGGCATTTTTTGTTTATGTTTACTCGAGTGACTACTCGAGTAAGGAACACTGTTACTCGAGTGGGCACTCGAGTAAGGTTGAAAGAAAATGTTTTTGGAGGCACTGCCAAAATTTGGAAGAAGTTGCTCGAGTAGCCACTCAAGTAATCTACAAAGTTATATAGAATATTACTTGAGTAACCACTCGAGTAACACATGAGAAAAGGCATTACTCGAGTCGCCACTAGAGTAACCAGGTAAAAAACCTTTCAGTAGCTCTCAGCTAAGAATTGCAACAATTTACTCAAGTAGCCACTCGAGTAACCAGGTGAGAAAAAGGCTTTACTTGAGGGGGCATTCCAATAATCTGCAGAGTTATTTGAAGCATTACTCGAGGGGTCACTCGAGTAATCGGTAGGCAAACTCCCAGCCAAGATTTGAATGACATTACTCGAGGGAGTAATCGAGCAATCTGCAAACTTATTTGAAATTTACTCGAGGACTCACTCGAGTAATATGTGAAGAAAAGACATGGCCACTCGAGTAAGCACTTGAGTAATCAGCTTACTAAAGGGAGCACCCGAGTAACTTGCGAGGAAAAGACATAGCCACTTGAGTAGCCACTCGAGTAATCTAGTATTTCCAAGTTTTGTGAGTTATCTTACTCCATGTCTTACCCGAGTAATATCTTATAAAAATGTTGAATTAGTCACTGCTATATTTTTTATTGCATTACTCGAGGGACTACTCGAGTAGGGCAGTCCATAAATCATGTTTTTAAATGAATGATTATTGATTTGTTATCTATATGATTAACTCTTCATTGTACTAGTATCCTAAGTACATTTGCAGAGAAATAATAAAGAGATCATGTCAGAAGTGAAAATTCGAATAAAAGGTCCGAACGTTCACCTACCGCTACCTACCGCAAATGGATATTTTTCAAATTTGAAGAATGATCAACCGTTGCTGCGCGACTCTAACGGACATGTTTGAATTCCTTCCAACAGACATCACAAAGCATCTATATATATATGGAGCATTCAATGAACAACAACAACAACTGAGAACAAGCAATCACATATCGATCAACATACTCTTTGTGCTTTGTTTTCTTATACTTATTCATTATACTTCAGTGATTATATATTTGCTCTATGAGAGAGTTTTTCATTACAAACTCAATATTTGTTATTAAGACAACTTAAGGTTGTGGAACCTTGAGTTGGGGATTTGATTGCAATGTGTAAGGGGGAGCGAGTGTCCAGGTGAAGGAACTTGCTGTGTATTGAGGTGCCAAGAACCCACTGAATCTTAGAGAATATAGTGAAACTCTCAGAGACGTTCTGAGGGCTGGACGTAGGTCAAAGTGGTTGTGGCCGAACTAGTATAACTCCCGGTGTACACTTCGGTGATATTTCTCTCTGTTCTCAACTGCTTTAAATATTCTGTCAATTTACTTATACACAACGAAATTTCTGGTATCACCCAATTCACCCCCCTCTTGGGTGAAACGCTTGCACTAACATTTGGTATCAGAGCATAGGTCTTCTTGTTAAGGTTTACCAGCCTAAGAAGGATCCATTGGCAAGCATGGGTGAAGGAATTCTTCCCGACGGAGCTTCTATCACAAGACCTCCAGGTTTCAATGGCAAAAACTTCTTATTCTGGAAAGCAAAGTTCAGAGTCTTCTAATGGCCACTGAATATAGGCTATGGGATGTGATTGAGAGTGGAAACTACAAACCTGAAAAGATTGTAGATTCACAGAGAGTTCCCAAGATACCAGCAGAATATGATGAGAATGACAAAAAAAACAGCAAGGCAATTCTAATGATTCAAAGTGCCTAGAGTCAAAATGAGTACTTCAAAATCTACATACTCCCAATAGCTAAAGAAATATGGGAAGCCTTGGAAATAGCTCACGAAGGAACTTCGGGAATAAAAGAAAACTGGATCAATACTTTGGTTACTGAATTTGATTTACTTTGAATGAAATTAGGTGAGTCGATACCTGAATTTGAACTTAGATATACTCACCTTGTTAATCAACTTGTAGCACTTGGAAAAGTTTATTATCAACATACCCAAGTACGAAAGATTCTGAATATTCTTTCTAAAGACTGAGAGGCAAAAGTCACTGCAATTGAGGAAGCAAAAGGTGAATCAATGCGATTAGTTGCTTCTTTATTCGAAAGTCTTTCTGAATATGAGAGTAAGTTAAAGTTCAAACAAGAACTAGATGATATTGGTGACAAGAAGAAAAGAGGTCTAGCACCGAAAGCAAAAGAAGAAGAACAAGATGAAGATGAAGAGTTTAACAATGACAAAATGGGCCTAATCATAAAACAATTCAAAAAGTTTTACATGAAAGGCCAAGGATTCAAAAACTTTCAAAAAGGAGGAACAAGCAATAAAGAACACATCATCTGCTGTGAATGTGGAAAGCCAAGACATTTCAAATCAGAAATGTCAAGAACTAATTCAGAAGAATAAAGAAAAGAGAAAAGGCAAATTCTACAACAAGAAAGCCTTTGTATCTGCCATATGGGGAGATTGCTCTTCTGATGAAGAAAGCGATGAAGAGGAAGTAGCCAATATCTGTCTAGTTGCTCAAGAAGAAACAAAAGAAGAGGTAATTGATTTTGATCCTACCTATGATGAATTATTTTTCGAATATAATACTTTACATTCTGAATTCATCAAAGTAGTTAAAGAACTAGTTGTTTTTAAAAAGAAAAACAAATCTCTTGAAATAGAACTAAAAGAGAATTTAGAAAAAGATTGTAACAACTGTTCTTCTTTGAAAATGAAAAGCATTGATCTCATGAAAACTCTTGAAAAATTCACTACAGGAAGTGAGATGCTAAATGTGATTCTAAAAGCTTAACGTTTTGTAAATGATCGATCTGGTCTTGGATATGATCCAAAATCAGATAGAAGAAAAGGAAGGAAGGAAGCAGGAGGTAAGTCATATTTGAATTATTTTTAGTATTCTGTACATACATCAAATCCTTTTTCATATTATAATTATTGTAATAAAAAAGGTCATTTTACATCATCATACATTCATAAGAAGAAAGGAAAGATAGGAACCTACAAATAGGTATCTAAAGGTTCATATGGTTAGAAAGTCATCTGTACTAACCCAAAAGGACCCAAAAAGATGTGGGTAGCTAAAACTTAATCATATTTGATTGCAGATATGTCTTAAAGCATCCGAAAACAACAAATGGTACATAGACAATAGATGCTCTAGACATATGACGGGTGATTTCAAAAGTTTTACCACATTACAACCTAAGGAAGGTGGAAAGGTAAAATTTGGAGGAAATCAATCCGGAAAGATAGCAGGAATTGGTGAAATAAAAAATGACAAAGGAATACAAGTCAAAGATGTATATTACGTTGCAGGCTTGTGTCATAATTTGCTGAGCGTAAGTCAAAGTGCAGATAAAGACAACTGGGTAATATTTGACTTAAAGGAAAGTTTAATTATCAACAAAAAAAACTTACAACTTGATAAGAAAAACATCAAGGCAAAGCTCAGAGCAAAAAGGGAAGGTAACTGTTATACTCTTGATATCAATAGAAGTGATTCTGAAAATTGTTTCTTGAGTAATGCCGATGAAAGTTGGTTATAGTATAAGAGACTAGCTCATGTCAACATGCATCAACTAGGCAAACTACTAAAAAAGGATTTAGTTCTTGGATTACCCAAAGTAAATTTCAAAAGCGATCTGATTTGTGATGCATGTCAAAAGGGTAAACAAACTAAATCTTCTTTCAAATTGAAAAATGAAATTACAACAAATTGACCACTTCAATTAATACATATGGATTTAGTTGGTCCAACAAGAGTTAAAAGTCTTGGTGGCAACTTATATTCATTGGTCATTGTTGATGATTTCTCTAGATTTACATGGACTATTTTTTGTCATCAAAGGATGAAACCTTTGCAGAATTCATTATTTTTGCCAAGAAAGTGTAAAATGAGAAATGTATGTCCATTGCAGGTATCAGGACAGATCACGGTAGAGAGTTTGAAAATCAAGCCTTTGAAGAATATGTGATACTAATGGCATTGATCACAATTTCTCTGCTCTAAGGACACCTCTACAAAACGGAGTCGTGGAACATAAGAATAGAGTGCTCACTGAAATGGCTAGAGCAATGCTGAATGAAAAGAATGTGTCTCAAGTTTTATGGGCCAATGCAATGAGCACAACATGCTATATTTCAAATAGAGCCTACATTAGAACAAAACTTGGAAAGACACCATACGAGCTATACAAAGGAAGGAAGCCAAACATTGCTCATTTACACATCTTTGGTTAAAAGTGTTTCATTCATAATAATGGTAAAGATAACTTAGGAAAATTTGATTCTAGAACAGATGAAGGAATTTTCATAGGCTATTCTAACCGAAGTAAAGCATACAGAATTTTCAATAAAAGAACATGTGTTGTTGAAGAATCAATTCATGTTGTATTTGATGAATTTGAATCCTCTGACAAAACCATTGATGATGAGCAGGAAGTTGTTTTAAATCAAGAAAATGGTCAATCTATTTCTAAATCTCTTATTCCAGAAGTTGATCAAACCAAGGAGGAAGATCAGTCACTAGGACAACCTAAAGCCTAGAAATACAATAGAAGTCATCCCTTATATCAAGTCATAGGAGATGTGAATGAAGGAGTCAAAAATAGAAATAGAATTTTCAATAAAGTTAGTTTTTTTGCATTCATTTTTGAGATTGAACCTTCTAACATTGATGAAGCCCTATCAGAGAATGATTGGGTTATAGCAATGCAAGAAGAACTAAACCAATTTGAAAGAAATCAAGTTTGGGATTTGGTACCCCGGCCTAAGGATCATCCGATCATTGGCACTAAATGGGTATTCAAGAACAAACTTGATGAATCCGTAATTATTGTCAAAAACAAGGTAAGATTGGTGGCCAAAGGCTATAATCAGGAAGAACGAATTGATTATGAGGAAACGTATGCTCCAGTGGCTAGATTATAAGCTATACGAGTACTCTTAGCCTTTGCATGTATCAAAGGATTCAAACTCTATCAAATGGATGTAAAGAGTGCATTTCTAAATGGCTACATCATGGAAGAAGTATATGTAGATCAACCTCCAGGTTTCGAAGATGTAACCAAACTTGACCATGTTTTCAAACTCAAAAAGGCTTTATCCAGTTTAAAACAAGCCCTTAGAGCATGGTATGAAAGGCTCAGTAAATTTCTTATTAATCAAGGTTTTGTACGAGGAAAAAGTTGATACAACACTTTTTACAAAATAAAAACGTGATGATATCTTAATTATGCAAATATATGTTGATGATATAGCTTTTTGTGCTACTAACAAAACTTTATGTAAAGAATTTTTTGAGATAATGCAGGGAGAGTTTGAGATGTCAATGATGGGAGAATTGAATTTTTTTCTTGGTTTGCAAATCAAACAAAGAAAAAATGGAATTTTCATATCTCAAACAAAGTATATGAAAGAGCTATTGAAGAAGTATGGATTGGATGAAGTAAATGGAATGGACACACCCATGAGCTCAACCACATTGCTTAATGCAGATGTCAAGGGAAAAGATTACAACATCACAAAATATAGAGGAATGATTGGATCATTACTCTATCTCATTGCAAGCAGGCCTGATATTCAATTCAGTATGGGTATATGTGCAAAAAAACAATCAACAACAAAAGAGTCACATGCTGAAACCATCAAACGTATCTTCCGATATCTTGGTGACACGGCAGAATTGGGTCTCTGGTATCCCAAAGGAAGAAGTGAATATCTAGTTGCATACTCAGACTCTGATCATGGAGGATACAAGACAGATAGAAAGAGTACTAGTAGACAAGGCCAGTTTCTTGGAGGCTTACTTGTGTCATGGTTTAGCAAGAAACAAACTACAGTGCCTCTTTCATCAACTGAAGCTGAGTATGTTGCAGCATCAAGTTGTTGTGCACAAGTAATATGGCTAAAGCAACAACTTCAGGATCTTGGTATTTATTTGAAAGAAATACCAATATACTGTGACAACACTAGCATGATAAGCTTGGCAAAGAATCCTGTTCAACATTCCAGAACCAAGCATATTGATGTCAGACATCACTTCATTAGAGATCATGTCTAAAAGAAAGATGTTAAAGTGATATTCATTCCAACTCATCTTCAACTAGCTGATATCTTCACAAAACCTCTTGCAAAAGATCAATTTTTGTATATTAGAAGAGAATTGGGAATGGTAAATCCCAATGAATTGTAAGTTACTTAGTGTTTACAAAATGTTAGATGATGTTATTTATTGATGTTTTGATGATTACTAACTTAAACATTGGAGTTTCTAGTAATTTGTTTTGTAGTATTATGATATTTTGTTTTGGAGTATGAAAAGCAGAGGTTAACACAGGATAACATTACTGGTGGGACAACTTCAAGTGACGAGCATTACTGGAGTGACACCTTGAAGTAATGAATGAATTACTCGAGTAGCCACTTGAGTAATGAACTTGGAAATGTGCCAGTAAAGCATTAATTTCAAATGAAACGGCATAATAGTTGTAAATGAACAGTCAGAAGGTGAAGAGACAGATTAACCGAGTGAGGCCTTGAGTGAACCTATGTGCAGATCTCAAATTTGCTGAGTTTCAGCTCAAATTTGTCCTAAAGAACCATCAAATGATCGAGGGAATATACATGGGTAATTACAATATTATTCATGTCAGGTACGCACTTGAATTCACTACAATTTAAAATTTCTGGTATGATCACTCGAGTGAAGTTGATGATCACTCGAGTAAGCCCTCTAGTGATGTCGGGATTTAAGGTTATTTCAGTCGACACTCGGTCATTTCTCTTAAAATTGCATCGAGTGATTCTCCTAATGCTCTCACAAACACTTTTCACAATCATTTTCCCTTCTCATTTCTGTCAAAACCCTTTGGTTTTTAACTTCTAAAAACTCCCAGATTGCTCAGAAACTTCAGCTCTATATTCGCGACTCACAGTCCCTATTTTTCAAAAATCTTTGTTTCTCTCAAATCAAAATGGTGAGGACTAAATCTCCTAATCTTAGCACTCCTTCTGAGTCCTCTGAACCATATCAACCCTCTAATTCTCTTTCATCTCCTCCTACCAAAAAAAGAAAAATCTCTCCCAAACCTAAAGCCAAAGCTAAGCCGCAAACCAAGCCAAAGGTGAAAGGGGTTGTTATTAAAGAGCTCATTGCCACAAGAGCTCAAACCAAGAAGAGTTCACCTCCAGGAAGAGGCAAAGCAATAAAAGAGCCATCTCCTCCTCCTTCTGACTCATCCAACACACTTACTTTTTCTTTGAAACCTCTAGAAAAGCCGAAGATTGATTAGAAGAATACCAAAGTCATGGTAGGCATGCTTGAAGAAGCTTTTCAATCTAAGGAAGCAAAGAAAGGACAATCTTCAAGGCAACCAGAAGAGAGGGATGAAGAAATCACATTTCCTCCAAAGGGATTCAATGTGAGCAAGCTTAAGGAATCTCAGAAATACCTGAGTCACTTTGCAAGAAGAAATGTTTGCAAGATGCACTATATTGACTACAAGGTTCTTCAAGAGGTATTGAAATTCGACCTGAGTCCGTATCTTGATTCCTATATACCGTGGTTATCTGTTAAACTCCCATTTTGCACCAAAGTCGTGAGGCATTTTTATTGTAACCTTGAACCTATAAATGATCCTATTAGGAAGTCTGTGGAAGAAGAAATGACTTCTAAGGTCAGAGGACAGAGAATTCTAATCTCACCTTCCAGAATCAATACCTGGATAGAAATAGAGAACCCTCCTGATGATGATTATCCTAATTATGAATCAAACCAGTTGTTTTCTATCCTAAGACCAGGTGAAATAATGGGACCTCTCAATTTCAATATGAGTGATATGAGTGATTTTCATTGAGTCCTATGGTATATCTATTCTAGAGCCAAGGTAAATAAGTCCAACAACTTCACACATTTTATTGAGAGGGATTTCAGAAAATTTGCCTCATTGATTCTCAAAGAACAAAAGGACTTGGGAGAATATATCTTTGCTGGGATTAAGAGATATAGGTATGAAGGAAAACCTACAACTCCAATGCCTTATCCTCAACTTATTTCCTTGTTCCTCAAGAAGAATAAGATTTGGTACTTAGAGAGTAAGGAGCTGATTGAAAGGACAACACCAGTTGGGAGGAATCAAATTGGAAAGTTGAACATTGAGATTCCTCTGAATACTCCTCTAAAAGCAAGAAGAAGAAGAAGAAAAAGAAGACTGACACTGCAACTAGTCGAATGGATGACACACAGTCTTCTGCTCCAGCCAACACATCTTTTCCTCCTTTCTTTGGTGCCGCAATGCAAACATTTATGGAGAACATTCTGAAGAGTTTTCATATCGATATTACGAATACCAATGCGGAGTTGGTAACTCATGAATGAGAAGATGGGACAACTTATGGAGATAATGGATAAAAGGCACGAAGAGTTGTTAACTGAACAATATACTCAGGGTGAACTTCTGAGATCCATTATTGCTAAACTTGATGCTATAGCATCTGGCTCTCTTATTCCTGGTCCTTCTGTTATTCCTGAGCCAGTACCTGTCTCTAAACCTGGACTTGGACCATCTACTGAGCATATACCCTCTGAGATTAGACCCAGTAATATCTTGTTCTCTATGTCTGACCCTGACACATCTGAGCCAATCCATATCACCTCTGATGATCCACCTCAGCCTATTCAGCCTAAGCCCATATCTACTCCCATTGCCTCACCTACACGCATTGAGGAGGTGCTTGTGTCTTCACCATTGCTACAGAGGAAGTAGAAATTACTTCTTTGGTTCCTTACCCATCATCTCTAGTGAATCCTCTAGAGGATCTTCAGACACCCCCAGTGAACCTTCCTTACCCTTAACCATCATCTTCAGATGGTTCATATGCATCATTGGCATTTCCTGTCACTCCTATCTTAGCGGCCAAGCCACCTACTCATCCTCATGATTAATTCCACCTTTGTGATGAAGACAAAAAAGGGGAGAAGAGCGTGAGTGATTTTGTGATCAGTGGCTGAGTAAAAGCATAGGGGATATGGGTGTAAAGGGCTTTAGGGAGCTTTTAACTTTTAACTTTTAACTTTTAATTTTGAATTCTAAAGTTTGAGTATGTAATAAATTCTTCTTTATGCAATTTGTTTCTTTATGCTATTAAAGTTAACTTTCATTGAAGTTATATTGCTTTGTGGGACTAATGAGTTTTTGATTGTGTATGCAAGGTAAACAAGTAAATAAGAACAAAAACTTTGGAAAGATATTTAATAAGCTATTTCAAAAGAGTTTTCAAGTTTACATAGAATAAAAGATTTCATATGAAAAGTATTTAAGAGGCATATGTTTCAAAACTCAATTTCAAAAACTTTGTTCAAAATCACCAAGTTTTTTAATCATAAAAAAGGGGGAGAATGTTAGATCCCATATGTTTTGATGATAACAAAGATTGGACTATTGATATAAGAGGATATGATAACAAATGAATTTGAACAAAGTAAATAAATGACAGATAAAGCATTACTTGAAGTAAGCACTAGAGTAATGAAGAAGATTTGAGAGAGAAAGCAAAGGAAGAACATCACTGGCAGTTTTTGTTTAGGTTTACTTGAGTGACGACTCGAGTAAGGAACACTGTTACTCGACTGGGCACTCGAGTAAGGTTGAAAGAAAATGTTTTCGGAGGCACTACCAAAATTTGGAAGAAGTTGCTCGAGTGGCCACTCGAGTAATCTACAAAGTTATATAGAATATTACTCGAGTAACACATGAGAAAAGGCATTACTCAAGTCGCCACTCGAGTAACCAGGTAATAAATCTTCCAGTAGCTCTCAGCCACAATAATTTACTCGAGTAGCCACTCGAGCAACCAGGTGAGAAAAAGGCTTTACTCGAGGGAGCACTCCAGTAATCTGCAGAGTTATTTGAAGCATTACTCAATGGGTCACTCAAGTAATCAGGTAGGCAAACTCTCAGCCAAGATTTGAATGACATTACTCGAGGGTGTAATCGAGCAATCTGCAAACTTATTTGAAATTTACTCGAGGACTCACTCGAGTAACCTATGAAGAAAAGACATGGCCACTCGAGTAAGCACCCGAGTAATCAGCTTATTGAAGGGAGCACCCAAGTAACTTGTGAGGAAAAGGCATGGCCACTCGAGTAGCCACTCGAGTAATATGGTATTTTCAAGTTTTGTGAGTTATCTTACTCCATGTCTTACCTGAGTAATATCTTATAAAAATGTTGAATTAGTCACTGCCATATTTTTTATAGCATTACTCGAGGGACTACTCGAGTAATGAGAATGATCACTCGAGTAAGGTAGTCCAGAAATCATGTTTTTAAATGAATGATTATTGATTTGTTATCTATATGATTAACTCTTCATTGCACTAGTATCCTAAGTACATTTGCAGAGAAACAATGAAGAGAACATGTCAGAAGTGAAAAGTCAAATAAAAGGTTCGAAAGTTCACCTACCGCTACCTACTGGAAAAGGATATTTTTCAAATTTGAAGAATGGTCAACCATTGCTGCGCGACTCTAACGGACATGTTTGAATTCCTTCCAACAGACATCACAAAGCATCTATATATATGGAGCTTCAATGAACAACAACAACAACTGAGAACAAGCAATCACACATCGATCAACATACTCTTTGTGCTTTGTTTTCTTATACTCATTCATTGTACTTCAGTGATTATATATTTGTTCTGTGAGAGAGTTTTTCATTACAAACTCAATATTTATTATTGAGACAACTTAAGGTTGTGGAACCTTAAGTTGGGGATTTGATTGCAACGTGTAAGGGGGAGCAAGTGTCCAGGTGAAGGAACTTGATGTGTATTGAGGTGCCAAGAACCCACTGAATCTTGGAGAATATAATGAAACTCTCAGAGACGATCTGAGGGCTGGACGTAGTTCAAAGTGGTTGTGGCCAAACTGGTATAACTCCCGATATACACTTCGGTCATATTTCTCTCTGCTCTCAACTGTTTTAAATATTCTGTCAATTTATTTATACGTAATGAAATTTCTGGTATCACCTAATTCACCCCCTCTTGGGTGAAACGCTTACACTAACATTTGGGAGTGGGTAAAGATGAAGGTAGATGGTCATCATCAAGAAAAGAGGGAAAAGATTGAATAGAAAGGTCAGGGGTAGTAAGTAGAGGAGAAATGATACTGTCTATGCTAAAGGAAAAAACAAGTTCATAGAAGAAAACATCACGAGAAAGAAAGATTTGATGTGAAACTAAATCTAGCAATGTGTAAGCTTTAGAACTAGAGGGTATGCCTAAGAAAACACATTTTCTAGCACAAGAATCAAATTTGGATCGGTTGTGTGATATAGTAGATGCAAAGCATAGAGAACCAAAGACTTTTAAATGAGAATAAGAAGGTGCAACAGTATATAATTTTTCAAAAAGTGTGAGATTCTGAATAATTGGAAAGGGTAAACGATTAATGATATAAGTAGCATGTAAAACAGCCAAAGACCAATATGGAAGGGGAATGTGAGATTGAAAAAGTAAAGCCCTTGCAACATTCAAAATGTGCTGGTGTTTTCTTTCAACCAATCCATTTTGTTGAGGAGTCTTAACACAAGAGGTTTGGTGAATAATACCCTTAGAAGCATAAAAACCAGGCATGGAGAATTCAATACTATTGTCAGAACGAAGGGCCTTTAAAGAAGTGGAAAATTGAGTTTCAATAAGGGCAATAAAATTCTTTAGTTGAATCAATTCAAAAATTTTATTACTGGAAGTTGTGCTTATAGGAAATGAAATTGTTTTTGCCTAGCAAAATGACAAGTATCATAGGGAAGGGAATGAGGTGTACAAGTAATATCTGGTATTTTCTTATAATCATAAAAGTGGAATCAGAAATGTGACATAGGTGATGATGCCATAAAGTGAAAGGTGATACACGGGAAGTATTAGCAGTATGTATTTTGAGGTGAAAGGCGAGGCATATCTGCATTCAGAACATATAGCCCTCCAATGAGTTTAGCTGAACCAATCATCTGTAAAGGTTGAAGTGAGTGAATCTGGCAAGAATCGCAGGAAAAAGTTAGTGAGCAATGAAAAGAGGCAGTCAAGCGAGAGACAGACAGTATATTGAAAGAGAAATTGGGCAGATAAAGAACATTATGCAAGGAAAGAGAAGGAGAAATATCAACTGTGCCAGAAACACAAGCGATGGCAGTAGAACCTGTAGGAAGACTTACAGAGAGTGGAGACATAGAGTGATATGAAGAAAACAAAGCCAAAGACAAGCAGACATGGTCCGTCGTGCCTAAATCAATGATCTAGGTTGCAGAACAATTAGAAGAAATAGAATTACAGTTACCTGTAGTAGGAGGGACAGTGGACAAATGGTTAACGGAGGGTGTGGAGGTTGGAGGAGAACTCAAAAGAGTAATAAGTCTCTGGTATTGATCCGCAGACAATTGAGGCAAAATAGAGGCCGGTGAAGGTTTGGGAGAGACCGGTGCAGGAGATTGAACTTGAGCATTACCAGAATCTTGAGTGTTCATATGATTTACCGAGGAAGAAGAGCCAGAGGAACGAAACTTGAAGCCCGATGGGAATCCATGCTTGCGATAACAAGTGGCCTCTGTGTGACAAGGCTTGCCACAATACGTACACTACTTCAAAGTAGATTGATGAGAACCAAAACCAGAACCAGAACCAGAATGATGTGTTGCAGCGGCAAGCACAAGTTTTGGCTCAGAAGGAGGACGAAGCTCCCGTTCTTATTGAAGAACCAAGGAAAAAACCCGATTAATCAGAGGTAAGGGATCAAGCAACATTATTTGAGATTTGACTGAAGTAAATTGATCATTGAGTCCTTTTAAAACTGAATGACATAATCCTCTTCACGATGATGAAGAGCAACAATAGTGGAACCACAATCACAGGACTTCGAGGACGAATGCTTGTTAACTCATCCCAAAGAATTTTTAAATGAGTGTAATAGTCACTTACACTTAGATGACCTTGCTTGAGATTGTAGATCTCTTCCTGAAGATCGGCAATACGGAAAATATCGGTCTGCGAGTAACGTGCACGAAGATCGGTCTAGATCTCAAACGCCCGATTGAACCAGAGGATGCTCTTCGCAATGGTCGAAGAGAGGGACTTAGTAAGCCAACCTTGGACAAGGTTATTGCAGAGTTCCCATGCCGGAAACAGAGGATCGGTGACCGGCAGAGGAGGAATGGTACCGTCAACAAATTTTAGCTTGTTCTTTGATAGGAGCGCCATTTTCATGGCACGCGCCCAGGAGTGGTAGTTGGAACCATCTAGCGGTGGAGCGACGAGGATGAGGGCGGGATTCTCATTCGGATGTATGTAGAAAGGGCTAGAGTGATTGGTGATGGTGTCGGTAGCCATAGAAAGGGAAAGTAGAAGCTCAGAAGAATATGACAAAGGGAAATAAACGAAAAAAGGGAAAAAGGGAAAGAGAGTGGAGAGAGAGAGAAATGAAAAGGGAAAAGTGTCAGAGAGGGTTGAAAAAAAAAACAGAGAGAGAATTTAGAAGGCTCTAGATACCATGTTACTGGAATAGTTTGGTAAAATGGGATTCTGTATTATTCATTGATAATTTAGTGTTTATATACATGAGGTATGAAGTAACTATCATAATTACAAAATAACAAAGTGTAACAAAATGTAATTACAATGAAACCGAATATACAATTGAAATTATAATAAAACTAATTATACACGTGACAAATAAAACTTACAATTGTGTTTCAAAATAATAATTGGGATAAAGTGTACTCATAAAAATGGACATAAGTAATTTTTTGCTTGAAACCATGCACTTTATTTTTCTTCAATAACATGTTTAGAAAACAAATGGAATGCACTAGATAAAATAAGAATTACATAGCCAACAAGTTATTGGTTGATATATTAATTGGCTTTATTCTAAAAATGAGAAGAACACGAGTTCAAATCCTAAAAAGTATATTTATTGAGAGAGTCAAAAACTTTATACTTTAAACCTCAAAAGATGCTAGTTTTATGTTCAAAGTGGCTTGAAGTTTCCATTAATCAAATCGAAAGAAAGAATTATATATAAGCGTATGGCTTTGTGGGGCATGGATATCAAGTAGACAAGAAGACATTCTTGCGTACCAAGTTAGGATGCTTGTTTCATTTACGATAAGAGGATTAATGGAGAAGAGAGAGAAAGAGAAGAAAGCTTAAGAGAATAGAGAGAGAGAACAAACGTGGCAAGCATGCGGAGAGGGAGAAGATCCTGCTAAGCACAGTGGTGACAGAGGGTGTCGCGGATATATGAATATATGTCTCCAAACAGTACAATTAATTTATGTAAATTTTAAATATAATATCCAATTCATTTTTTTAGAGAATAAATATCACTCTGATCTTATTTATAAGTCTATTTTAACTAAATCTTACATATCAAAGAAAGATAGTTAACTCAATAATTATGGGGTAAATTTCCTACTATTCCCTCATTTATGAATGGATACTTTTCAACTCTTTCTTCTCTATTTATCTTTAAATTATTTGTTCATTGGTACAATAAATTGGGGAAAAATTGTCACAATCTTATTTACTAAAACTGGACTTATAAATAGGACCAAATTTTTTAATCAAAAAAGACTTATAAATAGGACCAAAGTGGTAAGCTAATTAAATCAATTTAAAATATTTATGTTTATCGTTTTTCTCCAAATTAATTTATGCGACTTATAAATTGATATATAATCTAATGATATACAACATATAATATAATTAAATAACTTATTTAGCTTTCTAATCTCTCTAAAAAATCAACTGGGTGTTATATTTAGATCCATAGAAGTATAATATATATATATATATAGATATATATATATATATATAGAGAGAGAGAGAGAGAGAGAGAGAGAGATCCGCAAGACTTTTTTTGTAATCAAGGTGTTACATTTGCACAATAAGTTTCTGAAACATTTGTCTGCTTCATTCATTAACTTTTGTTTGTCTTTTCCTTTCGCTCTCACGCCCTCTGTGCGTGGTTATTCAATGCATACATATCCGTCATGCCTGCCTTTCTCCGTGCATTCCTCGCTATCTGACACTCTTTTAATTTGTACGTGCACTTAATCATGGGGTTTTCTAATATGGAATGCCCAATCTATTATATCTCTGAAGATTTAAAGAGTTATGGAGGATATATGGGTGTTAATTATAAGTGGATTATGATTTAATCTGTTTCATTTATATTACACTCCCCTAGTCCTTAATATAGCAACTACGTATGCACAAACACACATATATAGTAACTAGCACCAACCCCGTGTCACGGTGGTGCATAATTGGATCGTGAAAAATTACTCCATTCTAACATATGACTTTGGCTTCCTACAATACTCTTATATAATATTATATTATATATAAGTGGGTTAAAGGGTTATTTTGTCTAGAAAGCTGACAAAATGGGGTAATTTTTTTCCTGAAGTTTTTCGGGGTGCAATCGAAAGTTTTCAAATTGTAGCAATTTTACCTTGGCCATTATCGGAGTTAATTAAATTTGACCGTTAGTTTATCAAATGTGTTGAGCTGACAGTTCACACGTTATCCACATCATTTTTAATTTGTTTTGGGTTTAGGTGCAAATTTACCTTAAAGTTTTCACTCAAGAGCAATGTTATTCTAGAAGTTTCCAAATCGTAGCAATTTCACTCGAGTTGTAATCCAAGTTAAATTTACCTGTCAGTTAATCAAATATACTTATTTGGTAAGTCCATGTATCATCCACTTCATTTTTTTTTCAAAGTTAAATTTAAAAATAAGTATTTTTTTTTTAAATGCCTATCATCTAAAGGATTAGAAACAATCAAAGAGGTGAAAACATCTTCTGTGATAAAGAGAAAATAAAAGAGGTACTTGCCTATCTCGGCCTTATTAAGGTATGGCGATAGAGAGTTTTGATTGACCTTGTTCTTGGAAATCTTCCTTATTATGTTATGCATTTAGTGATCAGAACTTTTTCTACATTACTCTTTGACGAATGTGATGACCTTCTCCCTCCATGTGTAATTTCTTCTTCTTCAATGTTGTTCAGGCTGTCAGCTCAATATATTCGGTCAACTAATAGTCAAGCTTGACCAAAATAACTGTCATAGTGACATTGCTACAATTTAGAAACTTCCAAAGTAGCATTGCACCTAAGTAAAAATTTCAAGGCAAATTTACACTTTAATAAAAATGACGTGGATGACACATGAACTGTTAATTCAGCATATTTGTTTAACTAACGACTAAATTTAATTAGGATAACAGTCAGGGAGAAATTGCTACGATTTAGAAACTTCCGGGGCAACATTGTACCCCGAAAAACTTCAGGAGCAAAATTGCCCCACCTTGTCAACTTCTTCGACAAAATAGCCCTTCAACCCTGTATCATTTTATAAGTTAGACAAACTAGTTTGGGGGGAAAATGAAAAATAAGAGAGACAAAGTGGATTAACATTTTATATTGATAACCAAATCCAACTCCCTAACTAGCTCATACATTTAGGATAGAAGGAGTATTCATTTCCTCTCTTTCTTAGAGTTGTTTGAATTTGCAATAAAAATGGCTAATTTACTTGGATCATAATCATGAAAAATAGCCAATGGTCTTGTAACTTATAGATTGTTTGGTTCAATTCCATAGAAGAGGATTACATGTAATCCAGATGTAACAGACCGATTACATCATTTGGTTAAACTTATGTAATGTAAAAAGGATTACATTTTGTAATCCTGATTACATCAAATCGCTAAGACTGATGAATGAGGATGCAGATATATCTTGTAATCAAGTAAAAAAGTCACTATTGCCATTATAATTTTTTAAATTGACAAATGTGCCCACTCATAAATGTTATTAAATATTAAAAAATTAATTAATTAAATAAAAATTTTAAAAAATCCCCCATTAAAAAAATTAAAAATTATATTCCACCAGTATAAATATTAAAATATCCCATTAAATAATATTCCCACCATTAAATAGTAAAAAATTACCATGAACCTAACATGTACCCTGTATAATATTTCTACCATTAAAATATTAAAATTATGAACCAAATGCATATACTGCACAAATTAAAAAAATTACCATGAATTCAACGTATACATTATAAATATATGTATATATAGGGGTAATTTTGTCTCTTGATATATTATTCTCATATATTTTTATGTTCAATGTAAGCCCATTAATCATTTTTATGTATATGCATCATCTTTCTTTAATAACAAACTAAACAAATTCATGTAATCATTATTACATTACCTCTGATTCCGTGAACCAACAGCCACTTAGTGACATAGTGGCTCTTTTGTAAGCAGGATGTCAGGGGGTTTGATTCGATTTCAGTTTTAATCTCATACCATTAATTTGTATCCATCTAATTCAAAAAAAAGAAATCAAGAAGAATTCTCAGGAGTAAATTAAACGAGATGGGGAGCAACGAGTACAAAGACATCATGTAGAATACGTATATACCTGCAGGGAGTGTACATATGTTTGCATGCCGGTGTCGGCATGGCAACCAGAAAAACTCAGGCTTCTCTCGTACAATTAATGACCTTTACCCCACAAGTTATATTATTTTTTGACTTTATCTACACTTTCCCTCCATATTCATGATCTTGATCTCATAAATGTTTGTAATTTCTACAAGATCAATATATATATACACAAATCTCCTCCCTCCCATATATTCGTATTCCCGTAAGTTATACTCCCCCATTCTAAATGCAAGTGTTATTGAAACAGTTTGATTTAATTCTAAATAACCGTATGTATATATAAGATACCAATTCATTTTGTTTTCCAAATTTATAATTTGTTCTCTAAATTATCCTAATTAGATTTTCATTAGGGGTAGTTTCGAATGCAAATTATTAGGAAGATATTTTATAAAATCAACATATATTTCTTAAAAATGATAATTTAACTAATTTATATAATTTTTATAAATTAGTAACATAACTCAAGTAACAGAAGATTTGTTTGAATATTTAACAAGTTTTTTTTTTCATTTTTATCCCTATTAATTATATATATTGTATTAATTAAATGGTTGTTTTACCTATATTTATTTTATTTCTCTCTTTTATTTGCCCCTGATAAACAAAGGCATGTTTGAAAAAAAGTTTATTTCATATATGCTTATTGTTTTTAACTAATTTTATTCACTTTTTTAAACTGCGTAATTGAATTATTGAACTCTTATAAATAAGACTGGATGGAGTATTACCCTCCATATTCGTACAGCATCATCACTATGGTTGATAGGATCCTTCACATTTGCCTGCACGAGTCATGAAAAGTGATTGGTCAGAGATTTTCATTACGTATATCATCGGTACCACTAGAGTACTTGAGACTTTGTCGGAGGACTTTTCTCATCAAGGGAAAAAAATAATCTGGCCAATTCATTTTATAAGAGACGAATAACTTTATAATAGGTGAATATTTAACGGAATCACATATAATATATATATATATATATAGTTAAATTCGGTTAAATACAATAAATATATAAAAATGTAAATTATTTTTTAAAAGCATCTTTATTTATAGAGTGGAATATTGAGAGTACATAGCCAAATAAACAACTGATGAGAAAGAAAGTGTCCATGTGTGAGGGAGATAATTAACATAATGATATAGTAATATGTAATTAATGCTGACAATAATTTTAAAAAAAAAGGTCGTGGATTAAAATTTCAGACATCTTTAAAATATAGTCCTTCTGGTCATAAACATAAAACTCAGTTAACTTGTTAAGAAAAATTAAGAAAACTAAATAAATTACTTAATCATAATATATGTTGTGTATAATAGAATTATATATTAGTTTGTAAGTCACGTAAATTGATTTAAAGAAAAAGCGATAAATGTAAATACTCTAAAATAATTTATTTAACTTCTTTAATCTCTCCCTAAAAAGTCAATGGGTTTTATATTTAAGACCAGAGGTGTTATATTACAAATAGGACAAGTTCACCCTTTTAAACTATATATATATATATATATATATAGGATCGCAGGGAGTACTCGCAGAAAATTGTTTCCCTTCGGGGCTTCGGCCCCTAGTTTTGTCTTAATTAATTAAGATAATTAACTAAAGGGAAATTGCCCCCACCAAATAATTAAACTAAGAGAGAGGAAAATAATTTTTTGATTTGGGGTGGATTTCATAACTCATTATATTCATGCTGCTCCGAGCTGGATCAGGCGAGTCGAGGTAAAAATTCAACCTCCTTCAGTAAAAGGGAAAAATAGAAAGAGAAATATAATTGTGTTGGGGGAGAGAGAGAGAGAGAGAGAGAGAGAGAGAGATAATTGTGTGATAATGCTAATCGTAAAGCCTATTTATATGGTGATGAGCACAGGCCTTATCATTATTCATATAAAGTTATCTATCATTAACCCCATTGTCTCCTAGCTACTAACACCTCGTTTTATCTTTGTATTTATGGCTAATAAATAATATGTAGACTTCCCCTACTAATATTTTTCTAATCCTCCCATCAAAGCTTACCACTCTGTACCTAGCTAAGGCTGTTTCGTATGAGGGATTGGGAGAGGAGGGGGGAGAGGAAGGGAAGGGAAGGAAGTTTCTTATGAATTGGATTTATTAAAAAAAAAAAAATTAGAGAAGTGAAGTTGAAAGTTTTTAATTAATTTTTCCTGTTTTTTTAGTTTACATCTTATCTTTATTGAAATTTTATAACCTCACTTCTCCATGTTTTATAAATCCAACTCATAAACTATTTCCTCTCATCCCTTCCCCCTCCATTTTCCTTTGTCAAACAAACACTAAGGGGTTGTTTAATATGAGGGGAGGGCACGGAAAGCGATCAGAGAAAAAAAATATGGAATCAAATTTGAAAAATTAGAAAAATGGGATTAAAAGTTTTCAATTAATTTTTATTAATCTTTTATTCTATATCTCTTTATTAAAATTTTATAACCCTACTTCTCTAATTTTTTTTAAATCCAACACATAAATATAAGTCCTCCGTACGAGAAAAGTTTGGTTCTAAATATACTAGTAAGTTAATTGTACGGTAATTGATGACTTTTTTTTTTTTAAATTTTACCCCTTTAAAATTTCTATTAGAAAGAGAGAGAGAAAAGAGAGATGTGAGAATGATTGATAAATGTAGAGAGAGAAAAAAATTTTTAATAAGGGAAATTGTGAAAAACTTTATCAATTTAAAGCATTTATTAGCATGTGATAATGAGATTCAAGTAATTAACTTATATATAGGTATAGAGTGGTACTTCTTCTAGCCTTTATTACAAAGCATTTTTAACCTATCACCTTACTTAGTTATTAAAACTAAGGAGAGATGGTTAAGTCATTAATTTATATTGAAAATAAAATAAATATATGATTCAACTCATATTCAAATGCAAAAATTTCAAATTTGCACAAATTCTCTTCTAGTTAATAACTTTAAATAGGGGTAATATTGAAAATACATGATTAATTCTCCATCAAGTAATTTATAATAATGACCATTCATCTATCTTAAAATATGTTTTAATTTATAAGAAGCACGGAACAAAGAAGTAAAACAATTGTAGTTACGGGTTCATTCTGCATCATCTAAAATGGGAAATAATTACGCGTGCTCATGATCCATAAAGAGGCCAATTCCTTCGAAGGTTATTAATCGCTAAATGATGAGCAAGTCATTGATTTTTAATGGAAGAATGAAAATTAACTTCCTAACAAATTTTATTAAAAGTTAAGTTGCAAATATGGGGTTAGACACAGAGTTCAAAATATAAAAGTCTAAATTACAAATCAAAAACTAATGACACTTAAGTATTATAATTTGCAACATAGACTTTCCTAATTATCATTTGCAACTGTCTGAATTGTTATTTGCAACTTATCTTTTAATAAAATTTCCTGGAAACTCATTGTCATTCTTCTTTGATTAATTTTACTTACAACAGTGGCAATAAAATCAGCATTTTTTTTAATCATTGGTTGAGGTGATAAGGCGCCTCACCTCATAAGGAGAAAAACATAAATTTAAATCCTAAGAAGTACATTTATTTATAGAGGAGATAACCATTTAGCTTCCAAGCCTCGAGAGGAAACTCTGGATCAAATAAAAAAAAAATCGGCATTTTTTTGTTGGAGATGGTAACGTCACATTAAACGACGCACTACAGGTATCAGAACAATGAAATCGAATTAAAAGTGAGTTGACACTAAACAGCTACAAACCTTGACCACTACTGCGAGAGGTGAAGCCCTCACCATTATACCTAATTTATTTGGTCAATGGTATAATCTTAGAGTTTAAAGGGCTTTTAACTCTCTCAATAAGTGTGTTTCTTGTAATTCGAACTTGTATTCTTATCTTTATAGGAGTGAGAATGCTTACCACTTCAACCAACAACTTATTGGTCAATATATATATATATATATATATTTGCTTCTCTGGTCCTTAATATAAGACAAATTTGAGAAGCTAATATTGATCATAAATATAAGACATAGTTTTTATATTTTTCAAAGTTTTCCTAATTTACTCTATTAATACTCCTTCAACAATGATCAAGGATGAGAGGAAATGAGGGAATTAAAGAATATGGATAGGGTGTTTTAGAAAATACATGTCATATTAACTAACCTCCTTAATCTAATCAAATTAAACAAATATTCTTATATTAAGAAACAGAGAGAGGACATATTATATATTTGTATTGTTCATAACGTGCATTAAGGGGAGGTATCGAGTAAAAAACCTAGATAATATAACACTGATCATAGTGAGAAAAAAGCAAAGAAAGTTTATTGTAATGCCCGTGTCATATGATCACCGGGAAGGGGGTGGGTAATGTGCTTTCCCTGCCGCCCCTTCATTCTGAAAGTCTTCCCAAATGTATTTTTTATAATTCTTTATATCATTAGATTCTACACGAAATGAGTGATGTTTTAATATCTTATAAGCAAAAACTGCAATTATTTTTAATTTTTTATGATTTTTTAAACATTTAAGACTCTAAATAAAAAAGAACAACACATATTTAAACTCTTAAATCTTTAAAAAAATTATAAAAAATTAAAAATAACTCCATTTTTTGCTCATAAGTTATTAAAACGTCGTCCATTTCGTGTAAAATTTAATAATATAAAGAGCCATGAAAAATACAATTAAGAATGCCCCCAAACTGAAGTGGCAACAAGGAGGCAGCAAGGAAAGCACATCATCCACCTCCTGCCCATGATCACCAGGTTCCAGAGATCGATCACCTATGAATGACATGATCCCACAAACGCCATATGACACTAATTAATACTATCACTACAAAAAAAAAGGTATTTCGTAGCGGTGCACTTGTAGCGGTTATCTTAAACCGCTACAAATTATAGTATTTGTAGCGATTTTTTCCTAAACCGCTACAAATTTGTAGTGGCAAGAATATTTGTAGCGGTTACCTACAAAAAACCGCTACAAATTTGGCGCGAAATTCCCGCCAAAACTTGTAGCGGTTATTTTGTAGCGGTTAATGCACAATAACCGCTACAAAATACCAAAGGTCAGAATTTTGTAGCGGTTTTGGGCAAGAACCGCTACAGAATTTCAAGAGACTCCAAATTTGTAGCGGTTCTGGGCAATAACCGCTACAGAATTTCAAACATTGTGAAGATTTGTAGCGGTTATTGTAGAACCGCTACAAATTTGGATATTTGTAGCGGTTAGAGTAGCGGTTATGTTTAATAACCGCTACTAATATCCGGCCTATTTAAACCCCTCCCCTCCTCCATTTCTCATTTTGCTCATTTTGTTTCTTAAGGTTTCTCTGAGTGGTTTATTCGATATTTGAGCGTTCAGACGAGTCTATAGGAGTTTTTGGTCAGTATTCCGCAGTATTTACACTTGAGGTACGTATATAACACGTATTTTTATTTATATTTGTATTTTTATTATATTTGTGTAGAATAATGGACTAATTTTTTTTTTAATTTGTACAGTTGATATGGCTTCAGGACAGGATAAGGGGAAGGCCCCTGTGCCCCCCAGACCGACTTTACGGGGTGGCAGCAGCCGGGCATGGGGCAGAGGGAGGGGGCAGCGCGCAGGCAGGGCTACCGAGGCATCTCAGCCCATCCTCCCACAGGATCCGCATACGATCCCACAGGCGACGACCGCAGCTGAGGTGCCTGAGGTGGAGGTGCCAGAGATTAGCGTTGAGGACTTCCTTAACGAGGAGGAGTTCGAGATCCCGATTAGTGGGTTCAGGGAGATGGAGCAGTTCCTCGATGAGGAAGAGGCTCGGGAGCAGAACAACCCACGAGGGTCGTCTTCGCGGTCCACTGGGTTTGAGGTGCAGGTCGAAGGTAAATTATTTAATTTTTTAATTTTTTAACTTTTTAACTTTGAATTATAATTTATCTAACGTGCGGTCAACTGTGCAGATGAGCAGGGGAATGTGTCGACGAGGAGGCTGGATGTGGCCGGTCTGAACAGCATGGACCGGTCCCTGCGAGTTGTAGTGCCGTGGAACGAGGGCACTGACCAGCCGATCCACAATGGGGGTCACCTGCTCAACCGCTTCCTGAGCAACCTGGGAGCGAATTGGATGCGGTTCCCCCTTCACTTCCCGTCCTGGAGGCACATTCCGAAGGGGCCGAAGGACCAGGCTTGGGAGGAGGTGATTCAGGTAATTAAAACTATTCAATTAATATTTTTTTTAATTAATTCTATTTAATTATTTTATTTAAATTATGGTTTTTATAATTATTGATATTTAAATGTATTTTTTTTAGCTGCGGTTTGCCGTCCGGGCCAACCGGAAGAGGTACGCCCTCGTGAAGATGGGCGACGCCTGGAGGAACAGGAGGAACCGTCTGTTCCACAGTGTGGATGGGGACGGGACGATGCCTCTGGAGCAGCTGCAGGAGAGAGTCCCGGACGGCGTGCCGCCGAACGACTGGGCTCGTTTCGTCCAGTTCAGGAGGAGCCCTCAGGCGCAGGTAATGTATTTATTATATTTTTGATATATAATTTTCTAATTGTTAAATATTAAATTATAATTTCAATGTAATTTGTATTTAATTTCAAATTTTATAATACATTTAATTATTTGTTTTTCCAGGAGCTTTCTCAGAGGAACGCCGCGATCCGGGTGCAGCAGACGATCCACCACACAGCAGGATCGAAAACCTTTGCTGTGACCTACAGCGAGCTGGTAACTTTTCAAGTGCTTCACTTACTTTTAGCTGATTATTTCATAATACTAATTGTTTTGTAATTGTTTCAGGAGACGAGGGCACAGCAGGAGAACCGTCAGACGGACTATGCGGAGCTGTACGCCATCACACACAGACACCGTGACGGGACTGCGACCTCTCAGCAGGCAGAGGCGGCGATTGTAAGTTATTTTATTATTATATTTTTTTATAAAATCAAGTTAATAATGAAAAATAGTAATTATTAATTGTTTCATAAAATGGCAGGAGCGGATGCAGCTGTCGCAGGCTGAGCTGCACAGACCCAGCCTGAGGAGTCACAGGGGTCAGTGGACCCGACGGCTCCTCTGAAGGCGGGCCTTAGTCAGCCTGAGCACCCCGGACGAGTGCGGGGGATGGGGATAGGTGCCAGACCCAGCATGATCTACGGCAGGAGCGCCGCCTCTGAGGCTGGCAGCTCTAGAGGGGTCAGACGTCGGAGGGACGAGTCGATTGACCAGCTGCGGTCAGATCTGGAGCAGACGCAGCAGCAGCAGCAGCAGCAGATGCAGCAGATGCTGCAGGTACACTCAGATACGATGTACGCTCAGCAGACGCAGTGGCGTGAGATCGTGAACACTATGCTCGAGGGAGCTTGGCGTCGGCTGTTCCCGAACGAGCAGCATCCAGCGGTCCCCCCTGTCCCTCACTACGTCGTTCCGAGTACTGCTCCTCCTCCTACTGCTCCTCCTCCTGCTGATGACGATGGTGCGGTTCAGTCTGCGCAGCGGCCCGATCCAGCGGCATCTGAGCGAGCCCCACCTGAGGGAGCACCAGAGGATCAGCCCCCAGCTCCTTAGTTTAGGACATTTTCTTTTCTTTTAAACATTTGTAAATATTTATGAGATTTTATTTCAGAATTTTCTTATTGTGTTTTATATAATTATATTTATATTATTATATCGCATTGAAATAATTTATAAATGATTTAAATCTAAATTTAAAAAAAAAATAAATTATATATATATATTTGTAGCGGTTTTAGGTTAAAACCGCTACAAATGTATATATTTGTAGCGGTTTTAACCAAAAACCGCTACAAATATATATATTTGTAGCGGTTATTAGTACATAACCGCTACAAATATATAATAATTTTATAAATTAAATATATATATAATTTATTTTTTTTAATATATTTAAAAAAAAATAAATTATATATACATTTATAAATAATTTATAAATGTATATTTGTAGCGGTTTTAACACGTAACCGCTACAAATTTACTTATATATTTGTAGCGGTTTCTCTTCATAAACCGCTACAAATATATCTGTTTGTAGCGGTTATACACTAATAATCGCTACAAACACTCAAATCATTTGAATTTTCAAATTTGCCGCCTTTGTGCACATTTGTAGCGGTTATATTATGTATAACCGCTACAAATTAGAAAATTATTTTTATATTTAATTTCCAACGGCTTTAATATTAGTAGCGGTTTTATATAGATAACCGTTACTAATACGCAACAAGTACATTTTGAATTTCCCACCAATTAACGGCTTGAATATTAGTAGCGGTTTTATATATGTAACCGCTACTAAATTATAAACGTTGGAATTTCTGTAGCGGTTGTTGTAGCGGTTTTATAACCGCTACAAAGTTATAAACGTTGGATTTTCAGAATATAAGGTTCTAGGCATTCGTCATTATTTTCTCACTCATCTTCTTCTCTATACTTTCTTCTCTCTCACTTGTAGCTATGGATAAATCATGGATAAGGTTGCCGCGCAATTCTCCTGAATATTTGTACGGATTAAACAGTTTCTTAGATTTCGCATTCACTCACGCCAGCTGTAACGGCAAGATCGTCTGTCCGTGTCAGAAATGCAAGTTCAAGAAGTGGCATCCACGAAATGTTGTGAAGGAACATTTGCTTGTGAAGCCTTTCCCGGAGGACTATACGTTCTGGGCAGTTCATGGTGAGAAGGCCGGCATTAGATACGACGAGGCTCTTCCTCGAAGTTCTCAAGTAGGCGTTCAAGTAGATAAAGATGATCCTGTGAATGATGCTATGCGTGATGCGTTTGGAGTTCAAGGCGACAACTTCAACGAAGAAGTGCACGGCTCTGAACCTGCTTTTATGGGGAATGAAGCAGCTCGGGATTTTTTCAGCTTGATGGATGAGGCAGATCGTCCTTTATATCAAGGTTGTCGCAAATATTCTAAATTATCTTTCTTGATCAAATTGTATCATATCAAGTGCTTGTGTGGGATCACGGATAAGGGGATGTCGATGTTGCTCGACTTATTACAAGATGCATTCCCCGACGCCAAGATTCCCACAACCTTCTACGAGGCCAAGAAGATCATCAACAGGTTGGCGTTGAATTATCAAAAGATTAATGCGTGCCCAAATGATTGTATGCTGTATTGGGGAGACGATTCCAGCAGGGAGACGTGCAAGAGATGTCACACATCGAGGTACAAGACAATTCGGAAGGGGAAAAAGCAGAAGAAGAAACCTGCAAAGATTCTCAGGTACTTCCCTTTGAAACCTCGTCTACAAAGATTATTTATGTCGTCTAAAACTGCTGAGCACATGAGGTGGCATGCCGTTGATAAAAACGAAGACGGTAAATTAAGACATCCGCGGGATGCAGCTGCTTGGAAAACGTTTGACAACGACTTTCCAGATTTTGCGACTGACCCCAGAAATGTCCGGCTTGCGTTGGCGACCGACGGTTTCAATCCTTTCGGGAATCTTAGCACAAGTTACAGCATTTGGCCGGTAGTCTTAGTTCCCTACAACTTACCCACTGGATGTGTATGAAACAAAGCTCTTTCATTATGTCTATGATCATTCCAGGAAAAAAGGCACCGGGTAATGACATCGATGTGTATCTCCAACCGCTTATTGCGGAATTGCTTGACCTGTGGAATGTCGGCTTGGAGACGTACGACGCTCACAACAAGACTTTGTTCAACATGCGTGCAGCCTTGATGTGGACGATCAGTGACTTTCCTGGCCTTGGCACATTATCTGGTTGGAATGTGCACACTGGGTCGGCGTGTCCGGCTTGCAATTTCGACTCTGACGCACTGCGCCTTCCCCACAGCCGAAAGTGGTGCTTTATGGGGCATCGGAGGTTTCTCGATGGAACGCATAAATTCAGATTGCAACGGAATCGCTTCAATGGGAAACCAGAGAAAAGAGGACCACCTCAGACTTTGTCCGGTACAGATATCTTACAGCAGCTTGAGCATGTTGACGTCGAGTTTGGAAAAAGCGACGGTTCAGCGCAAACTCGCGAAAAGACGCGCAGGACTTCGGCGCCTCAGCAGTGGAAGAAGATAAGTATCTTCTTCACGCTTCCGTATTGGAGATCTAATTTACTTCGCCACAGTCTTGATGTAATGCACATTGAAAAGAATGTTTGCGACAATGTGCTGTATACGCTGCTTAACGAACCCGGCAAGACAAAATATCACCTTCAAGCTAGGAAAGATTTACACGACATGGGAGTTCGTGAAGACGCTTGGCCAGATGAGCATGACAGATTTACACCGGCAAAGTTTACCCTCACAAAACCGAACAAGGATGTGTTCCTCGCGACCTTGAAGAAATTAAAGTTCCTGATGGGTATTCAAGCAACATTTCTCGATGTGTCGACTTGCAGGCTCGAAAGGTTGCTGCCCTGAAGAGTCACGACTCACATGTTCTTATGCAGCAGTTACTCCCTCTGGCTATAAAGAATACACTTCCTCCCGATGTTTCCATCGTTTTGGTGGAACTTTGTTCTTTCTTTCGGAAGTTGTGTTCTAAGGTTTTGATCGTTGAGGAGCTCGATCAGCTGCAGTCGAAAATCATTCTTACGCTTTGTCACTTGGAGATGATCTTTCCTCCGTCCTTTTTTACTGTGATGGTTCACCTCACAGTCCACCTCGTTCATGAAACAAAGCTCGCTGGACCAGTACAATATCGTTGGATGTATCCGATTGAGAGGTACTCATTTTAAATATGTGCTTTCATTTATTGTCCGTATTTAATGTTTGCTCGTCGTCCTTTTCATCATTTTATATCAATTTTCTCTTATGTACTTCGTAGGTTCCTTGGGAAATTAAAATCTTACGTGAGGAATAAGGCGTGGCCAGAAGGTTCTATAGCTGAAGGCTATATAGGGGATGAGGTGCTATATTTTTGCTCAAGGTACTTTGATGATCTTGAGACGGCTTTCAACCGCCCGCCTCGTGTTGACGATTGTCCTGAACCTGCGCCGACATCAGGAGAATTTATCCCTCGTGTTGGTAAACCAGTTGGAGCAACTGAGAACTTCAAACTAACGGCAACTGAGAAGTTCCAAGCACATAGACATGTCTTGATTAATTGCACTCAAGTTGAGCCTTTCATACGGTAAGAATTGTACACTCACATGTATGTTATTCGATCTATATCTTTCGTAACATTTCTCACTTTCATTTCACTAACGCCTTTCCATTATTAATTGCAGGGAATTCAGAAGTCATGTCAAGCGTCAGCTCAGGATCCGTACACAGACATCCTCGGAAGTTGATAGGAGGGTCCACAGAGAATTCCCGGCCTGGTTTGCGCGCAGAATACTAAATGATCACAACCCACACTCACCGGATTTCAGATCTCTCGCAATCGGCCCTCTTGATCATGCAAAACGGTTTACAGCATACAATGTCAATGGTTTTAAGTTTTGCACGGTTTCACGGGATCAGGGATTGCAAACACAGAATTCGGGTGTTTATGGCACATTTGGGACAAGGAGTTATGCGAGAGCAGTGACGCCAACATGCAGTTCGGAGGCGTCCCTTATTATGGCAAGCTTCTTGATGTGGTCGAGCTTAATTATCAAGGCCGTTTCACCGTGACGCTGTTCAAGTGTTTGTGGGCAAATACCACTACTTCTCGGGGACTGACAACTGACGACCTAGGGATCACATCAGTCAATTTCTCATTCATACTGGTATTTCTCAAGATAATGAGCCGTATATTCTAGCTTCAGAGGCACATCAGGTTTATTATGTCGAGGACGAGCGGCATAGGGATTGGCACATGGTCGTTCATTTAAAGCCAAGAGACCTTTACGATATGGGTGAAGGCGATAACATCGCCTACGAGAGTGAGTCATTTCAGCCAGCTGATTTTGAAAACTACTTCCCTGAAGGCGATGACAATTTACCTCTACTGCGGTGAGTTTTTTTAAGTCCACGTCATTTCAATTAAATTTTTTAAATTTAATAATACATCAATAATAATAATTTTTCTACAAAATTTCTGTAGGGATGGCGACGATGAGTGATCAAATTCAATTGTAAAAAATTCGTCTTTACAAAAAATGCAAAAAATTTGTGTTAAAATAAAATGTAAAAAAATATTAAAATAATATTTGTAGAATTCAAGTGTAAAAAATTTTTCTTTACAAAAAATGCAAAAAATTTGTGTTAAAATAAAATGTAAAAAAAAATTTTTTTAAAAAAATTAATATAATATTTGTAGCGGTTATTAAACCGCTACAAAAAAATAAAAACCGCTACTAAATAATAACCGCTACAAATAATTAAACCGCTATAAAAATATAAATAACCGCTACTAATTAGTAACCGCTACATTAACCGCTACAAATAATACGTAAATCCCTATAAATACCCTTATCACAACTCATTTCAAACACTCCCCAATTTCTTTTCACCTTACCCTTCATTCATTTCCTCTCATTTACAACTTCTTTCGTATGAGTAGAGGAGCTGAATAATACGATCAAATATGGTAACAACATTTTCAATTTCTTTTAGAATACTTCTTTCCTTTCTATAAAATTTATTCTAAACATCTTTTTTTCTAGATATATCTTAACTCTATCTCATTTTCATTTATTTTTCATACACAATTACATTATATTATAAAACATAATAATTCCTTATTACCTAACTATCGTTAATAATATTATTAACATAAATTTTATACTAATCATATTTAATTACATTTTTTCTTTTTAATTTATTGATAAGTTAAACTATTAAATAATAAACTAATTGAAATAGATAAAATAATAACAAATTAAACTAATTAATATAATATTGAAAAAAAAAAGAAAAATATCAACGGGTGTTTTTAAAAAAAATTTTAAATATTTGTAGCGGTTATTAAACCGCTACTAAATAACGCGCCTTTTTGGCGGTAAATTTGAATTTCATGAAATTAGTAGCGGTTCTAAGAACCGCTACTAATTTCATGAAATTCAAATTTGGTAGCGGTTTCTTAACCGCTACAAATAAAAAAAGTCATTTTTAACAAATTTTCATTTTTATATATTTGTAGCGGTTTTTTAACCGCTACAAAAAAAAATTCTTTTTAAAGACTGTAAATAAAATTTTTCATATTTGTAGCGGTTATATAACCGCTACAAATATCTCTTGATTTTGTAGCGGTTACTATTAACCGCTACAAAGCCGCTTGCAACGTACGATTTAGTAGCGGTTTTTCTAACCGCTACTAACCTAGTTTGTAGCGGTTAGAACCGCTACGAATACCTATTTTTAACCGCTACTAAATCACGTTTTTTTTGTATCTTCAGTCCTAAATATAAGATAAAGTTGAATTTTTTTGGAGAGATTAAGGAAACTAAATAAGTTACTTAATCATATCATATGTTATATATCCTTAGATTAAATATTAGTTTATTAGTTAAACTAATTAATTTGGAGAAAAAAATATAAATATAAATACTCTAAAGTAATTTAATTAGTTTCCTTAATTTCTCTACAAACGTCAATTTTATCTTATAATTAGGACCGAAAGGAGTACTTACAGAAAAAAACACAAATCAGTTGGTTAGTTAAACCATAAATTTTAATACGCATTGCTTATATTAATATCACAACGAACGTACTACTGGTTGTGATCCGATCCAATCACTTAAGCGTACAGGTACGTACGTCTCTTTGAGTGTTTTGGCATGCAGTGTCTTCAGAAGAGCACATGCATAATCTGGCACACTCACAGAGGTTGTTCTTTGCCTGTCGGTTTTAGCATGGCAGCAAGACATACAATACTCTATTATTATTTACTCTACACAACAACTGTAACCACTTTCGCCTTCAATAGTAACTGATCCAGTACAATGATGTCTCAGTCTTACCCCACAAGTCATATATATATATATATATCAGCAGGTTTAATATTGTATCTGCACATATATTTTCTGTCCAATGATCATATCTTCTGTAACTATTGTCCCTTTAGTTTCTTTAATGCAATATAAATGTAAATATGTCTCTGAGTCTCTCTCGACCGCACAAATCATATTATGTCACACATTTCATTTGGTCGATCTAACATTATCCGTACAATTTTACGTGTCTTATCCCTGAACTGACATCATTATTAATGATCTATCGATTCTTGTCGATCTTGTTCATATCCATATATATTGCGCCATGTTGTGCGGATATTAGAGCATTTGCTGCCTTCATGTGTATATGAGTCGTGAGAACTAAGCAAGGTCTGGGTTTTTCATTACTCATATCACCAGGACTCTCTGCACTACTTGCCGGCTACTGTTGCACTTTGTTAATACTAGTTTTACCAATAGGATAAAACAATAGTTTTTTTTTTTTCATTTCATATATATATATATATATAATGAGTTTACGAATCATAACTATGGCCTATTATAAATTTTATGTCTTTGTTTATTACTTGCAATAACTTCTCATAATATATACTCATGATTAAGGAAATACATGAAGTTTGTACATGCATCACACTAGAGTAGTTATGTTTATTATTATAAATGTTATATTATATATATTGTTGCTCATGGCCATATGTTATTTGATATTGGTGATGCATGACTTTCCATGTATATTTTCTAATAGAATTAGGCAAATGCATATGTCGATAATACCTGAAACAGTTAATTCTGGTACATTAATTAAGAAATTATTGTTAATTATTCTGTCAAAGTGTTAATAGGTATAGCTGTATAAAATAATGTTACTGATTGTTTACTATTTGGGTATGTGTTAATAGTGTTATAAGTTGTTTCTTATTAGCACAAAGAAAGAGTTTTTATTGATGTAAATATTATTTATTATACCAGTACAACCTGCCTTATATTATATAGTGGTAATGCATGTTCTTGAAATTCTACTTTAATTAATAAAAAATATCAATACACAAATATAACAATGGTATTAAGCCTATATATAGACTCAATACTTGAATTAATATATGGTGTTATATGTTTGTATAATCTATATTCTTTTTCTAAAAGTCCAATGATCTAAGCCGACCAGGAAAATCTCTTCTATATTAGATACTCTTCCAAATCCAACAATTGCCTTTCTTTTCTTATGTTTTAGGTTCTTTAATATAATCTAATTCTTAATCTTCTTCTCTTTTCGCAAACTCAAACTTATATGCGCATGAGAAGGGATAATATTCGAAGACATCCAGGCTATGGTTATTCTTTTATTTTTTTATGGCAGAAATACAATGTATTAATTTCTAGCATGAATAGATAAGATACTTCAAAATTTAATTTTAATTTATATATCTATCAAACTTATCTATCGCCCACAGGGACTAGGACAGAATCTATTTATTTGTGTTTTCCCGCCAATAGTAAAGGACTGGCCAGTCTAGTTCAGAAGAAACAAAAATACAATTACTTTAATCTAATTTAATTGTAACGCATGTTAATTCAGAAAGGCGTTTGTAGTCCACCGGTTAGAATAATTGCCTTCCAAGCAATAGATCCGGATTCGATTCGACTCCCGGCAAACGCAATTTTGATATTTATTTTTTAAAAAAACTAATTTGCTCGCTTCAATAATCAATAAATCAATAAGATAACGAATATGTGTTTTTTTCAGCAGTGTTTCTTTTGCCATTTTATCCCCCCATCGTTTATCTTTATGCTGCTATTCAGAGTAAGACCGTGTTCATACTGCTTCGATTTCCCAATCAACTTGAATTTGCGTGTTTGGGAGAGTCAGGCTCAGTTTTCCTCACAGATCAGATGGTTCTTTTGTAATAATCACAGAAATGTGTGTGTGGCAGAATGAGTTTGGGAAAATCCCTCAAAAAGAACTTTAAAAATGGAAAAGACAAAAAGGTGATCCAAAATTTCATATTCCTACATAAGTGCGACTGCCTGAACTGAAATATTACAATTTGATATAAAATGAGGTGTGTAACCTTAGAAGCTTTTAAATTGAAAAGCGTTGAGGGGGGTGTGACAAGGGTGGAATTGCGCGAAAACGCGGTCGGTACTCTTCATCTTCTTCTGCTGTCATTGGTCGACCCTGGTTCCGTGGCCTTGAGAGAGGATAGTGGCAGCGACATGGGTGGATTGATGCACACATTGCATAATGATTGTGTCCAGTCAAGACTGCTACGCAAGTTCGACACTTTCATTTCCAATTGCCAATAATCTGATTATGCGCTAACAATCCATGGTGATTCATGATGAAATGCACTATACCGAGCTAGAGGTTAACTGGACGGTGCTTTGGTGTCTCAGCAAACTTTCCCCAGCTCCACTCGAGTTGTTCATTTATCACTCGAGTTCACCTCGTCACTGGACGGTAACCGGTGAGTGATTCTTTGGAGCCTCACGTATCTTTTTGCATGATCAGTCGAGTTTTCCATTGATAACTCGAGTTCATATCATCACTGGACGGTAACCGGCGAGTGATTCTTTGGAGCCTCACGTATCTTTCCGCATAATCACTCGAGTTTGTCATTGATAACTCGAGTTCATATCATCACTGGACCGTAACCGACGAGTGATTAATATATTCCTTGCCTATTTTCACATTTTGAAATTTTAAATTTCCACAGTTGGGTTGGCTATAAGTCTAGGTTCATCTTGGTAACGCACCATTCCCTATGGTTCTTGCGTCTTGGTAAGCATATGAAAAGCTATTTTAAATTTCTTTTCCTCATTCTATTGGTTAGTCATTTTCATCTTTTCTTTGCATTGGTAATAGGGTTTAGAACTTTGAACTATTGCTTCAGTGTTTGTGTTTTCATATTGGCAAAGCTTTTTTTAATAGCTTCTGGAAAAAAAGTGAAGAATAGCTTTTAGAGAATAGATTATGAGCAGAATAGATTATGAGAAAAAAGTGATTTTGATAAAGTAAAGAGTGTTTGGATGTTATGGTCAGAATAGCTTTTTTCATGGTCAAATTACTAAAAAGGACATTAGTTTTTTGAATAATTACATGTAAAGGATAAATTTATATTATATGCATTATTAAACATTAAATGTTTAATAAATACAAAAAAAATTCGAAATAAATTTTAAAAAAAATTATAATTATAAAATTAGTCAAATATACAATATCAAAAGATATATAAAATTATTTTATAAATTATATTATTAGTCTATTATGTGGTTTAATATAGTAATAACATATGTGTGTGTGAACATATGTGGTTTAAAATTAGTCAAATATATATACATATGTGTGTGTACATGTATAGTAATAACTTGTGTAACAAAAAATTAATTTTAAGTAGTTAGGATATAAAATAATCTACTACAAAATACCAAAGTATAAGTTCAGAGTAGAGATACGCATACATTTCACTCATTGGCAAAAATAGAAAATGTCAAAATGTAAATACAATAACATTTAACAGATTGTCAATAAAAGCGTACGTAAAAAGAAGGAAACTATACATGACTAAGCTTCGTGCATATAATAAATGATTTGATCTCTTATAGAATCACGAAGAGAAGCCATGTCAGATGAAGATGCAATTGATGAATGTATTGTTGAAGGTTCTATATCGTCATCTGCATCGGCATCACACAAAATTCCCTCTCGATCATGGTGCCGGAAGTCAGGATCAAAATTAATGTTCTTCTAATGAAGTTGTGTATAGCCATTGTAGCACACACTATTTTAACCTGTGTGGGGAAGCTATAGCTACGCATGCTCTGTAATATTTCAAACTTGTTCTTCCAAACATCAAATTTTCTTTCTATTGTGCACCTAAGACTGGAATGTAAGTAATTGAAGGTCTCATTGTGGTTTTGAAACGTAGATGACCTCTGAAAGTCCGGGAGATGGTAACGCTCGGATCTGTATGGACCAAGGTATCCAGTCGGGGTGGGATAGCCTGCATCCACCAAATAATATTTATCTTTACAAAATAAATAGGTTAAAGTCAATAACTATATATATATATAATTAATAATAATTAAAGTGTAGGAGTTATAAGCATACCTTTTGGGGGATGTGGAAAATTCATCGACGGTGTTGTCAGAGCATGATCAAATATGCGCGCATCATGGGCTGTTCCTTCCCATCCAGCCAATACGAAGGTAAAACACATGTCCCAATCACAAACCGCCATTACATTTTGCGATGTAAATCCTTTTCTACCAATATATTTTGTTCTTTCCTTTGCTTTGACCTTGCATGGAATGTGGGTGCCATCAATTGCTCCAATAGCATTTTTAAAGAAAGGTCAGTATCTATTGCTGAGTCATATCTTTGAGTGAATGTTCTCAAACTTACGATCCTGTGGTTTTATGTTAGTCATTGCAAGACGACAACATGCATCTAAGACAAGATGCAGAGCTTTATGAATTGTCTCTCCTGAGCGCTAAAACCTTTCCTGTTGCAGCCTACTCGATGCCGCAAACCCAACTATGTTCAAAAATATTGCAACCATTTCATGTACACCCACATTTCGAGTCTCCGTCAAATCATGTCGTTGCAGTTCAAAGCAAAGCTTGTAAAAGACATGAAGTTGCATTCTAAACATATCATAACAACGGTTCGAATTACCGCTTAAGACTTCACGCGCCCATTTAGCACCTGTGAAGTCACTTGTGTGCCGCGATTCTTTACATAAATATAGCTGAGCATATGCACCAACATATGCGGCCACTTTTCAGACTCTTTGTTTGCGCTGTTCCCTATGGTTTGCCATAATTTTCAATGTGTTGTCCATATCTAACCCCACTGTTGACATATATATAAAATGTTATAAACGGTAATGACAACAATTATATAGTGATAATATGCACACAGATAACATTCAACTATAAAACAACAATGTCAACAGACAAGTGAGATAACATCCAATTGTAAATTAACAAAGTTAAGAGACAATTGAGCAATGTCATAATTAAACATAATTCCTACTGAAAAGGTAAATATGACAATACATTTCACACACTTCCATAACATTCATGCTTAAGAAAAATGAGAAGTTGGTGTGGCATATCCTTCATTGCTGCATACATTTCCCTTGTAGGTGGATCCCTCATAAGGAGGTGTACACAGCGTGCATAAAAGTCATCATTGTTGACAACTTCAGGAACCTGTTTAAGGTGGTTCATTATGCCCGGAATTGAGATCTCGTAAGCACGTGCCTCTGCTGCCATCCTTCCTGCACGTGCCTCTGCAGCCATTCTCTCAGCCCGTGCCTCTACTACAATCCTTTCTACTCGTGCCTCTGTAGCCATCCTCTCAGTCTGGGCCTCTGCTGCATCCTTTCTGCTCGTGCAGCTTCAACATCAACGTCATTTGCATCAGCAATCCTGTATAGGGCATCGATGTTTTACCTGAGGCCGGCCCCTTCTTTTTCATCCTCGCACCCCTCTTCCTGACCCCCAACGAGCTACCTCCTCTGCCACCGCTACTTGTTCTCTCCCCACCACTGATTCCCTTCCCTTTGTCATTGTTGGCACCACTACCTCCACTATTAGTATTGACATTGAATGAATGCATCTCCCCGCTCAACCCAGTAGGTGTCCCTAACACCTCATCACTGTCTCCTGATCCCTCTTGCATATGAAATTCTAGGATTGCATATTCTGGGATTGCCTCAGTAGAGGGAGGGACATGAAGAGACATGGATGTAGGAGCCCAAGTTTGTGATCCCGTGGCCGCGACACTTGCAAACAATTAGGTCAATTCTTCTTGAAACTGAAGTCCTTTTGTCCTGAATTTATCATATCCTGAAACTTCCTATACATTCATCATGAAAGTTTGTTACACAAGTCTGTACAAGCACGATGTCAAGGAAATAAATATGTTCGCTCGCTGAAATTAATTACTAACCGAAATTTTCTTCTCCCACCAATTGTCGTCGGCAACAACAGTGTTCTTCTCACTATCCTATCCAACACCCGTCTCGTGTAACAACCTATCCCATAGCTGCCAATCCTTTCTAAGAGCATCATATTTGCTTTTAAATTGACCCTTATCATATATTCTGCCCGTCTTTGCAGTGAAGGATTCCGAGATCTCTTTCCACCCATTTTTGTTAAAGCTAGTGCTTTTACGTGTTCCCTTCGTAACTTGGTCTATGCATAGGTCAATCAAAACTTTTGTGCTCTTCACATCCCAGGATGCTTTTTCCTTATCCTTACTCATTATGGTTTCACCTTAAATAAACATAAATCTAGATTTGACGATCATTCATAGTCCAATCATTGCGTTCTAACCAAACAGAATTCTAAAGCAAATGATGACAGACATTGCATTATAACCAAACACAAATCTATGCTTGACGATGATTCTCAGTCCAGTCATTGCATTCTAACCAAACAGAATTCTAAAGCAAACAAAAACAGGCATTGGATTCTAACCAAACTGAAATCTATTACTGTCATTGACTCATCGAAGCCTAATGACAGATTTTCAAACCAATAATCGTGTATTTTTCCAATACATAATAACAAAAATGAAATCAATATCTCCACAATCACAAATCCTAACAGCTCAGTAAGTTTTATATACCAACTACCAATTTCAAAACACTAACCGGACAGAGGTTCTTTACAACGTCATTAACCAATATCAACATCATTAACCAATATCAATGTCATTAACCAATATCAATATCAACAGAGGTTCTTTCCAGGACAGAGGTTATTTGCTCCAGATTTTCAAACCAATATCAATGTCATTAACCAATATTTTTTTGCAAAGAACCAATCTCCCTCAACAGAACAAACAGACAGCCATGCATTCTAACCAAACAGAAATATATGGTTAACATTACGTTGCCAAAAAACAACCAAACCAGTGCTAAGCTAATTCAGTTCGCAGAAGGGAATCAAAGACACACAAGAGGTTTTCAAAAAACATAGATATTCAATCATTTAAGAGCCTCAATGAAAAAATTTGTGTTCAAGACAAATAACTATGAATGAAGGAAGCAGTAATGAACATGAGAAATTATGAGGGAAGCGAAAGAAAGAAGATGCAAATCTGAAGCAACAATTAAAAAAATGAACTTGTGCCAACCTACGGACTCACTGGACAGCTTTTGCAACGCCGAAGAGGAGAGGGAGTTTTTGTTAGAACCGGCTATCACCCAAGAGGGGGTGAATTGGGTGTATAATAAAAACTTAAGAACTTTAGAAATCTTTTCGTATCTTAACGAAAGTGGTAAGTATGAAGGTTTATAAATCAACAGTTAGATTAAATAATATATGCTGGAAATATAAGAGTTTAGGGAAGAAAATATGCAAACTGTGATTTATCCTGGTTCGGTCCAATCTGTGATGGCCTACGTCCAATCCCCAGGCTCCTCTTGAGATTTTTAAATCCACTATCTTCTCGTTTAATCCAGGCACAAGAAAAGCCTTTACAATCTCACAAGTTTAACCGGGTACTTGTGAAACCTTTTACAAATCTCTCACCAAGATATTCCCCCTTACAGCAAGTCTTATGAGCAGAGCAATCCTAAAGATCTTCCTCTCCTGCTTACTCATGCAAGTCTTACGAGAAGCAACGTTCTCTCCTGCTTACACCCCTGTAAGTCTTATGAGCAGCAACATTCTCTACTGCTTGCACCTTGTAAGTCTTACGAGCAGAATGTCTTACTGGAAATTCTCTCTACAGCTTCTCCCGTAAGGAAATCAACCTTCTCAAGGTCCCTCTACCTTGAGATCAACTCGAAAATATATTTGAAGGTGTTTACAGACTCTCTCACAGAGTGGGTATAATACTCACTGAAGTACAATACAAATAATCACTCTCTCAATGATAAGTAATATAGAAGCTGGAAAACAGAGAGTGTTTGGGTAGAAGCAGAGGATTCACATTTCTATCGTTTTTCTCGTAGTTGCTCGCTGTCTCTGTTACCCATCGACGTTGAATGCTCTCTCATTTATAGTTGATGAAGATGATGACCGTTGTGAGCATTCGTCCGTTGAAGTCATTTTGACCGTTGAGCATATTTGAAAAATGAGCTACTGTCCGTTGCAGAGCAGAGCATCCCGTTGAAGAGTGGAATGCTTCATTATGAGCTGTATGTTACATTATGGAGCGGGATGAATACGTTTGAGTTTCCAGACAATCTCTCATGGTGGTTCAGTTGCTTGTCGTGGTAGGTAGCCGCCATTCGGTGTGTAATGATGAAGTTCACCGTAGTTGACTTTTATTTGAATCTGCAATCCGAATGTTTAATATCCTGTTTCACACTTGAAATATATGTTACTTATCATTTAGAAACAATAACAAGTGAGAACACAATGATTCAATAACATGTAACCATATTCGGATTGTTCATTGAGTGATGATATTTGCCGTACGTGACCTCCGTTCTTGAAGATGCAATCCAAATATTTAATCTTCTGTTTTACACTTGAAATATATGTTAGTTAATGTTTAGGAACAATAACAAGTGAAAACATAATGATTGTATAACATTTAACCATGTTAGCGATGATTGCTGTGAGGCTCTGAGCTTCTACGTTGCTTCTGTCAGGACCTCACTCGAGTGCATGTAGAATTTCACATTCTGACTTCCTCTCGGGCAAACACTCACTGCTCTTCACTCGCATCTGCTCGAGTGAAATCTAGACATCACTCGAGCACAACCAGTCAAGCTCGAGTGCTCCTCTTGTTTTCACGTACATGCTTCTTCTCGATTTAACACTCTCATGTCAAAACTTGCATGTGCTCGAGTGAGAATTAGTCGAATGCTCGAGCATGGATCCTAGTGCTCGAGTGTTGCAAATTTCTTCACGTTTTAGCTGCTTCTGGACATCACTCGCACAACTTTTTCAAAGAGTGCGTTTTTGCACTCTCGGGTGGTGTGGGGCCACTTTAGAAAAAATTTGTTTATTTGATTCTAATGATGTATCATAAGAAAGCTCTTGCCATATCCATTCCAATGCAAAAAGAATCAGCTCCAAACTCATTGTATTCTGCAACTTATGATCGAAGGAGCGTCTATTCCGCTAGACTGCACAAGTGTCAACTTCCAGAAGGCATAGCTCCTAGAATATACTTTCAAATTAGGCAAATTACCTATCCATAGAAAGCTCTTTGAGTCTAGTTTCATTTGGCACTGGTCTCGTCTCAATCTGATGTGTAGTTTGTGAGTTATGTGCAAAATACCGAACCTATCTTGAAAAGTGACGGTGATTTTAGTTTCATATTCAACGAATCATATCTCCTTCATTTGAGCTTCTTTAAATATGATCTTGGTGCACATTTTACGTGTTGTGAGTCTTCTTTCATATGCCACCGGTCGGTCAATCTGATGTGTGGTTTGAGAGATATGACCAAAATATCGGACCTCTGTCAGGCTTAACGTAAAACAGAGTAGAACAGAGTGTTCACCCCGTGCTCGAGTGAGTTCATCCCGTGCTCGAGTATTGAGCTCTGTGCTCGAGTATAACTCCCCTAGAAGTGCCATAACTCACATATAAGTCATCTTAGCTTCGTATTAACCTATTCCAACCATCATTTGATCATAGAAACCTCCGGTATCATCATAGAAACCTCCAGTATCACTTCTAACAACTTGAATCTTGATATTCTTGATAGATCTTCCAAGTTCTTCATTCTTCAATATCTTTCTTCTTGATTTTCCTTTTGATAATAATTCTTCATAATCCGAGTAAGCATCTTCTTGACTATCTTCAATTTCTTTTCTTCTTCTTCCTCTTGTTCATTTTCATTAATTCAATCTTCTTCATTCTTTGCTTGACTATTCTACAAAATATGTAACATTAAATATAGTAGTTAGTCAAAGAAATACATTATATAAACTTTTTGCTCTTATCATTTCACATCTATATTTGACATCATCAAAACTAATAATATCTAACAGTTTTGAGTTGTTGAGCACTGACAGACGCACCGACACCGACCACCACCATTCTTTGTTTTTTGATGGGCGACAGAGCACCGCCACGCACCACCTCCTCAGATCGGTCCTGATTTGTAGCAGATAGATGGCGAGAAATGGGGACTGTTTACAACTCGAAACTCCTCCACCGTCCACTACCAGCCAGCCACGGTTTCTAAATAGGGCGCCAGCTGAACCAAAATGCCGAATATGGGGAGATCGGACGGGAACAAACCGTTGACGGAATCTGGAAGAGAAGGAGCCGAAAATGTCAGGTTGGACGGGATCTGGGAGAGAAGGCCACGGATGGGTTTCGACGGGAATCAAAGCTAAAGGGAAAGATGAAAATGGCAAGATGGAAGACACACAAGAGGAGCAAATGAGATTCATAGGAGGAAAATCTCGAGCAAAAGACAAGGGAAAAAGGAGGAATGTTGAATGAAGAGAAGGGAAAGAGAAAAGAAAGAAAGGGTCATAGGGTAATAATTGCATCACAACGGTCATAAATTGCTGCACAATCACGAAAAAATAGATTATCACCAAACCAAAGTTTGGGCCTCTCAAACCATGGTTTCAGCTGGAGAATAGCTTCTGAGAATTTTTTGAGTGTTTGGATGATTTTTTTCCCAAACCATGGTTTGGGCTCAAAATCAATTTTTTCAGTGCATCCAAACACTCCCCACTAGGAGAAAACAATAGTTTTTTTCATTTCATATAAATATATATATATATATATATATGTATATATATAATGAGTTTATGAATTATAACTATGGCTTATTATAAATTTTATGTCTTTGTTTATTAGTTGCAATAACTTCTCATAATATATACTCATGATTAAGGAAATACATGAAGTTTAATTTGTACATGCATCACACTAGAGTAGTTATGTTTATTATTATAAATGTTATATTATATATATTGTTGCTCATGGCCATATGTTATTTGATACTGGTGATGCATGACTTTCCATGTATATTTTCTAATAGAATTAGGCAAATGCATATGTCGATAATACCTGAAACAGTTAACTCTGGTACATTAATTAAGAAATTATTGTTAATTATTCTGTCAAAGTGTTAATAGGTATAGCTGTATAAAATAATGTTACTGATTGTTTACTATTTGGGTATGTGTTAATAGTGTTATAAGTTGTTTCTTATTAGCACAAAGAAAGAGTTTTTATTGATGTAAATATTATTTATTATACCAGTACAACCTGCCTTATATTATATAGTGGTAATGCATGTTCTTGAAATTCTACTTTAATTAATAAAAAATATCAATACACAAATATAACAATGGTATTAAGCCTATATATAGACTCAATACTTGAATTAATATATGGTGTTATATGTTTGTATAATCTATATTCTTTTTCTAAAAGTCCAATGATCTAAGCCGACCAGGAAAATCTCTTCTATATTAGATACTCTTCCAAATCCAACAATTGCCTTTCTTTTCTTATGTTTTAGGTTCTTTAATATAATCTAATTCTTAATCTTCTTCTCTTTTCGCAAACTCAAACTTATATGCGCATGAGAAGGGATAATATTCGAAGACATCCAGGCTATGGTTATTCTTTTATTTTTTTATGGCAGAAATACAATGTATTAATTTCTAGCATGAATAGATAAGATACTTCAAAATTTAATTTTAATTTATATATCTATCAAACTTATCTATCGCCCACAGGGACTAGGACAGAATCTATTTATTTGTGTTTTCCCGCCAATAGTAAAGGACTGGCCAGTCTAGTTCAGAAGAAACAAAAATACAATTACTTTAATCTAATTTAATTGTAACGCATGTTAATTCAGAAAGGCGTTTGTAGTCCACCGGTTAGAATAATTGCCTTCCAAGCAATAGATCCGGATTCGATTCGACTCCCGGCAAACGCAATTTTGATATTTATTTTTTAAAAAAACTAATTTGCTCGCTTCAATAATCAATAAATCAATAAGATAACGAATATGTGTTTTTTTCAGCAGTGTTTCTTTTGCCATTTTATCCCCCCATCGTTTATCTTTATGCTGCTATTCAGAGTAAGACCGTGTTCATACTGCTTCGATTTCCCAATCAACTTGAATTTGCGTGTTTGGGAGAGTCAGGCTCAGTTTTCCTCACAGATGGTTCTTTTGTAATAATCACAGAAATGTGTGTGTGGCAGAATGAGTTTGGTAAAATCCCTAAATAAGAACTTTAAAAATGTGAAAAGAAAAAAAAGTGATCCGAAATTTCATATTCCCACATAAGTGCGAGTGCCTGAACTGAAATATTACAATTTGATACAAAATTATGTGCGTAACCCTAGAAATTTTTAAATTAAAAAGCGTTGAGGGGGTGTCATAAGGGCAGAATTGCGCGAAAATGCGGTCGGGACTCTTCATCTTCTTCTGCTGTCGTTGGTCGACCTTGGTTCCGTGGCCTTGAGAGAGGATAGTGGCAGCGACATGGGTGGATTGATGCACACATTACATAATGATTGTGTCCAGTCAAGACTGCTACGCAAGTTCGACATTTCCATTTTCAATTGCCAATAATATGATTATGCGCTAACAATCCATGGTGATTCATGATGAAATGCACTATACCGAGCTAGAGGTTAACTGATAGTGCTTTGGTGTCTCAGCAAACTTTCCCCAGCTCCACTCGAGTTGTCCATTTATCACTCGAGTTCAACTCTTCACTGGACGGTAACCGGTGAGTGATTCTTTGGAGCCTCACGTATCTTTCCGCATGATCAGTCGAGTTTTTCATTGATAACTCGAGTTCATATCATCACTGGACGGTAACCGGCAAGTGATTCTTTGGAGCCTCATGTATCTTTCCGCATAATCACTCGAGTTTGTCATTCATAACTCGAGTTCATATCATCACTGGACGGTAACCGACGAGTGATTAATATATTCCTTGTCTATTTTCACATTTTGAAATTTTAAATTTCCACAGTTGGGTTGGCTATTAGACAAAAGTCTAGGTTCATCTTGGTAACGCACCATTCCCTATGGTTCTTGCGTCTTGGTAAGCATATGAAAAGCTATTTTAAATTTCTTTTCCTCATTCTATTGGTTAGTCATTTTCATCTTTTCTTTGCATTGGTAATAGGGTTTAGAACTTTGAACTATTGCTTTAGTGTTTGTGTTTTCATATTGGCAAAGCTTTTTTTAATAGTTTGTGGAAAAAATGTGAAGAATAGCTTTTAGAGAATAGATTATGAGTAGAATAGATTATGAAAAAAAAGTGAATTTGATAAAGTAAAGAGTGTTTGGATGTTATGGTCAAAATAGCTTTTTTTCATGGTCAAATTACTAAAAAGGGCATTAGTTTTTTGAATAATTACATGTAAGGGATAAATTTATATTATATGCATTATTAAACATTAAATGTTTAATAAATACAAAAAAAATTCGAAATAAATTTTAAAAAAAATTATAATAATAAAATTAGTCAAATATTCAATATCAAAAGATATATAAAATTATTTTATAAATTATATTATTAGTCTATTATGTGGTTTAATATAGTAATAACATATGTGTGTGTGAACATATGTGGTTTAAAATTAGTCAAATATATATACATATGTGTGTGTACATGTATAGTAATAACTTGTGTAACAAAAAATTAATTTTAAGTAGTTAGGATATAAAATAATCTACTTCAAAATACCAAAGTATAAGTTCAGAGTAGAGATACGCATACATTTCACTGATTGGCAAAAATAGAAAACGTCAAAATGTAAATACAATAACATTTAAAAGATTGTCAATAAAAGCGTACGTAAAAAGAAGGAAACTATACATGACTAAGCTTCATGCATATAATAAATGATTTGATCTCTTATAGAATCACGAAGAGAAGCCATGTCAGATGAAGATGCAATTGATGAATGTATTGTTGAAGGTTCTATATCGTCATCTGCATCGACATCACACAAAATACCCTCTCGATCATGGAGCCGGAAGTCAGGATCAGAAATAGATGTTCTTCTAATGAAGTTGTGTATAGCCATTGTAGCACACACTATTTTAACCTGTATGGGGAAGCTATAGCTACGCATGTTCTGTAATATTTCAAACTTGTTCTTCCAAACGTCAAATGTTCTTTCTATTGTGCACCTAAGACTGGAATGTAAGTAATTGAAGGTTTCATTGTGGTTTTGAAACGTAGATGACCTCTGAAAGTCCGGGAGATGGTAACGCTTGAATCTGTATGGACCAAGGTATCCAGTCGGGGTGGGATAGCCTACATCCACCAAATAATATTTATCTTTACAAAATAAATAGGTTAAAGTCAATAACTATATATATATATATATATATATATATATATATATATATAATTAATAATAATTAAAGTGTAGGAGTTATAAGCATACCTTTTGGGGGATGTGGAAAATTCATCGACGGTGTTGTCAGAGCATGATCAAATATGCGCGCATCATGGGCTGTTCCTTCCCATCCAGCCAATACGAAGGTAAAACACATGTCCCAATCACAAACCGCCATTACATTTTGCGATGTAAATTCTTTTCTACCAATATATTTTGTTCTTTCCTTTGCTTTGACCTTGCATGGAATGTGGGTGCCATCAATTACTCCAATAGCATTTTTAAAGAAAGGCGCCAGTATCTATTGCTGAGTCGTATCTTTGAGTGAATGTTCTCAAACTTACGATCCTGTGGTTTTATGTTAGTCATTGCAAGACGACAACATGCATCTAAGACAAGATGCAGAGCCCTATGAATTGTCTCTCCTGAGCGCTAAAACCTTTCCTGTTGCAGCCTACTTGATGCCGCAAACCCAACTATGTTCAAAAATATTGCAACCATTTCATGTACACCCACATTTCGAGTCTCCGTCAAACCATGTCGTTGCAGTTCAAAGCAAAGCTCGTGAAAGACATGAAGTTGCATTCTAAACATATCATAACAACGGTTCGAATTACTGCTTAAGACTTCACGCACCCATTTAGCACCTGTGAAGTCACTTGTGTGCCGCGATTCTTTACATAAATATAGCTGAGCATATGCACCAACATATGCGGCCACTTTTCGGACTCTTTGTTTGCGCCGTTCCCTATGGTTTGCCATAATTTTCAATATGTTGTCCATATCTAACCCCACTGTTGACATATATATAAAATGTTATAAACGGTAATGACAACAATTATATAGTGATAATATGCACACAGATAACGTTCAACTATAAAACAACAATGTCAACAGACAAGTGAGATAACATCCAATTGTAAATTAACAAAGTTAAGAGATAATTAAGCAATGTCGTAATTAAACATAATTCCTACTGAAAAGGTAAATATGACAATACATTTCACACACTTCCATAACATTCATGCTTAAGAGAAACGAGAAGTTGGTGTGGCATATCCTTCATTGCTGCATACATTTCCCTTGCAGGTGGATCCCTCATAAGGAGGTGTACACTGTTGGAAATTGTGCCCTAAGGGCCAATCATTGTACTTTAAACATTATTATTTTAATGAAATTTCTCCATTCTGTTATCATATTATTTGCATGTTAACTGTGATAATTGTATCCTTGGATAATTCATAAAGATTGTCCTAAAATGTCCCTGGTCGGTCATCTATGCAGGAGCAGAGATGAAACAAGACCAGTATGACTTTGATAAGATATGGAGATACAAATCAAAGTCTTAGGCACTTGTAAGAGTACAAGGTGCTGGACCGACCCACTATGAGAAAGCTACATGGATCAAGTCATAAGCTTTTCTCATGTATAACCACGTCACAATGCCCTTAGACCTGAGGTCATCATGGATTCCTACATAAGAGTTGCTACAGGAACCTCCCATGACACCTGACAGCTCCCACAATCTATATTCCTCTGTGCCCACTCTTTACCCATTTGAACTTGAATCATTCTGATCCATATAAATTCTTATCTCAAGAAAACACATTCAATGTGGGATTCATTACAATACACTATCGCTGAGGACCAAAGTTTCCGTAGCTCTACTCTACGATTCAACGTCACGGTGGCTGCACTCGCGGGTTTGTCATCACGGTGGCTGCACTCTAGGGTTCTGTACTCGGTGCTTCACACAGGTGCCCATACACCTGGTCAGCCCCCTTCCGATAAGAACTTTCCTTAGGTAGCCCATTCCGATCAGATTTCACCGTAGGTAGCCATCTCCGATCAGAACTTTCAATCTTTGTGGTCACAATACAACTCCACAATTATGCCATAAAGGCAACGTTTCCCAATTCAATACAAACATTCTTATCATCAACTCAAGATTATGGATGGAATAGTTCAATTTCCGAAGCTTCAGCTGACGAGATGTGTATGCCCTCACTCGGCTCGCATCAATTCTCATCTCGATCTATGCTTGCTCGCATCTAGGGATTCAATTCCCTTCCCAATCCATGCCATCTGGCATTAATGAAAACAACAATGGCCCACTATGGATATAGGATTATCAATGTTGGTACTCTAATAAATTTTTCATTTCAGCTCTTTGAAGCTCCTCTCACAATCATCATCCCATGCATAATGCTGAGTTCTGGGAAATTTCGACCCGAGTCCCTTAGGACGTGGCTAACAGCCTCGTCGGGTAGGGTGCCTTTTTATTCACACCACATGGCCCTCCATAGTAACCCACAATCATCCATAGAAAATGTGATAGATAAATATGTCATACACCATATAGTGTAAAATGAAAATCACATCAATCCGTGTGTGTACACAAAGTACAGGGTTAAACACCCAGTTAAAACAACAATCCGTGTGTGTACACAAAGTTCAGGGCCAACCATCCAGTTGAAACCCTTACGTGTACCTCAGCCGAGTCACCAACTACAGTTAGGTAAATCGTGTGTCATAGCTGGGTCCTTACTAGGCCGAATGGTACATATACACTTCCCATCGGACAGTACATATACACTTCCCGCACCACAGCTAGATAATATTCGTGTACCTCGGCTGGGCACCCAACCACAACCAGGTAAAGTTCGTATACCTCAGCTGAGTCCCAGACTACAGCTAGGTAATGTGCCCTAGGCACGAGTTCATATCACAGAATACAAACATACAACATATTAACTATCACATAGTGTATGAGGGATTATAGTTACTACATTGGCCTTTCCAGGATAACCTTCCTGATTATCGTTGATCATTGTTTGCTATTCTATTCTCTTGCCCTGTGTTTGCTGTATTAGGCTAGGTCTAACTTCCTGACCTTGCCCAACATCTAAACCTCTTAGTCTTACCACCTTTATGTTTCACTATATGAAGCAAGAGAGAGTAAATTACACATAAACATATGGGCTTATCTATCATTTCACAAAGTTTTGGGTTCATAGGTACCCCAAAAACAGCATATCACAGGTGTTTACAGTAGTCAAGGAAAGCCTGCAACAACATACAACCTCTGAACTACTATACAACATGTCTTACTCTTTTTCCATAATATGACATAACATGTGCAACAACTTCCCAGGGGGTCACCCATCATGGCATTTCCCTGGGTTGAGCACGCTTAACTCTTTTGTACCCGTGCCCAAATGTGGATACCGGCTTCTACTGTTTCAATCCACGGGTACTCCATGACTACCCTCGTCTCAAAAGACATGCCGGCTATCTCCGGTCACCAAAATATTGAGTTTGGACCGCACATTAGCCTTGGCCGTACCCATTTCCTCGGGTTCCGCAATATCCTTAGACCATTCTTGTCTAGTATTGCACCACTAGCTACCCTTTAGTACTCACCATTTCTCATGGATAATTGACAAATCGAGAAGATACCCTCCATTGATACCTCCTGTCCGGGCATATTTTCTAGCATTGTGTAATCAAGACCTTATCAGTATACTATCCTGTTGCCAGAACCACTGCACTTACTCTGAGCAGACAATTCTGTGGCCAGAATCCTTGCTCTGATACCAAAATGTCACGCCCTTATTTTAATTTCACATTTATCAGAGTATTTGCGAAAAACGATATACGGTTCGGTAGGCAACACAGGAATAGCATAACTATACTGATAATATGTACATAATTACATAATATCCCCTGAGGGGTTCATACCTGATAAATTCAAATAATGTAGCCGTACAAGGCTACTAGGGTATCAAAACCCATCCCAGTAAAACAGAGACATATTCCTGACTTTGTTCCGCCACTGCAATCCCCTCGTATAGTTCTCTTCTTTGCTCTCAACATATCTTTTGTCTTCTCCTGTCTAAATTGTTGGTAGGGGAGGGTGAGATTCGAGAGAATCTCAGTAGGAAACAAATACCATAATGCATGCATGATTGATGCTATGTGTATGACATGTTAGCTTTATCTAGATGTATGCCCCATAATGACATTTCTGCATGCTCAATGTTTCATACAACAAGACTATGGCCACAGCGAAAACAGAAACAGAGCTTCATTTATTCGAGTATGTTCTACACAATCAAGTAAAGCAATCACATACATCACTACACAAGCAAATATATCAAATACATGCAAGAAAGGTAAGTCCCCTACCTCCAAATCTTTCTCCTCGATTTGCGTGCCAGCAGCTCGGGGCTCCATATTCGATCCTACAATGTCAAATGTACTATTTAGACACTTTCATAGTGTTTCTGGGGGTTATATGAGGCTATATTGAAAATTTACTAAAATACCCTCGGGGACCCAGCCCCGCCGTACCCGGCCCGATGGCACGTTTTCCCAAATTTTTTACTAGGGCTATCCTGACATATTTTCATCCAAGGAATCCATTTCCGGACTCAAAATCATCAAATTCAATGTCAAATTATGAAATGGCCCTTGGCAGTCCTACTTTTAGGGTTTTAGGGGCGTTTCCGTAATTACGCTTTCTCGGCCTTTTCCGAAAAAATGCCCAACTGTAACCCCACCTAATTTTCGCCCTTGAACTCAATGGAATCATCAAATCATTGAAAATCCAACTCTAAGACTCATTTATAGCCCTGACCGAAATATATGAGTTTTCCAAGAAAAATCGGGGTTTTTCGGTTTCGGCTCCGTAAACACGTTCCTTTCTACTCCTAACCACTTTACTGACTATTCCATTAGGTTAAAACTACCATTTGGTATCAATTTGGGTAGCATAACCCCTAGGGAAACCCATTTCCAAAAATTAAAACCAATGGCAATCTGGCGAAATTTCACCGATTAAATTGCCCACAGCAGCTAGAATAGTCAATATACGAAGGTTTGGAAGTTACCTCAAGCTCCCACTAGCTTTTCTTCTTATGGCTGAAACCCTAGCTCTCTTGAACACCAAATTTGAGCTTCCAACCCTTGAATCACATAGAAGAATAGCTTAGGAGTGGAGTTATACGCATTAGGAACCGATTTACCGAAGAAATCACTTACCTTTGTAAGCTTTTTCCTCCCCTTTTCTCTCTCTAAAATTCCACACTTCCTCTCTCTATGTTCAGAAAGTTCACGTCAGAAATGAGCTGAAGAAGGAGGAGGATGATTATAATGATATATCTAATTTAATTAATTAATTTTCCCAATTTTTCGGATTTTTGCAAAATTCTGGCAGATTTCTGCCCAAACTTTGAAAAATCATAACTAATTCTAGAAAAATCATATTGGCGTGATTCCAAATCCTATAGAACCCTTATTGAGTCTAGTTTCAAGGAAAAATATAGACTTTTGCTTTCTGGAATCACAAAATTCCCAGAATTTCAATCTTTGCATATTGTTCCAGAAATTTCACAGTTTATCTGTGTTGACTTCAAAAATTCATATCTTTTTGTGTATAGCTCTAATTGCGTCATATGACCTATCAAATTAAATCTTAGGATGTCTACTTTCATCCTGTAAAATTTCATAATTTTTTCTTATCATTTATTCTTCCAAAACATTATGATAAGCTCACTGCCTCATAGGCGATTTTACCGAAAACATAATTATATTCTCCAAAATTCACCATTTTACTTTCTTAATACCCCAAAGATATTAGAATCATTAGGGAATATATTTGGGACATCTACTAAATCGGGGCTTAGTAGTCCACTCAATTTAGGCTTATTCCAAAGCTTCCAATCCCAAAATTCGGGATATTACAGTTTGGATTCATTCAAAACATCGATGAACCTTGTGTTTACAAGAAGATTAGTGGGAGCATAGTTGTATTTCTAGTGCTTTATGTAGATGACATCCTACTCATTGGGAATGATATTCCTACCTTGCAGAGTGTCAAGTCTTGGTTAGGAAGTCCTTTTCAATGAAAGACTTAGGTGAAGCCACCTATATCCTAGGGATTAGGATCTATAGGGATAGATCCAAAAGACTATCAGGCCTAAGTCAGAGCACATACATAGATAAGATACTGCATAGGTTCAATATGCATGATTCAAAAAGGGGTTACATGCCTATGTCTCATGGCATCCATCTTAGCAAGGATCTGTGTCCTAGTACACCTGATCAGCGAGATCACATGAGTAAGGTTCCATATGCCTCGGCCATTGGATCCATCATGTATGCCATGTTATGTACTCGACTGGATGTCTCGTTTGCCTTAAGTATGACCAGCAGATACCAACAAGATCCTGGTGAGGGTCATTGGACTGCCGTTAAGAATATCCTAAAGTACTTAAGAAGGACTAAGGACTTATTTTTTGTCTATGGTGGATTGGATGATGAGCTCTGTGTAACCAGTTACACAGATGCAAGTTTCCAAACTGACCAAGACAACCTTAAATCGCAATCTGGATATATATTCCTCCTGAATGGTGGAGCAGTAAGCTGGAAGAGCTCCAAGCAAAGCACTATAGCAGATTCTGCAACAGAAGCTGAGTATATAGCAGCATCAGATGCAGCTAAAGAAGCCGTTTGGATCAAAAAGTTCATTACTGAACTAGGGGTGGTGCCTACCATCTCAAATCCAATATATTTGTTCTGTGACAATAGCGGTGCTATTGCACAGGCCAAGGAGCCTAGGTCACATCAAAGGACCAAACACATACTCAGGCGATTTCATCTTATTAGAGAAATCAATGATAGAGGTGATATAAAGATATGCAAAGTAGCAGGAGAAGATAATGTTGTTGATCCTCTTACTAAGCCACTTGCACAGGCAAAGCATGAGCGTCATGTTAGGGCAATGGGAATTAGGCAAATTAATGATTGCACCTAGGGTAAGTGGGAGGATGTTGGAAATTGTGCCCTAAGGGCCAATCATTGTACTTTAAACATTATTATTTTAATGAAATTTCTCCATTCTGTTATCATATTATTTGCATGTTAACTGTGATAATTGTATCCTTGGATAATTCATAAAGATTGTCCTAAAATGTCCCTGGTCGGTCATTTATGCAGGAGCAGAGATGAAACAAGACCAGTATGACTTTGATAAGATATGGAGATACGAATCAAAGTCTTAGGCACTTGTAAGAGTACAAGGTGCTGGACCGACCCACTATGAGAAAGCTACATGGATCAAGTCATAAGCTTTTCTCATGTATAACCACGTCACAATGCCCTTAGACCTGAGGTCATCATGGACTCCTACATGAGAGTTGCTAAGCTTTGAACTAGTCAAAAGTCACTTTTGACCAGGTGATGATAAAGGCTACGATCGGGCTTGGTGGTTTTTCATGTAGAGGAATATGAATGATCAAGATGGAATTTGTCCCTCACATTAGTAGAGAGATATTACTGGGCCCCTCGATGAGTGAGTCTCAGAAATGTATGGCCATACTATGATGAAAAGAGTTTCTATCTCTGTTATCAGGCTACTCAGGAATCGAGAAAGTAATGGTCAAGAACAAGAGGATGACATTTTTCATGCCTTATCCTTGATCGATATATCGTGTGACAAAAGGGACGTGACATGGTTGTATGACAGGTTGCATCGTGATAACGATCCTCATATAAATTGGGTAGTCGTAATGTCTTGCTAGAGGCCGCTTGCGACTTTTGGGTTAGTGTAGTTATTGGCCCACTGCCAACTTCATATGGGCCTACAGGGTCGCACACAAGAATGGCCCAACACGAGATAATGTTTGATTTAGGGTGGATGAATTTTATATTTATATATATATATAATATAAAATTCATTAATAATATTATATAGATATTTATATATTTTTGAAATATATTATATATATATATATTATATTATATTATTATATTTAATAATATTATATAGATATATATATTTTCGAAATATATTATATATATATATGTATATATGTATATATATTATATAATATTATTATATTGTGTTGGTTTTAAATTTAATTTATTAAGATATATTAAATTTAATAACTAACATGATAGAGATATAGTATCTCAGATTTAATTTATGAAGATAAATTAAATCTAATGGCTCTTTATTTAGATTAAATAAATAGGTTAAATTAAAACTGTTGGACAGATTTAATTTAAACTGAATTTATTTAATTAGCTCATCAAGATAATTAATTGTTAATTAATTTCAAAATTAATGATGATTAATTTTGAAATTTGAAAATAACCCTCATGGGTTATAAACTTGATAGAGCTGATAGACTCAAGGCACATCAGAATTGAGAGCCGCAAGTTAAACCCTTGGAGATATTAGAGGCACTAGCATGCAGTCTCGGTTGGAGAGCATTCGTGTGGATACCGGTAGAGGGAGCGGACCTGACGTGTTGGCTCCTAGAGATCGTGAAAACTCTGAATCATCAAAAAGGTATGAATCCTTCCAACTTGGTTTAAACGCCATTGATAGATCCTCGATTAGGATCGGCAAAAATTTTTTAAATTCTTCCGCTGTGCTTACCGATCCTAACATACACAGCGTGCATAAAAGTCATCATTGTTGACAATTTCAGGAACCTATCTAAGGTGGTTCATTATGCCTAGAATTGAGATCTCGTAAGCACGTGCCTCTGCTGCCATCCTTTCTGCACGTGCCTCTGCAGCCATCCTCTCAGCCTGGGCCTCTGCTGCAATCCTTTCTGCTCGTGCAGCTTCAGCATCAACATCATTTGCATCAGCAATCCTGTATAGGGCATCGCTATTTTACCTGAGGCCGGCCCCTTCTTTTTCATCCCCGCACCCCTCTTCCTGACCCCCAACGAGCTACCTCCTCTGCCACCACTGCTTGTTCTCTCCCCACCACTGATTCCCTTCCCTTTGTCATTATTGGCACCACTACCTCCACTAATAGTATTGACATTGAATGAATGCATCTCCCTGCTCAACCCAGTAGGTGTCCCTAACACCTCATCACTGTCTCCTGATCCCTCTTGCATATGAAATTCTGGGATTGCATATTTTGGGATTGCCTCAGTAGAGGGAGGGACATGAAGAGACATGGATGTAGGAGCCCAAGTTTGTGATCCCGTGGCCGCAACACTTGCAAACAATTGGGTCAATTCTTCTTGAAACTAAAGTCCTTTTGTCCTGAATTTATCATATCTTGAAACTTCCTGTACATTCATCATGAAAGTTTGTTACACAAGTCTGTACAAGCACGATGTCAAGGAAATAAATATGTTCGCTCGCTGAAATTAATTACTAACCGAAATTTTCTTCTCCCACCAATCGTCGTCGGCAACAACAGTGTTCTTCTCACTATCCCATACAACACCCGTCTCGTGTAACAACCTATCCCATAGCTGCCAATCCTTTCTAAGAGCATCATATTTGCTTTTAAATTGACCCTTATCATATATTCTGCCCGTCTTTGCAGTGAAGGATTCCGAGATCTCTTTCCACCCATTTTTGTTAAAACTAGTGCTTTTACGTGTTCCCTTCGTAACTTGGTCTATGCATAGGTCAATCAAAACTTTTTTGCTCTTCACATCCCAGGATGCTTTTTCCTTACCCTTACTCATTATGGTTTCACCTTAAACAAACAGAAATCTAGATTTGACGATCATTCACAGTCCAATCATTGTGTTCTAACCAAACAGAATTCTAAAGCAAATGATGACAGACATTGCATTATAACCAAACACAAATCAATGCTTGACGATGATTCTCAGTCCAGTCATTGCATTCTAACCAAACAGAATTCTAAAGCAAACAAAAACAGGCATTGGATTCTAACCAAACTGAAATCTATTATAGTCATTGACTCATCGAAGCCTAATGACAGATTTTCAAACCAATAATCATGTATTTTTCCAATACAGAATAACAAAAATGAAATCAATGTCTCCATAATCACAAATCCTAACAGCTCAGTAAGTTTTATATGCCAACTACCATTTTCAAAACACTAACCGGACAGAGGTTCTTTGCAACGTCATTAACCAATATCAACATCATTAACCAATATCAATGTCATTAACCAATATCAACATCATTAACCAATATCAATGTCATTAACCAATATCAATATCAATATCAACAGAGGTTCTTTCCAGGACAGAGGTTATTTGCTCCAGATTTTCAAACCAATATCAATGTAATTAACCAATATTTTTTTGCAAAGAACCAATCTCCCTCAATAGAACAAACAGACAGCCATGCATTCTAACCAAACAGAAATATATGGTTAACATTACGTTGCCAAAAAACAACCAAACCAGTGCTAAGCTAATTCAGTTCGCAGAAGGGAATCAAAGACACACAAGAGGTTTTCAAAAAACATAGATATTCAATCATTTAAGAGCCTCAATGAAAAAATTTGTGTTCAAGACAAATAACTATGAATAAAGGAAGCAGTAATGAACATGAGAAATTATGAGGGAAGCGAAAGAAAGAAGATGCAAATCTGAAGCAACAATTAAAAAAAATGAACTTGTGCGAACCTACGGACTCACCGGACAGCTTTTGCAACGCTAAAAAGGAGAGGGAGTTTTTGTTAGAACTGGCTATCACCCAAGAGGGGGTGAATTGGGTGTATAATAAAAACTTAAGAACTTTAGAAATCTTTTCGTATCTTAACGAAAGTGGAAAGTATAAAGGTTTATAAATCCACAGTTAGATTAAATAATATATGCTGGAAATATAAGAGTTTAGGGAAGAGAATATGCAAACTGTGATTTATCCTAGTTCGGTCCAATATGTGATGGCCTACGTCCAATCTCCAGGCTCCTCCTGAGGTTTTCAAATCCACTATCTTCTCGTTTAATCCAGGCACAAGAAAAGCCTTTACAATCCCACAAGTTTAGCCGGGTACTTGTGAAACCTTTTACAAATCTCTCACCAAGATACTCCCCCTTACGGCAAGTCTTATGAGCAGAGCAATCCCGAAGATCTTCCTCTCCTGCTTACTCATGCAAGTCTTACGAGCAGCAACGTTCTCTCCTACTTACACCCCTGTAAGTCTTATGAGCAACAACGTTCTCTACTGCTTGCACCTTGTAAGTCTTACGAGCAGAATGTCTTACTGGCAATTCTCTCTACAGCTTCTCCTGTAAGGAAATCAACCTTCTCAAGGCCCCTCTACCTTGAGATCAACTCAGAAATATATTTGAAGGTGTTTACAGACTCTCTCACAGAGTGGGTATAATATTCACTGAAGTACAATACAAATAATCACTCTCTTAATGATAAGTAATATAGAAGCTGGAAAACAGAGAGTGTTTGGGTAGAAGCAGAGGATTCACATTTCTATCATTTTTATCGTAGTTGCTCGCTGTCTCTGTTACCCATCGACGTTGAATGCTCTCTCATTTATAGTTGATGAAGATTATGACCGTTGTGAGCATTCGTCCGTTGGAGTCATTTTGACCGTTGAGCATATTTGAAAAACGAGCTACTGTCCGTTGCAAAGCAGAGCATCCCGTTGAAGAGTGGAATGCTTCATTATGAGCTGTACGTTACATTGTGGAGCGGGATGAATACGTTTGAGTTTTCAGACAATCTCTCATGGTGGTTCAGTTGCTTGTCGTGGTAGGTAGCCGCCATTCGGTGTGTAATGATGAAGTTCACCGTAGTTGACTTTTATTTGAATCTGCAATCCGAACGTTTAATATCCTGTTTCACACTTGAAATATATGTTACTTATCATTTAGAAATAATAACAAGTGAGAACACAATGATTCAATAACATGTAACCATATTCGGATTGTTCGTTGAGTGATGATATTTGCCTTACGTGACCTCCGTTCTTGAAGATGCATCCAAATATTTAATCTCCTATTTTACACTTGAAATATATGTTAGTTAATGTTTAGGAACAATAACAAGTGAAAACATAATGATTGTATAACATTTAACCATGTTTGCGATGATTGCTGTGAGGCTCTGAGCTTCTACATTGCTTCTGTCAGGACTTCACTCGAGTGCATGTAGAATTTCATGTTCTGACTTCCTCTCAGGAAAATACTCACTGCTCTTCACTCGCATCTGCTCGAGTGAAATCTAGACATCACTCGAGCATAACCAGTCATGCTCGAGTGCTCCTCTTGTTTTCACGTACATGCTTCTTCTCGATTTAACACTCTCATGTCAAAACTTGCATGTGCTCGAGTGAGAATTAGTCGAATGCTCGAGCATGGATCCTAGTGCTCGAGTGTTGCAAATTTCTTCACGTTTTAGCTGCTTCTGGACATCACTCGCACAACTTTTTCAAAGAGTGCGTTTTTGCACTCTCGGGTGATGTGGGGCCACTTTAGAAAAAATTTGTTTATTTGATTCTAATGATGTATCATAAGAAAGCTCTTGCCATATGCATTCCAATGCAAAAAGAATCAGCTCCAAACTCGTTGTATTATGCAAGTTATGATCGAAGGAGTGTCTATTCCACTAGACTGCACAAGCGTCAACTTCCAGAAGGCATAGCTCCTAGAATATACTTTCAAATTAGGAAAATTACCTATCCATGGAAAGCTCTTCGAGTCTAGTTTCATTTGGCACTGGTCTCATCTCAATCCGATGTGTAGTTTGTGAGTTATGTGCAAAATACCGAACCTGTCTTGAAAAGTGACGGTGATTTCAGTTTCATTTTCATTTTCCACGAATCATATCTCCTTCATTTGAGCTTCTTTAAATATGATCTTGGTGCACATTTTACGTGTTGTGAGTCTTCTTTCATATGCCACCAGTTTCGGGTCAATCCGATGTGTGGTTTGAGAAATATGACCAAAATATCGGACCTCTGTCAGGCTGAACGTAAAACAGAGTAGAACAGAGTGTTCACCCCGTGCTCGAGTGAGTTCATCCGTGCTCAAGTGAGTTCATCCCGTGCTGAGTATTGAGCTCTGTGCTTGAGTATAACTCCGCTAGAAGTGCCATAACTCACATATAAGTCATCTTAGCTTCGTATTATCCTATTCCAACCATCATTTGATCATAGAAACCTCCGGTATCATCATAGAAACCTCCAGTATCACTTCTAACAACTTGAATTTTGATATTCTTGATAGATCTTCCAAGTTCTTCATTCTTCAATATCTTTCTTCTTGATTTTCCTCTTGATAATAATTCTTCATAATCCGAGTAAGCATCTTCTTGACTATCTTCAATTTCTTTTCTTCTTCTTCCTCTTGTTCATTTTCATTAATTTAATCTTCTTCATTCTTTGCTTGACTATTCTACAAAATATGTAACATTAAATATAGTAGTTAGTCAAAGAAATACATTATATAAACTTTTTGCTCTTATCATTTCACATCTATATTTGACATCATCAAAACTAATCATATCTAACAGTTTTGAGTTGTTGAGCACTGACAGACGCACCGGCACCGACCACCACCATTCTCTGTTTTTCGATGGACGACAGAGCACCGCCACGCACCACCTCCTCAGATCGGTCCTGATTTGTAGCAAATAGATGGCGAGAAATGGGGATTGTTTACAACTCGAAACTCCTCCACCGTCCACCACCAGCCAACCACGATTTCCAAATAGGGCGCCAGCTGAACCAAAACGCCGAATATGGGGAGATCGGACGGGAACAAACCGTCGACGGAATCTGGAAGAGAAGGAGCTGAAAATGTCAGGTTGGACGGGATCTGGGAGAGAAGGCCACGGATGAGTTTCGACGGGAATCAAAGCTGAAGGGAAAGACGAAAATGGCAAGATGGAAGACACACAAGAGGAACAAGCGATCCTGAGGTTCAGAGGAGGAAAATCTCAAGCAAAAGACAAGGGAAAAAGGAGGAATGTCGAAGGAAGAGAAGGGCAAGAGAAAAGAAAGAGAGGGTTATAGGGTAATAATTGCATCACAACGGTTATAAATTGCTACACAATCACGAAAAAATAAATTATCACCAAACCAAGGTTTGGGCCTCTCAAACCATGGTTTCAGCTGGAGAATAGCTTCTGAGAACTTTTTGAGTGTTTGGATGATTTTTTCCCAAACCATGGTTTGGGCTCAAAATCAATTTTTTTCAGTGCATCCAAACACTCCCCACTAGGAGAAAACAATAGTTTTTTTTTCATTTCATATAAATATATATATATATATATATGTATATATATAATGAGTTTATGAATTATAACTATGGCTTATTATAAATTTTATGTCTTTGTTTATTAGTTGCAATAACTTCTCATAATATATACTCATGATTAAGGAAATACATGAAGTTTAATTTGTACATGCATCACACTAGAGTAGTTATGTTTATTATTATAAATGTTATATTATATATATTGTTGCTCATGGCCATATGTTATTTGATACTGGTGATGCATGACTTTCCATGTATATTTTCTAATAGAATTAGGCAAATGCATATGTCGATAATACCTGAAACAGTTAACTCTGGTACATTAATTAAGAAATTATTGTTAATTATTCTGTCAAAGTGTTAATAGGTATAGCTGTATAAAATAATGTTACTGATTGTTTACTATTTGGGTATGTGTTAATAGTGTTATAAGTTGTTTCTTATTAGCACAAAGAAAGAGTTTTTATTGATGTAAATATTATTTATTATACCAGTACAACCTGCCTTATATTATATAGTGGTAATGCATGTTCTTGAAATTCTACTTTAATTAATAAAAAATATCAATACACAAATATAACAATGGTATTAAGCCTATATATAGACTCAATACTTGAATTAATATATGGTGTTATATGTTTGTATAATCTATATTCTTTTTCTAAAAGTCCAATGATCTAAGCCGACCAGGAAAATCTCTTCTATATTAGATACTCTTCCAAATCCAACAATTGCCTTTCTTTTCTTATGTTTTAGGTTCTTTAATATAATCTAATTCTTAATCTTCTTCTCTTTTCGCAAACTCAAACTTATATGCGCATGAGAAGGGATAATATTCGAAGACATCCAGGCTATGGTTATTCTTTTATTTTTTTATGGCAGAAATACAATGTATTAATTTCTAGCATGAATAGATAAGATACTTCAAAATTTAATTTTAATTTATATATCTATCAAACTTATCTATCGCCCACAGGGACTAGGACAGAATCTATTTATTTGTGTTTTCCCGCCAATAGTAAAGGACTGGCCAGTCTAGTTCAGAAGAAACAAAAATACAATTACTTTAATCTAATTTAATTGTAACGCATGTTAATTCAGAAAGGCGTTTGTAGTCCACCGGTTAGAATAATTGCCTTCCAAGCAATAGATCCGGATTCGATTCGACTCCCGGCAAACGCAATTTTGATATTTATTTTTTAAAAAAACTAATTTGCTCGCTTCAATAATCAATAAATCAATAAGATAACGAATATGTGTTTTTTTCAGCAGTGTTTCTTTTGCCATTTTATCCCCCCATCGTTTATCTTTATGCTGCTATTCAGAGTAAGACCGTGTTCATACTGCTTCGATTTCCCAATCAACTTGAATTTGCGTGTTTGGGAGAGTCAGGCTCAGTTTTCCTCACAGATGGTTCTTTTGTAATAATCACAGAAATGTGTGTGTGGCAGAATGAGTTTGGTAAAATCCCTAAATAAGAACTTTAAAAATGTGAAAAGAAAAAAAAGTGATCCGAAATTTCATATTCCCACATAAGTGCGAGTGCCTGAACTGAAATATTACAATTTGATACAAAATTATGTGCGTAACCCTAGAAATTTTTAAATTAAAAAGCGTTGAGGGGGTGTCATAAGGGCAGAATTGCGCGAAAATGCGGTCGGGACTCTTCATCTTCTTCTGCTGTCGTTGGTCGACCTTGGTTCCGTGGCCTTGAGAGAGGATAGTGGCAGCGACATGGGTGGATTGATGCACACATTACATAATGATTGTGTCCAGTCAAGACTGCTACGCAAGTTCGACATTTCCATTTTCAATTGCCAATAATCTGATTATGCGCTAACAATCCATGGTGATTCATGATGAAATGCACTATACCGAGCTAGAGGTTAACTGATAGTGCTTTGGTGTCTCAGCAAACTTTCCCCAGCTCCACTCGAGTTGTCCATTTATCACTCGAGTTCAACTCATCACTGGACGGTAACCGGTGAGTGATTCTTTGGAGCCTCACGTATCTTTCCGCATGATCAGTCGAGTTTTTCATTGATAACTCGAGTTCATATCATCACTGGACGATAACCGGCAAGTGATTCTTTGGAGCCTCATGTATCTTTCCGCATAATCACTCGAGTTTGTCATTCATAACTCGAGTTCATATCATCACTGGACGGTAACCGACGAGTGATTAATATATTCCTTGTCTATTTTCACATTTTGAAATTTTAAATTTCCACAGTTGGGTTGGCTATTAGACAAAAGTCTAGGTTCATCTTGGTAACGCACCATTCCCTATGGTTCTTGCGTCTTGGTAAGCATATGAAAAGCTATTTTAAATTTCTTTTCCTCATTCTATTGGTTAGTCATTTTCATCTTTTCTTTGCATTGGTAATAGGGTTCAGAACTTTGAACTATTGCTTCAGTGTTTGTGTTTTCATATTTGCCGGTGCATATAGGGAAGAGATATAAATCTCCTTTGAGCTGCATAATTAAAGCCTTCGATTAGAGTGGAAAATCTTTATTCTGCTATTTTGTCTATTCCTTTATTACATATTTATGTGATTCTTCTGGAGTTTTCTGCATCATGTGAATTAACCATATGCATTGTATGAAATTTAAAGATAACTCATACTATCAATATTTTAAATATGGCTCTTTATAAAAATTAAATACACACACCCTAATGTTACTTGATTGATTATTCATCAGGCGCCTCGTGGTGAGCCATCAGGGAGAACATAAAATCAAGTAATACAGATCATTGTGACAAAAGTGTATTCTATTGATTCATATCCTATTCACAAGGAGTTATAACATATCAAAACATGAGATTATACTAAATTCCAGAGACCTAGACCTCTCTGGGTCACACCACCCCACAAACATATGGCACCAATATGTACAAAAAAGTTAAAAAATGGTCAGTTAATCCAGAAACATTAATAGTATAGTAGGATTTTGATACAGGGAGATCAAGCTCTCCATGACAGAACCCATTTTAATATCACAATTGTTGGTCCAACCAAGGGTCTCTTGAGGCTTTTCTGGGAGCCAAATATCCTGCAACACTTTCAGAAACCCCAGAAACAACATTCAACAATGAGGTCCCCCAAGCCTGCCAGCCACCCTGTGCTTGCTGTTGCTGTTTCTTTGTTTCAGCCATGGCTTTCTGTTCTTCTTCCGCAAGGCTCTCAAGCCACCTCTTAGCCATGAAATCCTTCACAGCCTCAGCCCCTAGTCTCACAACCTCAGGTGGCGGGATTACGATTGGATTCCCGTCCAAGTTGAGCTTTGTTAATTTTTCAAGCCTACCAAATGTGTTTGGAAGACCTCGGATCTGGTTGTTGCTGAGGTCAAGCTCCCTGAGGTTAATTAGATCACTGATGCTTTCGGGAAGCTTGGTCAGGTCATTGAAGTTACTGCTTATGTTTAGGTATTCAAGATTTGTTAGTCTTCCAATTGCTAGTGGGAGGCCACACAGCTCATTGAAATGAGCATCAAGGTATCTAAGGGACCTCATTTCACCAATAGATGAGGGAAGAAGTCGAATCTTGTTCAAATGGATCGAAAGCCTCTCAAGATTGGTAAGTCCATAGCCCATGTTCATTGGCAGACACATTAGGTTGTTAAAGCCAGCATCCAGTTCAACAAGTGACCTACATTTACAAGTAAAAGCATGAGTCTGACAGAAGCAGAATCAATAAATCTAACATAAAACTACATGAAACTTCTTATGTATTTGTTATCATGTTCTAATTTAGGACCGAATTGTAAATAAGTAGAAAAAACACTCCAGTTTCATTCATGTAGAAATAGCACAAGCAGGGATACTATCAATCATAGTTATCAAATTGTTATATGCATCACGAATCAGAAACTATATTTCCAAATTGTGGATTGTAAAATTTATTGAATTGTAATAATCAATAACAGATGAAAAGTAACTTGAAATATAAAGTATGCCGTGTGAGCGAGTGTGTGAATATGCGCATAAAATACTCAAGATAGTAAGTCCAACCCAGTAGTTAAGAAGAGTACTTGACACGGAGATAAGCTCAAAAATCATAAATTTGTCATAGTTAGTTCTTGAATTAATCTCAATATACAACTCTTAACATGACTCACCAACTCATTGCTTCTTTATATTCTCTCACTGAATCATGTGATTCTCCCTATTGACTCAAATTACATTATTCATGACCAATTTAAGACTGCTCAGCTTATGATTCAGTCAATGTCTCAATGACATATTAGTTTTAACTCGTTATGAAGTGTGAACTGTACAGTTCTGATAACTAAGCAGCAAATACTAGTAGAATGAAAAGTTAGCACGGAACATACCTGCAATGTGCAATAGAATCAGGAAGTGCATTTAGCTTGTTACCAGACACATTGAGGACCCTAAGATTGAGCAGCAATCCAATTGAACCTGGTAGTGATTCTAAAAGATTCGATGAAATATCAAGCTCTTCAAGTTTCTGCAAACCCGCCATTGAGTCTGGGATCATCTGTTTTTAAGATATGAAAGCCAAAAACAACCAAAAAAAACAAAATTGTAAGTTAAAATCAGCTGAACAGGAATACGGTGAATCAGTAATAACAAGTAACAAGCATAGTTTGTCTTTGCTCCCCACCCCATTCCCTATACCTTAGATAGATTAATAACTAAGAAAGTCAAGACTTCTGTAATAATGAGATCAAATGGCTTTCATCTAAGATGAGTAGATATGGTACATATATGAATAAGATTGACTGGTTCAATTTGATGCACCATGTCCTAAATAGGAAAAACTGAATTGGATTGACTAAAACATCAGCATATGATCACAATTTGTGACTTCCAACTAATGCAGTAAATCTCAACCACCATAATATTTATTTAACATCGAAACCTTCCACATCTTAGATGACTCATGGCGCCTTATTGTTCTATGGAATGAAAAATCAATAAGCACTGGCACACGAAATACAGAAAACACTTCCAGCGAAAAACAAAATTGTCCTCTGTATTAGCATAATGAAATTATCAATCATAAAGAACTTATTACTGCAGAGAAGCATTTGGAACAGGGATGTTTGAAATGAGGTAATGCAAGGGAAAGGATCGGGCGTCAATCCAACATTTCCCCCACTTGGGATTAGTTTGAACAGATGAAAATGGAAGAGAAGGGAAGAAACAAAACCATGTATGTTACATTAAGTAATAAATAAAAGAAAATCACATATTTGAAATCCTAAATCCCTTCCCCTTCATTCCACTCAATCAAAACATCACTCTGGTTCAGCATAATTGCAATCCTCCAATCAATTCAACAGCATATACTATGCCATTAAATTAAAAGTTTAAGTTCTTCTCCCTCTTTAAATAGATCTTTAAATAGATCAGATAACGCAAAAGTGATCGAACGTACTTGCCTTCAAACATTTAACTGCATACTCTTAATTAGAGCTCAAAAAGTCCCTTCTCACAGATTACTCACACCTAGCAGATGTCATTTCTGTTGGCAGATCACTGATTTCTATCCTTTCCTTATTAACTCGTTAGTTTTTGCTCAAGTTTATGACTTCACATAGTAAAAACTTAGCCTAGAAAATTAATAGCAACGTGAAAGACTCCATAACGAAACATTTATTATTTCCTAATCTCAAAACAAGAGCGGAAATCAGAAAACAAGCTTTAATTGATTTCAAGAGTGAGGGAGGAAAGATGCAAAATCTACTCACCGTCAGCTGATTGCTAGACAAATTAAGCACGACCAGCCCTCGAATCTTGCCAAACGCCTCAGGAATGAGCCTTAGCTGCCGCCCAGAAAGCTCAATCCTCTCTATTTCCTCCGTCTCTGCTTTTCTCAAAATTTCAACAACTTCTTCACTCACTTGCTCACCCTCTTTCTCCGATTCTTCTGCCACCACCGACTCATAAACCCTAATCAACCTCTCTTCCGCAGCCCTCAACTGTTTCGCATACTCCTCGTGCATGTCCTCCAACCTCACCATCGCCTCGTAAATCTGCATCTCTTTCTCAGCAGCCTCTCTCGGCTCCTCTGTTTCTTCAAGCTTGGAGCGAATCTCCGATATCTTGAGCCGCGCAAAGGCGACCGCAGAAGGGTCAGGACGAGGACCTAGGGTTCGCAGTAGAAACAGAGTCTGGGTGATTTGGAGCTCAGGGATGACTTGAGTCAATGTCGCCAAGACTTTGGGGTGGGACAAGTGAGAGAATTGAGTCAGAAGAGTTTGGTGTAGGACCGTAGGAAGAGGATAATAGGCGTGTGGATCCAAGTGGTGTAAGACATAGCAGAGAATGGGAAAGTCATAGGGCTTGGGATCCATTTCAGCACAGAAAAACCCAGAAAGGTGAAGAAGATGAAATAGGGGAAAGAATGGGAGAGAAGTTGGTGGAAATTGATAAGATGAGGAAGATGCAAGAAAGGACAATTACTGGGTGCGCAATTCCATGGATGCACACGAAACAACCAAATGCTGATTACGCTAAAGATTCTGATGGGATGAACCAACAGCGACGGATTAGACTTGGTCGGCAACATCCATGAAACTAAAATTATTCCCGTTACTGCTGCCTGACTCCTCGTGCCAAGGGAATCAGCCAAATTTGTGCCATCAATATTAGAATTGGAAATTTAATGTTAATTTATTTTTTAAAATTTGTTAAAATATACTTTTAATCATTTAAATTTCCTTTAGGTATACTTTTCGTTTTTTAAATTTTATAAAATATATTTTTAATTTTATAGTTTTAATATTATTAATGTTGCTAATAGAAAATGTTGATGCAACAAACACAAATAATGACCATATAAACTTTAATGATGAGAATTAATTAATAACTAATAATCTTAAATTTAAAATAATATATTTAAATTTAAAAATATATAAAATCCTAATATCGATTGTATTACAAAATTTTGATTTAATAATCTAAACATATTAATTTATTTTAAACAACATAATTTAATAATCTAAAAAGTAAAAGCTCGATTCTATTTATATAGGTTTATTTTAGTTTTATAATGTAAGCATATTATATTAAAAAATTAAAAATCAAATATGCTTTATCAACTAAATAATTATCGTTTAAATTTGTTATGTTAACATTTTCTATTAACAATATTAGAAATATAAGATCAAAAATAGAATTTATAAAATTAAGAGATTAAATCTATACCTCATGCAAAATTTATAGGATTAAAAGTGTACTTTAACCTTTTAAAATTTTAATAACTTCTATTTAAATAAATATAATCTTCAAATGATTAATGTAATGAAAATAAAGGAAATACATAATATTGGGTAAAGGTATAAATATACCGATCGACTTTTTTTCATATGTGCCCCTGGCACCATCTATAAATCTCAAGTGCAAAAAAAATCTATGATCATTGGGGAAAACAAGGGGTTTTAAATTGTCATAGCTGTTTATTTGAACTAAAGGACGTTTCTTTCAAGTTGTGGGTCTCATGCTAATATGCTATTGTCCAAGCGGCTCTACTTCGACCTTTTGATATAAACATTAGGTTAAGGATTAAATTTATCAATGAAATTTTAAGGAATGAGTATTTGGCACAATTATATTTTAAAAAGGGTAAAATACATATAAGGTTTTAAAAGTGGAGCATCCAACAATTAAATTTGACCTAATGCCGTTAGTAGTTTTCTTCTCTTATAATTTAACTCTGTTAGGTCAAATATAAGGTTTTTGTGTTGGATGCTCCACTTTTAAAACCTTATATATATTTTTACCCCTTTTAAAATATAATTGTGTCAGGCGTTCCTTTCTTAAAACTTCGTTAGTAAATTTTCTCCTTAACCTTATAAACATTTGACCAAATACGTGTACAAGGACATTAAGGTGGTGAAGAATATAGTTTTTGTTCTTTCAAGTTTACTCCCATTTTATTTTTGATCCTTTAAGTTTCAAACTATAGATTTTGATCCATCAAGTTTTATTTCATTTAAAACATTAATTCTTATAATTCAATAAAAACTTAAGATCATTTTACCCCTTTAATATTCAAAAATTATAGTTTAAAATTTAAAAGACTAAAACTAAAACGAAGACAAACTTAATAGACAAAAGATAATATTAAACCGAAAATAAAAGTAGAAGTCCATTTTTATACATACCGAGTCCAAAGTTTCACTTGAGGGGTTTCTCTTTGATGAGAGAGGTTAATCCAGGGACGACCTTTGTGCCTTTCTCAATCACCACAATCATCCTCTAGAGCGATATGATCTGGCTAAGGAGATTTGACTTTTTGACGAAAAAGTGAGGCAGCAAGCAACCCTTAGGTGAAATTTAGAGTCATCGCCACTGTGGAACAATATCATCACTGGTGGGTCAAAACTGTTTTTTGCTTGGGATTAAACTTTCAAACCCAACCAGGCGAAGGCACATAACTTGGTTGGTTATGTGGGACGGGTTCAATGGATTGAATCCACAAACTTCCTAGTCGCTGTTGTAGTTTCTGCAGCTTGAAAAGTAAGGATCTTCAGCTTCATCCCACTCAACTTCAATCCCAATTTGACGTTGCTCATTTAGCTAACTTGCTCATATCTCTATATAAGTTTAATGGAATCATTTTGAAATTTGATGGGAATCCATCAATCCATAGAAGAAATAAAAATTCTAATTCTAGATTTGATTGCTAGCTTTAATAGATTTAGAGTTGCATAGTTAATGGTGTGGAAGAGGGAGTTCGCCAGTGAGTAGAAGAAAGCCTGAGGAGTAGTTTGAGAAGTAGAAAAAAGATGGAGGGTAATGGCATAGGCCCACAACTTAAAACAAAGGTCTAATAGCTCAAATAAATGGTCATGGCATTTTTTAACCCTTTTGAAATTACTATAGGTATTTTTATATCTGAGATTTGTATATAGTGCTACGCACACATGTGAAAAAAACAAAATTTAGAGGTATATTTACACATTTATCGTACAACATTTAACAAAAAACTGGAAGAATTATAGTGAGCAGAGAATTGGAAAAGAGAAGAGGCGAGGGAAGAATATTTTTCATTCACTTCCAATGTACTAATAAGTAGTGTTATCTGATTTGGACCGAACCAGTTGAACTGGCCAATAAATCAGTCCGGTCTGATGACCCGGCAGGGTCAGGTTTTTTATTTTTTAAAAAAAAATCATTTTTTTAAGTTTCCTTTAGAATGTCATACTGTAAACCTAAAATCCTTCATTGCTCACCGATTTAGTTCAGTTTAGCTCCAGTTTAACTCCAGTCTGACCCACTGATTCTTAACCCACTACCCTAATAAGTTCACTAACTGATCCGGATTTAATTATCTTGCTAACCAGTACGTGATACATACCTTTTATTTATAAGAATAGCTTTACGACACAAAAGTCCCATCATGTTAAACTTAAATGTGGAGTTTTTGAATATAAAGAATATTTATATTGCATTCCCATTTCATTAAAAAAGAGTATTTATATTTCATAAAAGCGAGGGATAAATTACAAGAATGGTGGGAATCACGCATTCCTTTGAGAAGCTAGTTTGATTTGATGTCAGAAATATATCAACATCTACACAACTTTTATATTCATAACAATCAAATATTTTAAATTTAAATAGTTTAAATCAATTTTTAATAATTTAGAACTCATTATAGTGATGAGTATCATCAAATATAAGTTATTGGGATATATTACTCCCTCCAGTTCTTAATGCAAAATATATTTATCTAATTTAACTAAATTAAAAAATTTAGTTAAGTTAGTTAATATGATATGCATTTTCTAAAATATCCTAAGGATCTTCCTTAATTCCCTCATCCCCTCCTCTTTGATTATTATTGAGGGAGCAACAATAGGGGTAAATTAGAAAAAAATTTAACAAATATGAAAACTATGTCTTATATTTAATATCAAGATCAATTCTCAAAGTATGTCTTATATTGAGGATCAAAAGAGTAATATATTACAGATAAAATTACTCAATTAATCAATATATATTAAAGTACTCTTCCACAAAGCCATTTCACAGCTCGGCGTATCCTCTGGCTTCTGAGACAAATTACTGTTCACAAGCTGATCCTCCTATTCAGCTGGCTTCGTGCAAGCCGTTCGTGTGTGACAGCGACACTTGGCTAAGCCGGCATCATGCATTCCGCATCCAAAACACGCTCATCTATTTTAAGTTATCGGATATGATATTCAAGTTTCAAATTTCCCGCCTTTGAACACCTGACTTCTCTTAATTATAATGCCAGAAGGTCACAGCCACACACAGAATCCCGAGTTCTTTCTCACTTTCTCCCTACCGACCCACTTCGCTCAACACTAATGTTGGTGTCTCTGCTTTGTGCCTTCCTCTGCAATTCTTTCTCAATTTCTTCATCCTCAACGTCTTCGTTCAACACTGCCATGGGTGTCTCTGCTTTGTGCCTTCCTCTGCAATTCTTTCTCACTTTCTTCCTTCTCAACGACTCCGTTCAACAGTCACGTGGGTGTCTCTGATTTGTCCCTTCATCTGGAATTCGTTGAAACTGTTCTCCACTGACCTTCATCCCTTTGTGTTTTTCGTTGTACGCAGTCGCTTCTTCTCTAATTGAAATCAACTGTATTTACCGCACCCATGATCGTCGATCCCTCTCCTCTCCAGGTGCGTTGCAACGATTGTTGTTTTTATGTCATCTCTTCGATTGCGCCTTATCGATTTCAGCAAAGTGTATGGTGTGATCCTGTTAATAATTCAGGTATTCCAGATTTGTTGGGTCGGCGATGGCAAATAAGCTGGCATTTTGCATCTTTTTCCTGAAATCAGCACTCAGATGCCTCTCATTGCACTGGAACCGACCTTGCTTTTCCTTCTGTCGAACAAAATGCTTGAATATGGTATATTTAGCCACATGGACATGTAAACTTCCTCCTATAGACAATGTATCATTAGATTGAACAAACTGTTATCTATCATAATGTTATGCTTCTTAGAATAATAATTAGTTAACCTTTGTGATAGTAATCCCAATACTGATTTTGTTTCATTATTGCTTCTCCTTAATGTGTTTCTTTCATGGCATGTACACCGTTTGTGTATAAATGTTGAGTTTGTCTCAAATAGTTGTTTGAGTGTTGCTTAAAATGTCACCTACATTGCTTGATCTACAATCATGACATGCATGTTTTGCTATTTCATCAAGATAATTGCATCAGATTACGGTTCCCTTTCCTTTGATTTTTGGCCCATCCAAGTTCATTTGAAGGTGGGCTTTGTGGTCATGACTAACTGGTCATTTATTTCATAAGTTTTAAATCAAACCAAAGGATCATGATTTGCATAATATCATTTTGCTTCAAGTTCTATATATTCATCAATCTATATATTCAAGTTTTTGCTCCCACAACAAACCGGGAAGGACATCAAAACTTGACATTCTCAATCTGGAATATTCAAGGAAAGGACCATATCAGTAATAATGACAAAAAATTCGTGCTTACATATCAACACAATATAAGAAGCAATGTTCCTAAAACTTGGACAAAAAAGGTTATCTGATACAAGCTTTTTTTTGGATGTCCAATACAAGGTGGAACTAATACAGGTAATGGGTTTGTGCAAAACCACACTAAGTCTGCCTTTTAAGTTTCATTTAATTGCCCAGTAATATATCAGGCCCAATCACCGGCCACATATTGTTGTGAATGTTTGGTTCAATGACAAAGCAGATAGTATCCCCATTATCTTGATACCCCTATTAATTTTACCCCTACTAATTTATGTGGCATTTGAGGGCGGACTATATCTGATATGTGTCTCTAGCTCACTTTATACTGTTAAAAGTGTAAGCTGTGAAGGCTGAACTTGTAAGATGTTTCAAATGGTTGATAAGAATCACTTTGAGTAACTATTGATGAAATGAAGTTTTTTTCAGTTTTTGTTCTTGGATAGTACTGGAAAAACATGAACCAAAAATCGTGGCTTTGGAAGGCAAAATCTATGGAGAAGACAATCTTTGCAGCGGACAAAGTTTCCAATTCTTCAAGCACCATAGAAGCAGAGGTACGAAAAATCCTTAACTTATGAATGGTTTTAAAACTGATTATTACAAGGTTCACTGATTGAAGAACCTGGTACACTCAGTATCATTTTGCGAGTTTTGTCAAAGTCTTGCTCCTTTTGAATTCCTTAATACCATCCTTTAAGAACAGTGAAACTTCACTTCAATATAGAGATCTTAGATCTGATTTGTTATAATTATATTTTATTAGGTACATGATATTCCAACTGGCAAAAATTCTGGAGTGGAGATATCATCAAAAAGTCTGAATGAGAAGTTGGCATCTGTACTCCTTGATCCTCATGCTGCAGAGGGTTTCCCTCCAAAACATGAACAAATGTCCCGAGGGAAAATCAGAGGTAGCTCACTGTTATATGTTCTTTTTTTTCACTCTTTTAATGATCCTACTGGTGGCCATAAAGCATGGACACATAAGAAGAAGCAAACTAGGATGTGTTAAATTCAAGAAACATATAAAACATAACACATAAACACACGCAGATATTTATATATATCTTGCCAGTAATTGTCCGATATTTTAAGTACCTTGTACAGTCAGTTTCCAGAAGAAAATCCACTAAATAAAAATGGAAAAATTGGTTAAAAGTAACTGTTTATAAATCTTATTGGCTAGAAGGACTTGAATTTGAACGAGTTCAATTCTTTTGGAACTGTGTGCAATATAGAGACAAATGACTTGTACCAGGTCCCTTTGGCCAATACAATTTCCAACCAGTTACTTTTAATTGACTTTCCCAATAAAAATATATTAAATTGTATTATTCAAATTATTTGTGTATATGAAGAGATCTTAAAATATTTTTAGTGACATCATCATCAAGATGGGATTTGCAGTTTCTCAGTCTATTTGTATTTGTGGGGATTTTCTCTTCTTTTAGGGGCATCAACATTTCAATGTCCATTTTTTATATAGTTGGGAGATTTCTTTTCCTTCATATATGCTTTTTGCACAAGCTGTTGTTTCTGTATCCTGGACATCCAATTGGTTTATGGTTTTGGCTGATCAAATCAATTAATTTCTTATCAAATTATAGGTGAAGATAAAGCAACAAAAGAAATGGAGTCCGGTGAAGAGGAAGCAGATGAAGATTTGACTAAAGAAACATCAGCTGAAAGTATGTGTGGTGCTGTACCAGATTTATTGAAAGAGCATGAGAAGATTCAGAAAGAGTTGGAAGAGCATGAGAGGAAGCAGATGAAGATTTGACTAAAGAAACATCAGCTGAAAGTATGTGTGGTGCTGTACAAAGTCATTATTTTTTATCCATCAAGTGTACTCTGCTCTAGAACATGAATTTGAATATTCAATCATGTTTTGAATTGACTAGATGTTCATTTTTAAAAGTTTCAGTCTTAGGGGTATTAGGTGTTAGCATGAGGTATCTTTTTCCCCTGCACTTTATTCATGATTGCCTGATGCCATCTGTCGTAGCTGGGTAGTTTGTTTCAGGTATTTCTGATTCAACTGATGTATATTTACTTAACAAACTATATATATCAACAGCAACCTTGTAGAAAATTCTTGATCTATGTTAAATAGTATTGATTTGGGTTTAAATATGAAATTCTTCTTTTCTTATAAAACTCTAGCAAATGTGGGGTTATATCTTTCAAAGGCTGTCTTTACACATGGGCAACTTTATGTGGCATTGTCCAGAGTAAGAAGCATAGAAGGTTTGAAGATTGTGGTGGATGACAAACCGTCCGAAGGCAAAGCAACAACCAAAAATGTGATTTATAAGGAGGTTTTCTGGAATGTTGATTCACTAACTTAGAATGTTTTTCATGTAATGGTTTCATATAAGTTTCAATGTTAAATTCCAATTGCTATGTGGTGATTAGATGCTGAACTGTAATTGTCCATTTCCATTGTGAAGTTGAATTTCCTAACAGGATGACAGAGGTTTGCCCTGTTAATGACATGCGTAGTTCTTTGTGAGTAAGTGAATGCTTCCGTGCAACGCACGGGTAGCACATGCTCGTTTTTCCTAATAGTTGTGTTCATTTATTTTAAAATAAAATCCATTTTTCAAGCTGCTTACGTACATTATATAAAATTGTATAAAATAAAACAAAATGTTCATTATTTATTCTAATAAAGTAAGGCTTATTGTTATTCATGACTTATAAATATTATATTTTTCCGATATTATTTATCAATTAAAGTAATCTCTCCAACAATGTACATACCAACGGCGATAATATCTTGTCATTGCTACTCTGCCTAATATTTTTTCTCATTAGTAAAATTCGTAATTGAAAATTTTCCCTGAAACAACCTTTTTTATTCATTTAAAACAAATTAAAAGCTTGCCAAAGTTTTTTTTTTATACAAAAATTTTAGAAAAAGGGTTAGGCTCACCCACGATCTAAGGGTAGGGCTCAAAATTGGAATGTCTCCCGTAGTGCCTCAATTGAATTACAACTAAATAGACTTCCAGGGAATCAAATCCTCTCCCATTGGTAAGAATACCCAACCCCTTTACCAGCTGAATCCAAAATGTATTATTTCAATAATATATGATTAAGAATTAATAGTCGCATATAGACTGCAGAACAACAATTAATCATCTAGGACAAATGTATTATTTTATAGTAATAAATAGTGAAACAGAATCATGGATTAAAGTTGAGAAACAAAGAACCTTAACAACTCCAATTCCGTGAAATATGCTCCTAACTCTTGTTTTGTCTTTATGAATACTAGTGCCATATATTATATACATTTAAAATAATGACAAATGATTCGAATAAAAAATTATTGGACTCATGGTATGCATTTAAAGCATCAAGGCCAGATGGATTAAATCCGTACTTCTTCCAATCTCAATAGGAGGTGATTGATGCATGGTAAAGTTTGTGAGTTTATTACAGAAGCCTTTAGGGATCTGAATAATATTGAGAAGATCAACCAAACCCATATTGTCCTTATCCCTAAAGTGGACATGCTGTCTTCCATGAAGGAGTTTAGACCCATTTCTCTGTGCAATGTGTGTTTCAAAACCTTGAGCAAGCTTCTGACTAATAGACTGAAGAAGGTTATGGATTATGTAGTGCATCCGAACCAATGTAGCTTCATAAATGGACGTCAAAGTTGTGATAACTTAATTCTTGCACAAGAAGTACTGCATACCATGAGAGAGAAGAAGAAAGGGAAGGGTTACGTAGCCATCAAGCTCGACATGGAGAAAGCATATGATCACCTAGATTGGGACTTCATCATATTCAATCTCAAGAGTTTGGGTCTTAACAGTCAATTCGTCAACTTATTAATGAAGTATGTATCATCAGCTGAAATGAAAGTGTGCTAGAACAATGTACCTTCATAGACATTTTCCCCGACAAGAGGGATTCGGAAAGAGGATCCGTTAAGCTCATATCTATTTGTCCTATACATGGAACGAGTGGGACAACTGATCAATAGAGAGGTGGAAAGGGGAAGATGGAAACTGCTAAGAACTTCTTCTAGTGGGCTTACTCTATCTCATCTCTTCTTTGCGAATGATCTCATATTGTTTTGTGAAGCCTTAAAGACTCTAATGGAAAGAGTAAGAGAGATTATGACTTGGTTCTATAGAGTGTCTGGACACCGAGTTAGTCTTCCCAAATCCAAGATGTTTGTCTCAAGGAAAGTTCACATCAACCGAGCCCTTAAGCTTAGCCAAGTGCTAGGCATTAAAGTTACTTCTGATTTGGGAAAATACCTAGGAGTGCCACTTATCCATAAAAGAGTTGTAAATTTCACACCGTTATTATTGAAGGTGGGTAAGAAATTAGCGGGATGGAAGAGTGGATTTCTTAGTATGGCAAGCGAAGCAGTACTCATTAAATTTGTCATGTCTACTAACCTTGCCTTACTATCAAATGCAATCCCTACTTGTACCTATAGGAGTTCTCAAAGATTTGGAAAAGATAAGCCGTGATTTCTTGTGGAACCAAGGTGCCTCCCAAAAGAATATTCATCTCATCTCATGGGACAAGATCAAGGCAGAAAAGAAAGATGGAGGATTGGGAGTCAAAGACCCAGTCCTTCAAAATAAAGCTTTTATCATGAAGTTGTGTTGGGGTCTACTGACCAGACGAGAAGCTTTTGGGTTAAATATTTGAAGAGTAAATATGCCTGTGGACAGGAAAAGATTCCTCAAGTAACCAAGAAGAGATCACAATCGGTAGTATGGAGTGCTATCTCAAAAGTGTGGGATGCTTTCTGTAAAGGGTTGGGAAGCAAGATAAGGAGTGGAGAAAACACTAATGCATGGTGGGAGTTGTAGTCCCTGATGGAGAAGTCCCTAGTTCATTATGTTGACAAGAACCAAGATATACTAAATCATGAAGAAATAGTCAAGCAGCTTGTGACAATGAGTGGAGAATGGGATCTACTTAAATTGAAAACTTATTTACCAAACAGGGTAGTTGACAGAATCAAGATGAGTCAACCTCCATCTCATCAGGGTTCTGATTTATTCTATTGGCATGTATCCTTGGATGGGAATTTCAGTGTGAAATCAGCCTACAAATTGCTAGCTAAAACAAGTGATTTGCTGATTGAACCTGTATGGCAACTACTCTGGCGTTGGCCAATTCTGGAAAGAACCAAAATTTTCATGTGGCAAGCTTTTCATGATAGGTTACCTACCAACTCCTTGAGAGCAAAGCGAGAGCTTACAGTAAACACTGAGTGTCCTTTTGAGTGTGACGGTAAGAAAACAATACTACATATTCTAAGAGATTGTGATATAGCATCAAATGTGTGGTTGCATTTAATTGACCCCTTATATACTAGTATCTTTTTTAGTAGTAATTTGCATGATTGGATCAAGTAGAACACAAAGTATAAACATGGGAATAGAAGGATGTCAAGGTGGCCTTGGATGAGCATGTTTGGTTTGGCTTGTTGGCTTATATGGAAGAATAGGTGCAACAAAATCTTTCAAGGTTCTCTGGTTCCAGCCAGGAGCATAGCCCACCGGTGTATTCACCATTTGATGGAGGGTGTGCAAGATGAAAACTTCAAGCATCAGATTTTTCAAGTCCCAAATAGAACCGACGCGAGATGGATAGCCCCTCATGTAACCCCCTTCACGATCAAGGCCGAGATTTAAGTTTATAAATATGTAATTATGTGAAATTAGAGACCGTAAGATGATTTGGGATTTATAGAAAATTAAACTTCCAAAAATCAGGGTTTACAAAAACTTTTACAAAACCTGTTCACAGCGGTCTCATATTCACATTTCAATACATAAATGGCTTGTATAGGTTGATTTCATTCATACATATCAAAATACAGCATAAATTCCTGACACACTCAGGTTCCATTAATTAATAAAGGGCCTACAAAGGCACAAAGCTCATAGCTTTTTCCCTTTTACTTAGGGTGTGTTTGGTTTGAGGGGAGGGTAGGAGAGGGAGGGAAGGGGATGGTGGAGAAATTACCATTTTGGATAAAAGAAATTTAAAATTTACCCTCTCATTTTTTTAAATTTTGGTTTCCCGCCCAAAATTTACTTTTTCATTTTTTTTAAATTTTGGGTTCCCGCCCAAAATTTAAATTCTTTTAACCTAAAAACGTAATTTACCCACCCTCCCTCCCCTCCCCTCCCCTCCCCTCCCCTCAAACCAAACACACCCTTAGGGATTACACAAAACTACACTACGAATCCCAATATATACACAATTGTTTTCAAAAACATCCAAATAATTTATACATGATAACCAAATATTCCAAAAGTAAAACTCTTTGCTCGAAGCTTTAACTACTCTTCGTCGCCCACTTTCCCTTAGATCATTCAACCATGTCTAAGAATTTATATTTTTGGGAGAGTGAGATTCTAAAGAATCCCCGTAGTAGCAAATCACTCATAGTATGCACAACATCAAAGCATGAAAGTAAATGATCTACACAACACACAGCAATCACAACAACAGTTGCAACAGCCGGGGTAGGTATCATAGGCATCGCCCCCTACGACAGCTCACGCTGAATTACTTGTTGTATTGCACATCCACATGAACATATCACATATATCACCACAGCTGGGATCCATATAAAACATTTCACAACACGTAGCCCCACGGTCTGGACACTCAAACAAGAATCTATGATTCCATAACGCAACCTCGGCACTTACAGCAGCAGATAAAACAGCCGGGGTAGGTATCATAGCATTGCCCCCCTATGACGGCTCTCGCTGAATTGTTCGCACTGTAATGCCCTATGGCCGATAATACATTCACAATGATAAATATGCATACCAAGTATCAAACACAACATGAGAGAAGAGTCACTACCTGAGTTCTTCCATGCGTGTCCTAGCACCGGTCTCTCCCGAGTGGGGCAAATATCGTATCCTAGAATCATAATTAGGGATGAAGAGTTAATTCTCTATTCCAATTCTCAATAACTTCTTAATACTTGATTGGTTATCATTATTGCTCTTTTAGAGTCATTAGATACCCCAACAAAACTCCTAAAGGGTTGGAAGAACTATCCCAAAAATTCCCTTTTAGAAACACAACATTGACATTTTTCACTACGACACTCGAGTGAGGATGACCTCACTCGAGTGAGATTGTACAGACACTCGAGTGAAGACAGCCTTACTCGAGTGATGGTACAGTTTGCACTCGGGTACTAGAGAGTGAAGGATAACGAGTGAACACCCGAGAGCACAAGGAACTTTTCAGAAACTACAACACTCTAGAACACTAGTCCTCACCCGAGTGACGGCCAAATGCCTCACTCGAGCACCTAAGAGCAAGGAACGAAAAATCGGACCGGGAAATGAACCGGTCACAGCACAGGTTCAAAGGTTAATAGGTCAACCGAGGTCTAACCGGTAGTTGAACTGGTCATATTAAAATATTATAATTTATTAGTAGCAATATATATTAATATGTTTTTAAACTTCTATAGATAAAAATGAAGATTTTTAGAAAAAAAATACTTAAAATCTATTAGTATGAGTTATAATGCATATACTTATGCAATGATATCTCCTTTTCTATAATTATTATTCTTTTTAAATAATTTTTTTCATTATCTTCTTCATTTTTTTTAGATTTGTTCTTTCTTTACCTATTTTTCTCTTCATTTTGATCTTCAACTTCCAATTTTCCCCTAAAAAAAGAAAAAAAAATTATAAAGCAATAAAAAAAATGAAACTGGTCTAACCAGTTGAACCACCGATTTTAACCGGTTCTTACCGGTTAACCGGTTTTAGACCGGTTCTCTGGTTCAACCATCAAACCAAACCAGACCACTGGCCGGTTCCCGATTCAACCGATCGAACCGGCTGGTCCGGTCTGATTTTTCATACAGTGCCTAAGAGTGAAGTCTAGAAAGTGAGAACTCGAGAGTACAAGAGAAATGGCAGTAGCCCAAATGGCTCACTGCACTCGAGCATAACATAGCTTACTCGAGTGAATACCCTATACCCGCGAGTGAGAAGGCATACTCTTACACCATAACCGTGAGTGACAACTCGAGAGGCAAGCCTTGGTGTCAAATACACCAGTCACTCGAGCATGAGAAGGCTCACTCGAGTAATGTTCATCCCTCACTCGCTAGTGAGACTATACACTCTTAAATTTTCCAGAAAGCACAACAAAAAACTGAAGAGAAAACAGAATATAAGCACAGCACTTGAGTGATACTCAACCTCACTCGAGTGATCATCATCCCTCACTCGAGTGAATCTCAAATCACTCAAGTGATTCTATCAGAACCAAAAAACGCAGCAAAACAAAGGCATTTTTCCAACACTTGCCCAATTAATCCCAATGGACACAAAACTTTACCCAAAGCCACTCCCATAGAAAAACACCCAATAAACTCAATAAGATCATCAGAATCATCAAAATCTTACTCCATTATCATGCTTTGGGTTTTGGGCAACTAAATCAATAAAATACCAATCTCATCCAAACATCACATTTCAATCACCAATCAATCTATCCATCCTAAACTCATTCCAAGTTACCATTCCCATGCCAAAAACATACCAAATGAATAGTGGCACTCATTTTTGGATTCAAGCCAAAATTTCCAAAAATTACAAACTACTTCAAATAGCATGAAACTTAGATAGAAAGATTGATTTCACATACCTCTTCAACTTCTCCAAAAACACTCTTTAATTCTCCAACAATCAGATTTTTGTGTGGCAAAACTCAACACCAAATAGGCACACTATACACACCAAAATGAAGCTCTTAATCCAAGGAGCAACGTTAAAGAAAAGAATTTGAGCAGTGGAGGGCATTTACTTACCCAAATCACAAGCTCTTCTTCCTCTCACTTGGCAGCCATGGAGGACGAATGGGAGAGAGAAAGTGCGAGAGATGGAGTGTGATGAAGAAGAAGTAATCATCATTTTCCCTCTTGCCCATGCTTCAGCCGAAAAGAGAGGAGAGGAGGAGAGAGAAAACATTAAACAATGCATTTGACTTTCCCATACTCTCTCCACATGTGAGCGTGCCAAGTGTCACACTATCATTGGCTCTCATAAAGGTAAACACCCAATTAGCCATTTAATCACACTTCTCATTTTTCTTAGTTAGTAATTAATTTCTCCCTTAATTACCAACTCATGGCCAATAATTACATTCTTCCAATTTTCACTAATTATGACATATTAATTAATATTGCCATAAAACACATAATAATGCCAATTAAATCCATAATTATCCATAATAATCATAATTAGCCCATAAGCAAAAATTGGGATATCACACCTCAGGCGGACTTCATTCGCATAGATGTGGATGGCTCGATGAATGACCAGAGACGTGCAACTTATGGAGGTATTGCTCGTGATTCAACAAGTGTGTGGATAGTGGGATTTCAGCAAAGACTAGGCTTCTCTTCTTCTACTTAGGCAGAATTAGAAGCCATCAAAAGGGGCTTGCTAGTATGCAAAGATCAGGGTTTCAAGAGGATCAAGATGTATTCGGATTCCATAGAAGCATTACGATTATTACTATCTGAACAGGGAAATTATCACCTGTTATCTCATGTATTGATGGATATTTGAGAACTTATTTTCTCTAGACGGGACGTAGAAATAATCCATAACCATAGAGAAGCATGGAATTGTGCTGACATTTTGGTCAAAATGGCATAGGAATCAAGCAATGAGTTAAGTATATTGCAGACTCCTCTGGCTTATTACTTGGGCCGAATGTTAGCTGACTTCGGTTAATGTTTAGTGTTTTGATTATGTGTTATGCATCACATCTCTAATAGTTTAACTCTTGTCTTTATGATTAAAAAAAATTATTGGACTCATCCAATTTAGCTTAACAAATCAATTACGTCCAACTTCCAAGGCCATGATATCTTTTCTGTGGCTATAACTAAGGCCCAAGCTTTAATCCTTTATCTGGTTTTAAAAAAGGCATTAATCCTTTCTTATTTACGAGACAGTTTGTTCCTATCTTTTATTGGGTGGAAAAAGACAATGAATTTAACTTTTTTTTTCAATTGCGGCTGAAGCATTTTCATTGATTTCTTTGCAAAATCACACACACACACATTCACGTGTGTGTGTTTTTTTTTTATAGATTTGAACACTATTCGTTGTATTGTTATATCAAGTTCTCTAAACCAAACATAAGAAGTATATATTTTTTATTAAAATACAAATATATATATATATATATAATATTTAAAAATTAATCATTAATGTGCGAAAAATATAATATCATATTATCATAAACAGCTTATGTATTTCTTATATTTTGATTAAAATCTTGATAATAAAATATAAAATAATTCAATATGAAGATTTCTTCTATTTTTTATCCTCCAATATTTTGGGTTGTATTATTGTTACCCCCATTTTTGCAACCATATTTCATTATTTTGTCAATGTCTATACGGCATCCACAAAGGAGCATTATGGACATCCCAATCATCTTTCCGTCTAGGCCACAGTCCAAGGTCCATTTCAACCTTATCTCCGCACTAATAAATAAAATAATTGATGGATCGATGCATCATACTTCAAGACACCTCCACGTTATAATTAAGGATTGTTGGAGTCAGCCTCATCTCTTGATTATCATCCATGAGCAAGTTGAGATGAGAGCTACTGAACCACGGCAACTAGCTCCCTTCATGATCAAGCTCAATGTAAAAGCTTGAGGGTTTTTTCACCTATTGCAATAGCCTGACTTCAATCCTTGTCAGGACTTTGCCTCGCTCATTCCAAAGCAGTGAGGTTATGCTTGGATGGAGGAAAATACTAAAAAGGAAAACTTTTAAAAATAATAAATAAATTATTATTTTTTAGAGTTTTTCCTTATAATAAATAAATTTTCTTATATTTGGGTGAAAGTCTGAAAGAACTAAACATATTCCATTCAATGTTTGGCGTCACTGAAAAAGATCTTGCATCTAGATACTTTATGGATGTCCACAATGAAACCCCAGCAGATCATGCAATGGCTTTGAACAAGACAGGACCAAACACGGAGGAACATAACTATAAAAGATCACACATGGTGGGGGCAAGAGGAATAAACCTAAAGGCTTTTCCCGATATGTAATAAAACATTAATTGACTTCCAGATTTTTTGAAGGCCTTCCAGTTTCCTGCTCATCAAAGCTAACATGATCTTGACCGTTCGGATTAAATCTGGATAGTCCAAATTTCTTTTTTTTTTTAATTATGATTTTTAATTAGAAAAAAAAAATCATTTTTTAAAAAAGTGTTAGTTAAGAGATTATTTTTATTTTAAATTCTCTACCTATTAAAATAATTTTTAAAAAAAATAAAATATAAACCGTCCAGATCTTATTTGAAAGATCCAGATCATACTAGCTCTCCTTACTAATGAGCAAGAAAACTGGATCCCATAAAATTCCTTTAAAGTTGGAGTTAGGTCCGGTTATTCGGGTGTGTGAACGTCTCATATCTTTCCAAAACTTGGACGGGTAAGGGAATTTTCAATCTTTCCCTTGAAAATCAAGGAGGACGGGTCCTGTTTTTTGCTTTCCACCAAAGGCTTGATGTCCCTCTCCGTTCGGAGACGCCACAACCCTATCTTTAAACTCAAGTTTTTTATATTCAAGTCTTTTCGTTATGTTGCTTTTTTCTATCTTTTCTTTTTTTTTTGGTTTTTAAATTTTCCTTTTTGTTTTGATATCTCTGTTGTGTTCAAGTTATTGTGGAAAGCGCCAGCTGTGCTGAGATAGTTTATTAGGATCATTTCACACCTTTCACTTTTGCATGTTCTATATCATTCCATTAGAAGAGAGCTTCAAGTGTATGGTCCCCAATTCCATGAGATTCGAAACAGCATCCCATTTGATGTAGCAGTTTAATTGTGAACCTGCTTCCCACACCAAACCTGAACTCAAACAATAATAACCCAGCTGTATAAATCCATTGAATAGAACAACAAAACAAATAACTCTAATAAGTAATAACAATACAGATACTATCTAATCCTTAGAGAATCTGAATACCTCCTGATCTTGTGAAGCAAAAATGAGTGTAAAAGACAACAGTTACTTCTTATATGTGACCAACTATTGGTCTCTAGATTTTGATATTATCAACCTGTAGGCCTTTCCTGGAGCATATTATTAGGTATCCAAGCAGCCAACTACCACAGTTTCAGAGTTCGTGACTGTCGCTCCCAATATAATGTTTTCCCTGGCACTCGAACTCGAGGCCTAAAGAAAAACAGGATCTTACACAAGACCAACTTTGTGCTGACAATGAAAAGTGTGATTTATTTTTAATAAAAATCGAATGGACCAGAGCGCATGATGCCGCCAGTCTCTGCAACAGAGTAACAAAGATTAATCGGTAAAGAAGACAGATGCCAACAAAATTTTAGTCCAAACTTACAGTCGCACATCTTGTCAAATGCAATCTCCTGTGACTAGGATTACTTGCTGTAGCTTACAGATTGAGCCGCCTCATTCTAATCATTCAACCTGCAAACATAAGTAATCAAAGAATTAATCAAATTGGGGAAGAAATTGCAATTACCCTGACGACGGAAGAAGAGCAAAAGAATCAAAGAATAGCGAACAGCAGAACACGGAAGGATAACAGACAGGAACGAGACTCTGATGGGATGGTCGGAGGAAAGGAATGGTCTCGATAAGGAATTTTCAGAAGGAAAAACAACCAGAGGGAATAGAGCAAAAGAGGAACGCAACGAACTCACCATCACAAAATTGAAATCAACAATGTAATAGGACTGAAATTGATTTAATGGCCAAGGATCACAAGCTAGAAGGGCAAGACGTCTCAACGATTTAAAGTCCCTTTTACATCATAGATCCCGACTTTTTCTTCCGATGTTTTAATTATAATTATAATATTTTAAGATAATTTTGCTCGTTCCTTTAAGTTCTAAACAGTTCCCATCACATCCATGGTTCAGTTCACTCTGGCTCTAATGCCAGTGGTTCCCGCTGTGCGTGACGCAAACGTGGCCGGCGTTTCCTTGCGGTGGGTAAGCATAGTGAGGAAGAGGAATATTCCTCCCGGCAGATTTTCTCATGCCATACGCTATCGGCGCCGACATCTGACGCACACATCGATCGACGACTGGCTTCACCAACACCGAATACCTCGGGCTGCAGCCACCACAAGTGGAACATCCACAACTGCCAGCAGTAGAATTGTAAGGAGATGACGACGACGTAGATGAAGATGATGATGATGATGATTTTGACATAGACGACGAGGACGGAATGGGGGCTTTTTTCTGGAACAATTTCGGCGGTGAAAGGAACGCTCTGATCTTTACCGATGACGGAGGCGTAATAAGATCGTATTCCTCGATCAGATTCGCCAGATCCTCGTCGGAGCTGATGGAAACCAAAGCATCGAGATCTTCTGTAGGCAATTGACAGCGAAGTGTCACAGATTCCGAGCTACATAGCTCTCCCAACCTCACCAACAGCTCTGTATTACACAACGGATCAACAACGGCAACAAGAAAATTATAAAAGTTCACACTCAATATCGCTCCAAACAGATCAATCCCTTTCAGAGAGCTCTCGCTCCTACCAGAAACGCACTTGATCCGAGAAAAAAGAAACGTATAGAGCAACAAAGTGAAAGAACACTAACCGGAAAAAGGAAGAGAGCGGTCGACGGAGAGGACACGTGTATGGCCACCGATATAACGGAGCTTGCCGTCGGAATAACGGGGAAGGATTTTTCCGCCGTAGCTATAGAGGAATTTGAGGGTGGATTTAGGAGGAGGTTGGGAGGGTCCAACCATCCTGAGGTCCAGGTTTTGATTTGAGAAGCGGAAGACGACGAAGACAAGAGAGGAAGAGCCGAGGCAATGAAGATCGAAGCGTTGCGTCTTCAAGCCTAGCATTGGTAACATTTGTCCCTTATTTATAGAGTTTTTTATTTTTTCCTTTTAATTTATTTATTATTAATCTTTAAATTAAAAAAGTTTTTTTATTTTTACCTCACTTTTTGCTGTGGGTTTGGTATGAATTCTTTGAAGTCCACAGTGGTAAAGGTAAAGCATTTTTCAAATTAAACAAAAAAGGTAAAGCATTTTCAGAATAATTTCCCAGAATATCTCCTTTCTTATTGCTTCTCACTAATTCAGCTATAGTTTCCAACTTTGGCATCATTGCTACTTTAATAAGCAACAATAATAGAGATCCATTGTTTTCCCCTTTTCAGGGTAGAAAAGGAATTAATGCAATACATATTATTATTGCAATAATTAGTCATATTCTATATTTTTATACTGATACACTTCACAACATGGCCCATATTCAATCCTTGCCAAAATGCGGTCCATTTCGTCGCCTTAAATTCCTTATTTAAATCTTTCATGTAAATATAAATATAGGTTTATTCTCTATGTTACATTGTTGTTCTACGTACTAATCTTAAGAAATACTCCCTCCGATCCTAATTATAGAACATATTTATCTAACTTTGAAGAAATTAAGAATAGTAGTTAAATTAGTTAATCTTATTTATTTTCCAAAAATGCCCTAACTTTGGAGTATTAATTGGAGCACTTCTTGTATCTGAGAAAATTGTAGTTAAGGACCTCAGAACTCATTGTTTGATTAATAAAGTCAGATTTGATCAATTCATTACAAAGATAGAGAATTAATTTCTCTAGCTATTGTGCCTAAGAGCCAAGAAAAAACCACAAACAACGTGTATTACTCTCTATTTTAAAAAACTATTAAAAGGCATTAACTTAAAGTTTCTAAGGGTTTCAAAATTATTTTATTAAAAAAAATAAAAGAAACAGTAGAATTGAGGTGTATGTAACATTAATGAGTTGTAAGTATTACTCACTTTATAGAATACATAGGTGTATTATAAAATTGTTATTGTGTTTCATTATTATTGAGAAAGTATCAATGGGGGTATTTTGGGATGAAATTGACAAAAATTGAAACTTTGTCTTATAATTAGGACCAAGATCAACTCCTAAATGTTATCCTATAATTAGGACTAGAGGGAGTACCTTAAATTATTTGTGTTATAAATAATGTGATTTGTATAAATTTTATATTTTATATTGATTTAATTTTAGCTAGTCAAACTGGTATTTTCTTGCATGTTAGCCACTTTTTATGGCTTATGAGCAGTTATGATTATATAGTTAAATTGAGAACGATTTAGGGATTTGTTCGGATTAGTTTTTGAAGAATATTTCTAGAAAATAGATTCTGAGCGGAATAGATTATGAAAAAAAAAAGTGATTTTAATAAAATGATAGTGTTTGGGTATTGTGATTAAAATAGTTTTTTTTTCATGATATGGGGCCCACATAATGAGAAATGACCAATGAGAGAAATAGGGTGGGGCCCACATAAAGAAAAAAAATAAAAAAGAGAGAGAAAGGATGGAGCTCACACAAGAAAAAAAATAGCTTTTCTCAACATTAAAATCTAAGTTTGAAAAAATTTGGAATGTGAGTCAACCAAACCTAAATTTTGATTGGTTTGCCGGACACATTCTAGGACAACGTTAGGCTCGCATAGACTAACTTAAAGAACATATGGTTCAAATCTTAAAATAAAATAATACGAGTATTATAGTAATCTTAACCCAAAAAAGTTATAAGCATACTTCTATCTGTTTTAAATATTAGGTTCAATTATGTAAATTAGGCAGAGACATTCGACTATTCAAGATGAATAATCATGTGCTATTCAAAATGATTAAATTTAAATTAACTAATTATGAAAATAGATGCATTCAAAGTTTTAAAAAGAATTTAATAACAGTTATAAAATCTTATTCATGCCAAATTATCAGATCCAGTCGTATACATTTGAAATCTTACTGTTTCATTCAGAGCGATTATTGAACGACATGTATTAACTTTCATATAATTTCAAGTCAATCTTTTTAAAAATAACATAAAATACAAGCATTGTCAACAAAATTTAGCAACCCAGAAAAAGCAAACACATCAACGTAGCATTCAAGTAAGCATCTATGAAAAAATGGTGAATATAAATGAAAGTGTAAACCTATAATGCATAGGATCCTTAAAAGGAATTGGCAAACAAAAAAAAAAGCTCTAAAATTAAAAGGAAAAACAAAAGCATAAAAATAAGTTATGAAATGGCTGATGGAACTGTATACTTCTATACCATTTTGCACTTCAAATTTTAACAACAAAATTAAAAAATTAAGATCTAAAAAACAAAAGTAATAGAATGCTTCTATTTTTTGTTAAAATGATTCTTTTTCACTTCTGGATAAAAACAAAAATAAACATTTTGTTCATGTATGTGATTTTTTGCATTTATAATATTATAATTAAAATATTAAATAATTTTTAAATAAAAAAATTATTTGTTGATTATACTCCCTCCGGTCCTAATTTTAAGATAAAGTTGACTTTTTTAGAGAAATTAAGGAAGTCAATTAAATTACTTTAGAGTATTTTTATTTTTATTTTTTTCTCCAAACTAATTAATTTGACTAATAAACTAATATATAATCTAAGGATACTAAAAATATAAACACTCTAAAATAATTTAATTGGCTTTCTTAATTTCTCCAAAAAAATCAACTTTGTCTTATAATTAGGACCGGAGGGAGTATTAAATAATTATTTATTTCGTTAAGTCTTACTGTATTGCATTCAGTTTTGTAGTCGGTGTTTCATAAGTTAAAATATATTAAAGAATTCTGGAGATAATGTTGATTAGGACCTTCACATATGAATGCATTGAGCATCACGATTATCTAAAAAAACGGCAAGAACATATGCCCAAAATTCATTGTTAATATTAGGAAACTTTTTTCATCTTTTGAAATTTTGAATTGTTGGGTCCCCACAAATTTCATTTTCAAAACACAATTAGGTCATGCATTTCATGAATTGTTCACATTCACGAAAAAAAAAATATCTCTATGAATTAACAACAATCTATTTTGCTCCTATTTACAAGTCATTTTTTAAAAAAAATTAATATTTTTATTTATTAATATTTTTATAAAACGTATAAAATAATAAATATTGTTGACAGTGCCCTTGAAATAAATATTGTTAAATGATTAATTGATTAAGGAGAGACGGATTAAGATCAAGGTACTGAAAACCGGATCGGGTATTGAACCGGTCGAGGCACTGGGTTAAGGGTCAGTGGTTCAGACCAGGGTCAACCCGGGGGTCAAACCGGGGTCAATTTAAAAAATATATATAATTTAAATGTTCATACATACCTTTCAAAAAACTATATGAGAGTTATTTTTCAACTAATAATCCAATATAACCTCCTGAACCTAATACCTACAAAAATATCATTAAATATATAAGGATTTTTCCCTAACCAATGCTAAAAGTATTCCACAATCCTTTTAAAGCTCCTTATAAATAAAAAACTGTTAGGAAATTTTTTTTTAAAAAAAAAAGCCAAAATGACTTCATTTGGAGTGTAAAAAAGTTTTAAAAAAAAAAAGATCAAACCGTGACTAGTCCTGATCAAGCCGGTTCAGGCCGGTTCACACCGGGTCAAACCGGGTTGACCGGTTCACCCGTTCACCGGTTTTTTCCCCTCACCCGGACTAGACCAATGACCGGTTCACCGGTTTCCGGTTTGAACCGGCCGGTCCGATCCGGTTTTCCATACATTGATTAAGATAGATGAGTAAAATTATGTTAAAATCCATTGCATTCAGTCATATATGTTTTTCAGAAGATGTGATAATTTTAATAACGTAAACTAATTTTAACTATTTTTAAAAATATGTCAATCAGTTAAAAGTGATTTAGGGTTAAAAATTAGAGTAGGTAATTTTTAACCAAAAGGCATCCCAATTGATCCCAATATGTTGGTTTAAGCTTAAATAGATTTATAGACTTCATGCGTTATTCAAAGTGAAAAAAATAAGGTCGGGCTTATTAATAATATATATTTTTCTATAGATTTTATTACATATAAATATATGATACTGTCTGGTCCCCCAAATTTCATTTTCAAAAACATTAACTCATGCATTTCACGAGTTATTCGCAATGAGAGAAGATTCATATGAACTAACAAACTCATTATATTTAACTAAAAAACTCTTACACACCAATAATACTACATCCTATCCTAAATACTAGAACAGCCTTAGTTCACTTTATCCTTTAAATTTATAATGTTTAAAAAATATATCTATTGATCGCATATAGAAAGGGATTTTCCATTAAGGATAATTTCAATATACATGATTAAAGATGATATTTAAGAAAAACTGATACATATTTATTATAAATAATAAACTTACTTAAATTTTAATATCCGCAAATTAATTGTGTAGCACATATATACACACACATGTTAAGGATCATAGGTAAGATTTTGTTTATAAATGGTGATATGCCATTCGAATCCATTATCAAATGTGGAGAATTGAGATTATATCAATTCCATGTTTATTTATTTATTAGGGGAGGCATTAAGGATAAAAATTTACAAACGAGATTAAACATGTGGCCTCTCATATGCCGTTGTGGATAATAATGTCACATTTTTCCCTAAATTAAATGCAGGTCTCATATACCACTCCATCCATTTTTTATAGGAACTTTTTTCAACTTTCGTTAGTTTCTAAATATAAAAATATTTTTATATTTTTATCTTTTTATAAAAAAAACTATAAAACTCTTTTTGCTATTGTTCCCCTCATTTTTTTTTTAATCAAAAATACTCCATTAATAACTACAACTTTTTTAATTAGTGGGTGTTCACATATTAAAGGTGTTCAATGAATTGATGCCCTTTTTTGGTAACATGGTCTCAATTATCGACACACACATGATAGTTTTAGGGTTAAAGCCTAACTTTATCTCAAAAGTTTTTCAGGGAGTAATTTTGTTTTGGAAGTATCAAATATGGAACAATTTTGTCTTAGCTGTTATCCTAGTTAAGTTTGATCATTAATTAACCAAATATGCTAAACTGGTAATCTACTTGTCTTCCACATCATTTTTTTTAGATGCAAATTTGCACCGAAAGTTTTTACTCAGGAGCAATGCTGCTCTGAAGGTTTTTAAATCGTAGCAATGTCACTTTGACAATTATCTAGGTTAAGTTTAGCTGTTAGTTGACCGAATATGTTGAGCTAGCAACGTGAACAATATTGAAGAAGAAGAAGTTACATATGAAGAATGAGCTCACATTTGTCATAGAGTAATGAATACAAATAGTCAATCATTAGACGCATAACACACTAAAAAAAGATTGTTGAGAACAAGGACATCAAAAACTCTCTACCCTTGTACCCCAACAATGCCGAGAGAGGCAAGTACTTCTTTGATTTTCTCTTCACCGCATAAAATGTTTTCACCTCTTTAATTAGATTGTCTCTAATCCTTCAGAAGAGATGCATTTTTTTAAAAAAAAATTACTTATTTTTAAATGTAACTTTGAAAAAAAAATGAAATGGATGGCACATGGACTTGCCAAAAATAAGTATATTTGATCAACTAATGAGCAAACTTAATCTAAATAACAGCCTGGCAAAATTAATATGACTTAAAAACTTTAAAGGCAATATTGCACCTTAGTAAAAATTTTCAAGGCAAATTTGCACTTAAAGCCAAGACAAAAATGACATGCACGATACATCGACTGTCAACCCAATATATTTAATCAACTAATGATCAAACTTAACTAGGATAATGGTTAGGGTAAATTTGCTCCAGATTTGACATTGTCAGGTAAAAATTGCCCCTCAAAAAGATTTTAGGGCGAAATTGCCCCTTTGTGATAACTTTCGGAACAAAATTGACCTTAACCCATACTTTTGACCAAATTAACTAACTTTATTAATGGGTTAAAAGGTAACTCTGAAAAGGAACGAAGGGAGCATGCATTCATACAAAAGTTTAAAAAATAAAATGTTCAAATATCATAATTGATTATATTAATGATTATGTACCCTTTACACAATATAGAATTGTTTGGCATAATGATAAATCTCCATATTCACTAATGGCATATTGATTGCATCTAGATTTAAGTTGTGATTGATGATTTTTTATTAAATTTTATGTTGAATAACATATAAGTAGTTTGGCTTAGGCATAACCTCCATCTACATAAACAAATTGGATAAGGGAAAATTAGAATGAAGGACCTAGAATAAAAGATATTTATGAAGAATGATCATAAAAATTGTAATTATTTAGAATATAAAAATATAAAATTAAAAGTACTAAAATGCCCCTAAAAAAATCTTCTACATTCCTTCCTATATTCTCTTTCACATTCTATTTTTAAAACTAATACAAAATTCTAAGTTTCATTAAATTAAATAATAGTTTTCTCAATTTTTATTTTTCACAACTTGAACAGATATCTATGAAAAAAACTTACACATTCTTCAATTTTGTAAAAATCATACTTTTTTTTAAAATCAACAAAAATTTTAATTAAAAATATAATTATATAATTTTAATAAAACTCAAGATCTTTTATAATTCATCATATATGTTAAACCAAAAAAAATTATATGATTTATTTTTGTTTTAGAAGCAATTTACATGGTTTAAAAAAATTCATTTAATGTCAATAAAATTAAAAAATCTAAGTAACCTATTATATCTTAAAAAATATGAAATGAGTTTATTTTTTATTTTTATAAAAAGAGCTTAATTGATATCAAAGTTGATAATATAAATCAGGAAATTTGATTATATAAATTGGTGAAAAATAAAAATTAAAAAAAAATATGATTTTAGCCGTTGTTAATTAAATAATATATTGAAAATTAAAAAAAAAAAGATACGATCATGTCATAATGGGCGGATTTAATTTTAATTTTAGTTATCTTTTAAATTATGAATACAAGAGATGATACATTAGGCCTGATTAGCCAATTCAGTTATTATTTATATATTAATTAGAAGTATGATTTTTCATAAATACTAGTAATATATTATATACCAGCATTGGTATTAATTAGTTGAACTACATGTTTTGTAATATGTCGGGTCAAAAAATGAATAAGGACAAGATAAGGGTGTGCTTTTCAAGGAAGGTTCACTTCTCTAAGGTTTATGATCTGATTCAAAAAATGGGTGTTTGTTTAACTGGCGATTTAGGCTAATATCTTAGCATTCCACTTATTCATAAAAGAGTGTCCAAGATTACCTTCATGACCCTTTTGGAAAGAACTCTCAAAGAGATATCAAGATGGAAAAGAGGCTATTTAACCTTTGCGAGTAGAATCACTCTCATTAAAGCAGTTCTGTCAGCTTTGCCTTCTTATCAGATGCAGACTTTGCTTCTTCCTAAAGGAATTTTGCGGGAAATGAAGCAGAAAAGCAAGAAATTCCTTTGGGTTGAGCAGGATGACCAGAAAAAACTCAATCTCATTTCTTGGGACCAAATTACAAGAGACAAGAGAGAGGGTGGTTTGGGGATTCGAGATATGTGTAAAAAAAATGAAACTTTCATTATGAAACTATGTTGGCATGTGATGAATAATACGGAAAAACTGCGGGTTCGTGTTTTGAGAGGAAAGTAAAGGTGGGACCAGGAAAATGGTCCTGTGGCTCGAAAAAATATCTCTTCGACCTGAAGAGGTATCTTCTTGTGTAACATCCTTATTTTTAGAAAATAATTATAATTTAGAGATAATTATGAATTTAGTAGTAACTTTTGGGGAAAAAACCATGAGGGATTTGATTAAAGAAAATGTAATAATAATAATAACTATGGGCCCCACAGTTGAAAAATTAATAAATTGGCGCCTAATGGCGCCAATTATTGGAGGAGGAGGGTATTATAAATACCCCCTCTCCCTTCTCACTTCACGTATATCATCTGCGTGGAGTGATTGTGCAGAAGGCGTACAGTGTGATACTGATAGGAGTATTTTCATATATTTGGGGATCAATAAGGTACTCAAGTTCTCTTCTGATCACAAAAATTCTTTTACGAAATGTTCTAAATAATTTCTCTTTCTTTTGGTAGTAATTTTGTGTTGATTAGAGAAAATTTTAAGATTAGGATTTTGGACAAATTTGAGTTTGGTTAATATAAGGCTATAGGAATGTAGATGATGATTAATAATTAATTTTAATCAGGTTACTTTTGTTATTTAGTTGGTATATAATTTTATAATGAATTTTCTATAAAATTAATCTATGAATAATTCTATATTAGGCTTATTATCCAATTAAATTGGGATCAAATAATTTATTTGGTTTATTGGAGATATTATTGAAATTCTAATCAGTTTAGTTAGGTAAATTTTGTGGTATAAGAAATTATAAATTATAATTTGATATTAAGAATTTGATTTTTATATGATTTTAATTATGTAGGAGTTTCAAATATTGTTTAATAATTAGATTATATTCATATAAATTAGAAAATGAGATTTAATTATTCTAGGAGGTTGATATTGAGGCTTTTATAATAATAGGTATGTTAAAGGTGAAACTTTAATTTATAAAATTACGTGGTTGACGAGAGAGAATGGTATAGAGGTTGTTTAAGGATTGTTAAGGAAGTTAGAATATTTAAGGATAATAGTTGTAGAGGAAAATTGGAGATGAATTGTGTAAATTATTTATTTTAGTATTGCTTGGGGTTAATTGTTACTTAAATTGATAATGTAGAGTTTTCTTGGGATCGGTGATTGTTCGTGTTTGATACTCAAGTTAAGGTTAAGCTTGGAATTGAGGTAATCGGGGTTAATTTATTTTATATGCTTGTTTTGAACTGTAAGGTGTTTTCTAAATCTTACTTTCATCTATACTACTGGTATGTATTTTGAAAGATTATGTGTATGTTTGAATATGAACCTAGTTCAGTGAAGCAATGTATTTTCTAAATTGTATATATGAGCTTAGATATTATTAAAATTGTTACTGTTGTGTTGGTTATGATGTTTAAGATGGAATGTTGTATAAGGTATGATAATTTGTAAATGTTTCGAGAACTATATTGATATATTGTTTTTCTGTTATGGGATATGGTAGGTTGTGTAGAAAAGATATGGTGACATTGTGCCCATCGGCTCTCTCATTTCTGGCTCAGATTTTGAGTTGAGTGTTTTGGGCAGACACCTCTTTGTTATGATATATTGGTGGTGGCATGGAAGGGAGTAGTATTCTTGAAGTGACTAGCCAACCTTTGGCCGGTATACTAGCACTGATAGGTTGTACCACGTCCAGAAGTTATATGGAGGAGCAGGATAGATGAGTGTGGATGGTTCCAATTGTTGATCATATTATGTGAAGTTTAGTTATTGAGAATATTATTAATATTATGCTAGTTAAATCTGCTTCTCTGACTTACAATCTTTTCCTGCATATTTTGTAAATTAATTTTTGGTTACTAAGACTTTATGTCTCACCCCGTCGTTGTAAATATTTTCAAGACCTTTAATTTGGCTAGAGGCCAAGGGGAGCAACCAGAGGCATAGACGCTAAGAATCCTGTAGGCCTCTTGTGGTATTGGTGTTGTATTATTTTCTATATTGCCATAATAGGATATCTCATGTTTTTGAAAATATCATATTTACTATTTGGATAACTGTTTTAGAATAATTGTTTAACTTTTGTTAGGTGTGAGGCCTTATTTTCGTATTCTAAGATTTTGGTGGACGTACAACCATATCTGTGATGGGAAAATTGTTTTGTATGAAATCTTAATTGTGGGATTCAATGTCGTAAAATTCGTGAGCTGTAAGTTCTTATGTTGTTATGTGTGCCCTGAGTAATGAATATCTTTGTAGTAGGTTTGAGGGCGAGTTTGTGCCCTGAACTCTGATATGTTTTAAATGAGAAATTGTTTTCAATTATCACTGGTTAACCAGATTTTGTAAAATCATTACGGATAATTGTTGTTTGGAGAAAGGGTAGTTTTAGCTTGGTTTAGGATAAATTCCAGAAAGGGGTGGGTGTTCAAGTTGGCAATGGTGTTTCAGCTTCTTTTTGGTATGACAACTGGTCGGAATTGAGTCAACCTTTGATTGAGCTAATTCCGGGCCGGGAGGCCTTTGTGGACAGGAATGAAAGAGTACGTGAATATGTTAATCCCTGGGGTGAATGGGATGTAGCCAAGATGGGTAGATAGTTCAACTCTCACATTGTCCAACGAATTACATGTGCTTATCCCCCCTGTGATGATAAAGGAGTAGATAAGTATTTTTGGAAGCCTTCTTCTGACGATTGTTTTTCTATTAGTTCTGCCTATCACTTTCTTTCTGCAGGTTCTTCTAGTTCTAATAAAACATTTTGGAGGTTTCTATGGAGATGGGATATTCCTGAGAAGATTAAATCTTTTATGTGGCACATGGAAGGGTGCATATAGCATATCTCAAAGCGAGGAGGGGATTATCTGACATTGCATCTTGCCCATTTCATTGTGATCAGGACGAGGACTTGATGCATATCTTGAGGGATTGTGCTAACGCTCGTGAAAGGTGGATCTCCTTAATTAAACCTGTCATGTGGGATAATTTTCTTAATTTATAGGGACCGGAGTGGATCAAATGGAACCTCAAGCATGAAGCTGGTAGGGACTTCACCAAGAAGATTAGATAGGCGACTATATTTGGATACGTATGTTGGGATATCTGGGTGAACAGATGCAGGAAGCTGTTTAGAAAAGAAGCCGGCGTTGAATATCAAAATGCCAACTCTAGCTTTTTTCGAGCAAGTTGGGATATGGATTTAAGCGCTCATTGTAAATTTTATACTCAGGCCGTTAGTGGAAATGGAGGTCAACTAATTAGAAGGCCAAGTTTTTATACACTAGAAGCAGATGGTTTGGTTCTTCACTTAGGTCAAAGTGTAAGCGCCGGTGTTATTAGAGGGGAAGATGGAGGCTGGTTATGTAGATACATATGTAAGCTTATGCAAGTTCCTCCGGTGGGAGCTAAAATTATCGCAATTATCCAGGGTCTTCAAATCTGTTGGAATAGAAATTTTAAGAATATTATTCTTTTTTACTTATTGTATTGAAGCTATGCATTTACTCATTAGGGGTTGTGATGAGAGCCACCCCTTCAAGGAGGTCATTGAGGAGGCTAGATTATGGTTATCTAGAGAATGGTGTGTCCTTATTAGCTATTTCCCTAGAGAGCAGAATGTTCAAGCCAATCTTTTAGCTAAGTTAGCTCATAGTAGTATAGAGAATTTTGTCATCTTTGATCACCCACCACCTACTCTTTTGGTAGTTAGTGGTTGATGAAGGATCCTTAGATTGGCCTTTGTTTTGAGTCGTTCTTGTATTAATCTTCTGATAGATTAATGGATTTCAGTATTTTAGTCAAAAAAATTAGTTGAACTACTATTGAAGTATTTAATTGTGTGTGCGCAGACTACGAACGTGAACAGATCTGACTTTTATAATGAAAATAATATTAAAAATTTAACCTTACTTTATGCAACCAGATGCGCAAATTGTCATAGTTTTTTTTATTGGTGCGAAAAGAAGCCGAACATTATTTATATTGAAGGGAGTCCAGGTGTTTGCATATGAGACAATCAAATACATATTAGAAAATAATCTTGCGATTGTATCAAAAACGAAAATAATCTTGCGGGAGCTAAGTTAATAAAAAATTCATGCATTTCATTGCTTGTCAATATAAAATATAATTAATAATGACGTTTTCTTTAAATTAAACCAACATATTTGAAAATGCATGATAGTAACTTTTTTTTGTTCTTTTTATATTTTCCAAAAGAAAGGTGTCATTACTTATTTACGGCACAACATATAAAATCACGGGGAGGGGGTGGTTGATATGCCTTTAGTGTTGCCCCCTGTAATATCCCAATTTTTTACTAAGGGGCTAATCATGATTATTGTGGATAATTATGAATCTAATTGGAATTATTATGTGTTTTATGACAATATTAATTAATATGTCATAATTGATGGAAAAATTGGAAGAATGGAATTTTTGGCCATGAGTTAGTAATTAAGGGGAAAATTAATTACTAACTAAGAGGAAATGAAATGTGTGATTAAATGGCTAATGGATGGATTAAATAAGTTAATTGGTGAGTTATTGTGTGAGAACCAATAGGAAGAGGACATGTGGTAAAAGTGGGTATGAGAGAGTATGTGTGTGTGAGAAAGTCAACATAGAGTATTATATTCAATTTCTCTCTCTCCCTCTCATTTTTTCAGCTGACATAGGAAGCATGGGGAAGGATGATCATCATTTCATCTTCTTCAACTCCTTATCTCTCTCTTCTCTCCATTTTTACGCCTTTGTTGCTGAAAAAGGAGGAAAAAACTTGGGATTAAGGTAAGCTAATGGCCTCTATTGCTCAAACTCACTTCATTAATGTTGATCCTTGGAGTGAGAGCTTCATTTTAATGTTTATAATGTGCCTATTGGTGTTGATTTGTGCCCACATGAAATTTTGGAGATTGGAGAATCAAAGAACCTCTTTGGCAAAGTAAAAGATGTAAGTAAGACTAATCTATCTATCTAAGTTTTATGCCAAATGGTTTAGTTTGAAATTTCTGGAAATTTTGGCCTATGATCCGAAAATGATGACTACTGGGCTTTTGGCATGTTATTGGTATAGAAATGGGTATTTTGGTATGAGTTTTGGATAGATAGATTGAATTGGGATTGAAATGTTATGTTTGGATGATTTTGGAATTTAGATGTTTATATTGCCCAAAACCAAAGCATGATAATGGAGTAGGATTTGGATAATTCTGATGATTTCATTGGATTCCGTGTATGTCTTTGTATGGGAGTAGCTTTGGTAGAAGTTTTGGGTCCATTGAGATCATTTGGGCAAGTGTTAGGAATGTGTTCAGTTTTGCTGCGTTTTCTGGTATCTGATAGAATCACTCGAGTGATCTGGGGTTCAATCGAGTGTAGGATGAATTACACTCAAGTGGTGATGAGTTCCACTCGAGTGCGGTAGTGCAAACTTCCTTTCTACTCTCTGTGTTCTTGTTGCACTTCCGTAGTCAAAGGCAAGTGTTGCCTTACTTACGAGTGTGGTGGTGTAACACCCCAATTTTTGAGTAAGGGCTAATGATAATTATTAAAGATAATTATCGAATTAAAGTGGAATAATTATGTGTTGTATGCCAATTTTAATTAATATGCCATAATTGTTGGGAAAATTGAAAGAATGGCTCTAAATTAGTGATTAATGGAAGTGATTAATTACTAATTAAAAGGGTATGAGATGGGAAATTAATTGGCTAATGGAGGGATTAAATTGGCTAATTGGTGATTTATTGTGTGTGTGAGCCAATGACCTTGTGACATGTGGCAAGAAGAGATGAAGCATGAGAGTGAAAAAAGTCTAATGTAGTATTTTAATAGTTTCTCTCTCTCTCTTTGTTCAGCTGAATAGAGGGAGTACTATCATCATCTTCTTCCTCCTCTCTCTCCATCTCTCTCTCTTCTCTCTTCATTTTCACCATTGTTAAAGGAAGAGGAAGAAGGAAAAGCTTGTAAAAAAGGTAAGATCTTGACCTCTAATGCCAAAACTTCCTTCTATAAAGTTGTTCCTTGGAGTGAAAGCTTCAATTTGATGGTTGTAGTTTCTCTATTGGTGGTGATTTGAGGAATCACGAAAATGCACAAGTTAGAGAATCATGAAGTGCCTTTGGGAAAGTTGTTGAGGTAAGTGAAAGCTTCAATTTCATATAAATTTTGTGGCCATTGGTTAGGCCTTGAATTTTTGGAATTTAAGCCTTAATTTTCGTGATTTAGGGTCTTGGGGAGTATGGTATGTTGTTGTTATGGAAATGGTGCCTTGTTTGGTGTTTTGAATTGATAGAATTGCATTGAAGCTTAAATGTGAAGTTTGGCACCTTTTGTGTTGGTTTTGTGCTTTGGTCAAAACAGGGCATGTAAATGGATTGTGATTTTGGTCATTTTGAGGTTCCATTGTGTTCTTTGTGGAAAATTGTATGGGAATAGGTTTGGTTAATGATTTTGGAGTCATTGGACACTTTGGTAGAAAATTGGAAAATCTGTCCCTTGGAACTTTGTTCTGAGCAGTTTATTTGTGTGGACGTTTTGAATGACCAAATGATTTCAGAAAATTGTGAAACTTTTTAGTCTTAAAGTTCACATCCCAAGATTCAAAATGGACATATATTTTGTGTCATTTAGTTTAGTATTCTGTGAGTTATGGCTGTCCAAAGTTTGGGATTGAAACAGAACTCTGTTTTGGGGTAGTGATGCGCTTTGTGAAATTCTAGGATTTGTATGGTGATTTCTAGTAATGGTTCATATTTTTCCTATAAAGAGGACTTAAATAGCTTTCAATGGGCTTAAGGATCACCTCATTTCAATTTTTTTATAATTAATTATGAATTTCCGAAGTTACCTTGGCTGCAGCAGAAAAGTCTTGACTGCAGCACAAAAGTTTTTGTGTGCGTTTTAGCCGCAGCCAGAAATTTTTGGCTGTAGCCAGAAACCTTCTGTGCATGTTTTGGCCGCAGCCAGAGGATTCTTGGCTGCAGCCAACCCCCATTTTCAGCATTTTGGGATTTTTAAAGGTGATTTCCAACCTAGTACTTCCCAATCCTTTAGGCTTTCATTGACCTTATTATAGCCACCTAAAGGTCATGAATGGTAACCAACTTTAAGTGTTATGAAAATGATAATTTGGAAAAGAGAATGATCTTATGTCCTTGATTTGGTTATAGGGTCGGGTATTCACCCTGATCATGGTTTGATATTCGCTCGGATCGTGAGTAGCCGATGCTGGAGCATACGTGGAAAGAATAAGAGTAGGGAACTTATCTCTCCTGCATGTATTGATATTTGTGTTTATGTATTGATGCATGTTATTACTTTGCTTGATTATGTGAAACATATATGAATGATTGAAGCTCTGTTTCTATTTATGCTATGGCCATGAGTATGTTGTTGAAACATTGAGCATGCGGATATATCATTATGTGAGTACGAGTTATTATGATGCAAGCATGTCATGCATTAAACACTTATCTTGCATGCATATTGGTATCTATTTCCTACTGGGATTCTCTAGAATCTCACCCTCCCCTACCAACATTTTAGACAGGACAAGTGGCTCGAGGAAGGAGTAAGCGACTAGGGGCGGCGAGAATCCCTTATGGGCATTTGGATTTAGTAGTTGGTTATTGATATATGCTGGGATAATTGTATATGTTCGGATGATATATTAGAATGTATAATTGGATAATGGATGTATATGTGCTTGGATGTCTATTGGGTTATTTGGTTATGTAGTGGAGATGGATTTGTGTAATCCCCATTGAGGAATTGTAAAGGGCGTATTGCCCTATGAATCTTTAGTGAAGGTATGAATACTGGTTTGCCGGTATTATTATTGTGCACTCTGATATTTATATAAATGTAATTTATCTTCACGAAGTAATTGTATTCGAACTATGAATGTGAGATCAGGTTAAAATGTTTGATAAATGTATTTGTGAAAATCCTATCTTAAGGATGGGAATGTAAATGAATTTTGATTATTATTAGTCTCTATTTCATTTTCTTAATCACGTGTTTCAGATATAATTACGGAGGGGGTTACAGGTGGGACATCACTCGAGTGAGCTTCGTCTCACTCGAGTGCTAGTGTATTTGACATAAAGGACTTGCCTCTCGGGTTGTCACTCCGGTTAAAGTGCAAAAGTGTGTTTTGGCACTCGCGGGTATTCAGTCTTTACTCAAGTGAGAAGTCTCATGCTCGAGTGCTTCTTCCCTCTGAAAACTCACATTGCTCTCTGGTTTTCACTCCTTGGACTCCACTCTTAAGTGCTCGAGTGAAGCATTTGGCCTTCACTCGGGTAAGGTCCAGTGTGCTCAAGTGTTGTAGTCTCTGAAAAGTATTGTGCTCTTGGGTATTTACTCGTTATCCTTTACTCTCTAGTATCCGAGTGTAGACCGTACCATCAATCGAGTGAGATCTACTTCACTTGAGTATCCGCACAATATCACTCGAGTGAGGCCATCTTCACTCGAGTGTCTCAGTGAAAAATATCAAGTTTGAGCTTACAAAAAAGGGGATCTTTGGGGATAGTCTTCCAACCCTTTAAAGCTATTGATAGAGTTCTGCATGAGTACTAAAAGAGCAATAATGATAACTAATTAAATGTTAAGAAGATATTGAGAATTGGAATAGAGAATTGACACTTCGTCCCTAATTATGAATATAGGATTTGACATTTTCCCTACTCGGGAGAGACCGGCGCTAGGACACGCACTGAAGGATCAAGGTAGTGACTCTTCTCTCATGTTGTGTATGATATTTTGGTATGCTTGACTTGTCATTGAATTTTGTAAACTGTATGTGCCATGGTCCATTACAGCGTGAGCAATGCAGCGTGAGCCGTTTAGGGATTGACGCTGGTCATCTCTAGCTCGGCCGTTGTAGTGCCGTTGTAATCAACATGAATCTTTGTGAAATCTGACCTGTGAGGCGGTTTTGTGAATCCAGCCGTGGGCTGTGTGTTGTAAATCTTGCCAGTGTGACTTGCGTTATGAAATGTTTTATATGACTCCCAGTTATGGTGAAATATATTGTGTGGATTGTTGTGATGCAATACAGCGTGAGCAAATGTAAGGGTGACATGAGTCATACCTGCATTTATCGCTGTAGCTGCCATTGTAGTTGCATATGTGTGTAATGATTTGCTTTCATGTCTTATTGTTGTGTATACTATGAGTGATTTGTTACTACAGGGATTCTTTAGAATCTCACTTTCCCAAAAACACCAATTTTAGACAGGGCTAAAGGATCTAAAGGGAAGCGGGTAACGAATAGTTGATAGAGCTCCTGGCTAAGAGTTTTATTTTAGAAAATTGGTTATCATTTTGTAAATCATTTAGATATATTTTGTTGTTGGGAACTGCATATACATATTGGATAGTAATTGTGTAATCCTCTTGTTATGGGAAATTTTATAGGCAATTGTGCCTTGTAAAACCTTATTTAATTAATGGAACCCGAGTGTGTCAGAAAATTATGTTATACTCTGATATGTATGAATGAAATCAACCTGTATAAGCTATTTATGTATTGAAATGTGAATATGAGACCGTTGAGAACAGGTTTTGTAAAAGTTTTTTTTTTTATTGAAAGCTGGATTACAATACCCTATGACGGGGTACCAATAGTACACGTTTCACAAAGGAAACCCAAAAGCAATAAAATCATCCATGATCATAAAAGTTTTTGAAAACCCTAATTTTGGGAAATTTACTTTCTTAAGTCCCAAATCGTCTATGGTCTCTAATTCTACCTTAATTATGTGTTTATAAACGTAAATCTCGGCCTTAATTGTGAAGATGTGTTGTCCCACTAATATGGGGGCCTTCCCAAGCTTTTTTTTTTTGTTCCTTTTTATCATTAGATTCTACATAAAATGAGTGACATTTTGATACATTATGTGCAAAAAATGGAACTATTTTTTTATGATTTTTCAAAGATTCAGTACTTAAAGTGGAAAAAAAAAGTATCATTTTTCTGAAATATCTTTGAAAAATAATAAAAAATTAAAAAAAATTCATTTTTTACCCATAATATATCAAAATGTTACTCATTTTATATAGAATCTAATGATAAGAATGAATACACAAAAAAATACTTGGGAAGGCCCTATATTGGCGGGGCAGCAACAAAAGCACATCACCCACCCCAAAATCACGTGGCAATTAGGCCATCTAAATCAGTCCACATCTAATGAGTCCACATCTAATGAGCTGGAAGAGTTAAACATGATGCTTAACATTAAAACAAAATCTTTTAATATAGTGAGCGATTTCCCCTTTTATTTAATACAGGAAAATCAGTTTTTTTTTATTGTATTAAAATAATAATAATAAAAAAAAACAATAACATTGGGGAAAGGAACAAAGAAAGTTATCTTAGCAGTCAATTTCAATAAAATCTAGGTTTAATTGACCAACACTTAAAATTTTTCTAAACCTAGGTTTTGATTTCAAAATTTAAATTTTGAGAAAAACTATTTTTTTTGTGGGCTCCATACTCTCTCTCTCTCTCTCCTACTTTTTCTTTATATGAACTCCTCCATCCTTTCTCTCTTCTATTTTTTTATGTGAGCCCCACCTTTTCTCTCTTCTACTTTTTCTTTATGTAGGCTCCACCCTCCTCTCTTCTATTTTTTTTTATGTGGTTCACACATCATGAAAAAAATTATTTTAACCACAATATTCAAACATTCTCATTTTATAAATTTTTTTTTTCATAATCTATTCTTCTCAGAATCTATTTTCCATAATTTATCCTTCAAATTATTTTTAAAAAATTAATCCGGACACACCTAGATAGAGGCGGACATGGATAATGGTTGACAGTTTGACGGGTTTTGATTGGATGAGTCAGCACTTGTGGTGCCGTGAGTGCCACCGGCTTTGCCTTTTGTGTGGATAAACGGCTACATACCTCACATGGTCATCCACTAATACCACCATTATCTAATACGTACTCCTCTCCTTATTTTTAACGTAAGATCCAATTAATTAATTTAATTAGGTTAAAAAATTTAATTAATTAAATCATTTAATATTTCATATATTCTTTCTAAAACACCTTAATCAGCTTCATTAATTCATTCTCTCTCTTTCAATTGATTATTATTAAGGGAATGATAATAGGTTAATTTGAGAAAAAAATGATAAATATATTAAATAGATCTTACATTTAAGATCAATATTAATTCTTCAATTAAGTCTTATATCAAAGATTGAAGGAGTATTATACAACTCCCTTCATGTTAAATATAGGAGTCAGACACAACGGTGTTTTGTTTAGTGGTAGACTAACTGGATTGTAGATATAAACTGAGTTTAAATCTTACCTTGTTTAAAAGACCCCTAGCCACAAAGTCTTAATTCAAATTAGTGGATTACTCATATACCTAACAATAAGATCCCAAAAAAAGTAACAAATATCGAGTGACCTTCCATCAAAACGTTATAAAAAATATACAAGTTTGATAACTAATTTGTATATACTAGTTATTTATAATTATAATATATATATATATATATATATATATATATATTAATTTTACTAAAATATTTTTAAATATTTATTTTGGAAACTACTGTCCTAATAATTAAAACTCCATGTCCAACCAATAGATTTTTTTAAAAAAATTATAAATTATATTAGATAAAGTGGATTAAGGTATTAATTTAAAACCAAAGATAATCTTTTTACTAATAGCCCTTATACTTAGCACCTGAAGAAATGCATAATTAGATACGTTTTTTTTTTTATAATAACTCACGCATTCATTTACTCTCCACACATAAAGAGTTTGAATTTATATCCTCACACTTACGAAATTTTTAAGGGATGTACTTGTTGTCATTTGAGCTATACAGTCCCAATATGTAATTTGTTGATTAATTCATACAAAGTTTATAGTAAGTTTCATAGCTGATATATAATTAGTTTATACAAAATTAATTAATGAATAGTAAGTTGCAATTTAAGAGAATAATTTCTCAAAACTTTTGTATAGTTTTGTTTGACCTTCACACTTTGGTATAATTTAAAATCTCGTGTTAATGAACGCTTAAATTTGATATGTTAGAGCCCACACCACAACATTTAGGGCTTGTTTGGTGTGAGGGGAGGGGAGGAAAAGTGGCGGAGGAAAAAAAATTTTGAATTGAATTTAAAAAAAATAAAAAAAATGGGGTTAAAAGTTTTAAATTTGTTTTTTTTACTCCTTTATCTTACATATTCTCTATATTAAAATTTTATAACCCCACTTCTCCAATTTTCTTAAATCTAACTTATAAAAATTTTTCCTTCCTTCCCTTTCCCTCTAAATCCCTCATATCTAGGGTCTATTTGGTGTGAGGGATTTGGAAGGGAGGGGAGGGGAGGGGAGGGGAGAAAAATTTTTACAAGTTGAATTTTAAAAGATTAAAGAAATGGGGTAATAATATTTTAATAAAGAGAATATTTAAGATAAAAGAGTAAGAAAAATTAATTAAAAATTTTTAATCCTACTTTTCTAATTTTTTTAAATTCAACCCAAAAATTTTTCAGCAGCCCACCACCCCTCCCCTCCCCTAACACCAGACCAAACGAGCCCTTATCCTTATCCTGAAATGAAAGATATATTCTTATACCCACACACACCCGCAACTCGGAATAGAAGTGTTATGCATTTACAAACACAAGATAACCCTTTCGTCCCCATGTGCAAGTGATTTTCAAAGTCATCATCGCAGAATTTAAATTTTAAAATAATAATAATAAATCCAAATTCTATTTCCAAAATTCCATGCCTGGCATTGGAGATATTATCATTATCTGGTTAAAAATTAAAACTCGGGGCACACCGATGCCACATGAAATTTCCATAAAATTGCCACTGCCAGCTTCTTGGGGGTTTATTTTCAGGGTCTACATGTCTACACATATATTTGTATATTAATCTATTGAGTTCTAAATATAAGAGTCATCTAAAAAGTTTTATTTTGGTCCTAAATAATGTAAGATCTAAATCTATTTTATCTCTTAAAGTTATAATCTTTTTCTAAAGTATCACTATTAATTACATATATTAATAGAATTTCCATTAAGGGGTAACTTCACTGCCAATTAAAGAATGTATTTTAGAAAAAATTAATACATATTTTTTATAAATAAATAATTATTAATCATCTATCACATAAGGATACGAGGAAGGGTAATAATAATGAAATCTTATCGAAAAGAATATTAATAAAAATGAAAATCATATGTATCAAAAAAAAAATGACAATCATGCGAGGGTAGAAAATAAAGTAGGAAATTGGGGTCATTTTCGCGGATGATGTCAGATAATTAATCCAATATGTGCGTCCTTATCCTAAAGGCTTTGAGCCAGCTTGCAAATTGCACTGGGCCCCCTACGCGGAGCATGCTAATCAATATTCTGATTAAGAAACACATAAAAATTTAAAAAATGAATAGCAGACCACATAATTAAATGAAAGAAGACAGAAAAAAACATTAAAATTATAAAATTTTAAACCAGGTATTTTTTAAAAAATATATTTTTAATTTTTTATCAAGTTGTATCATTCTTTTATCAACTCTTGATAACAAAACTTATGAGAGATTTTGTAATTTCAAATTTCTTTTTATGTTTTTTTCCATAATTAAAAGCAGAATTTGTTTTTGTCCTCCATAGTTAATGGATCATGGGACTAAAATATTGAGTCAGATTCTCAAATAATACTTGGCAAAAAAAAAAAATATTCTCAAATAATAATTGAATAATGTACTAACAAAAATAAATAATTGAATAATATAACAATAGCTCAACATAATTTTTTTTATTTATAAAACTTAAATATTTAATTTCATGATGAAGTCCACCTTTAATATTTTAATTAATTCATATAAAATTTTATTTTGTTCTTCTAATTTCATAAAATGTCTTTTTAGTAATTGATTCTTAATACAATTAATTGTATTAACGAAAAATGTTAGCACTAAAATTACATATATAAACATAACATTCTTAAATAATGTCATATTAAATTTAATTTTCTTAATAACAACAATTGGCACAAAAAATATTATATAATTAAATGACTGAAAATATACAATTTATAAAATTAAGAAAACAAAGTAAAACACTTATCAATCCAACTAGAGCCACTATATTTTTTTTAATAGAGACGTTGAAAAGGTACCAATTTAGCATATGCCCTTTTTCTCTTCTTATCCTCTGACGCCAGAATCATGCACTTTGCTTGGTCCCTCCTCATACACTTGGCAACCCTCTAGCCAAACTCCACTGTGGGCACTTACCATTTCTCTTTCAATATTTTCAGCATTTCTTTGCCCAAATATATTAGGGAAAATCGCTAGTGAATATTAAATAAATAAATTAATTGTTCTTTACCACTAACACACATGGGGTACTGAACTTGTATTAAAATTGAACTTAAAAAGACAAAAAAAGCCCTTAGTTTGACAAGAAGATTTTAGGCGGGAGGAAGGAGAAAGTGCAGAGCTTCTGAATCCCTTCTTCCTCTTCCATTTCCGGTATTCTACAGAAGTTCAGCGTCGTCTCCCCTCACTCGGCCGTCTCCTTGGCTTGTGTCCGTCATTAGTGTCGTCTCCAGGTACTCCTCCAGCAGCCGCCGTCTCGTTGGCTCGTGTCCTTCGAATCTGTCGTCTCCGGGTGCTCCTCCAGCGACCAGCGTCTCCTTGGCTCGTGTCCTTCGGCAATGTTGTCTCGGGCTGCTCCTCCAGCGGCCGACGCCGACGCCTAGTCCTCAAGCGACCGTCACTTGCTACTCCAACCTAAATGCCTCCTTCATTCACCTGATATTTTCCATATGTGCTCAATGGTCATCCACGCTATGTGCAAAGGATGAAGATCCATTATGTGCCAATAATCTGTCATTTTGTGCAATTAATCTTTCATGGTGTTCAATTGATCTTCCATGATGTGCATCTGATCTTTCGTTTTGTACAATTACTCTTCTATGATGTGTAATTGATCTCCCGTTTTGTGCAATGGATCTTTTTCATGGTGTAAAGGATGATCCATTATGCCAATGATCTTCCATTATATGCAATTCCTCTTCATTGATTTGTAATTGATCTTCCCTTTTGTGCAACGGATTTTTTACATACGTGCCCAATGGTCATCCACGCTATGTGCAAAGGATAAAGATCCATTATGTGCCAATGATCTGTCATTTTGTGCAATTACTCTTCCTTGATGTGCCAATGATCTTCCATTTTGTGCAATTAATCTTTCATAATGTTCAATTGATCTTCCATGATGTGCATCTGATGTTCCGTTTTATGCAATTACTCTTCTATTATGAGCAATTGATATCCCATTTTGTGCAATGGATCTTTTCCATGGTGTAAAGGATGATTCATTGTGCCAATAATCTTCCATTATATGCAATTACTCTTCTATGATGTGCAATTGATCTCTCATTTTGTGGAATGGATTTTTTCCAAAGTGTGGATGACCATTGGGCACATATGGAAAAGATTCGTTGCACAAAATGGAAGATTAATTGCACATTAGGAAAGAGTAATTGCACAAAACGGAAGATCAAGTGCACAGCATGGAAGATCAATTGCACACCATGGAAGAGTAATTGCACAAAACGACAAATCATTGGCACATAATGGATCTTCATCCTTTGCATATAGTGTGGATGACCATTGGGCACGTATGAAAAAAATCAGGTGAATGAAGGAGGAATTTAGATTAGAGGAGCAAGTGACGGTCGCTTGAGGACTAGGCGCCGGCGCCGGCCGCTGGAGGAGCAGCTCGAGACAACACTGCCGAAGAACACAAGCCAAGGAGACGCTGGCCGTTAGAGGAGCACCCGGAGACGACAGATCCGAAGGACACGAGCCAACGAGACGGCGGCCACTGGAGGAGTAGCCGGAGACGACACTGCCAACGGACACAAGCCAAGGAGACAGCCAAGTGAGGGGAGACGACGCTGAACTTCTGCAGAATGCCGGAAATGGAAGAGGAAGAAGGAATTCAGAAGCTCTGCACTTTCTCCTTCCTCCCGCCTAAAATCTTCTTGTCAAACTAAGGGTTTTTTTGTCCTTTTAAGTTCAATTTTAATGCAAGTTCAGTACCCTATGTGTGTTGGTGGCAAAGAGCAATTAATTTGCTTATTTAGTATTTACTAACGATTTTTCCAATATATTAAGTCTAAAGTATAATTTCTTTTATTGAAAATTTTATTTTAACAAATCTTTTTTGTGTTATTCATTTTTATTTTTAAACATAGTTGAGAGAAAAATAAAATAAAAAATAATTTAAGTTTTGTTAAAACAAATTTATAAGTTAATTGGAGAAATGGATGGACTGAGATGAAGAGGGAAGTTTTGCCCTTCAAATTAATGCTTGTAAATGATGTTTTTAATAATATTATGACGAGTAAAATGATTAATTATTTATGAGAAATATTTATTTTTTGTGATTTTATTTTTTGATCTGATATTCATCATGATTTTATAAAAATTCATAAACTAAAAGAAATTTCATCGCTGAATTATTCACATTCATATTTTACGGAAAAAAGGATATAAAAAGTAATACATATTTTTTTTAAAAGGATATTTCTACAGGAAACTTTCATAAAAATATTAAATGATTAAAAATTAATTTTATTTGAAATAATAAAATGGGAAAAATTGTTCTGACTTTAAGATTTGAACATTTTCATTCTGGTTTATGGAAGAAAATATTTATACTATGAATATTGGAGGTATGTCATGGCCCAGTTCTAGAATAATTCATATTATGGGACAAACCGTGATTAACTTCGAATAAAGGGGATTGCTCTTTTTCTCTACTTTTCTGTTTCATGTATATACGCATATTTAATAAGAGTAATGAGAGAGCTTTATGACAAAATCTAATACGTAGAAGGAAGGCATATAATTTTAAGTTTTTAATCCACGCTCTTGTAAATAAAAATATAAAATGACGAGCTTGTTTTAAAATATAGGTACATGTTATTATATATTAGGCTAAATTTAAGATAAGTTACAATCATATTTTTTAAAATTACAAGATAAGTTGCAATAATATTAATAGATAATTTATATTTTTTTTTTCCATAACCCACGCACCCATTACACCCCCGTAGAGAGATTTGAAATTCACACTTAAAAATGCCTAAGGTAGGTGTTTGATGTCAGTAGGCTTCAAAACCCCAACTAATACTCCCTTCGGTCTTAATTATAGGACATATTTATCTAATTTTAGAGAAATTAAGAATAGTAGTTAAATTAGTTAATCTTATTTATTTTCCTAAAATACCCTTATTTAATACATATAAGAAATCATGGTTTGTTCATGTTGATCACTTGCCTTGATGTAAAGCAAGTGATCTTGCATGTCATTAAAATGGAGTTATGCCGGTTTGGTTGAAGTAGAATTAAAAAAAAAAGTTACAATTTTTAAAAATAGAGATGATGATATTAATAGTGTTAAATTGATTTTCTCACCCTTTATTCTTATAAAATAAAAGAAACAGTAGAATTAGGGTGTATGTGACATTAATGAATTGCAAGTATTACTTATTTCATAGAATACATAAGTGTATTATAAAATTATTATTGAGAAAGTATCAATGGGGGTATTTTGAGGAGAAATTGATAAAAATTAAAACTTTATCCTATAATTAGGACTAATATCAATTCACAAATATTGTCCTATAATTAGGACCGGAGAGAGTAACTTATATTTGTATGCAGTGTGATATATAATACTAAAATTTATAACTATGATTGTATTCCCTTATGTCTTTAACATGAGATATACATGTCTAATTTAATTAGAATAAGAAAATTAGTTAATATGATATTTTTTTAAAAATATGCTAATCATTTTATTTAATTCCCATATCTCTTATTCTCCTTAATTATTATTAAGGAAATAATAATAGAGATAAATTAGAAAAAAATAATAAATATAAAAATTATGTCTTATATTTAAAATTAAAAATAATTTTTTAAATATATATTATATTAAGTAAAAAAATATATTATGTTGAGATTGATGTATTTCTAGTGGGGCCCGATTATCTTATGAAATTTGGCTGCACATGAAACGGTGGTCAACTAGATTCTTGCGCGTTGTGCACGCATCTGAACCGAAGTCTGAGTCTTGAATTCTCAAGAAGGGGCGATGAGACGGCTTGTCGTTTTGTGTTCAGTACTTCTCAAATCTGATCCATCCATATAAATGACTCAGACTTCCCTTCCCATCATAAGTTCCTGACTTCCCGATGGCTGTAGTTGACACAAATAATTTTTTCAAAGAAAATAAAAAAAAAGGAAGTCCCGATAAATAAATGATACTCACTCTGATCCTATTTATAAAAATTTAATAATTATATTTTTAAAAAATGATTAAAATTAATTAAAAAAATAAATATATTTTAAAATAAAAATTTTTTCAGTATACCTTTATGTAAAAGAAGATAAATAAGAGAAAGAAATGAAATAAATATAAGTATTATTAATATTTTAATTAATACAATATATATAGATATATATAATTAATGTGGGGCAAAGAAATGAAAAAAAAAACTTATTAAATGGTTTAACAACTCTTATTAAATTTTTATAAAAATGATGAGGGCAATTTAAATTCTAAAATTTTATAAAAAATTAAAAAGAGAGGAGGAGTGACGCTGTAAGTCTGCAAGCGGGGACAAAGGAAGCTAATGCAGTGCGGGACCCACGGCACTCAACTAATTGAAGTTGCTTGGGGCCTCTGCTTTGGATCTGATCCATCCATCCAAATCCATTATGGGACCTGGGAAGCTAACCTTAGCCATCCAAAGCCAGGGTGGGGTCCTCCAAACACCCTAGTCCCTACCCTCTCAAATAACAACCATACACAACGGAAAGGGTAAATATTAAATAATCAATTAATTCTCCAAAAAGATAAAGTGACGGGGCATGCAAGTATATGCCTCAAGTGCTGGCAAAAAAAAAATATATGCCTCAAGTGAAGCACACTTGGAAGTCTGAACGGACAACAACCCTATGAGGAGAATATCAGTTACCATGAACCAAACCATATATTCTTCACCAACATAAAAAGCTTACATGACCTGATTTAGTAGGCATGCTTGTCCTCCAATCAAATCCCTCCACGTAACTTCCTCTTCATCTCTCCCTTGCCAGGTAGATGCACATAAAAGAAGAACAATTCACATTCTATTACTGATTCCACTCTTTGAAGAAAGCTTCTTTGTCCTTTTGCATTTGGACCTCAACAAGAAAATTTACATGTCTTGGATTCTTAGTTTCATTTAAAAAAAAAAAAAAAAGTTGCACTCCTCCTACTACTACGGAGATTATGGGGATCAGGTGGAATTACAGTTACCACATGATTGTTGCCTTTAATGACTCTACAGAAGCCTTGCAGCTAATCAATGGTGACCTATCGCAAAATCACCCTCTCAACGCCCGTGTTAGACAAATTCATCATTTTCTTTATACATGATTGGATTATTACTTTTGATCTCATGTCAAGAGAAGTCAATCAGTATACGAATTATGTGGCTCCTCAAGGTCATCAAATGAATATTGAGGTTGTCATTATAAATGTTCCTCCAGAGGAATATAGAACAATTCTTTAAGAAGATATCAGTTACTGGCTTTCTTTAGCTAGCTAGTCCCGGCTTGTTTTTCTTGTACCCCTTTTCATTCTAAAAATAAAGATAATTTATGTGTTTCCCTATTTTTTTTATTTTTTGGTTGCTCACCCGGTTTACCGAAGCTTTGCCCCGATTATATCCGGATTCGACCCACGTCGCACACCTGGTTATGGTGGGAGAGTCTCCCAATGAGAATTTTTTGCATACACAAGGCTCAAACCTAAGACCTTACTTAAACGGAACCAAGTCGCTTATCACTTGGACCAATTTCCATTGGTTGTTTCCCTATTTTGTGAAATCACCTATAAGTCGCTTGATGTGATCTCCACAGACAACAATAGTCTGGCCCCAATCTTCAGCTTTTTAGCATAATAGACTGGCCCAAAATTTCTCAAGACTGGAGCCTAATGGGATCTTACAAAAAGTTTGGGCCAACATCGCTGTTTTGCCTTAAACATTACTATCATGTCCAACAAAAATTCCCAAGAGCCCCATTACTGTATAATCAGTCCAACAGTCAAACAGGTAAAGATTAGCCTATGTACTCGCTCTGTTATTGTTACTCTACTACTGGACTAGCATTTCGTTTGTATTTGAAGTACAAGACCTGTTCTTTCATGTTTTGGTCCGGGACTCGTGGGTATTTTTAAAAAATAACCTGATTTCTACACGGGCCTCGTGCCATCAACACTTGCTCGTGGACAAACTCATAAAATATTAGTTTTTTGGACCTCTGATAAAATATTATTTCTCTTGGTTTTATTTATAAATAATTTTTTTTCTTAATTATTTAAAATGAACTGATAATTAAAAATAATAAATGTGTAAAAAATGTCATATTTTTTTATATATACCTTTATTTATAAAAATAGTATAAGAGATAATAGATGATAATATAAAAAATAATAAATATAAAATATGAGAGAGAATAAATATTTAATAAAAATAAAATAAAAAAAAAACTTCTATTTTCAGATAAAAAAAAAAATTACTTATGAAAAGAATCAGTTTTATAAAAAAAAAAATTACTTATGAATAAAAGTAGGAGGGAGTACTAGTTTAAAACTAAATAACAAGTAATGTGGTTGTGGTGGATAAGTGTCTGGTGAAATAGAACACTCCCTCCAGCACCCATAACCACCACTCGTTTGGATCAAGTGAAGAAAAAGCACACCTCAGTTCCTTTCATGACTCTCACAAATATAAAGAAGACACGATGATCCATCTCACATTCCTCTGTCTTCTTCTTCACCGCCTACTACTCTCTCCATGGCGCACCAGACTCTTCTTCCTGATTAATCATCCCTCTCTTGCTACTCCCTCTTACCTTTTCATTTCTTGAGCGATGAATCCCTCTGCTCGCTTCTCTTCAATCAAACACACTTCTCCTCCTTCTCCTGATAGATTCCTTATACGAAATTCTCACTTGTATCTTCCCAGAAACAATTCTTCTCCTGCCCCTTACCATGTGAAGCCGAGTTATGAATTATCACCACCAAAGAAGGCTTCTTTTTCCGTTCTCAGAACACGAAGCAGCTCCAAACTCACGCGGCCATTTGCTTCTCTATCATCTTTCGCCGATGCCGGAGGTGAGGAGCGGCACGAAGCTCATCGGCGGAGAGGGAAGGCCGGCGAGGAGGAAAATGAGTCGGCGGGAATGGCCCAAGCATTTCACATATCGTCGGCGACCGCTTCCGCGATTTCGATATGTATAGTGTTCGCTGCTCTTACTTTTCCTTTCTTGATGAACTCTTTGAGACAGGGGTTGGCATTGAAGACGAAGGTTTTATCGTACGCGACGCTTCTGTTTGGGTTTTATATGGCTTTGAATATTGGGGCGAATGATGTGGCGAATGCGATGGGGACTTCGGTGGGGTCCGGGGCATTGAGTCTCCGACAGGCGGTGGTGACGGCGGGGGTGCTGGAGTTTTCAGGGGCGTTGTTGATGGGGACGCACGTGACCAGCACAATGCAGAATGGGATTCTGGTGGCTAATGTGTTTCAGGGGAAGGATACTCTGCTTTTTGCTGGATTGCTCTCTTCGCTTGCTGCTGCTGGTACCTGGCTTCAGGTAATCAAACTGAGACATATCACTTCATTAAATTACTTAGCAATACATATTAAATGAATCGATGGTACATTTTGTGGGGAGTTTTCATTAAAGAAGTAACATCCACGGCAAATGATTAAAAGGGGTACTTTAGGAATGAATACATTTTTTATATATAATTAACTTAACTAATTTTTTTTAATTTTTGTAAATTAGTTATCTAACTCCTATGCATTGGACCAAAGCGAGCACCTTTTTTTTTTTTGGGTTCGGAAGGAGAGAAATTGATTATTTGTATACTGCTATTTTGGAACTTATTTATTCTATAGTTGTGTAGGGTGATCAGAAGAGTTGGAAGGAGGGGTAAAAGTGATATGGAAGATACAATGCAAGCAAATCTTCTGTAGATATTAAATTCGTTTTTTGTCTTTCTAATCTCTTACTTGATTGATGTACTGGGAAGCGAGTTCATATGAGACCGGTAACTATTGTTGCAAGCATAGAAAGAGAGTTTCTCAAAGGCCTTTCTTCCCCCTTGGTTAATTTGATCTCAATTACTGTGCCTCTGTAAATTGAATATAGCATCTAAAACTAAATTAATGAACATATCTTGCAACAACTTCTAGGAATACACATTCTTAACTTTGTTACAAGGGCATCATGGGACTGATATGGAAGCAACCAATAAGGAGTAACATATGAGATGTACTATTTGTGTGGACGCAGGTTTCATCATACTATGGATGGCCAGTGTCTACTACACACTGTATAGTAGGAGCAATGGTAGGATTCGGTCTGGCCTACGGCGGAGGCGGAGCCGTTTTCTGGGGTTCACTGGCAAGGGTCATCTCTTCATGGGTCATCTCGCCCTTAATGGGAGCAGCTGTCTCATTTCTTGTCTACAAATGCATTCGTAGGGTATGTTCCTTCTTCTCTATATCCACATATTCAAACCTAGTAGCCTTAAACTCGCTCCAGGTTCCTATACTTTTTAACTGAGTTTTGGTTTTGGTCATATGTTTCATTTTTCCTTGTTTCGCAAGACCTCAGTCCTTATAGTTTCATATATGGTATGAGGAGTGAGTTTAACCCTTTTGTTCAACTAGGCTGCTTTTGAAGAACTAAACTGCATAGCCTGATCTATTTTGATCATCCAGTTTGTGTATAGCGCACCAAATCCAGGACAGGCAGCAGCTGCAGCAGCGCCAATCGCCGTATTTCTCGGTGTCACCAGCATTTCTTTTGCAGCCTTCCCACTCAGCAAGGTCTTCCTTGTGGCTTTAGGCCAGGCTTTAGGCTGTGGAACCTGTGGTGCTTTTATTGTGGACAGAATAATAAGAAAACAGCTTGGTCATCTTCTTCTCAAGCCTACTTCTCCTCTTCCTCCTCCACAACCTGAACCAGAGGCGGACACTGCCCACAAAAACATAGGCTTCCTCTCTGACTTTGCAGGTCCTAAGGGCACTCAGCTCGAAATAGTTTACGGAGTCTTCGGCTACATGCAAGTCCTCTCTGCATGCTTCATGTCATTTGCTCATGGTGGAAACGACGTGTCCAACGCCATAGGCCCCTTGGCCGGCGCATTGGCCATCCTCCACGGCGGAGCCAGAGGAGCTGAGATCGTGATCCCCACTGATATTCTCATCTGGGGCGGATTCGGTATCGTTGCTGGGCTTGCCATGTGGGGTTATAGAGTCATAGCAACAATTGGGAAGAAAATAACAGAGCTGACACCAACAAGAGGCTTTGCTGCTGAATTTGCTGCAGCATCGGTGGTTCTTTTTGCTTCAAAGCTTGGCCTACCCATATCAGCAACTCACACTCTTGTAGGAGCAGTGATGGGCGTCGGATTCGCGAGAGGACTTAACAGTGTGAGAGCAGAAACTGTGAGGGAGATTGTGGCTTCATGGGCAGTCACTATTCCTGTTGGTGCAACTCTATCTGTGTTGTACACTTGGATCTTGACCAAGGTTTTGTCTCATGTTTTTTGAGCTCTTTACAACCACCAACGTTGTCTTTTCCGCCTCTGGATTCTTATGGCAGAGAGATCCAAAGACACAATGACAAGAGGATGCTTCTTGTTAAAGCATAGGTACTCTAGTTCCTATCGAGGAGGCTTAATTGAGAGAGAGCCTTGTCTTCTCTACTGGTGAAACTCTATGTCCAGATCATCATCATGTAAAACACTAAGCCTCGTTGTAGAGTGTCTTGATTTTATCCTTTTTTTTTGTTCCTTGGTTAAAACCGCACGTCTTTAAACATCAATGGACTAGGGGATTGAAAGGACAACCATTCTGAATGGAAATAAGGTTTGCTTGCATCATTTGTGCAATAGCTCTACTTAATGTGAATAAATGACAGCGAAAATTGATCTGTTGGTCCTTATTATTTATACTTCTTTATAACTCAATCCCTACAATTTGGCTCAACACAAATCAATCCCTAAAGTTTTGAATTGGTTGTAACTCAGTCCTTAAACTCTGTTTTAAGGTAACTCGTAACTCAGTATCTATAGTTTTAACTATTATATAATTTAGTTCTAAAAATGAAGTTACAAAATGGTTAAAACTATAGAGATTAAGTTACATCAAATTAAAATGTTGTTATAATCAAGTTAAAACTACAAGGACCAAAAGATTAATTGTCTCTTAAATTATATGAAACATGATTCAGAAAAGCATGTGAAACATCGCAATTCTGCACAGGTAAATAACGAAGAAAGCGATAAATGAACAACTCATTCTCTGGTAAAGTGTTGCACCCAATAAAAACACTAAATCTTCATGTTCCTAGAGACAGTTTGGAGCTCTGTATCAGAAAAAAGAAAATCAAACTGAGAGCTCTTGCACCGGAGAGAGGCCGGGTTGCCATCCCAAACTCCGAAATGGTTTAGCCTTTGGAAGAGGAGGCACAAAAGGCTTCTTCTTCCCTCTTATCCCTTTCCTTCTAGGATGTGTCATGTTCTTTTCTTCCTTCACAGAACAAAACACACTCTTGTTCACCTCAAAAATCTCTGGCCTCACTTCCATTTTCCCCTTATTCTCTTCGCCATCATCGTCTTCTTCTTTAGCTACCGTTGTTTGCAGTACAGTTCTGTCTTCCTCTGGATATTTACTCTTGAGCTTTTCCACAGCTTTGCATGAGATTATAATATACTTGTGACCAGGCATTAGAATCTCCTCTGGCCATAGAACCGACTTGTGTGGATCTCTGAACACTTCCGGTGAGGCCACGCACATGCCGGGGTATTTCTCCATCAACTTTGATGCAGGAATTGCATGCTCATACAGCTCCTTTTGGCCTCCCTCATGAACTATCATCACAAAAATGTTCTCATATTGCAAGCTAACTTGCTTCTTCCTTCTCGATTCTTTATCACTCTGATGCTGTACCAGGCCTAACAAATGAACCACACGCTTCAGCATAGCCAGGAGATTAAGTTTGAGCTATCCAAGAGTTTCATTATCGTCTTCCTGCAGAACAAAAAAAGAGATTTGTAGGGTCGAGAGTATAAGCACGACGGAATCTAATTTATTATTGATTCTATATTAGCTGTTCACTAAGGACGGCTGGCTGCTTTTGATTAATTTATTATTGTTTCAATGATGAAATCGATGAATAGCAAGAGCAAGAGAGGCAAGGTTTTATTTTTATTTTGCGTTTTTGGGTGCTGTTTGAGTAGGAACAGAGTTCCCCTATAAAGGATATAACAAAGTTTCATCTATATCTTCCTCAGAATTAACTTCATTGTTTTGTTGGGATCATACTCCTATGAACCTAACATGTCTTGTGTGTGTTGAACAAAATCCTTACATATATATAAAAGAAAGAGAACAAACATACGGTGCTTTTTCTCAAGAGAATAAAGTCAGAACCCTACAACTAGTAACTTGGTGAGTTCAGCAATGGAGAAAGATTTAACCTCGTACACATCAAAACTGTACAGAAAGTTGGTGGAAATTGTACAGAAAGATTCAACCTCGGACACATCAAATTTGCAGGATATATATATATATATATATTTTGGTGTAAGTTTAGGTGATTTAAATACCGGAGGCTCACTTAGATCATTGCATACCTTTGAGCTCTTACAGGCTATTTACAGGTCACTCTTGATTACCCACTAACAAGGTTTACGTATTGATGGGATTTGAACTCACAATTATTCTTTGTCCTACTCTAATGCTACTAGTCCAGTGGAAAGAAATGCCCTTAAAAAAATTTGGATATAAATGGAATTCAATTTTGTTTCCTTTAATTCGATAAACATGATTCCAACTAGCAAAGATCGGAAATTCTTGCTCACAAGTCCATATTGATATCCATGGATAAACAACTGACAGACTTTTCTGTTCATAAAACCTGAGGTGCTTGCTCGAAAATGCAAAAGATGCTCAAAACAAAAGTAAAATGCAAGGCAAATAAGTTGTAACGGTTTCATAATTCTCAAACTTTCCAAATATTTGGTTCGATATGCGTTCACAAGAGCCACTGTTAACTGAGGCAACAATCATACAATGCGCAGAAAATTAGAGCATCTTAAATTCTTGGTTCGATTTGATTGTCTCTGCAACAACACCGGTCTCATAACTCAATGGAAGGTTGCTTGGCATAACTTAACATACTTGTGATGTCTTGGTGGATTTCTTTTTCTACTAGTTTAAAGGTTTGTTTGGATTAACATTTGTAAAAGTGACTTTTATCCCAACTAATATTTGCCTATTAAAACTTAGGTAAAAGTCAATGTAATTCGTATATAGATATACTTTTATAAAAAGTTAGTTTGATAGATAGAATATTGTTTAGATTATATAATGAGAAGTTAATTTCAGAAAATTCAAATCTTAAAGAAAAGCCTCAAAACAAAAAAACTTGCTTCAGTGTCAACTTGACTTTAGGTCCAGAAGCTCATTTTCCCAAAAGGCATATTTTGGCCCAAACTAATGTATTTTGAGAATGAGGAAAGATACGTTGAGACATCCCAACTTAGAGCCTTGCTTTTGAATCGTGAGTGAGCCTAACCCTTTTCCTAAAATTTATGTAACAAAAAAATAAGAAGAAAGAAAGAAAAGATTATTAGGAAGCAACTTGTGCTAATGCATAGTTGTCGCTCAATTAACTCAAGTTTCAGAAGTAACAGGTGACACCGTATTAACTTAACATCACAAATTGTACACAGCTACATTTGTATGAGTTTACAGTTAGATTACATGAGCTTTGTTTTTGTCAAAAACTCAAATGTAACTTACATACGCAGTTGTCCCCAGTTTGTAACCGAAAATTACGTTAGTTAACACCACTGAAGAATTTAGTTACCTATGCAGAATTCAGCCTCTTCAACCTTGCCTTTCACAAGAACTAGATACTGTGTGACCTCTCTGAAGCTTCGTCCAAAATCAGCTGCAGCATGACATTCTTTCTTCTTTTTGCTAAAACTTGACGCTGTCCTCTTTTTAAATACTATGAATATAAGGGTCAGCAGTTAAAAACTTGAAATAAGTATAGTTGCCTGGCCCACTGCCCAACTTAAAATGAGGAGGAAGCCGGAGGAAAAAATGGAAGAAAAACTCGCTTTGTATAATCGTATCACACAAAAATCAGGACATTGCGTCAGCCTGTTTTCTAGTCAATCGTGCATACAAACCATCTTTTAAGAGAAGCTCCCTGTGACTACCAATCTGCGTGGAGATGAATCATTGACAGTTAGAGTTCTTATATATATATATATATAGAGTTAATACTATTACTAATCCTTATAGTTTGATCGAATTTTTATTTTGGTCCCTATAATTTCATAAGGATTTGGTATGAGTTTATTAGCTTAACGAATAAACCCTGTACTTTTAATGAGTTTTGGTTTTGGTCCTTACACTAGTACACTTAGACTAAGTTCTTCTGAAGCTACAGGGATTAAAACTGATGATTTAAAACTACAAAGATCAAAACCAAAGTTCATTCAAACCATAAAGACCAACATCGCTATTAACCAAAATATATATATATATATATATATATTCTGATCAGGATAAAATAAGATATATGGAAGAATAACGAATTATAGGCTTTCATACAATACTGAGGAGAGCAACCTATAGTGAGTTTTATCCCTACAAACAGCATTATCCTTTGTTGTATCATATCCATCATGATCGAGCAGAAAAATTTAGGGAGTCAAATTCAAAAGGAGACAACCAATGAATATATCAAGGACAATAAACACAAATAGGACATTAAATAAAAATTTTAGGTTGAGACATTTAAATTGAACCAACAATACCTCAACAATTTGACCACCATCCATTACCACGATCTTGTCAGCTGCTTTTATGGTAGAAAGCCTGGAAAAATCAGCTAATGAACTTCAAACTAAGAACCACAGTATAATATAATATAATGGGTGCTAACATTAAAGATAAAACCTGTGAGCAATGACTATGACGCTTCTCGTTGTTGAGTCACTTCTGACAGATCGGAAGACACCCTACCATAAAATGGCAACTCAAGAATCAGTATCTTTCTCTGCATTCTCTCACTACTCACACACATTTAGGGTGTTAATATCAACTTGCTATGAGAATAAGTTTATAGAAGCAAACCTGGACATTATATTCACTCTCAGCATCCAGAGCACTGGTGGCTTCATCAAGGACCAAAATATTTGGATCCCTAATAATGGCCCTAGCAATGGCAATTCGCTGCCTTTGTCCCCCACTTAATAGATCATCATCAACAAGTGTTTCATAACCATTAGGAAGTGCTGAGATGAAGTCATGAGCATAAGCCTGCTTGGCGGCCCATTCAATATCCTCCTGCTTTATATCATGGGTGCATCCATACCTGATGTTTGAACTAATATCCATGCGAAAGAGCTTCGGCTCCTGCACAAGCAATTTTCATGAGTTAGGAGAAAAGGACCGTTAATAATTATATTCACTAAATTTTCTGTCATGGTGCTGAGTCAAGAACCTGTCCCACATATCCTATTCTTTCTCTCCACCACATGATGTCCAACTCTTTAAGAGGGTGGCCATCAATCAAAATCTGCAGTTAAATTAAAGAGAATATTTAAAAAAAAAATAATAGGCATCTATTCTTATATAGAAACTCTGCCAAATTTTATAACTGGACCAACAAAATGGTTCCTAGAGCTTCAGAAGTTGTTCACGGAACTGAATGTTTAGTAGTATAACCAACACTTATTTTCTTTTCTTTTGGGATTTGTTAATTTGATATAATCACCAAAGAGAAACCCTTTAACATGCTGATAAGGAAAAATCGTGAATATTTCATGGTTGGATTCAGAAACAAACATATCCCCGTTTTAGCATTTGTTCTTAAGAGAGCAGGATAATCCTATTTGACTCAAAGATCAGAAAATGTCATTCCTCCTTTAAACGTCTTATTTCAACCTATTATTATGAAAAAATTGATCCCAATTACGTTAACTGAAATTTTTATTTAAGTGTAACAAATATATATATATATATATATATATTTTAAGAGAGAATGACAATTTTACCATGGTAGAAAAAATGTTTTCTAGTCACTGTTTAAGGACTTAAATTTCATAAATAGTTTTTCCCTTACATTATTCTAAACTATCTTAAACTGCAACTTATGACTCCATGCACATCTTACGAGGATCAAATTATCCCTTTTGAATCTTCCTTTCATGAAATCATAAGGCTCAAAAACACAACCTGGCCATTTGGCTCATATAGCCGGAGCAAAAGGTTTACCAGTGTGCTTTTTCCACTACCACTAAGACCAACCTATGCAAAAGCCAAGAAGAGACAGAGAGTTAATCTTTTAGCCATTCTGCAGGCAAGGAAGGGATTAATTAAGTGTACTAGAAGCAGCCTCTTACAATTGCAACCACCTCACCAGGATGAACAGAAAAGCTGACATGTTGCACTACAGGTACCTGTTACACCATCTACTTTGTTAGTGACAACAGTTACTTTAACCTCATGTAGATTCCAATCATATTCCAATCATATCGAATTAACCTCATTAAAAACACCATGTGTGGGGAGAAATGGTGTTGAAATACAAAAGTCAAGACACTAAAACAATAAAAATATCCAGCATGCCAGCACGCACTAGCTTAAGAAATTGCATTTTCATGTACAATATCTATGACAATGCCTATGCGAGCAAGAAATATATCAACACTAAGCTGCCAAAAACAACACCTCATCCACACAACAAAATCTCATTGACTGTTTGCAAAAGTATTCTCCACTTGTAATACACAGACATGCTCTTCTAAAAAATGATACACAAACATGCTCATAAAACTGGAAAGTCTCAAAAAGTACTCTACTGCTTCATTGCCATCTATAGAACAGCTTATACTAAACTAGAAAAAAAGGGAACTGTGCACTCATTTACTTGTTTAGAGAGGGAAAAATGTCAGCATCCAGGTTTTAATTTCTATTCTAACACTGTTCATTCCTCACTGAATTAAATATAGATAAGAGTACAAAATATACAACTTTCTAATCTAGGAGCCAGAAGACGATTCTGAAAATAGGAGACATACCGTTGGCCTTGAAGGATAGTGAAAAGAAACATCTATAAACTCAATAAGCCCCGTTAATCTCTGTAACTTCACCCCTGTAACAAAGTTACATCCTAACTTCATTATAACAAAACTTAACATCGATGAAAAATTGGGCAGCAATGCATCATATTTCCCATGAGATTTTCTTTCTTTGTATTTAGTTACTCAGAAGAGAAGTGGGAAATGGATTCGGGTACTGTATTTGTATGTTACAGGAGCATTAAAGAACCACTAATTTATGATACCATGATAATAACTTGCGGACTCTAAACATGACTATACCAATTTCATATGTTGCTGAAAGTCAAACTCAGCTTCATGAACTTAAGGAACCATTAAGTGCTTGACTAGAATTCTCTAACAATTCACTCTGTCAGTACAATATGTGCTACTCTATTGTCAGAAGTTTTCCCTTTTTTCTAGAAGAATATACTAATATTTTGTTCACCAGAAAAGCTCGACAATAAATTGTTTTTAGTGCATACTGCCATTATCTTTTTTTGGTGAGTATTGCCGCTATTGTATTAGGTAAGGTACCTTAACTGTTAAAATATCAGTTACAGAAGTAAACAAAGAGCCTGTTACCAGTAACCACAATCCATGTAATGCATTAACTCATTGTATCTCCTTTTATAAACTGTAATATTCGCCAAATGATCGACAAGTAGAATTAGAATAGAATATGGAGAAAATGCAATCTCCTTGAAGAGGATGAACACAAAGGACAAGCATGAAGCATGTAATCATCACAAAAATTAGCTGAACATAGCTCAAAATAACACTTGCCCCTTGCTATGAATTGGCTACTTGGTAAGAGATCCATCAATCGAAATACTTTTTCACTGGCTCCAACTGATTGCATCAAAGAGGATACATTGTCTCCAACCCACCAGGTTGAATAAATGAGCGATTCACTGTATAGTATGAACTTGGTGAGTTTCTCTGCGGTAATATGACCAGCTAGAATGGACATTCCTCCAAACAGCACGGCAATAACCTAAAAGATCAAATGTTCCAATAAAAACAAAAGCCAAGGACAGAAGTTAAAACTGGACTTCAATAATTTCTTATTTTTCCTTTAAATTCAAAAGAAAATGAAATTGTATTATAAAGAGGAGAAAAAACGAGGTTTGAGGATAATAAATTATTGATAATTTGTCCCAAAAGGAATTTAACTTGAGTAAAAAAGAATCTTTCATTATAACAGCCCTTAGCTATATGGTACCTGAGTTGAATGATAAAGAGTGTTGAAACTTAAATTCCAAAATCCATATGCAGCACTTTGTCGCAAACTTATATCAGCTAACTTCCCCAGCCACCATTTGTATCTACCAATGGGCATGAACAAAATATGTCAAAACTGCTGAAACATAAGAACGCATACACTCATTTGTTACAGTTCTTAGAACTATCACCTTCCAAGTTCTTCTCCTTCAGTTCCATGAACTCGAACAGTCCTAATGAGAGATAATGTTTCCTGAGCTACCTACCATAATATGAAAGAAGGGCCATTACAGTAGTATTCAGGAAACATAAAACAAAGTGCAGTATAAGGCAGCTGATTCTACTTGATTTGCAGAGGCAGTAACTTCTTGGACCAACCTTGCAGCCTTTTTCTGATACCTATTGAGAGAAACAGAAATCAAATTAAAGCTAGAGGAATAAAGATGAGTGAAGCAGAAAAGCCTGTGGATGGGTGGTTGTTAGAATCCTTTTAGCTCCACCCCTCTCCCCCTTTTTGTGAATGAACGGGAACCATGGTAGCATCCAAAGTTCTAATAAGAATGAAGTGATTTCTTCAGCATTTAAGACGGAAACCTTTTATAAGGTTAAATGCTATTTTATATCACTAGAAATATGAGTTAATTCGAATCTGGTGCATGTACTGATTGAGAACAAGCCAATATTATTAACAAAGATGTTATTATGAATGGTGTTATGATACTCCCTCCGGTCCTAATTATAGAACATATTTACCTAACTTTGAAGAAATTAAGGATAATGGTTAAATTAGTTAATCATATTTATTTTCCTAAAATAACCTTATTTAAAATTTAAAATGGCATTCAATTACATTGATTCTCTGTTTTTTCTTGTACCTCTCCTGCCTCACACACGACTTTTCCTAGCTCTCACACAATCCAACGTCGTTAATCTCCCTCAACAACTTCCGATCTACTCTTATTAAGTTATTATTGTGTCTAATTATTATTGAGAAAGTATCAATAGGGGGCATTTTGGGAAGAAATTAATAAAAATTAGAACTTTGTCCTATAATTAAGATCAAGATCAACTCTCAAATGCTATCCTATAATTAGGACCGGAGGGAGTATTTAGTATTGGGCAAGCTTCCCAAGGCAAAGCTCATTTCATTTACTCCCGTCCATTGTAAGCCACAAGAAAGGCAATATTGAGTTTCTAAAAAAGCAATCGAAGAGAACAAATAATTCACCTTCCATAAATTAGCATAACAGCTGATAATATAGTGCATATGCCCAGTGTACATAATCCAAGCGGCCAAGACAAAACCAACAGGTAGATCAATGCACCTGCTCCCTAACAAGATGGAAGGGGAAAAAACTAAGACCCCAATGTGTGGATAGCTTTATTAATATTAAATATTTTATATGTAAAGCCACCCGCAGAACATTGCGCAATATCAAGTTAAGATCATTTCCAATAACACGTGACACTTGTTGACAATCTGCCCCAAGCCTGCTTGTCAAATCGCCAACTGTTTCCGAGTCAAAAAACGATATATCCTACAATAAAGACACTGCCAAGTGAGTTAAATTATGCACCATAACCAAATGAAACACAAGACGACTATCAAGTTAATCATTAAGAGCAACAGAACCTGAAGAAGTAGGGAAGAGTATAATGTTTCTCTCATCCTCTTAACCTGCAAATATTGTTAAACTCCAGTGAGCAATAAAGTCATACAACATTGCATAATATGCAGCACAGCAGAACCAAGCGAGCAAAATAAATAAAACAGAACGAATTATTCAGTAAAATATACTGATGAACTGAGGAGCAGGTAGCTGAAAGAACTTAGCTCAATTACAACAGTCTAAAGCTTCAGAGGTATAGTTCTTAATTCATTAACATCTTATGCTATCGTACATCATGGGAAAGAAGAAGCAACCAAAATATAAAGCATGACAGAGAAGCTCACCAAAATCATGTTTGCAATGCCAAAACAGCAACCTCGTATCCCACTGGAAAAGAAAAAAAAAAAAAGGTTTCTTAGATCATGCCATCAGTATTTCAAGCGAAGTAGAACTTATAACGTCAAATTCAAAGTGCCATCAGCATCTCAATGTTCCGCAATTTACATTTGCTTCATTCCCGGGGACTGTGGAATGTTAGATCATGCCACTTCTTCGGCAAATCATTCGGTAGATTAAAGGATAAAAGGTTAAGGACAATTAGTCACAAAAACGCAGGGGAGAATGAACATCCTACTTAGGTAAGTAAAACCAACAAAATCATAGCACTGTCCGTAGGTAGAAGGGAGATTTGACCATACAAGATTTTGACCTGCATATTCCAGATGTTAAACATAGTAGAACCAAGAGACGCACATTCCGACGGAAGACTGTAATTTCCGCGCTCTGAGCGGAGAAGATGGATGCAGTTAAAAAATGTGGTATTGAAATCTCCGAAACCTGAAATTGCATTGAACAAGGAGTTTAACAAACGAACAAAAAATCTAGCGAAATTGATCTTAGCGCTGGAAGAGTAGGAAATGAGAAAACAATACAAGGCTTAAATTAAGAAAACTAGGCAACACGTACCGCTGCAAGAATCAAAGTCGAGAACGCCGCGAAAATAACCCACCTATCATGAGCAACGAGCTCCAACATTTTGGCAAGCGCACGCCAAACAGTCACCGGCTTGGCCAAACCTTGAACATTAACTTCATCGGAGAAGTTCCACCAGTCTCCACCGGGAAAAATCGAGAGAAGGACACCGAACCATCTTCTAAGCCTCACCAGAAAGTCAACACTGTCTTCATATTCCCCATGGTCTTCCCTTGAATCGCTTAAATGATTCTGAAGGGAAACACTATTTATGGACGATGATTTTGGAGGGGTTAGAAGAAATTGCCGGGAACTGAAAGCAGAAGTGAAGCGAAGAGGTGGGATTCTAGAATTAGCAGCGAAATGGAAGCGGTGCAGAGAGACGCTGATTAAAGGCTTACTAGAGTGTTGTTGAGGGATTGATAGTGAAGACGGTGAGTGAGGTTGATAAGCGCCAAGAAGCTTAGCCATTGGCGATGCAATGCCGCACCGCTTAACATGGAAGAACTACGCCGAGCTTCTCAGGGGCTGTCAGCCTTATTTACACTCTTTTTCTTGTCTGTCACTGGTCGCTGACTCACTCACATGGTTCTTTTCTCAGCTTCTAAGTTATGACACGGACCAAAATGTAACGGGTAAGCTCTGAGGTAGTTTGACGTTGCTCTCTCTTGAAAATCACGCTTGGTTTCAGTCCGGCATGGAAGACATTCACAACCTCCGGAAACTACCATCGGATCGACCTTTTGATCTTCTCGCTTGTGGAAGTAACAAGAAAGAGAAAAATGATATTGTTTCTCAAGCAGTATCGGATATTCAAATGTCTGAAGTTGGTTCTCTAGAGAATGTCTCAGAGGAGACTCCCTACGTGGAACCAGAAAACACAGATACCACTATGGAGGATAATCCATCAAGGAAGCAGGTCTCATATAAAGATTCCCTTCTGGGGTTTAATGGGATTGATAACACGGGAGATTGTCTAGAGGATGAGACTCTGTCTTCAGATATTCTCAACAGAGAATGGGACATGCTTGAAATAACGGAAGAAATTCAGAAGCTTATGGATATCCATCCAATGGTCCCAGTTACAGCTGAAGAATATAGCGATTGGTGTAAACCGTGGAATGGGGCTTTAATCCTCACAGTACTTGGAAAGAAATTTAATATCTATAGTTTAAAGACCCATCTAAGTAGACTCTGGAAGACTCCTGATTTCGATATCATAGATCTAGCTAATAACTATTTCATCATTCAATTCATACAGAAGGGTGGTTGGGCACAGTTATATCATAAGATCCTGTATGATGGTTCTTGGGTGATTCAACAACACACAGTGCTTGTTCAACGGTGGTCACCACACTTTGATCCGTTCAATAACCCATTGGGACGAGTGGTGACTTGGGTGAGGATTCCCAATGTTCCAATGCACTGTTATAACAAGACGTTCATCACACGATTGGGAAACAGGATCGGGAAGACTGTCAAAGTTGATTTACTAACCCTGTCAGAGTTGCCTTCGGATTCGGCTAAGGTTGAACGAGGACAATACGCACGCATATGTGTGGAATTGGATCTGCGTAAGAGATTGGTGTCAAGGGTGATCGCTGCAAATTTAGCCTATCATGTTGAATATGAGGGCTTAAATCTCATATGTTTTGCCTGTGGACGATATGGTCACCAGAAGGAGGCTTGCTCGTGGACGTATGCGACGGAAGGACAAGGAAGTGGTACTGATCACACCTCAAAACCGAGTAGCTCGCAGGTGCCGCCGGTGAGGAAAGAGCCGGAAGTGGAGGATAAATTTGGTGCTTGGATGATCGTGAGACGAAATGGAAATCTGCGATCATCGAGGAGCCAGCAACCACGGCAGCGCGGTGTGGAGCAGAATCCGGGCGTGAAGGTGAACAGAGGAGCGGTAAAGGGACGATCGCAATCTCGGTTCAGCGCTCTTGCTGAACTTGATGAGGAGGAGGAGACGGGGGAGCCGGTGATTTGGCGGAAGGCTTGGGTGCCGGTCGGAGGGACGGAGGAACTGGGTCAGCTGGGCTCGTCGAGCGAGAAGCCAGTGATGATGGCGAAGCAGAGTAGGAGTATGGGGAGTTCAGAACGGTCACAGGCTATGTCTAAGGGGAAGAGTGTAGAGGGAGGTCCCACAAAAAAGGGAAAAGTCAAACATGGCTTAATTCAAAAATATTCAATTGGTGACTCAAGGTTGGTGGATCAGTCAACTAAGGCCCAAGAAATGTCTAATGGCCAAGCTAGTGTGGCGCATGGATCAAATATGGGAGGAAAAAAATCAATGGGCTCATCTCATCATCCTGTGGGCCGACGCATGCATAATGTAATGGGGGGAAATGTCAATCAATTAGGCTCCATCCCTTTACATTCCACCGAAAATGAGAATTTAACAATTAATGGTTGCCTATTATTAGAGGGTCCACAAAACCACGATAGGGAACCTGATGCCTTCTTGGACGAGAAATTTGAGCATAGCATAGGTACAGCTATGGACCCATCCATGATGCCTTACTTAGAGGATGATATTGGGGACGATTTCATGCAGGCTGATCAACATGAAGAGGATTGTGATTCGGGGAATCTGCAAGAGTTGCAAGTTCAAGATCCCCTGGGTGATTAGTAAGTGCTTGTTCTTTTATTCCCTTTTGTTTATCAATGATTATAGCTTCATGGAATTGTAGGGGTGCGGGAAATAGGACTTTTCCTAGCACTATAAAGCAAGTGGTCAAAAAGTATAATGTGGATATTTTGTGTCTGATTGAAACTAGAGTCAGTGGTACTAGGGCGGATAGGGTGGCTTATAATCTTGGTTTTCGTAATTGGCTCCGTCTTGAAGCCTCTGGGTTTGCTGGAGGCATTTGGATTTTATGGGATGATAGAAATACCTCTGTGGAATATGTTTGGTCTAGTACCCAATTTATGCACTGCAAACTTGTTGATAAATTGAATAATGACGTTTTTATGGCCACTTTTGTGTATGGGGAGCCGATAGCTACTAGAAGAGTGGCTTTATGGAAAGACCTTGAGAATATTGCTTCCACTATGGCTGATCCTTGGCTGGTTATAGGAGATTTTAATTCATTTCTTGAGCCTATGGACAAATTAGGAGGTGCTGTTCCACCTGTGCGGGCAATGGAACAATTTTGAGAATGTGTTAGGGCCACTCAACTTATGGAACTCCCCTATGTTGGGGAGCGGTTCACATGGGAGAAACGAGGGGTAAAAGAGAGATTAGACTGGGGGTTTAGCAACTCATTATGGGCGATGAGACATCATCAGAGTAAAGTTTTCCATTGTCTTCGGTTTAAATCGGATCATCGTATTTTGGTGGTCTCTGACAAGTCCCGTCCAACTCAAAGTAGGGGACAATATTCTTTCAAATATCAACCAGCATGGGCCTTGGAGGAGACGTTTCCAGCAATAGTTACCAAATCCTGGGAAAATGATGATTAGTGCAGGGGAGTATCTAGATTTGTCCAAGAGGCTAAAACCTGGAACGCTGAGGTGATTGGTAGTATTCCTAAAAAAAGACAGCACATTCTCAGAAGGTTGGAGGGCATTGACAAAGCTCGTGCCCACAGTAACTCTAATGGTTTGTATAAATTAGAGAGAGCTCTTTGGCAGGAGTACAGTAAATTAAGTGCTCAAGAGGAACTAATCTGGTACCAACAGTCTAGGAGCAAATGGCTGGCTTGGGGGGATAAGAATACCAGATTTTTTCATGCCTCCACGGTTATCCAGCGAAAAGGAAATCAGGTTCATTCCCTGCAGAATGACGCTGGTTCTTGGATTACTGATCAAGAGGAATTGAGGAACATGGTCGGTAATTTTTTCCAGGAATTGTATTCCAAGGATGATCTCCTTACGCCTTTGTCAGATTGGCCTTTGGATTTTCCTTCCTTATCAAACCAGGATGCTAGTTTGCTACATAAGGATGTTGAAGAGCTTGAGATTAAGAATGCAGCGTTCGCAATTGGAGCGTTCAAAGCGCCAGGTCCTGATGGGCTGAACGCGCACTTCTTTCAATCTCAATGGGAGCGGGTAGGTATGAAAGTATGTGATTTTGTCAAATCTGCTTGGCAAAACCCTACTCTGGTTAAGGATATAAATCAAACGAACATTGTGCTTATCCCAAAGAGTGATAATCCACAGTCTGTACGTGATTTTCGGCCCATTTCTCTGTGCAATGTGGTTTTCAAAATAGTCACTAAGATTATTGCTGGCCGATTGAAGAACGCCATGAAGTATTTGATTGATCATCAACAGTGTAGCTTTATTGAGGGTAGACATAGTTCTGATAATGTCATAATAGCCCAGGAGGTCATTCATACAATGCGTGAGAGACGTAGGAAGAAAGGGTATGTGGTGGTGAAGGTTGACATGGAGAAAGCGTATGATCGCCTTGATTGGGATTTCTTGAAATCGACCCTCCTCGGTCTTGGAATACGAGGCAATCTTATTAATCTCATCATGCAATGTACCTCGACGGCTTCCATGAAGGTTCTTTGGAATGGGGAGGAATCAGTGTCCTTCTTACCGTCCCGCGGGCTTCGTCAGGGTGATCCTCTAAGCCCTTATTTGTTTGTACTATGTATGGAACGGTTGGGCCATCGAATCAAGAGCGCAGTGAACAATGGGCAGTGGTTTGGATTTAAATTCGGTAGAAACTCCCCTGTGTTATCTCATTTGTTTTTTGCCGACGATCTGCTTCTATTTGGAGAAGTATCGGCAAGACAAATTAGAGTAATGAAGGAAGTTATGACAGATTTTTATGGGGTCTCTGGGCATCGAGTCAACTTAACCAAATCTAAAGCCTTCTTTTCTAGAAATGTGAATTTTCATAGGGCCCTCGAGCTTAGTAATGAGTTGGGGATAGGTTTGATTGGGAACCTGGGGAAGTATTTGGGAGTACCATTGCTCCATGAGCGGGCTACGAAGCTTATATATTTCCCTATCATCCAGAAAGTCAGGAAGAGGCTGGCAGGATGGAAGACTAGGTTTCTGAATATGGCAGGTCGGTCGGTACTAATCAAGGTAGTCCTGTCGGCGTTGCCGGCTTATCAGATGCAAACTACCCTGCTTCCTAAAAGTGTCTTACAAGATTTGGAAAAGATTAGCCGTTCCTTTCTTTGGAATCAGGGCAACGATGGGAAGAAGATGCATCTCATTGCTTGGGAACAAATTAAGCAAGATAAAGTGTGTGTTTGGGATAGCGGTAGGAAAAGTGACTTATTGTGATTCTGACTTATTAAAAATGGCTTAAAAGAAAAGTGAATTTTTGATTCGTGATTTATGTTTGGATAAGCAATTGAAAACGTGCTTTTTCATAAGTGAAAACATGTTTGGATTAGCGATTGTATAAGTGCGTTTTTAAAAATAAAAAGTTGAAGGGCATTTGTATAGTCTTCAAATTTTAGATAGATCATATATGCGATATCCAACAGTAATATATCATCTGGGCCTGGAAGATATCTAAAATGCAAACTTGTAAATCATAAAATGAAGTGCAAACTAGGAATGAAATTTCAGAAATTATAACAACATAAACACATTGTGATTCACTCTATTATGCCACTAGAGCAAATAATTCCCAATCTAGAATTTCAATGGCCACAATTGTAGTACGAAGTCCAAACGTAGGTAACGTTGAGCTCAAAAACCAAATGACTTAGAAAATTACATAATTTCAGAAAAAACGATTACATAACTAATTGGGATCATAAATCCCGTACAAGTTGCTGTGTAATCATGTCACGAATGCGATTCATTCTGGTTGAAGACGTCGCAGCAACATTGGACGAGGAAGCCGCATCGTCTACAGTATTATCATCTCCTTGAGCCACATTGCCACTTTCTGCTTCACCAAAATCAACATCACTCTGAGAATTTCTCCTAATAAAGTTATGAATGGCCATAGTCGCCACAACTAAGCGGACTTGCGTTGGGTAGGAGTATTTGCGCATTTTTTGCAATAATTCGAATCTATTCTTCCACACGCCAAAAGTCCTTTCAATAGTTGACCGCAAACTTGAATGATAGTAATTGAAGGTCTCTTTAGCATTTGCCAAACCAGGACGACGCTGAAATTCTGCCAGGTGATAGCGGTTACATCTGTATGGACCAAGATACCCAACTGGTGTGGGATATCCAGCGTCGACTAAGTAATATTTGCCTAATGAATGTCTCAAATCATTTTGAAGGTGTTAGATTAAGCAAAGTGCGCACAGAAAGTAATTACACTGAGTGGGCTTAAAATATACCTGGAGGTGGATGAGGGAAATTCTGAGCTGGATTTGAGACAGCAGCATCAAACACACGAGCGTCATGTGCAGATCCTTCCCAACCCGCCAACACGAACGTAAAACACATATCCCAATCGCATACAGCCATTACGTTCTGTGTTGTATAACCTTTTCTCCCGATATATCTTTCCCGGTTGGGACCAGTTATCACACACTTGATGTGAGTTCCATCTATGGCTCCAATGGCATCCTTAAAGTAGGGATAATAGCGAGGATCGTGGAGGATTTTTGGGTGGCATCCTTTGAATTCGGGATCAGAGGGTTTGATATATTCTCGAGCTAGGCTAAAACAAGCCTCTAGTACCAAGTGCAATAGCCGACTGACAGTTTCCCCTGAATGCTGAAACAACTCTTGGACCATCCTATTACAGACGCCATGGCCAACTGTGAGCAAAAACATCGCAACCATTTCTTCGACCCCGACATTCTTAGAATGTTGTAACCCATGTTCGACCAATTTACTGCACAACCGGTAGAATACATGTTTTTCAACTCTAAACATGTCATGACATTGTGATTCATGCTCAGCCAAAATATCTTGGACAAATAAATGACCGGGTCGTGAACCCGTTTTACGAGGTTCTTTACATATGAACCTCGTCCAATATTGACACACTAACGCAGCTGTTTGTTCATACTCTGTTATCTCTTCATCGATAAGAGCTAGTATCGCAGAGTCGTCGTCTTCTTCCTCCATCCAATTTTCCATTGCAACTGTAACCTGTGCATTGGTTGCAAACGTATATAACATAAACATAATTCATAAAACGAACGTCGGATTAAAATATACATAATATATCCGAAATTAGCATTGTTGGTCTAGTAAAAACAAAAGACGAAGCATGCATACAATAAACACTAAACTATTTAGCCATAAAGTTCAATGCAGGGGTCGTTAACAATAAACAAAATACGAAGCATGCATATCGATACTTAAGAACATAATTCGTAGCGACTCAATCAACGGTCGCAACCATAAGACGCAGCCACGCAATCACACTATCCTTCTTCCGCTTAACAAGTGAGAAAAACGTGTCCCGACTAGTCTTGTCCATGATGACCTTGAAGCAGCGGATTTGAAAGTCCTCATCGTTTTGCACTTCATCGAACTCAAGCAAGGCTGCAACAGCGGCATCAACACTCCTTGCTTGAATCTCACTGATGTTTGTAGATCTACTCTTCGATGCTTCTGCCATGACACTAACCGCATCCGCAATCCGGTTCCAGGCTCTCGGCCCACACCGGTCTCTTTTATTAACGCATCCCAAGTCCTTAAATCCTTCCTTAACATATCAAACTTATTTTTTAACTGTTTCTTGTCATACGCTTTCCCAGTTTTCTCGTTGAATGTAGCAATAATAGCTTTCCAACCATCACTTGAAAAAGACAACCCTCGTCGTTCTTTTTTTAAGATTTGGTCAACCATGGCGTAGACAAAAATCTCAGTGGACGCATCATCCCATAACGCTCTGTCATTCATCTCTCTATGGAAAAGTTTCACTTTACATAAATGTTGATGACATAAATATGCTTTAGTACATTATATTTAGTAATAATTAGAGTCTATGTTTTGGTTGCTTCTTGTATATTTCCATTAATTAAGCAACCAACTATTGTTTTCATACATTTCAACACAATTAATGGGGGCAAAAACAGAATGCTATCTAAATTTGGTTGTTCTCAAAGTATCACTTTCAGTTAAACGCTTCACTGCAATAATTAATACGAAAGAGGAAAATAAATAACAAATCGTCCCAGTACAAGTACAACATTGAGATACCAAATATGTGATCCGAACAAATGATTTTCCTGAGCAATAATGAAATGGAAAAACCAAATTGCAGTGCACAATTATCCACTCAGTTCAAATGCATATTTCATAGAGGCAGAAACACATTCAGACCGAGGAGATTCAACCAGAACAAAGAACCAAAATTTCACATACATGTCAGACTATCATATGTTCAGTTCCTGTGCGAAACAACAGTTGAAAACACCATCAACTTGCAGCCAAGGTAAGAAACACAAGGATTAAGATAAAACAAACGATATCCAGCACCAGGAACTACACCCCTAAACGCACCAAGATGTGCATTAATCCTCGCTCTCCTCACACACTCTCTGCCTCGCCGCCACAACATACCAACACAAGAACAAAAAATACAACACAAATCTTACACACTCCACCGACAAGGAAAACAGAGCACTGGCAAAAAAAAAAAAAAAAAAAGCAGACAGAGACGGAGTAACGAACCAAAGCCAGGATTCAAAGCTCAAAACTCAAAACTCAAAACTCATCTAAAATGCAACTTGTGAAGCTTATTCAGCAAACGGAGGGAGGACCGACAATCAAAACAGAGCAATGGAAAAAAAAAAAAAAACCAGACAGAGACGGAGTAACGAACGAAAGCCACGATTCAAGGCTCAAAACTCAAAACCCATCTAAAAATCACTTGTGAAGCTTACCTTGCAAATGGAGGGAGGACCGACAGCAGTGCGTGCGCACACCAGACTCGCCGACGGACGACCGGATCCCAACTTCGCAACACTAGACTCTTCAATGGCCGAATATGCCAAGAAACAACAGATCCACCACCGTGTTGCTCAAAAAATGGCTGCAATATCACCGCAACACACCGTCGAAGCTCACCTCGACCAACGCTCAACTGGAAATTGGAAGAATCTCGGAACTCTTCGACCGGCCGGCCACACCACCGCAACCACTAGACTCGTCTTCAACTGCTCCAACACCACGCCTTCACCATTTTCCGGCCGCCGAGGGAGAGAGGGACGAGCTTTGGAGATTTGGTCGACAATGGTGGACGAGCGATCTTCGATCCAGTAGGTGAGATGTTCGCTCGGTTTTAACTTTTAAGTGAAGACTGTAAACACTGATCCAGTACTCTCTTCTGATGCACACTGGCAGGGCAATAAATGCCCATAATAACGGTTAAATATTTAACCATCAAACAAAATGCATTTGAAAAAGTAACTCATTCCAGCTTAACAAAACGCGCCAACATTCGGGCTTTTTTCTTTTCTTCAAATGCTGAACCAAACATCACCAAATCGTATTGCAAAACTATTTGGGCTTTTTGTCATCAAAACGGGCTTATTTGATGAAAAAAGTGATCCCAAACTCTGCCAAAGAGAAGGGTGGATTGGGAATTAAGGACCTATACAATCAGAATGTGGCTTTCATTATGAAACTTTGCTGGGGGTTATTAACAAATACCGACGCCTTATGGGTCAAGTGCCTTAAGGAAAAATATGGTTGTCAGGATGGAATATACCCGATGGTGTATACTAGACATAATCCTTCTAGAGTTTGGCGAGATATTTCAGTGATATGGGGTCGGTTCTATGCAGGGGTCGGTCGAAAACTAAATGATGGAAGGTCTAGCAATGCTTGATGGGACTTATGGACCCCTCTTACAGTTCCTCTTATTTATCTGGTGGACCGAAATATTCAGGAAATAAACCCATGTGCCAAAGTTTGGGACTTTGTGTTAACAGATGGTAGTTGGAATTTCCAACTGTGGAGGCAGTTTCTCCCGCAGTGGGTAATTGATATCATAGCACATATGTCTCCCCGAGGGGTCAGGTAGCTGATACATTTTACTGGAGATCATCTTCAGATGGAAAATTTAGTGTTCGTGCTGCTTATGATTTTATTTCCGCAAAACGGGATCAGAAAGTTCATTTTCAGTGGCAAAAGGTGTGGAAGCTACCGGTGCCGGAAAAAGTGAAATTTTTTCTCTGGCAGGTGGTTCATGATCGACTTCCTACAAACTATCTCAGAGCTAGGAGAGGGTTGACCCAGAGAGAGGAGCGTCCTTTTAATTGTCAGAGAGTGGAAAATACACTTCATATCCTTCGAGATTGTGAGATAGCCAGAAATGTGTGGTTATATTTTGTTCACCCTAATTCTCGTTTTCAATTTTTTCAGATTAACTTGCAGGGTTGGCTTAGGATGAATATTTCCCGTCATAGGGGATTTGAGCGCTTCCGGAGATGGCCTTGGTTTAAGATTTTCGGTCTTATATGCTGGATCTTATGGAAGAACCGATGTAGAGGTGTGATGGAGGGAACTCGCTTGCAGGCACGGGAAGTCGTTCATCAGGGGATCTTTTACCTGATGGATTGTAGTAGGTCTGATGCTTTCGCCAAGTGTTTGGTCCAGACAGATCGTGTGCTGAACCCAAGATGGATCCCACCGAGGCCTGGGTATGTTCGCTTAGATACTGATGCATCTGTTGACGGAGCAGGGTGGGCGTCTTGTGGAGGGGTGATTCAGGATGAACGAGGCAAATGGGTGGTCGGCTTCCAACGTCATTTAGGTACTGTTCCGGTTGCAGGAGCTGAATTATTGGGGATCGTGACGGGGTTGAGCCTCTGCAAACAGTTAGGACTTCAGAGGGTGCAGGCTTTCACAGATTCGTTACAGGCTTATCAGTGGATTGTACGTGACGTCAGGCGTCACTACCATCATCCGCTCGACGGGGAGATTCAGGAAGCTCGGGACCTACTATTTTCGGGCTGGGATGCACAGTTGCATCATACTTCCAGAGAGGCGATCAGATGCGCCGATTTTTTAGCTAGAGATGCCCATCAGGTGGTTGATGGGCTTGTAGTGTTACCTATGGCACATCCGGGATGTATGGGATATATTAGGGATGATATGCTAGGTGGTTATGTAGCCTAGAGTAGTCTTGCTATTTCCAAGCTTTGTTCTTGGCCGTTTTGTATAAAAAAAAAAAAGTTATGACACCGCATAGACAAATTGGATTAAATGAAGAACAAATAGTTCAGCTAGGTACTATAGTCTATAACATGTTTTTTTTTTAATATCTTAATTATATTTCTTAGTTCTTTCTAACTCTTTCCCACTTAATTATTATTGTTGAGTAGTTATTATTTGGGGAATATAAATAGAAAATTTGAAAAAATAAATAAATATATAAAATATGTCTTACATTTCCATCAATATCAACTTCTTACTTAGGTCATACATTGGAGAAGTACTTATATATTCTAAGAATATCACGTCATCTGGATCCTGTCTAATGAAAACATAACAACTCAAATAATTTTTATCCTAATTTTCTGATGACTTATTTGAAAAAAAATTCAAATTTTATCTTATTTTTAAGAAAAACATATTAAGTTGAAAAAAAAAACTAAAAAAAATGATTAACCAATATTTTTCTTAAAAACAAGATAAAATTTGAATTTTTTTTTAGATGAGTCTTCATTCAATTAGGATTAAAATAATATGATTTGTTATGCTTTTATTGAATAGAATTCAAATGACGTGGTACATAGTATTTCTTATGTTGAGGATAGGAGAAGTATTAAAAATATCATTTTATACTTGAAATTCAGTTGTTAATATTTTTTTGTGAAGAAATTTCAAATTTTAATTGTTAATGAATATAAGTGTGTGTTTGGAAACATCCCAAACCATGGTTTGCGCAACCCGAGACAAAACTTCTCTCACACACTTACCTCGTAAGTCGTAAAAGCTATTAAAAAAAGTTAATCCAAACACACACAACATAAGATAATAAAACTTTTGGTCTTTAAATTTAGGGTTAAAAGTGTCAAAATATACGAGATTTTTTTGAAAGTGTGCTCAATACCGAATGTTTTTTAGAGGAGCAAAAGTAACCATGAATTTTGAAAATTGGGGCAAAAGTCACAGAACTATTAAATCTTGCCGACGGTATTAGTTTCCATGGTAGGACCCACACTATTATTCAAAAAATATCAAAATACCCCCAACTCAAAACAAAAATTCCTCCCCACTATGAAATTATCGAAATATGTGGAAGAGGAAGGCAAAATCCCTCCTTTTGGGTTCTCTTGCTAGCCAACAATGTCGATGAGTTGCCTAAGTTGATCGGCCAACTAAAAATCCTTCAAGTTACTAACCTGTCTAACAATGCTTTTGGCTAGGTCAATCCTAGAAAATCTGACTTTTGTTTCTTTGAGAAGCAACTACTTTTTTGGTCAAATTCTTAGTGAGTTCAACTCTATGCAAGTTCTAGATCTGTTTTCAAAATTTCTTAATGGTTCTTTACCAAATAACTTTGGTGGGGAACGATTGAGATACTTAAATTTATCTTACAACAAGATTTTAGGAACCATTCCTCCTAAATTTGTCACACCGATTTTAGAAAATTCTACCATTAATCTTGCATTTAACAGTTTAACCAGAGCAATACCAGGATTTGCAGTCCTTCTGAATCAAAAAACAGAGTATTTTTTCGGAAATGGTGATGATCTTTGTGGGAAAGCCTCTGAAAAACCTATGTTTTATTCCTTCTACTCTCTTTATTCCTCCAGAAATCAAATCAAAAGGCAACATTTTAGAACCATAGTACAAATCTTTTGAATAAAATAAATATAAGAGCGAGAGAGGATATGGGTTGCTGGAGAGGTGAGGTTGAAGAAGTCATCACTCACTGTCATAGATCTCGCCGTCATTGCTGCCAACGAAATCGCAACCTCCTCCCTAATTGCCTTTGAATACCCATTGCAGCCCTCAACTTTTAACTTTGAATCTCCACCTCCACGGATTAATAAAGAGAAGGAATACAATGTGCTTGATTTGCCGCCGTCATTGTTGGTGGATTCTACCGCCATCAATACTCTCTTGTCCTTCTTGGTGTGTTTCAGATGAAGAATCATAGGTTGGGAGAGTTGCCTCTCTTTTTTTTTGAGTTGGGGGTATTTTGGTATTTTTTGAATAATAGTGTGGGTCCCACCATGAAAATTAATACCGTCAGGAAGGATTTAACAGTTATGTGACTTTTGCCCCGATTTTCAAAATTCGTAGTTACTTTTGCTCTTCCAAAAAGCATTTGGTGTTAGACGTACTTTCAGAAAAATTTCATATATGTATTTTTGCACCTTAACTCTTAAATTTATCTCAATTATTATTAATTCAATATCTCAACTTTAATTTTCATCAATTAAGTTCTTAAAATTTTATGTGGCGCTCTCATTGCCTTAGATGGGAGCATTGTATGACTAAATTGGAAGTAGTTTTTTCAAAAGTGTTTTATGCATTATGTGTTTGGATTAGCTTTTGAGAATAGCTTTTATGATTTACGAAGTAAATATGTAAGAAGAGTTTTGTCTCGACTTACAGAAAATAACTTCTAAAATCATGGTTTGAGTGTTTCCTAAATACTCACGAAGTTGGACTCAATACCTCATGCTTAAATGTCCTGAGCCCTTCCATTAAAAACAATGGTGGTTGGTAAATTTTTAAATTATAAGGATGGATGGGGGGCGGTCATGTGTTAAAACATATTTTCTTAAACAAGTTGCAAAATCTTGCCAAAAACATTGTTGGAAAACATTCTCAATGTAATATCATATTTTAAAATTATAACATTTTTCTAGAAATTATTATATTATATATTATATATAGGTATAGATTAATTTTGTTATATTTAAATGTTTAGGACATTTTCTTTTTTTGCTCTCGTTGAATTTATAGTAATACAAATAATTTTGAAATATCCTAGTGCCTTATTTTAGATTTATATACGATCACATTATAAAAACAAAATATTAGCTCCCGTAATATATATAAATTATAAAACAATAAAGATGTATGTGGGGAGAGGACAAATTTAAATAATTTTTCATCCCTTTGTATTAACCTTGAAATGTAAATTTATTTTATGTGAAAAATAATTTAAAAATTAAAACTAAAAATTAGCCTCTTAAAAAAAAAAACCCTCTGTCTATATATATAAGAGCTTTTTTTTTTATTGGGTTTGTCCACTAAATATGAGATCCCTTTTGAATGTGTCTCAGTATGTGTTTGAATTAGTTTTTGGAAAATAGTTTTTACGATTTACGAAATAAATATGTTGGAAAAGTTTTATCTCGATTTACAGAAAATGACTTTTAAAACCGCCGGTTGGAGCTTACCCAAACACTCACTCAATAATAAATGCACTTTTTTCTATTTTGCCCTCAATTAATTATTATGCTACATACAATCTCTTTCATCATTTTCTTATCATTATTCTCCCCCACCTATTCATAAATAGGAACATTTTTTAAAAAGATTAAATTTCCTACATAATTATTACATTTACCTATTATTAAATATTTTTTTAGAATATCAAGATTCAATTGAAAAGCTCTTGTATATAAAGACGAAGGGAGTAACATTAAATAACGAAAAGTCTCCAAAAGTCTGTTGTTAGCCTGAACATAGGAGTGCAATAAGATTCCCAGATTTCTTGAATTTGGAGCAAGCCATGCTTGTGGTGTGAGTGTGGGAATCAAATCTAACAAAAGGGAAAAATGTTCTTATGAAAATTTTGTTGTGCTTTACAACATTACCCACATCAAGGAAAGAATGATATCTTAGTTTTACATTATTATTTGATTCATTAGAGTCAGCATGGGGAAATATTTTCTTAAGAAAAATTACGGAACAGAAATGATAATCAAATAAATAAGAATTGAATGAAGTCATATATAGTGTTTGTTGGGTCTAAAAAAAATCAGAAATTATATTTGTGAAAACATGGCCACGCAACGGAATGGTGCGATGAGACAATAGAATATTAAGAGGGAAAATTTCATTGAGCCTAATATTAAAAGGGAAAATTTCATTGAAATATTGTTCAGTAAAAAAAAAAAAGACATAATTTCAGTTAACCTTGAAAAATTTGAAACTTCATTACACCCTCAATATTTAAAATGAAATTAAATTTTATGGGTAAAAAGATAATAATGTCCTTCTTTTATTTTTTTTTCAAAAGAATATTTATAAGACAAATAAGGCATTTTTACAAAACAAATAAAGATAATTATAAGATAAATAAAGAGATCTGAAAGAGCCTAGAGAATTTAAAATATTTTGGAGATTTACAAGATAAATATAAAAATTCACAAGATAAATATAGACATTTATACGACAAATAAAGATAGTTATAAGGGATAAATCTCCATTTGTGGTATATTTAAAATATATTTTGGATATATTTAGAGAGTTATCTAAGTAATTTTTAAAGAATTTCTATGAGACTATGTTATTATAAGATCAAACATTTAAGGGATTTTATGGGGATATCATAGTTTTTAAATAAAAATAGAAAAAGTTGGTGTTGGTTGTTTTTATTTTGTTTTGTCTTATATATTTTCCTCTCGCTTCAATTACACTAGCCGATGTCGTTTTTGGGAGGGGGATTTTTTTTGTTTGTCCATCCGGTTTACCAGAGTTTTATCCTGACTATATCTGAATCTGATCCGCGTCACGCACCTGGCTATAGTGGGAGAGTCTCTTAATGGAAATTTTTTACATACACAAGACTCAAACCCGAGACCTTGTTTAAATGGAACCAAATCATTTACCACTTGGACCAACTCCCAGATGGAGGGAAATCTTTCAACCAATTGGAATTCTCTAACTAAAGAAATGGGCCAACATTTTTAGGTAGACGCAGTTGAAAAAAAAAAGAGAGAATGACAGCGAAGTCCCAAGGAAGAGGAAAAATGAAGAAATGGTCCCTATAGATTGCAAAATGAAAAAATGGTCCCATGGAGTTGTCAATACAGGCTCCTGGAGTTGTTATGGAGGGAAATCTTTCAACCAATTGGAATTCTCTAACTAAAGAAATGGGCCGACATTTTTGGGTAGACGCAGTTGAAAAAAAACAGAGAGAATGACAGCGAAGTCCCAAGGAAGAGGAAAAATGAAGAAATGGTCCCTATAGATTGCAAAATGAAAAAATGGTCCCATGGAGTTGTCAATACAGGCTCCTGGAGTTGTTATGGAGGGAAATCTTTCAACCAATTGGAATTCTCTAACTAAAGAAATGGGCCGACATTTTTGATTAGACGCAGTTGAAAAAAAACAGAGAGAATGACAGCGAAGTCCCAAGGAAGAGGAAAAATGAAGAAATGGTCCCTATAGATTGTAAAATGAAAAAATGGTCCCATGGAGTTGTCAATACAAACTCCTGGAGTTGTTATAGACAACTCCATGGGACCATTTTTTCATTTTGCAATCTATAGGAACCATTTCTTCATTTTTCCTCTTGTATGGCACCTAAGTGTAAATCTCCCCAAAAAAAATGAAAGACCTAAAGCTACGGAACTGACAAAAAGGAAATAGAGACCTAAAGACAAAAAAAAAGAAAAAAGGAAGAGCTACAGAAGGCAAAGAGGAAGGCGGTTATTGCTGGAAAAGGAGAATTACACTCTTTGCTCCTATGAAAAAAAATAAATGAAAAAAATGGTTTCTGAAAATTATAAAATTGAAAAATGATCCTATTAATAACTTCAGAAACCTGTATTGATAATTTGTTAACAATTCTAAAAATCTGTATTGATAACTTTATGAGATCATTTTTTTATTTTGCAATCTCTAAAAATCATTTTTTTTATTTTTATTCCTCCTTATAACCTGAGCATAATTCTAACAAAAAAAAGAAAAGAAAGGTCGCTGTTCATCGTACTGATGAGCGTCACTGTTCACCATTGTTTTTTTCTTCGGGAAATCGGAACAGAGCGGTGCGACAAGAGCAGAGTGAGCTGAACTGGAGGAGACAACCTGATCGATTTACTGTCCTTGTTTTTATCTTCACCCTTCACATCATGGATTGTATTTCTAAACCCAACGTTGCTGGGATGATTTTTATTCAAACTCGTGTGGCTAAATTTTCTTTAAATCTAGAGAAATTATGAATTGATTCTTAGATTAAGGGATGTTTCAATCATTTAATTATGCTTAATATTATTTTTGCTCTGTTAATTTTATTTTGTATTGTCTATTTAGTAGTTGATCATCATTAAGTATGAAATTGAAGAATTTAGATTAGCCTTAAAAAAGGGATCATAATTAGACCTATGATTAAATAATATATGATTAGAATTTATTCTAATTTATCAATAAGATAGGAATATACATATTAGACCCATATAATCCTATAAGAGTGAATTTGGACATTTATTATCTCTTGAGTGAATTAGTTAGGAACAACAAATTTAACTTGAGAGAGGAGTATGAGTAATTGGAAGATACTGATATCCATTAAAACTCTAGATTAACAAATTAACATTAACTATTTTTAAATGGGTAATTACATGTTCTAAAACTTAAAGAAGGGATTAGCCACTCTAGGTTATTTTTATTAATTAGAATCTTGAAACATTATATTTACTACTTTTTCTTTTATTTAAATTGATTTTCAAATTCCATTTCCTTTTTTATTTGCTCAACTTAAATGAAAATCAGAATTTTACTGCCTAATTATCAATAATCTTGGATATTTGTGGGATGACTTTGATTTACTATTATACTATTTCCACGACCCGTACACTTACGGTGCTTACTTAAAATTTAGTAGCATCAACAAGATAAACAAAGGAATTCAAAAAAACCTAGAGAATTAAAAACATTTTAGCCATTTATAAGATAAATATGTGAATTTATAAGATAAATAAGATAATTAACAAGGTAAATAAAATGAGAACATCATTTTCTTTTGGGAGAATTGTTGATAAATACCTTTTTGACAAATTAATTGCTGAATGCTACCATTGCACATAACGGAAGATGTTTTGCACATAACGGAAGATTGCTTGCACATTTATACGGAAGACTTTTGCACACACGGAAGATAATTTGCACATAACGAAAGATCGCTTGCACACACGGAAGATCACTGGCACGCTTGGTAGCAATCAGTAATTAATTTGCTTCCAAAGTATTTTTCAACAATTCTCCCTTTTCTTTTATCCTAAAATTTAATTTCATTTTGATCTAAATGAATACAGTGAAATTTCAGAAAATTTTATGAGATGGTTGAAATTATCTGACCTTTTTGGACCAACTGAAATTCTTCCATATTAAAAATCAAGTCATGTCAAATCACAAAAAGTTTTTACGCCCTTAACGATGGATGGGCAAAATCTCGATGTTTTTTTGTTACAAAAAAACTCGATATTTGTTTGTATGGCCTTGTTGCCTTAGGTTGATTTTGCATTTTTACTAAAAAGAAAACATAGTCTTGGGCAGTTGGGACAAAAGGCAATTGGGCTTAATCTAAAGAGCTTTAGGCGCAACTCAGGCCCATAATATAAATGTAATGAGTCCATGATTCAAGTGGAAAAAACTATTCCGCTGCAAGAAAAGGCTTGGGCACCAATGTCTAATAATAGAAGGGACTAATCATTCATATGACGAACTAAAGTTTGAAACTTTATTGAAAGATGTGTCCACATTTAACTCTTGATAGTTTCTCAAACAATATAAGCCTACAAGTTTTCAGCGCACGTGTAATCTGACTTATTTATTAAAGTATCCACATAAAATTGGAGCACCAATGTAGGCTCTGATTATGTTATATAGAAAATTCACTCAAAGAGGAACATAGAGAAGAGAACTAAAATAAAGACGAACGAAAGAATTCTTTTTGTGAGTTACTTTCAATGTATCAAAACTGACTCTCTCAAATTATGGGTTTGATCCCATTTATGACCTAAGAGTACGTTAGTGCCTACCCCTTTTTTTTTTTTTTTGGATAGAAAATGACAAGAGAGAAAAATCTCTTGGGGCCATTACGGGCCAATTACATCGGACCTGAGCATAGAAAACGAAAATACTAGCTAGACCCTAAAAAAAAACTTAGCTAAGGTCAGCTAACATTTGAATCGAACAAAAGTCAGGAGGATGTTCCAAAATAGTCAAGTCATTTGCCAAATGTAGGGCCTTCCGCGCCAAAATGTAGTGCCTACCCCTTTTAACACATAACTAACTCCCTCAACACACATATTTACATACCAGCAGTTACTAGAATTTAACTTTTAAGCCATAAAGATAAAAGTCCCGCTTCAGACCCACATTTATCTTTATTCACATAGTAGTCCCCTTGTATTATATTGGGCTTAGACCCTAATATGTTAAGGGTGTATTAGGTGCATTCCAACAACCTCTGATAGGAAATACTAGTATGCTAGCAAAAACTAAATGCTTGGGTTTATAAATGAATTTTCAAGTAGATAAGACAAATGGACAAGAACGAACTAGTTTTACAACAATTTGGATTTTGTAGATATTCAATGATGATTCGATCTTTAATATAAAAGTTACTTGATTAATTTGGGTGGATTAAAAAAATAAAATAAATTGGTTAATTAAAATAAATATGATTTGCACCATGAAAAACCAAGTTTAAGGGGCTGAAATTTCTATATTGAATAACCATAATGTTTTTTGAAGATTTTTAGTCCCTATTGTAACTTGACAATGCTCAAGATCTTGATTTATGTTTGGATACCAAATAATCGGAATTATAATTCCAAGCCTTGTACGTGCTTCCATAATCAATTACAACCGAACTTAATTTTTCAAACTCAAATCCAAAAAGTCTCGCTATAGTTCCTTAGGAGAGGGCTGGGATATCTCTAGTTCCTCACAAAGGCATGAATGCTCAACGCATCAGATTCCAAATAACAACCAAATGAACAGAAGAGAATATGAAAGAGACTTGACAAAGGAACGTGTAGTCAGTCTCTTGAGGTGCTTATTATTCCCATCTCCAGCGACTCCTTCATGTTCCATTTTCTCTGTTTTCGTCCTTATCTTTGTGCCCTCCCCATCTCCTTATTCTATCATTCGCCAGGGAAGCCTGAAATCCATTCATTCATTCAACTTTTACTTCCCTTGTTATATATAAGAATCTATCCGCTTTCTGATTCTTAAAACCATATATATGCATGCGACAATATCTATATATCTCACCTCGTTGTTCCAGTTGGTTCGATAAACCATGAAGAAAAGCACACAAGTCTGTAGTATTGTCCCCGACATCATTCCATACCAGATTCCCTAATAATCATCAATATTATCCCCAAAAAACCAACCGTTTAATCAGCACCTATATATAAACCCTGTTGAAGATCATAGAACGTCGAGAATATTATATTGGCTCACCGTGACGCCCAAGTTGAGCTTGTAACCCAGTACGAGACCCACAGGAATACCAAATAGGTAGTAACATGAAATATTAATATAAGCAACACAAGTCTGCCATCCTGCCCCAATCGCTACCCCTGCGGGAAACAAATATTAAAGTTATATATAATGCAGAGACATACAAATTAAATGGGCTCCCTCAGTAGACAACGCTCCCGTAGGCAGGTGGGGTATTCTCATTCAATGCCCATCACAGCGATATGCTCGTCGATGTGATCAGATGTGGGCCATTTAAAATAGATTTGAATGGTCTAAATAAACAAAAAAAATTTAATCTATGATTTTTTTTAAATAATAAATTCATTTTTTGAGAACTGATAGTCATAAAATTTTGGGAGAATTATAGTTAGATCCCGTTCAAATGAAAAAATGAAAAATTAGTCCCCTGGGGTTGTTAGACTTGCTCCTTGGGTTGTTAATTCAGACTCCTGAGGTTGTTAGCAGGACCAATTTTTCATTTTTTCACGTAGATGAGACCTAATTGTAATTCTCCCTAAAATTTTCTTTATTTTAAAAGTTATATACATTAAAATAAAAATTTATTCAAAACATAAAAATTCAATCAAATTAAATTTAGACCATATAAAATTAATCTAAAATAGATTAGTGATGGGCCCATTATACTTATCAAAATTAATGTGCTCACTCAAGGGGGTCTGGGTAGGTACATATATACATTGTGTTACCCCACAAGCTAGGAACAAAATTGCATAGGTAGTTTTTTTTTCCCTAATTAAAGGGATAGATACGTTGTTGACCTTCCACTCACAAGAGAGTTTTCACATCATTAGGTTACAAGGCGAATGGGTAAACAAACAAGAAGATTGAGAAAATTTTATGATCACCTGAAAGAACAGGCTGAACGTTGTTGATGACGATGCAGAGGGCAAGCAAAGGTGTAAGCTGCTTCACTAGATCTTGAACTCGTGTGTCATTAGCAAATAAAGAAGGATAATAGTCTCGAGAAATTATCAAAACGAGGGCCAATAAGAGACCTATCAAAGTGGAAGTTATTACAGCAACCACCAATGAGAATTTCGCTGTTCGTGGATGAACTGCTCCCAGTTCATTCGACACTCTTACACTGCCCACATAAATATATATATATATATATATATATATTTCTTAGTTTCAACCAACTAATTATAGTTCCGTGTGCTTCTTGGGGAGATAAGTAATTAATCAAATCAGACAATATCATTGAGATTGGGGAGGGGGGTCCATAAACCTTATCGCCACGTTCATCCCGAAAGATACCATGATGGTCCACCCCAATATATTCATGCTGCCAACTCAAAATATATAAAAATATTAGGATGTGATTAATATGAATAATAAGGAAGGAATCAATATGCATCTGCTTTTTGAAAACTGGGGCAAGTAATGATTAAACTAATTTGACAACTGAAAATGAATACAAGGATGTCTTCTAGTTAAATGTACTTGCATATCACTAGGTAACTTTTTTTTTTGCCAACAGTATATCACTAAGTAACTAAATACCAAACAGACAAGTGTTTGTCACTCTCATGTTATCCTACCTATATATATATATATATATATATCAACAATGATGGCAAGTGTAAGAATTTTCTATGATGAGCTTAATTAGTGGGAATTAGTAGCCATTTTGAGATCTCAAATGTGTGTAGCGCACTAATGATAGACAAATAATGTCTTCGAGGGAGTGGTTAAAGATTAAGAGAAATGACAAAAGAGGAAAAAACACAAAAAAGAAAAGGAATAGAAAACTAAGAAAAGGGGAGGGTGAAACATGTGCGCCGTCTCTGAAATATCTTTTTGTAATATTTCAACTTTCTTTTTTATTTGTTACTTTTTAATTATTTTTTTATAGAAATTACTTCTTCGATTCTTAATATGAGATATACTTGCGTAATTAATCTTGATCCTAAATAGGAGATATATTTTTTCTATTTGTTAATATTCTCTTAATTTACCCTAATTAATACTCCCTTAGCTATAATCAAGAAGGAGAGGGAATGAGAGAATTAAGAAAGATAACTGTGATGTTTTAGAAAATATATATTATATTAACTAACTTAACTAATTTTCTTAATCTAATTAAATTAAGTAAATATGTCTTATATTAAGGACCAGCGGAGTATTTTTTTTAATTATTAGATTTTACATAAAATAACTAAAATTTTGACATGTAGTTTTGAATTTTTATGTTTTATTAAAAAAACTAAAATAGTGAAATTTTAATTTATTTTTCGAAAACCGTAAAAAATTAAAAGTGCACCATTTCATGTCCATAAGATTACGAAAATGTAACTAATTTTGCGTAGAATCTACTGATATAAAAATTAAAAAAAAAACATTTAGGAAGTTAAGGAGCAGTAGAGAATATTAGCTAAAAAAATATTAGAGGCCCCAAATCTAGGCTTTGAAAGACGGGATTGGATATTCAAAAGCATTTTTTAAATTGTGATTCATGATATTTGAGTTAGGTACTAAAGTAGAAGAGTTTTGTCTTTTACTGTACAAACATATTTAAAATAAGCAGCTCCAAACAAACATAAGGTGATTCAAGAGTTAACTATAAATAAAGCAAAGAAGAATATTAGATCCCATGCACTCACCATATCGATAAGCCATCGACGGAGATTTCTGCATTCTTGAGATATCCAGCAAACAGTATCAGAGCCATAAAATACCATATTTCCAAGCTGCACATCAACCAACAAATCATCACTCTCTCACACACACATCTTTACCCAAACACACACACACCCGGGGTACAATTACTATGCTTTAATAGTGGGTTGCTTAGCACAGAAACAGATGTCCTTGTCTTTTATGCTTTTTCTACTGCACAGTGTAAATGATTATTTCATACCAAAAAAAGAAAATACTGAAATTAAAGAGAATTAAAGAAAAATCAGTTGGGATATGCTCCTACGCATTCAAAATATAAGAAGCAAGCATGGGAGCCATTTTTTTTTTCTTAATTAATTATATATCTTTCATTTTTTTTCATCTCCTTTTTTAGGCTGTATAAACAAGAGTGTTTCAGAAAAGTAAGTTATATTTTTTATATATTTATTATATTTAATCAATTTTTCTAATAGCAGAAGATGCAGTGTCGGTTTGTTCACCAGAGCATGACAGCTGAAGCTAGAGAGAGACGAACGAATCCCCAAAGATTCTGAAACGCCTTCCATGAGAACCCATTCCATGCTCGCCCACACCGCCCGCTTACTATATACGCAAACTGAGCCACCACGATGAACCACCACGACACGTTCAGCACCACCGCCGCCCCCACCAACCCCCACCGCAGTTTTATCATCAACAACCAGCTCAACACCATGTGCAACACCAGAGCCGCCGCGGATATCCCCGCGATCACCATCACCTTGCTCTGCGACTGCAAGAACTTTGCGATCGGAAAGTTCAACGCGTACGCGAAAAGCTGCGGAATCATCCACACCGCGAATCGGCCCGCTGCCTCCGATATCTCCGTCGTCTGCCCGATAAGCTTCAGAGCCTGCTCCGCGAATATGTACAGAATGCTCAGAATCATTGCAGTGAAAAACAATATCACCCACGATCTTTGCATGTAGACCCCTAACATGTCCACGTGTCCCGCTCCGTACGCTTGTCCACATAGCGTCTCCAAGGCACTCCCCATCCCAAGCTGCGATTCAATTTTATTTCCAATCATTTCATCACTTTGATCAATACAAAAATTGTACACAGATCGAAAAAAGAGGATAGTTTAATAATTACCATGACGCCGAAGGAGAAGCCGGCGATGACGGAGTTTTCGACGGAGACGGCGGCGAGGGCGATGGTGCCGACATGACCGGCGAATACCTGAGTGATGGCACCGAGGGAGTATTTGGAGACGGAGGCAAAAATGGCGGGGCCGGCGAGGTACCAGAGCTTTTTTGATTCTGTCAAGAACTTTGAGGAGAAGTCTTTGGGGCCGGTGAGAGGAGGGATGTCGTCGGTGCCGGAGCAGAAAACGGCGGTGGCTGTGGGGGCTGGATGAGAGTGAGGTTGGATGATTTGATCGGCGAGAAGTTGTTGTGTGGGGTCACTATCGTCCATGAAGGTGGCCGGAGGAAGAGAGAGAAAGACAGTGAGGGGGAGCGAGCTAGATCGGAAATGAACGATTGGACGGTGAATACTATGTTGGAGTGATGATGATAATGGAGCGTATTAAACTATTAATCCATTTTCAAAAGGATCAGTCATCATTGTCACCTGCACTGGGCCAGTACATTAAAGGTAAATCTCACTCAAGTCACAAGTATGAGAAAAAATATAAAAAAAATTCAGTATAAATTCTTCTATCAATAAAGTTCTTGATGATTTCAATGACATACAGGGGTGGGTATGGGTAGAGTTGGATAAGGCGAGATCCCTGCACGATACCTAGCCCAAAGGATGAACGGGTTGTATTTTACAGTCCGATGCCCTGCTATGCCTGTTAAAAGCTCTAACCATTTTGGGCAGGGTAAGGGTGGGATAAGCAGGGTGGGTTTCCCTGCTCAATTGATAACGCCTTGTCTTGTCCATATATGGAAAAAAATAATTCCATGTAAATTTTATGAATATTCTTGTAGTTACCAATACCATGTCTTAACTTCACCTTAAGTAATATAAACTTCAAATACATTCGATGATTCCACATCTTCGGATATTTCAAAATAAGCCTGCAACTTGAGTCTTGAAATTTAAAAACTACCATATGTTTTAACAAATATCCATACTTTAAAAATTAAACAACATCCATAATCCATTATAAATAAGGAAACAAAACGATTGTAATTAAAGCCGTGAAGTCAAAGTAGTTTGCATTAATTTAACATTCCACAAGTTAATCAAATGATGAAGTATTTGAAAAAAAAAAGCAACTGTAATTTAATACATCATAAAGTAAAGAAGAAAGGAAGAAATCTACTTGTAAATAGTATTTAGTGGCTAATGCAAAAAAAAAAAAAAGATGACTAGAAGAGTATTATACAATAGGCAATATATATTTTAAATAAAAAAAATATATGAAATAATATTTAATTGATATGAAATTTTATATTTTAAATAAATGGAAATTATTTTTCGGGAAGGGCCAAATGGGCAGGGCAGCACCCCTTGCCCGATGCCCGGCCCTGCCCGGTTATTAGCCCGCCCAAAGCTGCCCAAAATTTTTTCGGGTCACTTTTTTAGGACTGGGCTGGGCAATGTTTTGTAGGGCCAGGGTGGGCGCACTGGGCCACTGGGCACTATGCTCACCCCTAGACTGACATATATGGACTGATCAATGACAAGTTAACATAAATAAACTTATCAATAACCACTCTGTGATTTATTAATATAATGATATATACTTGTCAGCAGGAGCTGGTTTAGTTAATATAGATGTACTTGTCAATTACCATTCTATGACTTGTCAATATAGTCACATACACTTATCAACGGGAACTGATTTAGTTAACATATATGAGTATGTCAATAGCCACTCTATGACTTATCAATATAATCACATACACTTATCAATAAATTAAGTTCATATTCGAAATCTATATCACTACGGACTTTTTTGATAGAAGAATCTATATTGTGACTTTTTTTTATAAAAGAATCTATACTGGGACTTTTTTGATAATTTTTCTAGTCCTTGAGATCTGAGTGAGATTTTCCCTAGATTAAAAGCAATTTTGGCGATTGGGATTTAATAATTACTTATTTAGCAAAAAAATTAATCATTTTTAATATTATAGATTAATTTTTATAATTGTTAAAATTTGATTAAAATAGCTATTGATAAAAATTTGGATATAGAATTTCACTACAAAAAAAAATGTGATTTAGTAACGGTTAAAAATGGTTATTAGTAGCAATTTTAACCGTTACAAGAAACATTAATAGCGGTTTATAAAACCGCTACTAAATTGTATGTTGCAAGCGGAATTGTAGTGGTTATATAAAACCGTTACTCAAGCAAAATAACCACTACTTTATTTGTAGTGGTTCAATCCCACTGCTACAACATCGCCATAAACCGTAATATTTTTCTAGGATATTTGTAGCGGTTATAAGCTACAAATATCAAAAAGAAAATTTTCAAGGAGGGAAAATAAAAATGAAATTGTTTTGCTCCTTTGTAGTGGTTTATGAACCGCTACTAATATGAATTTTCTATAATTAGTAGCGGTTATAGAACCGCTACTAATTTTATCAAAATTCAAAATTCGAGCAAAAAAAATAATTTTAGTTTGAAAAAGGCGTGTTAATTAGTAGCGGTTTAATAACCGCTACAAAAATTAAGAAAATTAAAAAAAAAATACAATCATTTATTTCAGTTTTTTTTTATATTAAATTAAATAGTTTATTTTTTTTAGTAGTTTAGTGAATTTAATTAGCTTATTATTCAACAGTTTAGCTTATTTATAAATTAAAAGAAATAATTTAATTTAGTTAGATAACTATAAAAATTGTATTGATAATATTATTAAGAATACGTAGGTAATAAGAAACTATTATGTTGTCTACTACAATGTAATTGTGTATAAAAAATAGATGAAAATGAGATAAAGCTCTAAAATATCTGAAAAAAATGGTGAGAATAAATTTTATGCGAAGGAAAGAAGTATTGAAATAAAAAATTAAAAAACTTGTTATCATATTTGATCGTATTATTAAGCTCCTCAACTCATACAAAAAAAATTGTAAATGAGAGAAGATGAAAGAAGGATAAGGTGAAAAGAAATGGGGGAGTGTTTGAAATGAGATGTGGTAGGGGTAATTACAGGGATCCTCATAGCATTTGTAGCGGTTAATATATCCATTTTGTAGCGGTTATTTTTCTTTTTGTAGTGGTTCAAAAACCGCTACAAATATTATTTTATTTTTTTAAAGACAAAAACATAATTTGAATTTGATCACTTATCCTCACCATCCCTATAGAAATTATGTAGAAAAATTATTGTTAGTAATGTATTATTAAATTTAAAAAATTGAATTTAAATGATGTGGATTTAAAAAAATGCACTGCAGTAGAGGTAAATTGTCATCGTCTTGAGGGAAGTAGTTTTCAAAATCGGCTGGCTGAAATGACTCACTCTCGTAGGCGATGTTATCACCTTCACCCATGACATAAAGGTCTCGTGGCTTTAAATGAACGACCATATGCCAATCCCTGTGCCTCTCATCCTCGACATAATAAACCTGATGTGCATCTGAAGCAAGAATATACGGCTCGTCATCTTGAGAAATACCAGTATGAAATGGCCGTGAGAAATTGATTGATCTGATCCCTAAGTCGTCAATTGTAAGTCCTCGAGAAGTAGTGGTATTTGCCCACAAACACTTGAACAGCGTTACGATGAAACGGCCTTGATAATTAAGTTCGACCACATCAAGAAGCTTTCCATAATAAGGGACGCCTTCAAATTGCATGTTGGCGTCACTACTGCTTGCATAACTCCTTGTCCCAAATGTGCCATAACCACCCGAATTTTGAGTTTGCAATCCTTGATCCCGTGAAACCATGCAAAATTTAAAACCATTGACATTGTATGCTGTTAACCTTTTTGCATAATCAAGAGGGCCGAATGCGAGAGCTCTGAAATCAGGTGAGTGTGGGTTATGGTCATTTAGTATTCTGCTTGCAAACCAAGTCAGGAATTCTCTGTGAACCTTTTGTCAACTTCCGAGGATGTTTGTGTACGGATCCTGAGTTGACGCTTAACATGATTTCTAAATTCCCTGCAGTTAATACTGGAAAGGCAATAGTGAAATGAAAGTGACAAATGTTACGAAAGATATAGAATAACATGTGAGTATACAATTCTTGCTGTATGAAAGGTTCAACTTGAGTGTAATTAATCAAGACATGACTATGTGCTTGCAACTTCTAAGTTGTAGGGAACTAAGACTACCGGCTAAATACTGTAACTTGTGCTAAGATTCCCGAAAGGATTGAAACCGTCAATCGCCAACGCAAGCTGAACATTTTTGGGGTCAGTCGCGAAATCTGGAAAGTCGTTGTCGAACGTTTTCCAAGCATCTGCATCCTGGGGATATCTTAATTTACCGTCTTCATTCTTATCAACGGCATGCCACCTCATATGCTCCACGGTTTTAGATGACATAAATAATCTTTGTAGACTAGGTTTCAAAGAGAAGTACCTGAGAATCTTTACAGGTTTCTTCTTCTGCTTTTTTCCCTTTCGAATTGTCTTATACCTCGATGTGTGGCATCTCTTACAAGTCTCCCTACTGGAATCGTCTCCCCAATACAACATACAATCCTTAGGGGATGCATCAATCTTTTGATAATTCAACCCCAACCTGTTGATAATCTTCTTGGCCTCGTAGAATGTTATAGGAATCTTAGCATCGGAGAATGCATCTTGTAATAATTCAAGCAATATTGACATTCCCTTATATGTGATTCCACACAAGCACTTGATAGGATACAATTTGATCAAGAAAGATAATTTAGAATATTTTTGACAACCTTGATATAAAGAACGATCTGCTTCATCCATCAAGCTGAATTCCCGAGCTGCTTCATTCCTCATGAACACCAGCTCAGAACCGTTCACTTCTTCGTTGAAGTTGTCGCTTTGAAATCCAAATGCATTACTTATAGCATCATTCACAGGATCATCTTCATCTAGTGGAATGCCTACTTGAGAACTTCGAGGAAGAGCATTATTATATCTAATGCTGGCCTTCTCACCATGAACTACCCAGAACACATAGCCCTCCTGGAAAGGCTTCAGCTACTGCATCTACTGCTGCTGCTGAGCCACTGCAGCCTGTGTTCGCTCCAAATCTGACTGCAGTTGCTCAATAGACTTGTCCCTCAGACGTCTGACCCCTCTAGAGCTTCCAGCCTTAGAGGCGGTGCTCCTGTCGTAGACCATGCTAGGTCTGGCGCCTATCCCCATCCCCCGCATGCGTTAGGGGTACTCAGCTTGACCCAGACCCGCCTTCAAAGGAGCCGTCGGGTCCACTGACCCCTGTGACTCCTCAGCCTAGGTCTCTCGCAGCTCAGCCTATGACTACTGCATCCGCTCTGCCATTTTATGAAACAATTACTTATTAGAATTTTTAATTATTAAGTTGGTTTATAAAAATTATAATAATGAAATTACTTACAATAGCCGCCTCTGCCTGCTGAGAGGTCGGGGTCCCGTCACGGTGTCTGTGTGTGATAGCGTACAACTCCTCATAGTCCGTCTGACGGTTATTTCAATTAGTATTATTAAATAACCAGCTAAAAGTCAGTGATATTATGAAAATTTACTAGCTTGCTGTAAGTGACAGCAAAGGTCTTCGATCCTGCTGTGTGGTGGATCGTCTGCTGCCCATGGCACCTAGTATTCCTCCAAGAAAGCGCCTGGAAAAAAAATATTAAATGTATTAAAACAATATAAAATATTGAAAATTAATAAATTTCAAATTAAAATTAATTAAATTTAAATTATAATTTAATAATTAATAATTATAATATAAATAATCTAATAAATACATTACCTGCCTTTCAGCGCTCCTCCTGAACTGGATGAAACTCGCCTAGTCGTTCGGTGGGACGCCGTCCGGGACACTCTTGATCAACTGCTCCAAAGGCATCATCCCATCCTTATCCACACTGTGAAAAAGACGGTTCCTCCTGTTCCTCCAACCGTCACCCATCTTCATCAGGGTGTACCTCTTCTGGTTGGCGTGGACGGCAAACCGCAGCTACAAAAAAATATTTAAATATCAATAATTACAAAAATATTATTAAAAAATATTAATTAAATAGAATTAATTACAAAAAATATTAATTAAATACTATTAATTACCAGCACCACCTCCTCCCAAGCCAGGTCATTCGGCCCCTTCAGAACGTGCCTCCACGTCCTTAAGTGAAGGGGGGAACCGCATCCAATTCAAGCCCAGGTTGTTCAGGAAGTGGTTGAACAAGTGACCCCTATTGTCGATGGGCTGGTCCGTGCCCTCATTCCACGGCACTACAACTTGTAGTGTCTGATCCATGCTGTTCAGACTTGCCATGTCCATCCTCCTCGTGGACACGTTCCCCTGCTCATCTGCACAATTTACTGCACGTTAGATAAATTGTAATTCAAATTTAACATTTTGAATTTAAATAAATAATTTATTAAATAAAAAAATTTATTTACCTTGGACCTGTACCTCAAATCCAGTAGATTGCGAAGACGACCCTCGTGGGTTGTTCTGCTCCCGTGCCTCCTCCTCATTGAGGAATTGCTCCATCTCTCTGATCCCAATCGAGATGTCAAAGTCCTCGTTGGTGTCATAGTCCTCGACATTGATATCCCCCTCCCCGAAATCAGGCACCTCTAGTGTAGTCGTCTCCTTTGGGATCGTTTGCAGTGCCTGTGGTAGGGCCAACTCCTGTGGGGGGATGGGCTGAAATGCCAACGTCGCCCTCCCTCTGCGCTACCCCCTACCTCTACCCCTTGCTCTATTGCTGCACCTCGCAAAATCGGTCTGGGGACCTCGGGCTCCTTCCCCCTATCTTGTCTTGAAGCCATATCAACTACAAAAATTAAAAAAAAACATTTTAGTCACATTATTATGAAAAAATATAGTAAAAATAAAAATACAAATAAAATACGTATTGTCTCCGTACCTTAACTACAAATAATGAGAAATACTACAGTAAAAACTCTTCCACAGATGTCTGAACGCTCAAATCTAAAAGAAAACACTTAGAGAAACTTTAGAAAACAAAATGACCAAATAGAAAAGTGAAGGAGGGGTGGCGGTTTTTGTAGCGGTTCCTGAAATAACTGCTACACCAACCGCTACAAATTAACTAGGGCTACTAAACTTTGTAGCGGTTCTATAATAACCGCTATAAATTACAAAAATGTTTGAAGTTTTGTAGCGGTTATGGTACAAAACCGCTACAAATTTTGAGACCTTTGAAATTCTGTAGCGGTTATAACTTTATAACGCTACAAATAGGCGACCTTTCGAATTTCATAGCTGTTTAATTGGTTAAACCGCTACAAATAACAGCTACACTATTGGCGCGTTTTGGTCGCACCAAGTGGTGGCAACTTTGTAGCAGTTATTATTTAGTAACCGCTACAATTTTACCGCTACAAGTTTTGGAGGGAAATGCACGCCATATTTGTAGCAATTTTTTATACTTAACCGCTATAAAAAACGTTACCAATCTGTTGCGGCACTTGGCTTATAGCTTGTCACTACAAATTTGTAGCGGTTTAGGTTTTAACCGCTACAAATGTTAATATTTATAGCGGTTAATTTGTAACCGCTACAATGTCACTGCTACAAAATGCCATTTTTTGTAGTGTTTGTCAATGCAACTAAATATTATTTGATAAAAGAAATATTTGTTTTTTTATAACCCACTCGCTCTTTACACATTCACCTAGACAGAAGGTTGGAATTTATTAGAACTCACCAATAAAAAGGCTTTAAGAGATTGAGAAAATTCTAAAAAAATATGTTGGTATATAGGAAAGGATAAATCAGAGCTTCAAAATTACAAAACCCTAAGTCAGTGTGATGTCAGTATGGTGGAGAAAACTGAGATTTTGAAATTTAAGTGAAAAGACGCCCCTACCCTTCAACTTTCTCTTAGCTCGGAATAACAAATCAGTTTTTTTATTAACAACATCGTATTTTACATTAACAACTCAACTTTCTTCTTTCACTACTTCGTATCTCAAATATGATGTTGTTAATGTAAAATATGATATTATTAATAAAGAGATATGTGTTGTTATTAGCCCTGAAACTTGTTAATTTCAACCTTATTCCTGCCATGTGTTGGTTTTTGAGATAGGAAATTGTGAAGCAAGAAAGTGAAGTTGTTTATGTAGAATATGGTGTTGTTAATATAGAGACATGTATTATTATTGGCTCCTGAAGCTTGTGAATTTCAAACTTATCCCTGGGATGTGTTGGCTTTTGAAATATAAAGTTGTGAAACAAGAAAGTTGAGTTGTCAATGTAAAATAAGATGTTTTGTTATAAAAGAAGAAAATTGAGTTGTTAATGTAAAATACGGTGTTGTTAATATAGAGACCGGTGTTGTTATTGTGAAAAAAGAAAGTGGAGTTGTTAATGTAAAATATGGTGTTATTAATAAAGAGACAAGTGTTGTTATTCCGAGCGGGGAGAAACGAAGAGCTGAAGGGCAGGGGCTTCTTTTCATCGAGATTTCATAATCTCAAATTCCTTTACAGTACTGACACCAGACTGACTTGGGATTTTGCTAATTCGACACTCTGATTTGTCCTTTTGTATATTCTAGCTTATTTTTCTGGAATTTTCCCTAAGAGATTTACCCCAAAAAAAAGACCTTAAGGCCCTGTTTGATATGAAGCATTAGGGTAGGGACTGAGATTGAATTCGAGATTGGGCCATAATATATCAGTTGGTATGAGAGACTACAGATAATCAGGGATTGGGAGTACCACGAAAGTGGGATTGCTGCAAAGCCACCTTACTTTGGTATTGTGTTTTCAATCCCTGGATTGTAAAATTCTAAAGACAAAAATATCCTTGATTAAAATATTTTTCGGACAAAAATAACCCCCTTGATTTTAACCTAGAATTTATCCCTCTCACATAATCACTCTCTCTCTTTTCTCGCTAACGACATAATCACTCATCCTTCGCTTTCTGATCCTCAATTTATTCCCGAATATTCACCATCCTTTCCCTTTTTGCCACCTGTAGTTTACCCATAAAATTAATTTCCTTCTTAGCATACAAAAGGACTAAAGTGTGAGTAAATGCAAAATCACTTACCTGATTTGTGACATCCATTCCCATGTATTTTATTCCTAGGGTCTCCCCTGTCTTGCTGAAGATAGGTTCAACATAAATCAAGAATGTCTTTGAATCAAATAATTCTGTCTCAAAAGTAGTTTCCCTTTTCGCAGGCAAGCCTTTTTCTAGAACTTCTCTATTAAAATCTTAAGATTCTTTAACACCAAATCCTCTGAAAATTTAAACATATGTTTTTCCAATGATATCCTGGAAAATATGAGTAAATTTATAAAGTTCAGATGTTGTAGCAGAAACTCCTCATGGAAATAAAAGGCATTTAAAAGAGGAAACAGAGTTTCATTTTGAAGAACAAGTTAAAATTTTGAAAGAAAACAAATACAGTACAATAACTATAAACATTTCTCATATAACCTTGAAATAAGATCGTCAACAACAATTCACTACCTCCTCATGCAAACTTAGAAAATGATTATAGATAAATTGATATCACAACTGTTTCTCCTGGAAAATAGTAGTGCATTATTAGTACCACCTGTCAAAGTTGAAGACCCATTTGTGAAGGATGTCAAATTTCAGAAACCATTTACGACGGACGGTGAAGGCGGAGTTTGCATCTAAGCTTCACCCATAAACTTAAACTTTTACTCGTCCTTGAGTAAAACCCATTGAGTAATCAAAGAGCTAGATTAATTAATCATTGATTTAGTACATATGCATGATGATTTCCTCATTGGTTGCTTAAGATGTTATATTCAATGGGAACAATAATGAAATATAAGGGATTGCAAGGTTCACAGTTTAAAACAAACTTCCTAACAACTTCTAAAATGTGTGTGTGTGATTAGAGTTAGATAATAATTTTCTTGCAATTATCAAGATCAAATACAACACTTCAATATGTATAAAGCGACCTCAATATTAGGCCTTCATATGCCTACATTCTCCTCTCTCTCTCCATTAATAGATGATTCCACACAATTTTCAAAATCATTGGGACTTTATATGCTTGTAATGTGGCCAATGGTTAAGCTCCTTAAAAGAATGGGGAAACAGAGGATTCAACTCTCTTGAGATAAATGACAATACACAATTCCTCTCTAGGTCTTCACAAAATTTTCTTTCAAGAAGCCTAAATACTCCCCCTAAACTTATCTCAAATTTATTTCTTTGCACTCTAAGTCTTATTGAACTTCACACTTTTTTTCTTTTCTTTTCTTCTTTTTCTTCTTCTTCTTCTTCTTCTTCTTTTCTCTCTTCTTTTCTCTTATTTTTAGAGAGAAGTAAAAACAAACTAGAATTGACTTAAGAGTTAGAAGACATTGCACTACATTCCTTATACCCAACTTTTCAATAACATACCTCTTCTACCCACCATACCAATCCTTACTCCTAATAACCATCACCAAATCATCATATATCTCAAGATTAGGGTAATTCATGATTTTTTAGGCTATAAAGGTAAAGGTCTAGTGTGGATCTTCAAAAAGAAAATTTATATGGCTTTTTTTTATAAGGCTCAAATAAGGTGCAAATGGAGTAATTGTCATAGGTAAGCTTGAAAGGCACAATCACTTTTAAAAGAAAATGCCCAAATCATTTTTAAAAAATGTGTGAACTTATCACTTCATTTCAAGAGATTCCAATATTGTTTTAAAGCCCTTCAATGAAGAAAGAATATACACACCAATTTGCTACAAAAGTTCCTAACAAAAGCATTCGAATCATTACCAACTCTTGTGCATAATGTTTATTCCAAAAGTTATTAGGAAACAAGCTTTAAAATCTAAATCAAGTATTCAAAAATATTTATCACCATTTCCTATAAAACATAAAGTCTAAGCATCCTTTTTATCATTGGATCACACATTCATTATCACGGATAATTAATCAATCTACTCAACTTTCCTGACAGAAGACAAGAAATAGTCATCATTTTCAAACTTGAAATCCTTGTCAAATAAGCGAAAAACATTCAATGATACCCCCAAACTTAAAAGAAATAGTGTCCTCACTGTCACAAGGGAAAACTAAGGGCTTTTTATCATGCAAGAATACATCTAACAATAACCATAATGTTGCATGAGATGAGTGGTGAATAAGAGGAGTTGTGAGATAGATTGATAAACTTCCCTAAAAATGCTTATCAAGCAACCAATTTCTCCATCCATCCTTAGTACCAACCTTGCTTCTTCCTTCTTCTCATCTGGGGTTTCTTTCTTGCCTACAGGAAAAATCAAAAGACCAAGCATACTTCTACCAAAAACATACCAAAATGAAAGAGGTTAAAAAGATTAAGGAACTTGGGTTGCCTCCCAAGAAGCGCTAAATTTATAGTCTTCAGCCAAACTGTGCAATAAAAACTCCTGATCATTATTATCAAACACCATGACCATCTCATCTTCATTTCTTTTCAAACAACAATATTACAGAAAGAATAGGTGTTCATTAATCACATGTACTACATCAATTAGCAGCACTTTCAGTGAACATGCATTTAATAAATTCAAAGAAGACATAAGAAGCTTATTCACACAAACAAAAGTAAGAGCTTCGAAGAATTTAGAACACCCAACCAAATCTATTGGACTCTCATCAGTAAGAGTTAAAACATCAGTGGATAGATCAAGATCACAATTCTCAAGGATTTCCTCTCTATTATCTTGTTCAAAACAACATGGATTAGGCTCCAAAATTGAAACCTCAACTGAACACTTAATATTCTTTTCATCGACATTAAATTCCAACTCACAGTCACCCATTAAAGTATTGCAGACTGTTGACAACACTTCCTCACTCCCCATGGTTAATTGTTCACTTGAAATATCATGGAAAATATCCTTTTGCCCCAAAAATTCAAGGGAATAAGCTATTTCACTTGCTTGCAATGCTATATTTTGAAGAACTAATGAATGTTCATGAAATTTCTATTTTGTCCAATCATTCATTTCAATCACATTATTAAGAATGCACTGAAGCTTATCCTCTAGTGTGGGCTTCTTCTCATGAATGGGGGTGGTTTCATCTACAAAGATATTAAGTGATATATGAGAATGTGATGCATATAAAGAAGAATAATGAGGATCCCAAGACATTGAATGATCTTGATTCCAATTAAGGCTGAAAGTATCATCATACAAATGAGCTTGAGCCTTAGAGCAATCACTCTCCATGTACTCCCAGGTTGAGAAATAGGGGCATTGCTCACTATAATGATTATCACCATAATAATTACAATAAATGTACTCATATTGAGCTTCATAAGTATAAGGGTCATAAGAAGAATTGGGATAATCATTATCATGTGCAAATCCACCACTTGTTTCATTGATCCACCAAGTATTATCCATGCACAAAGTTTAAATCAATATAACTAACAAAACAAAGACACATAAATAGAACAAACATACACAAAAATAGGGGAGAATAAGTCAAAACAGAACACACAAGAACAAATATATACAAAACTTAATCTTAAGCTAATAATGCTCTAATCAAAATCGACCAAAGACAGTTTTGGTACACAAATCCCGGGCAACGCACCAAAAATTTGCTCGCCACCGCAAGTGCACGGGTTACGCCAAGTAATAAAGTAATAAGTAAAGTATCATTCCCACGAGGATTTGGTTCCAAAACCCGGTCAAGTATCAATTATCACACTTTCGCCCAATTTGGGTTACACAATTATCAATGGTGGGTAGAAACAAATTCTGAAGTTAAAAAGAAAATAAAAACAAGTGATTCATGGACTTTAAGGATAAAATAGGAGTTAGGATTATTTATCCCCCTTGAATTTCAAAAGTGCTCAATTGAATTCCCACAATATGTGCTTCTTAATGAAAGACTATGCTAATTAAGGACACTATATTACCTATAAGTGCTCTCTCAAGTCTCCAAATAGGTGTTTAGTTCAGTTAATTCATTAATCTCTTAATTAATCAATTAAACCCAATTTTCATTACAGATCCTATATGGTTATGTGAGGTCAATGAGTGTATCTCTACCTCGTCAACAAACCTATCCATTCAATCATGAATCTCAAGTTCTCACATGATTAAACTCAAGTTCTACACTCAATATAGCCCTTTCAAACATAAACCAAGTGAACCCAACAATCTCATTGGTGGCTAATCAACAAGAAGCATTATGCAAAGAGTAAAATCAACATAATCTAATCATTAATCACACATATAAAGGGAAAATGAGTACTTAATCCAGACAAGGGTTCAAAATAATCCCAAAATCAAAGATCTAGCTACACATGTTCATACAACCCATGAGAAAATGGGGATAAATCAGAAACAGAGTAAAACATAAGGAAAGAACAGCAGATGGAAAGGAAAAACCAAAAGGAGAAGCTTAGATCTCTTCAAATCTTCAATTTATAGCTAAATCTCCACCTCCAAGGTCCAAACCCTAGCAGAGCTAGCCTCCAAGATTGCCTCCTCAGTACAGAATGCCCCTTTCGTTTGTGGGTACATTATTTAAAAGCCCTAGAATTTGTTCTGATGTCAAAATGCGCAACTACATTTTTGGGCATTGCCCGCGGCCAGTGAAATGGGTTGCCACGGCCAGTAAGTTACTGACCATATAGTGGTTACAGCCATTCGATTGCTGGCCGCGGCCAGTGAGCTTCTAACCATGTGGTGGCCGTGGCTAATGGATTGCTGGCCATGGCCAGTAAGCTTCTAAATTCCAGCTTTGCTCCCGCTAAGGTCTGTTTTCATCCCTTCTTGCATTTCTGTCACGGTTGATTACTCAAACTCCATTTCACCTTCTTTTCATTGAATTAAACTTTCTCTAGCTCCAACTGTGATTGAAATGTGGTCCTATCAACGTAGAGAACTCCATAAATCCAACAGTTGATAAACATAACAAAATATTCATACAAAATCACCTCATTTATTCTCTTTTTATGCCAGATATGCATCAAGCACATTTCTATTGTTTTTGTACTCTCAAATATCCATTATTTCACCAAAATATATGAGAAATTAAGGGGAAATATGCATATTTAACAAGAATTTCATGACGTTAACAAGTGTAAACTAAGTTTGGGATTTAGGGCATGAGTATTTGGGTCTTTTCATAATTAGTGACCATTTATTACATAAGATTAATGAAATTATTCCCCCTAACTATTACTTCATACCAAACATATTTTTAAAGCATCAATCCTAGTCGTAGTGCCAATTTCGATCTCAATCCCAATCCCAATCCATCAAAATTTAGTGTCACGTACCAAACAGAGCTTAAGAGATGTAGTTGGCATATCATTTACAAGGTCCAACAAAAAGAAGTACAGGATCTGTTTTGATTCTTGTAACTCGAGACATTCATGGGATTCCAAACATATGTTTAGGATGATAAATCACCACATTATTGCAAGAGAGGATTAAAAAAAGCAAAATAATGGTAATTTTTTTGAGCTTATCCTAATGATAATAAAATTTTTGTAAAAGTGCACTTTCAATCTTTTTTTAAGTCCCCTCAGAGCGGATACAGTCATCTTACTCTATACAATCTTTTAGTTAATAAGTTTACCTTTCTTCCTTAATTGAGTGAATAGTTTAAAGTGACTTATATTTTGTATCCTCAGTCAATATGTATATGTATATGTATATGTATATGTATATGTATGTATTTATCCTCTTATTGCCAAGACCAAACCATATGACCTCAACAAATTTTAAAAATAACTATTATTTGTCTAGTAAACATGTTAGAGATAATTTTATTTGAGGCATTGCTCGGCATTAATAGTGAGCACTTAATGGGAATTTAAAACTTAGTTTGTTGTGAGAGGCTAGCTTCTTTTTTTTTCTAGATCCAAATGAAAACGAATGAAAGGTGAACAAATCACAGAAAAAAAGTAGTAAGACATGTTGGAAATATAGAGTGGGTGTGTCATAAAGAACAAGTCTCACATTGTTTGAGATTGTGGGGTCCAAGTAATAGCAAGTGATCTTGGGCTAGTAAATGAACTAAGAGAAGGAATACAGGCTTACTCCATGACAAAGGGTCACCGAAAACGTAGTTGAAATCCGGTAATTTCCCCCTCCCTTATGTGCGAGTTAAATGCAGTACCTGGCACTTTTACCAGAAACATTTCTATGAAAATATAAGATTAATTTGTATGATTTATTACTACCTTAATGGATCACAAACACCTATTAATGTGTTTAATGACCTAACAGCAAGTAACCTCCCTATAAATATTCATTAAGCATGTTAATGATTTTGTAACTGACGTTGTAATGTTTCTGTAACCGACGTTTAATTGTGTTTAAGTGCCCAATGTTCTCTTATGACCTGCGGCCTATAAAATGGTATGAGACTGAATGTCTGTGTAACCCGACCTTGAGCTTTCTAGCAACTTCTGTTTCCTTCTTTGGTTTTCTACCTTGCTGAGTTCTATTATCTTTCATGGTTCTGCTCACCCTATTTTGTAGGAAGGGTTCGTTTAATCCTAGGGAGTGCCGCTTCTTATCTGCCAATAGTTGTAGAATAGCTCTTAAGGAATGTGTCCTCAGGCACTAATCGAATCAATTCAGTCATTTGAAGGCGCTGCCTCTAACAGGATCTGCATAGCACTAGGAGGAGATAGAGAATCTACTAAGTTGCGTGACAATCTAGGAGCTACTACCAACAATTTTAAGAGCTATTATTTGCTAATCCTTTTGTTGTGGCATGCATCAATCGCAAAGTTCTTTGATAGGGAGGCCTCTAAGCTTTGTTCTAATTTGATAATTATATGTAAATTGGTATGTTCCTCATGTGATGGAAAGTTTGAGTTGGGTCTCATGTTTTTTTGTGTGCATAATTTCAGGATTTTCATTGAGACCTCATAATAGAGAAATTAGCCTAAAAGGCTGCTCCTCATCTCCATGGTAGGATTGAGACAATAAGGTATGAATCTCTAGTGATTGTAAAGGCCAAGGATGACTTGAATATTGAGTTTAAACTCATATATCTAAGCAAAACCACTTAGTATGGTGATTTGAGTTAGTGTTGGATGTGAACCCAATAAAAGAGTATGTTAGGGGCATTGAGGCCAATGGTATTTTATGAATACCATGATGATAGTAGAAGTGCCTGGAGAGGGATTAAACAAATTCTATCATCTTGGAGGCAAGTGTCAAACCATTGCTGCCACCATTAGGAGCTAACGAAAGTTTTGGGCATGGAGATCAAAGCAACTCCTTTCAGGTTCTCTTATTCCTTTGTGTTGTTTATTTCTCTAGATAATGTGATAGAGATTAAGTTGATTGGCATACTGTGAATTGAATCGTTAATCCGTAACAAGGCTGGAGGATTTGATATCACATTCATTTATGAATTAAAGTTTGAATAAATTAAATCAAAGTTAAGTGTTGGGATTTTATGAGTTTATCAGAAAAATTCATATTATTGAAACTGTATTACTACTTAAAGCATTTTGTTATATGCATACTATTTATATTAGTGGGAAAAGACGTTCATATAGCAATGAGGGAGCTATACATTAAGTTTCATGAGGAGGTCTCTTATAATGCAAAATAAGTGGTTTTATGTTGCTAGAGCCATGATTGTATTATTTACGTGAGTAATTTACTTTAATGCCCATTGGTAAATTTTAGTTCCATTTCGTTGGAAGCTCTATTGGCAACTTTGCTAAACTGTTAATTGTGAAATCACCAGTATGCTTTTATTGATTTCATTTAGTGAATATATTAAATTGGTGTTAATCGTTTGTAACCACCTCTTTATTATGATATGGCCAATTGTATTCTTCTGAGAATATACCCATTTACCTTAGCAATTATATATGTGTAAAAGTGTATGTGCATACATTGGCTTTATAATTCTTGGCGTGTAGTTAGTTTTGTGAATTTTATTGGATATTGGTAATTTGGTTTTCAAACAATATTTGAGAAATTCTAATCCTAATTAGAATGGAAGGGGATTAGATGGTAAGATTCTAATTAGAATTGTTAAAGCCAAGTTGCTAATTATTGTGATATTGAGATATTTGAAAGTGTGGGGGTGCCTAACATGTGGGGTACCTTATAAATTTTTAAAGTTGCAAACTATTTCTAGCCTCATTTGATAAAGCCAAGTTGTAATTTGGAATTAATTATATGGAGGCTTTGTTATTTGCTATAGAAAGCAAATTTTGTGAATTACCAAATTTTTGTGTTATTTGAAATAAGCATTATGTGGTATGAAAATTTAATCATTTATCTATGATAAATAAATGTAATTTTCATAATTTGAAGCTGTATAATTCTCTTGGTGTAAGGATATATGTGTGAATATTTCATATGATACTAAAACATTATTTGAAGTGATTTTGTAGCTCTGTGAGGTATGCTTAAATTATTGAGAATTTGTTGCAATAATATTAATCTATGTCATGTAGCTTATGCTACATGATGATTGAGCATATATATAAATATGCAACCCTATGAGGGAAATGAAATATTTGAAACATACCATCAATGTTGGTATCATAGATGTGGATTCTCATTGTATAAGATACATGGATGCTAACTAAATTTCAGTTTTATCAGAGAAAATCCACTAGTAGCAACAATTAAAATATTTCACGAACCAGAGTTTATTACTCTGAAATTAGCTGCAATTGAACGCTAAGTTGTTGAAAACCTCTTAGCAAAAAACTTTTAGGTGTTAAACCGACATTTTATGTTGACGAGTTATGATTGCTAAATAGCAATAGTCATTGTCGAAAGAGCAATAATGTAAGTGAAAATCATTTGACATATTATGTGAATAAGCTAGCTTAAAAATTGTAGAGTTATTTCAATTGATTTTATGAGGTCAAAAGTTGACCTGTGGATCCATTAACAAACCCCGGGAAGAAATTAATTAGTTGAGGGGAATAGGACTAAAGCCAATTCAAAATTAATGGTGATGGATAACCCAACCTTTGTGATTGGTGATCCTATAAAGAAGGTTCGTATGGGTAAAAATAAGTCGTTTGTTAGTTCTGCTAGCACTAAAATAATTTACCAGTCCCTTCCTATGGCATGAGAAAGTGCTAGAATGCATTGTAGTGAGGCCGAGCGAAAGCTCTTACTGATTTCATAATCCTACAGGATGGTGTGCTCATTGCAGGCATATTTCATGAAATTACCTCTACAAATGTGGAGTGGGGCCACTCCTATGAGATTGTGGCGAAATCTCTTGAGCATTCGTTATGCACCAGGCACGTGCATGGCCGTTTTAAAGCCCAAAACCGATATTAACAATGGAAATGTGGAGGTATAATCTGACTCTTAATGCCTTTAGTACACACTCAAGATTTGTTGGTTCATAGAAGCATGCTTCACTGACATTTCTGTGTACTAAGTGTTATTGGTCTAGGTCTGGTTCATAGTCCAAAGGTGTTCCTTTTGACACATGTGGGGGATTGTTGAAAATAATGAGTGAGTGTGTCACAAGGAACAAGTCCCACATTGTTTGAGATTGTGGGGTTTAAGTAATAACAAGTGATCTTGAGCTAGTAAATGAACCAAGAGGAGAAATATAGGCTTACTCGCATGACAAAGGGCCATCAGAAACATAGTTGAAATCCGGCAATTTTCCCTTCCTTATGTGCGAGTTAAATGCGGTACTAGGCATTTTTACCTGAAACATGTCTACGACAATACAAAATTAATTTGTATGATTTATTGCTATCTTAATGGATCATAAACACCTATTAATGTGTTTAATGACCTAACAGCTAGTAACCTCCCTATAAATATTCATTAAGCATGTTAATGATTTTGTAATTGACATTTTAATGTTTTTGTAACCAACGTTTAATTGTCTTTAAGTGCCCAATGTTCTCTTGTGACCTGTGGCCTATAAAATGGTGTGAGACCGAATGTCTGTGTAACCCAGCCGTAAGCTTTTGAGCAACTTTTGTTTCCTCCTCTGGTTTTCTACCTTGCTGAGTTCTATTATCTTTCATAGTTCTGCTCACCCTGTTTTGTAGGAAGGGTTCGTTTAATCTTGGAGAGTACCGCTTCTTATCTGTCGGTAGTTGCAGAATAGCTCTTAAGGACAATGTCCTCATCAGGCACAACTCGAATCAACTCTGTCATTTACAGGCACTGACACTAACAGGATCTGCATAGCACTAGGAGAAGCTAGAGAATCCACTAAGTTATGTGACAATCTAAGAGCTACCGCCAACAAGACATATTGATTCAGAGGTAGGTCTTTTTTTTAACATTTTGGGAAGATGAGTTCATCACTTTGGACAAAAAAAAAAAAAAAAGGCAATGACTACAACAGACAGCTACGAGAATAGAAGATGAATTTCGGTAGAACTAAGGATGTTGATTCATGCAGCTTACAAGTATTTACACGTTGCATGTGTTTAAAAATGAAAGCGAAGAAATATAATAAAGCATATATACTCGTGTAAGAGAAGAAAATTAAATAGAGAGGGAATAAACATCAAAAAAATGAAAGAGAAAAAAGTATTGATGATTCCACCCAATATAAAGAATAATAATTAGTTTGGTTACGCTCTAATAAGTTTCTAAGTTTTGAAAGGGTAAATCCTTGATAAATAAGAACAAGTGGTCTTAAAATCAGAATTGTAATTGGACTTTTTAATTATATTCTCTTATAAAAAACTTAAATAAGAATGAGATTATAATAAAAAAAATAAACTTCAAATAATAAGATTAACGTGGTAAAAATCGTAATAAGAAGCAAAATTTTTAGAGTTAAAACATAAAATATAAAAATATAACTACAAATTTAAAAAAACATATATATATGTGTGTATATATATATATATATATAAGAAAAACAAATATAAGAAATTAAACATTCACGTAAATCCCTGTATTATTTAGTTAGTTAGAAAAGCACTAAAATATCAATTAGACTTATTACTCCCTCCGGTCCTAATTATAGGACAACATTTGAGAGTTAATATTAGTTCTAATTATATGACAAAATTTTAATTTTTGTCAATTTCTTCCCAAAATGCCCCCATTAATACTTTCTCGATAATAATAAAACACAATAATAATTTTATAATACATCTATGTATTTTATAAAGTGAATAATACCTGCAACTCATTAATATCATATACACCTCAATTCTACTGTTTCTTTTATTTTTTTTAATAAAATAATTTTGAGCCATTTTTGTCATATTTTTTTAACAGATTTTTTGTTCTTCCCCTGTTCCTCTCTGTTCCACTGTTTCCATCCCCTTCCCTATTCCTGATTGGCTCTCTATATTATAGTTTCTCTCAATTTTGATTCTAAACAGTGTATAATCTGAAAGGCATCCCAATCACTTTGCACCAGTAAAAAATTGGGCAGCTTTTTTATTTATTTTTCTTACTTAAATGCTTCACTGTGAGTTGTATCACTGTATGATTCATATAATTTACTAACGGTGCAAGATGTAGTACAGATTATAGAGCAATCTTAATTTCCTTGATTTCCGATATCCATGTTTCTGTGGATCGGGGTTGCAAGAAGGGTTATAGGTATGGTTGTTTGTCTAAAACGTTGGAGAAATTAAATAAGGGTATTTTTGAAAAATAAATAAGATTAATTAAGTTAACTACTATTTTTAATTTCTCTAAAGTTAGATAAATATGTCTTATAATTAGAATCGGAGAGAATATTACATAGGGATTGAATTATATTGACTAGCTTCAAGCCTCGGAGAAGATAATTCTCTTCCTTAATCCTTCCTGGTTTCTAAAACTTCCTCACGTAAATTGAGAGTAACTTTTGTACTGTTTATATAATAACTTTTATATCTTTGATCACCTTTAACTTTTTAGGCAATGAAAGATGAGGATTTGAACCAAAAAAAGAAAGAAAGATGAGGATAGAAGATAGGAGTCTACAAAATGTAACCTCGACCCTTTACTGGGTTGAGCCTAATTCATCCCGGGTTACACAGAAATTTGGGTTAAGGACTTATCTGGACTAGTTTCATGGTCTAGTTGCTGGTTTTTGGGTTGATCTGGCTGTTTCGGTCTGAATTTAATAATCCTAGATAATATGGTTGATGTACGGTTGACTGGAAGGGTCATATCTGTTTACCAGTAGAGAAGAAAGCGGAAGAATCAATTATTTAAATTGGGATTAATTCAAAATATGAAAAAAAAGGGGTAATATTTTAAATACAAATATTAATTAAAATTTTATTAATTTTCCTGAATTAATATCTTATTTAAAACTATCAATTTTGTTAAATATTTTTTCATTATTCATTTTTTAATAATCAAATACATCTAGTTTACTGAACTGTCGTGGAATTGGAGATCTCTCTCTCTCTCTTTTTAATTTATTTGAGATATTGAGAAAATAAGTAAATAACCAAGAAGCACATCAGAGAATTAATGCTCTGACACCCTCAAATTGGGACGTTTCGTGAGCTCTGTTTTATCTTCTCCATTCTGTCCTTTTCATTTTGCAGCCGTTGCCTGACGTTGTTCTCCATCCTCTTCATATCTAAACCCAACACCAATGTAATCGGATCTGGATTGAAACTGGCCAATCGGCCGATAGATAGGTTCGATCTGATTTTTTTTAGAATTTTATATTAATAATTCTAAAATTTTTAATTGCTTATCTGTTTAGGCCCAGGTTAACTTTAGTTTGACTCCGATCTGATCTACTGACCTTTAATCCAATACTCCGTCTGGTTCAATGACCGATCATGATTTAATTACCTTACCCAAAACTGCTTCAGGCCAAGGACCAAAATCCAAAAATGGAAAAGGCAGTTGTACAAACCACAAATTGTCCATGGGGAAATTTTCCTTAATTTCCCTATTTCTTTTCATATAAATTAAAATTTAATATTTTTATATATAACCTGATCGCTAGCCTTAAATCCTATCCTCATTATTTTATGGGAAAATCACTCTCAGGTCCTAAGGAAGCAAAATATTGTTAAAAAAATCCCTGCAAAAACTGAAATATCTGAATTTCCAATGTAAAATGACACACATGACCACATTTTAATCTCCTTCACTCAAAATTAGACTCGTGCTTCAGCAGCAGTTGAAGACCTTGCCCTTGCTTCTCGCCTTCCGTCGCTGCCACTCTGCTCCCAATCGTCGTCCGTTGATGCTCCTCTCCCAGTCGGCGTGCGTCACTTGAGCTCCGCTCCCAATCACTATACGTCGCTGCTGCTCCTCTCCCAGTCGTTGTGCGTCGCCGCTCCACTCCGAGTCGCCGTCCGTCATACAACTTAATATTTTAATTTTATATGATTTGCTATTCAGTTGTGACAGTACAGTGATGAAGTTGCAAAATTAGGTACCAGCAGTTGTTTGAAATCATCATCCATTGTAGTTACATGGGAGACATTAATTTTGCAAAATTAGGTACCAGCAGTTGTTTATGTCCAATGTGAGGTAGAAGTTGTTAAAAAGACTTAATGTGTTGTAAATAAACGCTTGACAAGTTGTAAACAAAGCACTTCGCTTACTTAACGTGAGAAAACCTTGTTTTTGTCAAATGTGAGGTAGAAGTTGTTAAAAAGACTCAACGAGTTGTAAATAAATGCTTGACGGGTTGTAAACAAAGCCCTTCGCTTACTTAACGTGAGAAAACCTTGTTTCTGTCCAATGTGAGGTAGAAGTTGTTAAAAAAACTCAACGTGTTGTAATTGGATGCTTGAAGGGTTGTAAACAAAGCACTTTGCTTACTTAACGTGAGAAAACCTTGTTTCTATCCAATGTGAGGTATAAGTTGTTAAAAAAACTCAACGAGTTGTAAATAGAAGCTTGACGGGTTGTAAACAAAGCCCTTCGCTTACTTAACATGAGAAAACCTTGTTTCAGTCCAATGTGAGGTAGAAGTTGTTAAAAAAGCTCAACGTGTTGTAATTAGACGCTTGAACGGTTGTAAACAAAGCACTTTGCTTACTTAACGTGAGAAAACCTTGTTTCTATCCAATGTGAGGTAGAAGTTGTTAAAAAGACTCAATGAGTTGTAAATAGACGCTTGACGGGTTGTAAACAAAGCGCTTCGCTTACTTAACGTGAGAAAACCTTGTTTCTATCCAATGTGAGGTAGAAGTTGTTAAAAAAACTCAACGTGTTGTAAATGGACGCTTGAAGGGTTGTAAACAAAGCACCTTGCTTACTTAACGTGAGAAAACCTTGTTTCTATCCAATGTGAGGTAGAAGTTGTTAAAAAGACTCAACAAGTTATAAATAGACACTTGAAGGGTTGTAAACAAAACCCTTCGCTTACTTAACGTGAGAAAACCTTGTTTCAGTCCAATGTGAGGTAGAAGTTGTTAAAAAAACTCAATGTGTTGTAATTGGACGCTTGAAGGGTTGTAAACAAATCACTTTGATTACTTAACGTAAGAAAACCTTGTTTCTATCCAATGTGAGGTAGAAGTTGTTAAAAAGTTTCAACGAGTTGTAAATAGGTGCTTGACAGGTTGTAAACAAAGCGCTTCGCTTACTTAATGTGAGAAAACCTTATTTTTGTCAAATGTAAGATAGAAGTTGTTAAAAAGACTCAAAGTGTTGTAAATGGACGCTTGACGAGTTGTAAACAAAGTACTTCGTTTACTTTACAACTTTGCTTACAAAGTAAGTGAAGTGCTTCATTTCACAATGTCCCACACGTTCCTCTCTGACACTTTTCTCACGTTAAGTATGAGCAATTAAGCTATTTACAACTCGTAAAGCGTGTATTAACAACCTTTTTAGTTTGTGTCACAACCTCCAACACCTCTCGCTCTGGCACTATATTTTATCACGTTAAGCATGACCAATTGAGCTATTTACAACTCGAAAAGCGTGTATCAACAACCTGTTCAGTTTGTTTCACAACCTCCAACACCTCTTGCTCTGGCACTGTTTTCTTACGTTAAGCATGACCAATTGAGCTATTTACAACTTGTAAAGCGTGTATCAACAACCTGTTCAGTTTGTTTCACAACCTCCAACACCTCTCGCTCTGACACTATGTTTTCTCACGTTAAGTATGACCAATTGAGCTATTTACAACTCGTAAAGCGTGTATTAACAACCCATTCAGTTCGTTTCACAACCGGATGCCGTGACTGCATCAGTAGTTCCCATTAAGTAGCTCACAACAGCTGAATTGTATCATAATTGATCAAGTTGTTAATAACTTGTTGGCCTATTGTATCAAATGCGTTACACACATGCACAAGTGACTTGTAAGTCTCCCATGACTTTATAAACTTCACACCTTACCACTGTCACCTAAGCAACCCATCATTTTAACTAATTTTAATGTCTATTTTATTACAAATCCTGCTGCAAAATTTGACAGCAACTGATGCAAATTTTCACAACTCTTAATGCATGTTTTCACAACATAATGAGTTATTTTCATAAGGGATCTGTACCCGATAGTGTACCAAATGAAAGTCCCCCTGTAAGTACAGCATAGCATGAAGTTAAGCAACTGATGCAACCTGATGAAAGTCCATCCTGTAAGTACAGCATAGCATGAAGTTAAGCAACTGATGCAACCTGATGAAAGTCCCCCTGTACCAAATGAGTTATTTTCACAACGGACACACATGACGAAACTACCGGACAGGCTCGGGGAATGATCGGACCAACGACCGACACGCACTGCACAGCACCAAACCACCACGGAGAGGCAGCAGGACGTTTTCGAAAATCCTCTTCTTGCACGATTTGGGGGCTGCTCTGTTTCAAATGGAGAAGAGAAGAGTTTAACTTTCAATTAGGGGCATGTGTGTCATTTTACTTTGCAAAATAATATCAGAAAAGTCCCTAGGAACTTTTCTGATATTTCAGAATCTCCAGGGACTTTTCTGTGGATATCTCTGTTGCTTGGGACTTGGGAGTGATTCTCCCTTGTTTTATTGTGTAATGCAATGTATGGAAAACCGGACCTGACCGGCCGGTTCAGACCGAAAACCGGTGAACCGGTCACTGGTCCGGTCGGGGTGAGGGGAAAAAACTGGTGAACCGGTCAACCCGGTGTGAACCGGCCTGAATCGGGGTGAACCGGCCTGACCCGGACTAGTCACGGTTTGATCCTTTCTTTTTTTTACTTTTTTACACTCCAAATGAAGTCATTTTGGCTTTTTTTTAAAAAAAAAAAATTTCTAACAGTTTTTTATTTATAAGGAGCTTTAAAAGGATTGTGGAATACTTTTAGCAGTGGTTGGGGAAAAATCCTTATATACTTAATGATATTTTTGTAGGTATTAGGTTCAGGAGGTTATATTGAACTATTAGTTGAAAAATAACTCTCATATAGTTTTTTGAAAGGTATGTATGAACATTTAAATTATATATATTTTTTAAATTGACCCCGGTCTAACCCCCGGTTTGACCCCGGTTTGAACCACTGACCCTTAACCCAGTGCCTCAACCGGTTCAATGCCCGGTCCGGTTTTCAGTACCTTGGTGTAATGACAAATTTGATTTATGTATTATTTTTTAAAAAATAGTTATTTTAAAAATAAATAAAGATAGATAAGCTATGTTTATTAAATTATATTTTTGTTCATAAGTCATTAGTTTTTTTTTCAAAAAATTATATAAATAATAATATTTAATGTTTGATGATTTTTTTTTTTTGTGATAATAATATATAGCACCGACTTCTACAGGCAACCACGTGGTTTTCAACCGATATGGGTCTTTGCCTCACAAATCACGAGTAATGCATGACTCATGCGGGACGACTAAATTAATTCTCTTTTACATTATTATATCTTTTAAGCTCTTCACAGAATATGCTGTCGTTGAAATTTCAACTTCAATTACTTTGAAAAAAAATTCAACTTCAACTTAACTAACAAGAAGCAGCCGCCGTATATTCGAAATCTGATTCACTGGAATTTCTTTTTAACAAAAGACAGGGTAAAAGCACGTAAGACGAATATTAGTTAAAAGAAATTTAGAACTGAAATTTTACAAGAGACTGACTCTATAATCAGTTGGAGGAATATTTTTTTTCCTCGTAGAAGAGAAAGCTAATACTTCATACAATTCTTAGTATAAAATTTAGTTGATTTTTTAAAGAAATAGAGGAAGCTAAATAAATTATTTTAAAATAGTTTTATTCATTTTTTTATAACAAACTAATTTATTTAACTTATAAACTGAAATATAATCAAATAATATATCATATATGTTATGATTAATTAATTTATTTAGTTTTTTTAATTTCTATTACGAGTAAAATGCAACAAAATAAATATCACTTAATTAGTTGTTGAGATATCGATGATGGTTTACATTGTTGGATAAGAAAACCTGAGCCTTCAATTCGCTCATCTTCTGTCTGATGCATCACCATTCGTCCATTCCAATGCACTTACTCATACTTTAATTACTTTTTCATTTTTTCACTTTTTTGACCAATCATTTTGTCTCTTTGTTGATTACTTATCACTCGTACAGCATGCAATCCTACTCACTCTCAATCTCTTAGTTTTTTAATTAGAAATTTAGAAGTTAGTCTCACACTCACTCAACCACTCCTGGCTCCTGCATGCAATCCCACTCTCAGAGTCTCAGTAGTCAGTCTCTCAGTAGTCTCATTCGCTCTCGTCGTCCTTGAGTTCGTTCTCTCCAGCTGTGATTAGCATTTTGCAGATTTGGTCCTTTATTCAAGTGAGTGTCCGAGTTTTTTATCTCAACTTTGATCGATTCTTATCTTGTTAAACATATTTTTCTGTTCTGATTTTTTTCTCGTTCGTTCTCGTTGAAGGCAAAGTTTGTTTTATTGCATATTAGATTATTAATGGATATGTTTTTTCTTAATTTATTTTGCAGAAGAAGATTTAGCTTCTGGAGCTACACCCCATTCCTCAACTGAATCTGATGATGATGGTGAAAAATGAAGCATCAACTCATAAAGATATCAAATATTCAATGGAAGCATGTCATTTTGTTGATCTTTGAATTTGTAGTTTCATGTAATGTTTTAATTTAAAAGTTGGAGTTTAAACATCAAAATTCTGTTATGATAGTACTTACTACTTGTCTAAATTTGGATTCTTTTGTGTGAATTGTGATATCATAATTTAGATTGATGGATCATGGATTTGAAATTAAGGCTTGCTGCTTATCTATATTTCTTTTTCAAAAAAATAAGCAGGTTCAATCTAAATGGGTTACCTATAACCCGTGTTAACCCACCCATTTATGTGTCAGCCCGTTTACACGGGTTTATATGGGTTAAGGTATGGGTTTGGGCTAGCCCATACCTGTCTAAAGTTAAATGGGCGGGCTATGGGTTTGACCATGGGCTGCCCAACCCGCCCATTACTCTCCTCTAATTTGATATCACAAAATAATCACGTTAAGTGATTAAATTAATGGTTTCATGGGTTTCAAAAGTTGCAATTACTCACTTTGATGTTTTTCAAATATTGGTCATTAAAGCCCATAATGCTCACACGTTAAAATTAGGGGTGTTTAAAGTGTCCCGGTCCCCAGACATTTTATCCCGAGAATTTCTCGTCCCAGTCCAGTTTTTTTTATTTTTTTCCCTTAAAAAATAAGTTATTCTTTTATTTTTGTATTTTTTACCCCATAAATTAAGTTATCATTTGATAAAATGTATATAACATATTTAGTTAAAGTTAAATCGTATATATGGTGATATTAATCCTACCTATATAATGTATAAAGATAATTACAAAAATGATGAATGTGATAATAATAATAATAATAATAATAATAATAATAATAATAATAATAATAATATGTTATTCTTCAATTTTAGCTCAATTTCTATGATTTTTATTATCTTATTATATGTTAAATAATCATTTTAAATACTATATTATAAAAAATTTAACTAATATAATAATATTATTGAAACCGGGAATTCCCGATCCCGGTCTCGGGAATTACTAGGAATGGGTGATCCGGTCCCGTCTCAACACCCTTAGTTAAAACAATGAAAACCCATTAAAGAATTTAAAGCCATTGATATGAGACTTTAAAACAATAAAAAATGTTCACAAAAGCAACGAAAAAACTGATTCATGCTTCTAGTGTTCCAACGTGTAGGTCCCACAAATAAATGTGGATAATCATGTATTTGAACTTTGCAACGTCCATATTTCACTATTAAAAGCTAAGCAATTATGACATTTAATGGTAAATATTTTGTTCCAAAATTTATTTTTATTTTTTATATCTAAAAAATGGCTGTAGTAAAAAGGTGTCCAGTCTATAACTCACGCACAGGCAAAATTCGCTACAAAAAAACAACATATTACCTACAGAATTCCGTCTCTGAAATCAAATTACCAACCAAATTTACCCACGTAAATTTTTCTGTCGATAATTACCAACAGAATTTTTCTATGGGTAATCCGTCAGTAATTTAATATTATTTTTTTAAAAAAAATTCACGTGGCGACCTTAAAAGAGGCCACGTGGACATCATTGATAGCCCCCCACCGCCCACCCTCGCATTCGGCCCGGGGGCGCCCGAGCAGGAGCCACATGTTCTTCTAACCTTGCGTCACATGTCTCTTTAAGATAATTGTTGCGTTTTGTGACAAAGGTGGGATTTGAATCTTGGACCTTTGGTATGTATTCTGATGCCTTTGCCAGTTGAGTTGCTTTAACCTTGCTTTATTTATCCACGTAATAATATATATAATGTAATAATTAAAAAAAACAAATATAATATTAAGATATATAATTATATATTTCATTTTTTATAATATAAAATATAAAATTTTTTAATTTCTAATTTAATTATATATTTCATCTTTTATAATATAAATTTAAAATTTTTTAATTTCTTATTTCATTTAAACATTTTATATTAATATAAATATATATAATATTAAATATATATTTATATATAATTATATATTTTGTTTTTATGATATAAAGCAATGTTTTAAAAGCCGGACCAGATATTGAGCCAGAAAAGTCAGCAGGTCAAGGTTCAACTGGTTGGAACGGTTGAGCCGTTGAGCCGGACCGATGACATAATAATTAAATTTAAAAATATTATATATATATATATATATTACAATAATTAGTCTTTAGTCTAATTTCATATGAAATTAGTAAAGTCACAAAACACAATTTAAGGAAGAACATTTAAATCAACCATTAACCTAACAAAAAACACAAATAATAATGATTTTATGCCTTGTTAAACATTGGTATTTAGTGACTCTTGATTGATCAAAATATGAGTTTCTTAAAAATTATTTAGATAAAAAATGTCATCATCTTCTTGAGTAAATATAAGACTTACACGGATATTTTGCCAGCTAATAAAATCTTATATATATATATAGCTAAACAAAACTGGCAAAACATACACTAATATTCTAATAAAATATTAAAACCTGAGAATAAAAATTAAAATCAAAATAAAAGATGAAAAGACTTCTGCATGTTTTCCTCTAGTACGATACTTCAGTTTGAATTTTTTTGGAAGAATTATACTGAGGTCCCATAAAAGAAGAGATATGTAAAAATGGTCCTAATAGATTGCAAAATGAAAAAATGATCTCATGGAGTTGTTAATACAGGCTCATGGAGTTGTTAACGAGTTGTCAATACAGGCTACTGGAGTTGTTAATGGGACTACTTTTTCATTTTGCAATCTATAGGGATAATTTCTTCATTTTTTTCCTTCCTTAGGACCTCATTGTAATTCTCCCAATTTTTTTCAACCCCACGTGATGTGAGAGAATTAAGTAATTTATAAAAGCTTTACACCTTTTTCATGACACAGCGACACGACCCTTTGATCCATATAATGGGTTTAACAGTTGGGCAAATTTTTTTTTTTTTGATAGAGAAAGAGAAAAACATAGCCTTACCGGCTCTATTCTATTAAATCAGTACAAATATATTGGTTCGCAACATCTTCTATGATCAGATTTTTGACTTCATCAGGTTCTCTGTCAAGCACAAGAAAATCCACCGTCATATTCCATGCTCTTTTTGCCAAGTAATCCGCCACCCTATTCGCCTCCCTACAACAATGTAATATCTCCACATCCCAGTCACGTTCCAGCATCAATTGAATTTCCAAGATTAAAGTAGCATCATGATGTTCATCAGGAATCATTCCTTGAATAAGATCCAGTACTTCGCCGCAGTCACTCTGAACAACAATAATATGCATAAATCCTCCTTCCCAAGCTAATTTCATATCCCACAAAACTCTCCAGGCCTCTGCTGTGATAACCGATCCGCTTCCAATCCTAAACATAAACCCTTGAATAAATCTGTTTTTTTTCATCCCTTATCACCCCACCACAGGTACAGCATCATGTCGCTTCATTCCTGGATCAATCTGTATTAATTTTAACCATCCCAGCAGATTCCACTAGAACACAAAACTTGCTAGCTGCATAAGAAAAGAAAAGTAATATGGGGAATCGAAAATACTCTCTCCGATTTTAATTATAGGACATATTTATCTAACTTTAGAAAAATTAAGATTAATAGTTAAATTAGTTAATATTATTTATTTTCTAAAAATACCCTTATTTAATAAAGATGAATTAGAAATACTACATGAGTCTATCAAATTAAACATTGAATTTTGAACAATTCGATAAATAATATGAACTGGCACTGATCTTGCCCGCATTCAACAAAAATTACGATGATTCATGGATTTTCGATTCCATGGTAATTTTGCAAAAACATCCAGTTTAATTTTGTATATATTAATTAAACTAATACCCCCCCCTTTGCAAAATTAACCACCTAGTTTGGGGTCAACTTTAATGTTAAACGTAAGATATTTTTTATTTTATCTCTTATATTTATTTATTTATTAAACTAATTTGTATAAATTATAAACTAACAAATAGAAAGGGAGAATCACGAAAAAAGAATTTTAAAATTACAAATAGAAAGGGAATGAGATATATTGATGATGAGAATGGAATGATATATAGAATACATAGGTGTATTATAAAATTATTATTGTATTTCATTATTATTGAGAAAGTATCAATGGGGGTATTTTGAGAAGAAATTGACAAAATTAAAACTTTGTCCTATAATTAGGACAAAAATCAACTTTCAAATGTTATCCTATAATTAGGACCGAAGGAAGTATCATACAAGCCAACTAATTCTCTCTCTTCAACCACATCTTCTCTTCCTCGAACCAGATATGCGTTTTCCGACAAAGATGAGTTCCAACTTCAGAAGTCAAAACAAGATATGAAGGAGCTTATATTCGTGATGAATGTTAGAAAAAAACGAAAAACACTCAGCTACATAGATTATACTGTGAGAAATGTTATTTCATATTTTTTATTCTTCTTCATCTCTTTGGCTTCCTCATTTTTTCCTTGATGTAAATGTTGGAGATGAGTCGTCCAGTTAACAAAAATCCATTCGACTTCCGGCTAAAGAGCAGTTTCTGGCCTAACAATGGCTTTTTTCAGTCAAATCCGGCTCGACTATCAAAACGGCCTTTTCCATAAAGCCGAGCCGTAGTTACCTCCAGTCAACAGTCCGGCCGATCTGACCGACCGGCCCGTCTCGGCCCTAAAAACATTGATATAAAGTTTAAATTTTTTAATTTTTTATTTCATTTTAAATTTTTATTATTAATATTATATATATTTAATATATTATATTAAATATTAATTTTATGATATTTAAATTTTTATTTTTTTATAGATTATTTTTATTATTTTATATAAATTATTAAAACATGATAAAAAAATTATTAGTTTTACCTACGGATTACCCACGGAATTCCGTCGATAATTTCTCCTTAAAATTACCCATGGAATTGCGTGGGTAATTACCCACAGAAAAAATTCCGTGGGTAATTCGTCAGTATTTACCGACGGAATTTTTTCCATCCTTAATCCGTCGGTAATTAGATATGCATTACCTATGGAATTCTATCAGTAATTTCTCATTCAAATTACCCACGGAATTCCGTGGGTAAGGCGTCGGTAATTACCAATGGGAAAATTCTGTGGGTAATCCTTCAGTATTTACCGATGGAATTTTTTCCGTGTTTAATCCGTCGGTAATTAGAGACGGAATTTTTTTCCGTCGGAAAATCAGTCAGTAAACCGTCAGAAATCTCTGTGAGTAATTCCGTTGATAATAACATATTTTTTTGTAGTGATTGCCAGATTTCCATGTAGCTTGTTGTTGTGCAAGTTTATTCCTCCTCTTGACCCATTTACTTATCCAAGTTTATACACTTAGACTCTCACACTCCTAAATAATATGAGACTTGTTCCATTTGACACACCCACATTATTTATATAATAATTCCAATAGGAGGAAGCTTCAACTCCTAGAGGCAAGAAATAACAAAATCCTGCATGATCCTATCCATTTGCATTCCTTTTCATTTGTTTGTATTTTAATTTATAATGGTTGTATTGAAATTGATTTGTGTTACTACGTGCCTCTAATCTTTAATATAAAATTTATATTTTGAGAGATTAAAGAAGTTAAATAAACTGCTTAATTATATCATATATGACATGATTTCTCTAAAATACTTATATCAAATTATATATCATTTTATAAGTAATGTAAATTAAAAAGAAATGGGCAGCCCAATACACAAGGCTCCCACTAGAAGGGGTTTGGGGAGGAATAGATATACATAGTCTTACCCCCGCAAGTGGAGAGATTATTTTCAGGATTTGAACTTGTGACTTTTAGATTAATCAACTAGATTTTATATAAATAGGGAGAGCGGGTAGTTTTACATTTTTTTTCCTGAATTAAGAGATATAATGTCCATTCTTTTCTATTTTATCCTGATTATAAAATTCTAAGCCTCTAAATCTAATGGTAACGAGAAAGGAGAGATACTCAGATGGGTGCATATAGAGTCGGAAAAATGGGTCGAGTCCATCGGACCAACCCGTTTAGGACTTAAATTTACAAGGGCTAGACATGAAATTTTTACCTTAAAAGTGAAAACGGATGTAAAAGGGCTAGCCTTGCAGGGCCGAAGGCCTAAAGGGTCAGCTGTAAGCCAACAGCCGGCCTGTTTAGGCCCGTATGTTTTTTTTAATTATTTATATGATACTAATATTATTTATTCTTTATGCTTTGGTAATGATATTACAAATATTTAGAATTAAGTTCATAAGAACATCTTGTACTAAGAATCCTAAAAATTAAAAACTTATAAAAGATATTTCTTATTTCATAAATACTCTTACTAATTTTGTATTTTTGAACTTATTTTTTAGTAATTTTTTTATTCATATCTTGTGTATTACTTCCACTTTTCAAGACATATTTATAAGAAGTATTTTTTATTTTGTTAAGTCTTTTTGTTAATTTTTTGTAATTATAATATGTGAATAATAGTTTACCTTTTATTATGATTTAATGATTGTGTTTGTTTGTTGCATGATGTATAATGTTTACAGTTATGAAAATGCTGAGAATCCATCCAATAAGTATTAGAGAACCCTAAATATTCTCGTCCTCCAAATGAAAACAACTAATTTTTTTATTTTTATTTTTTACAAAAGAACTGCGCGACGCAGGAACTTTCCATCCTTCAAGTTTCTTGTGTCTTTCCCGTTTCACCCTCTCTTGCATGCCCACCTCCCCACTTCTTTATCCTATCTTCTGCAAGTGACGCCTGCAATTTCATGCCCAGGTTAAAATATATTAGCCATAATTTTCATCAAATATTACACACACTACACAGCATGCTCACACTTCACCAAACAATAAAAACTTGTTTTAATGTTAATTTTCATCATATAATGTTATGAGTTCCATGTCTAGAGTCTCACAAGAAAAGTAAGGTTTACAAATTTAAGAACTCTTCCTTTTAACGTACTTCCTTGGGCTTTAATATACGTCATATTTACCTAATTTGATTAAATTAAGAAAGTTGGTTAAGTTAATTAATATGACATGCATTTTATAAAACACCTTATTTATCTTCTTTAATTCCCATCTTCCGTCTCCTCCTTCATTTTTGTTGAGGAAGCATCAACAATGGTAAATTAGGAAAAAATTGACAAATATAAAAATTTCGTTTTATAATTAGTACCAAGATCAGTTCTTCAAATATATCTTATATTAAAGATGAGGGAGTATTAGGGCTTGTTTGGTATGAGGGGAGGGGAAGGAAAGTGGGCGGGGGGAAAAATTTTTTGAGTTGAATTTAAAAAATTAGAGAAGTGAGGTTAAAAATTTTTAATTAATTTTTCTTACTATTTTATATTATATATTCGTTTTATTAAAATTTTATTACCCCACTTCTTCAATCTTTTAAAATTCAACTCATAAAAATTTTCCCTCCCCTCCCTGCCCCTCTAAATCCCTCACACCAAACAGACCCTTAGTGTCTAGGAATACACTCTGATTTGAGTGACCTCTCTCTCTCTCTCTCTCTCTCTCTCATGTGTATATATATATATATATATATGGTGGAATACATGGATGCATTTTAATTAGATGCATTGCAGTTGCTGTAATTTGAATTGAATATCATAATACACTAGTTATTTTTCTGTGTTGAGTTATTTCTTGATAACTGATCATAGCATATATCCATCCATAAAGGAATTAATTAAGGCACGTACCTCTTTATTCCAGTTGGTTTTATAAACCATTATGGATAGAACGATTGTCTGTAAAATGGTCCCTGACAACATTCCCGACCAGATTCCCTGAAAATCCAAAAAAGAAAAAAATTAAAAGACGAATGATTTAACATAAGAGTCGCGCTTTGACTAATTACAGAAATTATTGAAAGTATATACTCCCTCTGGTCCTATTTATAAACAACTTTCTCTCTCATAAGGTTGGTCCCTTTTATAAGCAACTTTGACTTTTTATTTCCTATTTTACCCTTATTAAATACTCATTCTCTCTCATATGTTATACTTTTTATCTTTCATACTTTTTATCTATTTTTCCTCCTATAATCTTTTCATAAATAGGGGTATAAATGGAAAAAATATGACATTTTTGATACACTTGTTGCTTTTAACTACTAGTTCGTTTTGTGCAATTAAGGAGAAAGTTTCTTATAAATAGGACCAGAGGGAGTATAATGTTAAGGAAATTAAAGCTCTATTAGATTGGCTGTCTCTATTTTGACAGAATGACAACCCTAATATATAGTTATACATCTAAAAAATCTAATACATGTTTATATGTATATGATATTGTTTTTGCACGTACCATGACTCCAAAGTCGAGCTTGTAACCCAAAACAAGGCCGAGAGGAACACCAAAGAGGTAGTAACAAGCGATGTTTACGTAAGCAACGGCGGCTTGCCATCCGGCTCCGATGGCGACTCCGGAAAGAACCGGCTGCACATTGTTGATGACGATGCAGAGAGCCAACATGGGCGTGAGCTTCACCACCAGAGCCTGCACCTCTGCGTCGTTTGAGAACAACGCCGGGTACTGGCTGCGGAAGACGATGAGGACAAGCGACATCACAAGACCCATCACAAACGACGTTATTACAGCCACAACCAGCGAAAACTTTGCTGTTCTTGGATGTGCTGCTCCCAGTTCATTCGATACTCTCACACTGCACACGTATACATGCATGCATTCACAGCTTTATATATAGATATATATATAGACATATGTATAAGACTCGAGCTTCAGTAATGTTCTATATGTACTGATCAAGCCATGCATACCCACACACACACACACATTATTTTTGAGGTAAGTTGAAGGTGACTTTTACTGTGGGGTGAGTGTCAGTGCTAAGTGGACTGATGAGCACGGAGAGCTCATCATCATTATGCATCATTCAGATCTGATTAAAATATTACATTTGCTATTGAGTTTTGTAATTAATAAATATATATATATATATATATAAGGTGAATTGAATGCCATACCTTACGGCTGCGTTCATTCCGAAGGAGACCATCACAGTCCAGCCCAATATGTTCATGCTGCAGAAATTCAATATAGTTTTGTCAGAAAAGTGCAGCCCATGCTGGGTTGGAGAAAGTAAAGTGAACAGTTTTATTAGCATTTATGATAAAGTTCAATGAGTGATCTACACCAAGAGCTTCTTTTACAATAAAGTTTGAAGCGACACTCACCAGGGCGGCTTGGGCATACTAAAGGGTTCACAGAAAACTTACAAAGACATTTATAGCTAGCTAATCAATAAAATTCTCACATTAATAAAATTTAAATTCATAATATTACAGTTATAACCAACTTATTAACCAATTAGACCAACTTTTCTTGGCTCAACACAAAGTTAATAGAGAGACTTGTATCTACAGACATGAGGCATGCATCTATGATATATAATATATGGAATTGATTAATTAAAAATTTCCTCCACTATTAATTTTTAATTTTAGTATGATATATAAATACAATATACTTATCTGGTATCCGGGTCTCCGGAAGAGAAGATCTAAAAACAGTACAGTACAAAGATTCTGATCCTATGTCATGTCATACAGGATCTAGCTAGCTCCTCCACGACGTTAATTTGTTTTTAAAAAAAGCATAAAAGCAAAGGGCAGGCTTCAATTATAGATGGCAGGTTGGTTCAAAGGGAGGATTCTTGTTTGTTATTGAAAGAAAAGTCAAATTTTGATACTGAGAAGAATACTATTAATTGTACTCAAATGTCGATTTGTGTCGCTATGTTCCAAATGGGACAGGACAAAATGGAGAAATCATTGATAAATTAATATCAGACAAATCACACCAATCTAGCGTTGACAGTGATGTAGATATATATGTATATATATATATATATATATATATTTTATCAATACAGTGATGTAGATAATTAAGAACCTCAAAGGTCATTGGAAAAAATAAAAAAAGCCTAAAAGGATTATGCGTATTTAGCCGACTGACCTATATTTATTTTCTAGTTGTAAAAATCATTTTCATTCCCCTTTCTAACCAAAAGACCTGTGTATGGCACGGATTTATCCATCTAGTTAGTACCTTTTGCAATAAAAAACAAAAAAAAAATTAATTTATAAGATATTAGGGATAATTAATCTAAAATCCCTTTAATTTTAACCAATTTTTTATTAGGTATGTATTGTTTTTTTTCTTTTTATTAGATGTTTATACTTTCACCTGTTTTTAAGAAGGTCCTTATAGTTACTTTTCACTTTATCATTATTGTTTTATCTGATTTTTAATTAGGTCCTTATAGGTTTTTCGATAACTATCATTCTATTATATTATTAGAAAATTTTATTATTATAATTCAAATTTTATAATTCTAAAAATAAATAATTAAAAATTGGAATTAAAAATATATAATATAAATATATTTTTAGTTAAAAAATAAGAAGAATATTAAAATAATTCATAAAAAACATTCTTTAAAATAAAATTATTTTAATATTTTTTTATAGAATATTAGTATTTATAGAATCATATTTAATAATATTTTATTATATAATTATCGAAGAATATTATTAGAATCTACTGAATAAATAATTAAAAAACTATAGAGGCTTGATTAAAAACCATGTGAAACAATAAGGAACTTATTAAAATAAAAAAAGCTACAAGGACTTGGTAAAAAGTAGGCAAAAGTTTAAGGACATGATAAAAAAAACTTATATAGACCTAATTAAAAATTGATTGAAACTATAAGAACATGTAGATTAATTATCCCAACATATTATAATAATAGTTTTATAAAATATTAAATCTCAACTATTTAAAAGAATTTAAAAGAAGGCATGAGATTTTGAAAAAGTGGAGAAATGGAAAAAGGAGAATGTTGGCTTTCCATTCCTTAAAAAAGAGAAAATTGCATTTAGTTCTCAAACAAGAGAGAATATGACAAAATGGTCGTTTTAAAATTCAAAATTCTATTCAGTCCCATAGAATCAGTCCCATAGAATTTTTTTGCAATAAACTTAAATTGTTAAATGCCGACTTGTCAGTGTAAGCACCCTTGGACTTATCAGTGGAATTAGAATTTATTGTAAAAAAATCTCACAAGACTTAAATATAATTTTAAGATTCTAAGAGATCATTTTATTATATTTTCTCTTACTTAAGACCTAAATACAAAACAATACTATCAAACAAAATAATACTACTCACTAATAAAACAGTAATAAGGGTCAGAGCATGTAATAGTATCATTATCATATTCATATCAACACTTACCAAATAGATAACGCATCCACTGAGATCTCAGCGTTCTTGAGATATCCAGCGAATAGGATCAGAGCCATAAAATACCACACCTCCAAGCTGCACCACCCATTTAAAAATGTAATAATTAATATTAATTAATCCCCCCCACTGAGATTTCAACTCTTGTTTTTTTATACTAGATTTTATTGACAATTAATTAACTAAATGAGATTTAAAAAAAAATACTAGCTAGCCAGCTCGAGATCTTGCATCTACTTTCAGACGCATATCAATTCATTTTGTTCTAGATGCAGTTCACACGCAGCCCCGTGATTAATAATTTTAACTTCTGTGCATTAATTGAGTCATGTAAGCATAGAATATTAGGAGTAGTTTAATCATTAAATTTCTTACATAAATATAATCATAATATAGGACCTAATTTATAGTATAGTAGCACTACAATTATGTGATACTTCTAGGATTGAGAGTGTAAAAAAGATGAGTCAACAGTGCTTACAACATAGAAACTAAACAAACATGTAAACATGTGAGTTGTAGTGAACAAAATAATAGCAATATGAAATACTCCTGGCTCAAAAAATAAAAGTTAAATACTTACTTTACATTTATCAAGAAGTTAGTTAAAAGTAGTTAAAATCAATAAATGTGTAAAATATCTACTTTCTTTTTTCAATATACCTTTATTTATTAAGAGAATAAATAAGAGAGATAATAAATAAGAAAAAGGATGAAAGAGAATGTAGGAGAAAGAATGCTGTTAGAAAGTGTGACAAATTTGGGGAAAAAAAACATTAACGGCATAGACAAAAACAAAGTGAATCTTATAAAAAATTAACTCTCATATTTTAAACACGATGGAGTAAAGAACAGTCTCATGGTTCAAAAAAGGAAAAGGTGCTTTTCATACTTTTCATCGGACTAAATTACACAACACGCTCTCAGACTCTGAAGTTTGAACAATTTACAAATGTCTTCCTTAATATTTAAAACTTAATAACCATAAATCATCCTAAACATTTAGAACATTTAGATCACTTGTTTGGATTTGCATTTGAAAACCATATTAATGAAAACAGTTGTAAAATTCCTATTACATACTTACTTTATATATAAAAAATAATGTCTAAAAAGTAATATCTACAGCTAATCTAAACAGGTGCTAAATTTGTGTAGATAATAAACTCTGACCATATATTATATACTCTAAACTATATTTCATAGTACATATATATAATTCCAACAAATTAAATTGAGTTATATGCATATAATCCATTAAAATAAAAAAATGAATAATAGGGGAGTGATCTTATATAAATGTAGTAACGTCCCACTCTAGTTTTTTATAAGTCCACTTTGAAAAAAAAAATATCAGTTCTTATTGTAAGTCCAGTTAGAGAGTAATTAATAACCTTGTTACAACTTTATCCCTATTAAATGTGTTAAAAAAATGAATTAATTTATGTTGAAAAGAGATAAAAATGAGAGAGAAGGTTAAAAATCACATTCATAAATGGTGATAAAATTAAAAAAATGTATAAATTTAAGATATATTTAATGAGTTAATTAACTTTTCTTGATATATAAGAATTAGGTAAATTATAGTTAAAAAAATCAGAGTAGTAAGAGTTTAGAGGTCATTATTGTAAAGTCTTAAAAGATTTAGCATTTTTATTAACAATCAGTGTCTTGGGTCATAAGTAGAGAAGGCCAAACACACACCCTTTTGTATGCAAGGGAGCTTTCGTACACAATACAAATTCATTGCCAAGACAACGATAAAGTTGCTCAGATCAGTTGAGTTAATCAAAGCATGTTTTCTCCCAAAAACGAGTTTCAATTATAACCACCTCTCTAACTCTATTCTCTTCATTGTGCACCACAACACTGGTAATTACTGGTCACACATCCCGACAATGAAACATTTAAATTTCTTTTTGAACAATTTTTACAAACTTCCCTATTCCTTGTATTATTCGTGTTCTATTTATAAGTTCATTTTTAACTAAATCTCGTATACTAAAAAGAAGTAATTAACTCAATAATTATGGGGATAAATTTTCAACTTTACCTTCATTTATAAATAAATATTTTTCAATTATCTTCTCTCTCTATATTTAATAGGGGCAAAATTGTCATAATCTCATTTACTTCTCTGAAACTGGACTTATAAATAGGATCGAAGTTTTTGGTAAAAAAGAACTATAAATAAGACCAGAGTAGTATTAATTTAAATTGATGATCTGATAAAGGTATACTCATTAAAATTTTTTAAAGAAAATTTAAATAAAACTCGATCCAGTGTAGTTTTAGAAAGGTATAGATGCAAACTTGTTTTAGAAATTTTCGATCAGTGGTTATATTGCCCTTAAAGTTTTTTTTAGATTTATTGTTGCTTGAAAATTTTAAAATGCAGTAATTTTGCCCCATATAGTTAAAAAACTAATGTTGACTGTTAAACAATTAAGTTGACAGTTAACCTTTTAACAATAAGGATATTATTGCTCCATTTTAATATTTCTGATGAAAAATTGAACTTAAAAAAATTAAAGTAATATTGCTACTCAACGAAAATTTCAAGGGCAAATTTACACCATAACCTTAAAAAAAAAGAATTATAACCAAAATCATAATTTTTTTGGGAGAATTGTGAAAAAATACCTCAGTGAGAATTTAATTGTCAAATGGGACCTTGGTGTGCAAATGATCTTCCAAATGTGCGGAATATCTTCCCTTGTGTGTAGACGATAGGGGTGTTCAACAATTTCCCGTCCCAACCTTCCCATCCTGATCCCGAGTTTTCCCGTCCCGAAAATTTCGGGATCGGGAAAAAGTTGGGATCGGGATCGGGAATGGGACTTCCTAATCCCGAAAATATATATATACACATGTATATTTTTTAAAAATATTTAAGAAAATAAGAGTAAATGTAAAATAAATGTGAAAATCCCTAACACCCTTAAGTAATATCTATTCTTTTAGTTTAGTTAGTTAATTTCATTTATTATTTATTAAATAATTTTAATTTTTTGTTCTTGTCTTTGTTCTTTTTACAGCTGAATCGACAACTTTAAGTATGTATTGGACTAATTATATATTTATATTAGACTTATTTGATACAATATGATATTAGACAAATTATATATTTATATTAGACTAAAAGAAAAAAAAAAGTTCAATATAGAGATTAAAAAAAGAAGAAGCAAATTCAGGATCGGGAAATTCCCGATCCCGAAAATCAGGAAATTTTCGGAATCGGGATCGGGAATGAAAATCATTCCCGAACCCTTCTCGGGATCGGGAATGGCATTTCCCGATCTCGTCCCTATCCCGAACACCCTTAGTAGACGATCTTCCCTGTGTGCAATATTTTTCTTCATACGTGTGCAAAATATCTTTCCCTGTATGCAGAAGATCTTCCCCCATGTGCAGACAATCTTCCCAGGTCCCATTTAGCAATTAATTTACCAGTGAAATCTTTTTTCACAATTCTTTCTTTTTTTTTGTTCTTAAAAATAATTAATACGAAATTCTCATTATTTTACTTATAAATTTCTGTGGCTTGACTGATAAATTCATTTATGCATTCATTTTAATTCTAATTTACCCTCTAAAAAAATAATGGGGAAAGTGCAACTAAGTGCTAAATAACAGAAAATACGATAGAAAGATTCATTGAAACTTCAAGTTTACGGTGAAGTCCCATAAGAAATTTGTACAATATATCCCAAATGTGAAAAATCCAAAATAACCTTATTATTAAATAGAGAGAGGAAAGAGATGAGTGTGTAACAAAATTCAAAAGGCATTTTGAACTTTTTATATTTGGAATATATTGCACAAATAACCCAGGGACTTTACAGTAAATTTGAGATTCAAGGGGCATTTCTATGGTATTTTCTCTTGTTTTGGCACTAGGTGCAATTTCTACTCACTATGGTGGCGGGACTCGTCGGAGCATATACCAGACTACAAAGAAACGCATGAAACATGTGAAGAAGATGATACGCACCAAAGCATGACGGCGGAGGCGAGAGAGAGCCGAACGAAGGCCCACAGATTCTGAAAAGCTTTGAAGGAAAAGCCACTCCAAGCTCTCTCACACGTTCCGCTAAAGATATACACCAGTTGACCCACCACGATGAACCACCACGACGCATTCAGTACGATCGCCGCTCCGACCAGGCCCCACTTCACCTTCAGCATCAACGCCCAGCTCATCACCGTGTGAACCACCAGCACCGCCGCCGAAATCCATGCCATGACCATGATCCTGCTCTGCGCCTGCAGGAATTTCTGGATCGGAAAGTTCATCGCGTACGCGAACAGCTGCGGAATCATCCAAACAGCGAACACTCCCGCTGCCTCCGATATCGCCGCCGTCTGACCTATCGCTCTCAGGATTTGCTTCGCGAAGACGTATAATAGACACAAAAACAGAGCCGTCGTGTTCAGAATCACCCATGACCTTTGCATGTAAATCCCTAACATATCAAGCTGACCGGCGCCGTATGCCTGCCCGCACAGCGTCTCCAACGCGCTTCCCATCCCAAGCTGTTCGCATTCAAATTCAAAGTCAAAATCAATTTCAAATTCAAACTCGAAATCGAAATCAAAGTTACTTGATTCTTTTACCAACTTAGAGTTGAACAGAGCAGTTTCTAGATTTTTACCATGACGCCGAAGCAGAATCCGGCGATGACGGAGTTTTCTATAGAGACGGCAGCGAGTTGGATGGTGCCAACATGGCCGGCGAGGAGCTGAGTGATGGCGCCGAGGGAGTATTGAGAAAGGGAGGTGAAAATGGCGGGACCGGCGAGGTACCAGAGCTTCTTGGACTCGATGAAGAATTGAGTGAAGAAATCTTTGGAAGTGTTGATGGGAGGGATGTCGGAAGATTCGGCGCTGAAAATTGCAGTCGTGGCGGAGATTTGACTATGAGTTCCCTCCGACGAGGTTGTGGCGGCAAGGAGTGGCTGCCTGTTGTTGTCACGATCCTCCATCGCTCTTAGAGATATGTCTATTATGAATTTATGATTGCCATTTATAAAGACATTAAAACATATAGGTTATATTTTATTTTATTTTGTAATCGTGTATATATCAATGAATGAATTAGTGGCAAAAAAAAAAAAAACAATTAGGTGGCAAAAAACTAATTAAAATAAATTAAAATGATAACTTGCCATGCAAATGCAGACAAAGACAAGGCAACCCTCAACCCTGAAAAATTATTATGGTCAAACTAGCGAATTGATTATTTGATTTCAACATTTCTTTTATAAAATCGTGTTAAATAATTCTTAAATTTATGCTAGCGGTAAGTTGGGCTAAACTCAAAAGTTTACACACCAAACTTATCATTTTTATATTTTTATCTTATAAAATCATATTAATTCACTTTTAATTGGGGATTACCTTTTGTATTTAATTGTATCTATATATGAACTTTATAGAAGTTTTTCATTGAGTATAATAAATAATGAATGTGGAATGATTTAATGTGAATAATTTGAATTTAAAATATATTTAAACTAAATTGTTACTATTTTTTATATTTTAATTATTTAATTATGTATTTTTAATAATTATTTATATATAAAAATAAACTTTTACAAATTTATTATTTGAGTTTACATTATTATCACGAATTTGCTTAAGCACATAAAGTTAATGACAACCTTACTCAAAACTACTAGAATATTTGTGGGATACTGTTTCATTGAATTGTGAGTGTTTTTTTATTTTTTAATTATTTCCTTTTGATCATTGGAAAAATCAAACAACTTGCATTTGCAAAGAGAGATAGATTTTTGTAATTTCAAATAAAAAGGGAAGGAAGTGTTGATGGTAAAATTAGGAGAGAGTGTTTGAGATACACACACATTTAAGATAATTTATAATGGGTTAAGGTGTATATATATTCTGAAAGTTTAAGTCAAGGAGTAATATTATCTGAAAAATGTTAAAATGAAACAGCATTATCACTCATCGTTTAAAAATTAACGGCTAACATCAGTTTTTTAACAGTATGAGGCAATATTGTTACGCTTTAGAACTTTTGGAATAACATTAAACCTAAAAAATCTTTCAGGATAAATTTTCACACTAGCCCTTTCATAATTAATCGTGAGGTCCAGGTTCATGACGTGAGATGTGTTGGTTAGGGAATAATTTTTTAGCCAGAAAAGGACTTTGGTGCGTTTCTTGGTTGGCATTCGGCATTCGAGCCTCTGGCTTCTTCTGAAATTTCGGAGATTGTTAGGAGCAATGTAATGAAAATAGTAACGACCATTCAATTGTGGTTGGATCTGAAAGTCAAAAAAAAAAAAAAAAAATTGTGGTTGGATTAATTATTAATAAATCAATATATTTTGAATAATGTATTTTTAAAATAATAAAAAAATAATTATTTATAAATCATAAAAGTAATTATTAAATTTAAATAAAAAGTAACATCTAGTTTAAAATATGAATATTGATCAAATACTTCTTAGAATTTGAACATCTAGCTCATGAATTCGAATATATATATATATATATATATATACATATACATATATATTTATTTATTTATTTTATCATTTATAATTTTAGAATTATATATATATATATATATATATATATATATATAATATTTTTTACCTACAAAACTTAGCTCCATTTACTTCTACTCTCTCCGTCTCATATATAAAAGCCTTTTTTTTAAATGGGCTTATTCCTAAATGTAAGATTCATTTTAAGTTTGTCTTAATGATAAATGCATTTTTTTTCAATTTTACCCTCAATTAATTGTTATACTACATACATTATCTTTCATTATTTTCTCATTATTACTCTCTCTCTCTCATCCATTCATAAATAGGGGCATTTAATAAAAATTAAATTTCTTATATAATTATTACATTTAACTACTTTTAACTGTTTTTAAGAATCTCGCGATTTGGTTAAAAGACTTTTATATATAGGGACCAAAGGAATATCTATTAGATCCAATTCTCCAATCAAATTTTTTCATGTGAGATTTTTATTGCGAATAATACTATAACAAAATTTTGAAATTTTCTCCATCTGAATTTTTGTTATTTGAAAAAAAATTCATGAGCTAAGGTTTAATTCGAGAATTGGAAATATAAGTAAACAGATCTCTGTTTCGTCATTTTCTACGTATTTATCTATAATTCTTTAATTCTCAATGCTCAAGATCGATTTTCACTTCAATTGGTCAAATGAACGAGTCTGGTCTGATTTTTAGAATATTTTGCATCTCTTTACCATCAATCTCTTTACATTTCTAGCACATATTGTTTATACTCCGTATTTGTGTTTAAAACTGTGTTTGAAGCTTTTACGGTTGCATTATAAAATCTTACTTGAGAAAATAATTCCAAGTTTCATTTACTTAACGTGATTGTGAAAATTTAGTTAACAATACTGCAAACATGGTTTAGAATTTGAATTTGGCCATATGCTCACTTACACATAGTTTACTGTAAAAAAATTATGAAGATTGAAATTGATAATATTTACAATTTATCCAAATATGTCCAAAACAGAAGCCATATATAACCACTAGCCAAATTCTCGGATTCTGCACTCTCATTTGCCCATATCGGCTGCCTTTCCCTTGGAGCCGCTAACTCCTGCTGGAATTTTGTTATCATGAAAAAGGGTGAGATTCCAAAAAATCCCAGTAGCAACATATTATCATTCACAGAAAATGCGATAAATAAATATGTCAAATATCATATAATACAATATCATGCTAACTCATAACTTAGTTCAGTCATAAATACATTTAGAGCCAACCATAGTTGTAGCCCCTATACATCCCGTACCTCAGTCCATGACTGGGTAGATCAGTGTACCCGTAGGCACCATTCATCAGTGTGCACTGTGTATCATACATATTATAGAAGATGGAATATACGAAGCATACAAACATTCACATAGTATATGAAGGATAAAGTTACTACCGTAAACCCTTTTCTTGCCTCAAATTGTCCTACTCGTAATACGTGCCAAGCTTAGGTTCCCAACTCGGTCCTAAAATATCAAATGTACATGAATTAGGTGAAAACCCATTCATGTACCATTTTAGGCACTTCCATAGTGTTTATAGTGGTTATATTAGCCTATAGTAAAAATTTATCAAAATGCCCTCGGGGTCTCAGCCTAGCCCCGCTGTACCCAATCCGACCATACTTTTCTCGAAATTTAAACTGGGGCTGCTCTAACATATTTTCACCCAAGGAATCCATTTCCATCCTCGTAATTATCAAATTCACTGTCAAATTACCAAATTACGCTTAGCAGCCCCGTTTTAAGGGTTTCAGGGGCGTTTTCGTAATTATGCTTTTTTGGGCTTTTCCAGAAAAGTTACCTACTGTAACCCCACCTAATTTTCCCTCATGAACTCAATGAAACTATCAAATCATTGAAAATCCAACTCTAAATCTCAGATCTAGCCCTGACCAAAATTATGAAATATTCCAGGAAAAATCGAGGTTTTTCGGTTTCGGCTCCGCAGACTTGTTTTTTTACTCCTAACCACTTTATTAACTATTTAACAAGGTTACAACTACCATTTTAACCAAAATTGGGCAACATAACCCTTAAGAAACTCAAATTCCAAAATTTCAAATCAAAGATAATCCGACGAAATTTCATTGATTAAATTGTCCACAGTAGCTAGAATAGTAAATATACGAAGGTTTGAGAGTTACCTTTCTCTTCCCTCTGACTCCCCTTGACTTGGCCAAAATCCTAAGTCCTCCAACACCAAAATTTGCTTCTCAACTCTTAAATTATATGAAAGAAAAGTTTAGGAACGGAATTATACGCATTAGGAGCCGATTTATCAAAGAAATTACTTACCTTTGTAAGCTTTTTCTTCTCCTTCTTTCTCTCTAAAAATTCTGCACTTCCTCGCTCTCTAAGGGACGCTTCATGTCAGTTTTGAGCTAGGAGGAGGAAGATGAAGTGTTTTATCATATTATTTTATCATATTTTAATAGTTTATGTAATTTCCAAAAATTGCAAAAATCAACTTTATGTTCATAATTTGGTAATTCCTATGTACATGTGACTTTGCTCATTAAGCCAACTAATATTTCCTTCATCATGTTACATGTATAAGGCACCTAGGGGTCAGGCACCTAGAGGTCTCTTTTTATGATCTCAATTGGCTTTACAACTTGTTCCAGTTACATATACACGTAAAGTCCTAATTTTGGTCAAACTAGCATTTTTACTCAAATTTTCCATAAATTCATAGTTAGTTGACCAAGATATTTCATATACATTTTTCCATTTTTATTTTCTTTAATTAATTGAAATTCAATTCAATTAATCGAAAAATAATTAATTTTGTGCTATGTTGGCAAAATTACGATTTTACCATTACCTCTTTAATCTAATTTCTTTTCTTCTTTTTATTTGGCCAAATTCCATATATTTTTGGACCAAATATTTTCTCTATAATTTCTCTATTTTTGGACCTTAATATTGGGCTTTTTAAATCACCCTAATTAATTCCATAATTATTTTTGTCCAATTTCTCATGAATATGAACATTTATAAAATCCATAAAGTTTGAATTCATGAATATTCACTATTTTATTGAATTTCTCAAAAAATTATAATATATTTGATAAATATAAAATTTAGGGTGTCACATATTAATTACACAGGTATTCATTGCACATCCCTAGTTGATACCCCATCTTGAATTGATTTTAATTTATTCTACTTTCTAAAATTTTTATAAATATTAATTTTATCATACAATGAATCGAATATTGGGTTCATTGGATGCAAAAACTCCATTTTAGGAATCCACCAACAAAAATGTTAAATATATTAATATATTGTTAAGCTGATTTGCCCTTGGTGGGCAATCAAACCATGCCTGGCCTGTTTGGCGCTATATATATTATTAAAAGTATTAAAACAACACAAAGATTCAAATAATAGTAAAATTTTTCTGTTTATTAAAAAGGTTTAAATAAAAGTTTGGCGCTTTAAATCTACATAAAATTTTTTAGTTTGGTCTCTTAATTTTATTAATTATTTTTTTAATCTTTTAACCTAACACTGTCATAGGTAAAAAAACCTAATATCGTGAATGTTAAACGGTATTTTTTTCCGCCAATCATTATTATTTTTTAAAAGTATACTTAAATATGTTAATATTTGAGAATTTTTTTTTACCATTTAAAATTTCAATATTAATATTTTTTTATTGATGTTGCTAAAATATATTTTTGATCATTTAAATTTTCTTGAGGTATCATTTTAGTTTCTTAAGTTTATAAAGTGCATTTTTAGTCCTTAAAATTCCTTTAATGTTACTAACAGAAAATATTGACTAAATAAAATTAAGTGGTGATTGTACAATGCTGATGAAGCAAACTTTAATTTTGTCTTTAAAAAAGATCTGATTTTAATTAAAGTGATAATGATAGGAAAAACTTAGTTTTTAATTCTTTTTTTCTTTGTTTCAAGGTAAAAATTCAGTTTTTGTCTGCTATGTGCTCCCTTTCTTATTGGAAACCTGCAGCCAAAACCCTTTCTTCCTCTATAAATCTCCACAGCTCAACACCAAATAAGAAATTAATCTCCGCCGCTCATTACCCTTCTCTATATTATTATTATGTAAAACAAACACAGTAACAGGTTCATCTTCTTTTTGTTCTAATAATAATTGGAGTTTTTACTGCTGCAACGAGGTAATTTAATTGATTATAAGGAACATATGGAGTGGGGCACGATAATCGATTAGTCCATCTTTTGACACCTCCGAGCAGCAAAAGAAATGCCCGTTAATTTAATCTTTTTCACCTTTCTTCCATTGGATCTAAATTAAATAAAGTTGTCCACAAAATTAAAATTATAATATTAGTCAATTGTGTAACATGATAAAAATTAGTTCAAACATATTTATATATATTAATAAATTGTATGGACTAAAATGATATATTTTATATTGAAATACATAATTTATTAGATAGATTGTATGCACTATTCTACATCTTATTTAGCTTTTTAGTTCTTTTTCTTATCTTTTTCTTTATACTACCTTTATTGCATCTTTACGTTCATTAGTGGAAAAATCAGTTTTAAGACCGGTTAAAACAATATTTTAGATGGCTTCTGAATGCGGTCTTGATACAGCCAATCTTAAAAGTTTGCTACTTTTTAGACCGGTTAAAGAATCGGTTTTAAAAAAAAGTTTTAAGACTGATTATTTATAAAACCGGTCTAAAAATAATTATTTTTAGATTGGTTATCGAAGAAACCCGTCTGAGTTCAACTTTTTAGACCGGTTCTCAAAAAAACTTGTCTAAAAAGCTCAAATTTTTAGATCGATTTTCTAAATAACTAGTCTTAAAGTAATACTTTTAAAACCGGTTTTTCAGAAAACCGGTCTAAAATGTACTTTTTAGACTAATTTTGGAAATAACTAGTTTAAAAATATTTTTTTAAAAAGAATTGCTCTGTTTAAAACATTTACCCAGCTAGCAAGCTAGTCATTTCCCCTGTTAAAACATTTCACTCAGCAAGCAGCCATTTCAACAACACAGATAGAATCATAGATAGAATAAACTCACAATCACAGGCAGAATCATAAAATTATGGCCAAAATTAAATACTTCATACATTGTCTTCTCAGGCAACCCAAACTAATTGAAATGGAAACAAAGTTCATCATCATAATCAACACTTATTCATTATGGCCAAAATACTTTATACACACTCTTCTCAGGCTGATGATCACTAGCTGGCTTTGGAGTATCTACACTAAGATACCTCATATGCTTCATTTTTCTATGACAACATCAAAAAAAAGTAGTTTTACTTTATATATATACTAATAACAATAAACATAATTCAAATATAATTCATGATAATTATTTTAGCTAACTAACCTTGAAAGTAGTTTTATAAAGGGATATCCTCCCATATCCCTTCATGATGATCGTTTCTTGTGCCGTGTTCATTGTTTGCTTCATCTTCTTCGTTCAATTCTGGTAGACCCCTAGAAAAAGGAGTATTAAGAAAATCATTCATTGAATGACTTTCCTGATTAATATCAACGACCCTTTTTCCTTGAAGAGCTACAGACCACATTTTATTTACCTGATCAGTAATATAGAACACTTGTTTCGCTTGATATGCCATAATAACAGGTTCATCTCCAAAACTTCTACTAATCAGATCAACCAATGTAAATCCCAACTGATCAATCATCACACCATTGTTGACATCAACCCACTTACATTTGAAAATGAGAAATTTAATTTTAACATAATCAACCTCCCAAATCTCTTCAATAACCTCATAATAAGGTATTGCTGCCAATCTAGGGTTCTTATCTTTCTAACTAGAAAAGTGCATAGATTCAGCCACTAACATAACCCTACTGTTCTGAATGGTGCTCCTATCATCAAGGGACTTCGTTTAAAACGTATAACCATTGATCACAAATGAAGTCCAACTTATGACATCAACCTCAGGACCACGTGCTAACCATTTAATTGTATCAGAAACACATTCTTCTCCATCAACCTTTTGTTTGAACTAATGTGCAAAAGTTTTGTTATGCTCCCTAATTAACCTTTGTTCAGTCATTCAACTATTCCTTTTCCGTACAATTTCTTTATGAGCATTAATGTAATCTTGAACTTCATCAACATTATTTAAGATGTACAAGTGGACTTGTTACAATTCATCGGGATCCACACTCTTTGCTGAAGCCCCGCATCTACCGCCTTCTTCATCATGACGTTCAGGAAGTTCAATGTGTCCTACATTTGACAAGTAATCTTGACAAAACTCCATGGCTTCTTCAGAAACATATTTCTGAACAATAGATGCTTCAGGCTGGTTAGGGTTCTTCACATACCATTTTAGGATTTTCATAATTTTTTCAATTGGGTACATCCATCGTAAACAGAGAGGGCCGCACAACTTGATATCCCTGACTAGATGAATAATTAGATGTACCATGATGTCAAAAAAAGAAGGAAGAAAAAGCTTCTCAAGCTAGCACAAGATTAGATATCCTTCATTTTCTAGTTCATCCAATATTTCTGTCTCAATGACTTTACTACAAATAGCATTGAAGAAGAAACAAAGTCTAGTCAAAATATGTTGAAGATCATGGCAATGCCTCAAATAGCTACTGGGAGTAGTTGTTGCATTAAGACATGAAAATAATGAAACTTTAGTGCTACTAACTTCAAGTCTTTCCTTGACACAAGCTTCCTAACATTTGAAGAATACTCTGAAGGAACTTTGATGCCATGTAAATACTCACACAAGCTTCTTTTCTCATCCTTAGACAAAGTATGAGCAGCTAGAGGACAAAAAGTTCTCTTACCATATGGCTTTAGATGCAAGTCTTCTTGTATCCCCATTTCTTGTAAATCTAATCTTGCCTTCACGCCATCCTTAGAACTACCTTGTATGTTAAGCAGTGTCCCAACAATACTATCACATACTTTTTTCTCCACATGCATAAAATCAATACAGTGTCTCACATCAAGATTGGGCCAATATGGAAGATTGAAGAAGACAGGCCTCTTTTTCCATTACTATTCTTTGTAGTCTTACCAAAGATAACATTAATATTTTTTATCTTTTCATAAACTTGCTCTCCAGTCAATGCCTTCGGAGCATCTTCCAACTCTTATCCACTAAAAAAATATTTTTTTAATCTACGATATGGGTGGCCTCGTCTAAGAAATCTCTTATGGCTAAGATACACTGTCTTTCTTCCATGTTGAAGTTGATGGTAGCATGTTCCTTCTTTACAAATTGGACATGCTTTATTGTTTTTAACACTATATCCTGACAAGTTTCCATATGCAGGGAAGTCATTTTTAATACAAAAGATCATGGCTTGCATTTTAAAAACCTCCTTATTGTTCGTGTCAGAAACATCAACACCTTTATCCCACAACACTTTCAAGTCTTCGATCAAGGGTTCTAGGTAAACATCTATGCCATTTTTAGGTTGTTTTGGTCTCGAAATCAACATAAACAACATGATGTACTTTCATTTCATGCATAACAGAACAGGCCGTGAACTATGCATACTACTCAGGCTACTAAAAGGATTCATGTCATCCGTGCTAAGCCTAAGCTTAAGGATCCTAGGCTCTTTATCGAAGGTAGGAAATAATTGATCGATTTTCTTCTATTGAGAAGAATTAGCTGGATTTCGAAGCTTTCCATCGGATATCCTCTCATTCACATGCCATATCAAATTTTTTGCATTGTTTTCATTAGCAAACAAGCGCTTGAACCTTGGTATGATTGGATGATACCACAATACCTTTGCAGGGGCGTTATTTGATTTATACCTCAAGGTTTCACATATCGGACATTGTTGTTCCTCTTCATGCTCTTTTCTATATAGTATACAATCATTAAGGCATACATGGATCTTTTTATACTTCATCCCTAGTGGTCACAGTATTTTTTTAGCATCATAGTATCGAGAAGACAACACATTATCATCTGAAATGTCCTTAAAAGTCTCAACCGTTTCTGAAAAACTCTTGTCGCTCCATCCATGCCGTGCTTTCAAGCTTATCAATTTCAATACTACTTTCAAAAATTGGTATTTTTTACACCTTGGGTACAACGACGTCTTAGCATCACTGCACATATTACCATATGCATGTGATTGCTCAAAAGCCTCTTCTCTTACATCATGAATAATATCCTCTATTCGATCATCCGTATCTGTGTCATTATCATCAAAGGTCACTCCTCCTGTTAAGATGAACTTGACATTTCTAATTCTTCACCATGCCATACCCATACTGTATATATATATCTGTAGTACTTAGTTGCTTCTCACAAGGGCAATAAAACTCCCCACTACTATTATCGGCATTTCTTCTATTGAAGTCTAAAAAACCCCTCACCCCATTATTATACTCAACATTCCTTCGTTTAGCGTTTATCCAACTATGATCCATATATATCTCAACACTTGTAACACCTTATATCCAATAGCCAAAGGATAGACAAAAAAACAACAACCATAGAGTTTTAAAGATTTCAACGAATTTTAACATGCACCATTTGAAACTAGTATTATTTCAACAAACCAATAACACTGACAATCAAACAATCACACTAAATTAAAACAGAACTTATAATGGTATTACTCCAAGCCAAATATCACAAGTCAAAGCATCATATTTACTTTTGGTCCAAAACAAGAAAAACGTATATTTCTGATTGAAGGGGTGCCAGCTGTTAATGGGCTTTGAGGGTGCCTACTAGTACAGGGCTTTGAAGGGGTACCAGCCGTTACTGGGCTTTGAGGGTGCCTTCCAGTGCAGGGCTTTGAAAGGGTGCCAGTCGTTACTGGGCTTTGAGGGTGCCTGCCGGTACATGGCTTTGGAAGGGTGCCAGCCGTTACTGGGCTTTGAGGGTGCCTGCCAGTACAGGGCTTTGAAAAGAGTGCTATAAACATGTGATGCCCCTTAAAGTAGTGCTTATGAAGATGATGACATTGATAATGATGATGACAGTGATGATGAAATCATAATGATGATGAAGAGGATGATAATGACCATGATAATGAGGGGAATATCAAAATGGTGAATTCATGATAAAGGTGATGACATTGATGATAGAATCATAATGATAATGCTGATAATGATGATGATGAAGATAGCAGTGATGATGATGATGTTAATGGTGATGTTGAAAATGGAGGTGATGACATACTAATGAGAATGACTGCAATAATGGTGGTGTTAAATAATAGCCTGGCAGGTGATATTGCTCCTTCTTCGTCCAGGTGCCTAACTAGTACCCCCTTACTCGTGTAGTCTTGTCAGAGGTATGAAGATGTGTATAATGAGATTCACATAGATGCCACAACCTAGAACCCTCAGTTTAGGTTGTGTCCCTTTGTCAACTGTTTGACCCCACAACAAAAATTCCATTTGGGACCTTCACTAATGATCCTGAAATTACACAAGTTAAATGGGATTAGAAGACACCATGTATATCATTGTGAGTGTTTATCTAGCCAAAAGTTGTCCTTTCATTAAAAAGAGTTACACTTATACAAATCATGACACAAAGTTTGACATGCGATTTAAGGGAAAGATATACTAAGGATGAAGATTCATTTAAAGGAAATGATCTTCCAATATTCAAGCGGATGGATAATGATGAGCACATATTGGTGTAGGTGTGATGCTATTAGGAGGTCCTTCGCTTTCAGTTCCGGGTAGTCCCCCTGATGGTGCCTTGCTTAATTGCTAGAGATATGCACTTTTCGATGAATGATTACGGAGTCTTTCAAATAGACAAAGTAAAGAGAGTCATGGGGCTATAACTGATAACCTTCTTTGATTTTTATTTAACCTGCCCTTTCAGGTTTTTTTTTAATTCAACAGCTCCCAATTTGGTGCTCTAATTTTTGCTTAAGCCTTCCTTTCGGGTTTTCAACTTAGCGAGCTTTTTTTTTTTGCTCTAACTTTTGCCTAAGCCGCCCTTTCAGGTTTTCAACTTAGGTAGCTTTTTTTTTGCTCTAACTTCTGCCTAAGCCGCTCTTTCGGGTTTTCAACTTAGAGAGCCCTTTTTTCTTTTTGCTCTAAATTTTGCCTAAGCTGCTCTTTCGAGTTTTCAACTTAGCGAGCCCTCTTTTTTTCTTTTCCCTCTAACTTTTGTCTAAGCCGCCCTTTCAGATTTTCAACTTAGCGAGCCTCTTTTTTTTCTTTTTGCTCTAACTTTTGCCTAAGCCGCCCTTTCGGGTTTCCAACTTAGCAAGCCTCCTTTCTTTTGTTTTGCTCTAACTTTTGCCTAAGTTACCCTTTCGGGTTTTCAACTTAGCGAGCTATATATATATATATATATTTTACACATCCTATTTCTTCACAGCATCTGAATTGATTGATCTTGGTAAATCTTGGCCATTCATGTTTGTCAATATCAATTCCCCTCCAAAGGAAGCTTGCTTAATAACATATGGGCCTTCATAATTTGGAGCCCATTTACCTCTATCATCTTCTTGATTTGATAGGATCTTCTTGAGGCCTAGGTCTCCTACTTTAAACCCCCTAGGTCGCAATTTCTTATTAATGGCCCTTGCCACTTGTGATTGATATAACTGCCTATGACATATTACTGTGAGCCTCTTTTCTTCAATCATATTTAATTATTCAAATCGAGAGGGTATCCGTTTGCTTTTATCTAGGTTTGATTCAGCCAAGATTCTCAGGGATGGTATTTCCACATCAATTGGAGTAACATACTCCATGCCATAAACTAAATAGTAAGGGGTTGCCCCAATTGAAGTACGCATTATGGTACGGTATCTGTGTAATGCATATGGAAGCATTTCATGCCACTCCTTATAGGTCACTGTCATTTTGTCGATGATCTTTTTAATGTTTTTATTGGCTGCCTCGACAGTACTATTCATCTGTGGCCTATATGGTGCAGAATTATAATGTTTGATCTTGAACTGATCACATAATTCTTTAACTACTGCTCCGTTGAGGTTTGGTATATTGTCAGTTATGATCCTCTCCAGTAACCCATGTCTACAGGTGATATTGGCATTTAAGAACTTGATGAAGGCCTTCTGAGTAATACTAGCAAAAGAATTGGCTTCCACCCACTTAGTGAAATAGTCAATAGTAACGAGGATGAAACGATGACCATTTGAAGCTTTCGGGTTAATCGGCCCGATGACATCGATTCCCCACATGGAAAATGGCCATGGAGATACAAGACTATACATCGTAGTCTGAGGAGTATTAGCTTTGTTGGCATATATTTGGCACTTATGACACTTTCTAACATAATTGATACAATCCTTCTTCATAATTATCCAGTAGTAACATGATCTTTGAGTTTGTTTAGTTAATGAGTGGCCATTTGCATGTGTACCACATATGCCTTCATAGATCTTTGCCATAATTTTGTGCGCCTCCCTTATGTCTACACAGCGAAGTAATGTCCCATCAAAGCTCCCCTTATACAGGACATTTTCACTAATAAAAAGCCTATTGCCATTCACCGGATAGTCTTCTTTTCATTATGTGTTGCATCTGGAGGGTAAGTACCATATTCCATATACACCCTGATACTAGGTACCAAGGTTGCTCGTCGTGCTCCCTTCCAATATTGAAGTAAAATGCTGGCAATCTTCTAGTATCAATTTGTATTGACTGAACTTGGACTCCACAATCGAGTTGGATCATAGCTTCTAAAGTAGCTAAAGCGTCAGCGAAGTGATTCTTTTCTCTGGTCATGTGATGGAAATTGATTACTTCAAAATTTTTGATCAACTCTATCAAATACTCTTGATAAAGGATTAACTTTGAGTTTTTAGTACGTCATTCACCAGTCACCTGATAAATTATGAGAGCTGAGTCACCATAAACTTTTAGGTTTTTTATTCCAAGATCTATGGCAGTTTGGAGACCATTAATACAAGCTTCATATTCTGTCATGTTATTGGTGCAGTCAAACCCTTACTTTATAGCAATCAGAAATTGATTTCCGACTGAGGATATGATTATTGCCCCTACACCATTGCCATGCATGTTTGCTGCCCCATAAAAATACATTTCGCACTCCTTCGGTTTGCTTTCCTCAATCGGATCCTCTATAGCACATATGTCTTCATCTGGGAATTTGAAATCTAGTGGCTGGTATTTATCTATGGGGTTTTCCGCTAAGTGATATGCTATCGTACCACCCTTGACGAATTTTTGAGTGATGTATCTTATATCATATTCAGACAATATTACCTGCCACTTAGAGACTCTTCCAGCTACATACGAGCTTTCAAAGATATACTTTAGTGGGTCTACTCTAGAAATTAACCAAGTAGTGTAGTAAAGCATTTATTGCCTCAACCTCCTTGTAGCCCAGGCTAAACCATAACAAGTCCACTCGATCATCTGGTAATGTGACTCATAATCATTAAACTTCTTGCTCAAGTAATAGATCACTTGTTCTCTTCCCTTAGATGCGTCGTGTTGCCCCAGCATGGCTCTCATGGAGTTTGGTCATATTGTCAAATACAAAATTAAAGGTCATCCAGGTGCAGGGGAAACCAAAATTGGGGGATTTAGCAAATAATCCTTGATTCTATCAAATGCCTGCTGGCAATCTTCATCACACTTCCTTATGCAATTCTTCTTTAAAAGCTTGAATATCGGCTCACAATTTGTAGTTAGGTTGGCGATGAATCGTGCAACGTAATTCAACTGCCCCAAAAAGCTTTGAACTTCTTTTTTTGTTTGAGGAGGGTGCATTTCCCATATTGCTTTTACTTTTTCTGGATCTATTGTAATCTCTTTTTGGTTTACAATAAAGCCCAACAATTTCCTAGATAAAGCCCCAAAGACGCATTTGTTAGGATTTAGCCGTAGCTTGTACTTTCATAGCCTTTCAAACAACTTTTTTAACATCCTAACATGGCTTTCTCCCTCGAAAGATTTAGCTACCATATCATCCACGTATACTTCAAGTTCTTTGTGCATCATATCATGGAAGAATGTCACCATGACACATTGATAAGTTGCCCCTACATTCTTTAGCGCGAACGGCATGATGTGGTAACAATAAGTGCCCCATTATGTAAAAAATGTGATTTTTTCTTTGTCCTCTTCATCCATAGGGATTTGGTTATACCCTGAGCGCCAATCTTTGAATGAGTTCTTATAGCTACGGGTCGTATTATCGACTAGGACATCAATATGAGGCAATGGAAAATCATCTTTTGGGCTAGCTTTGTTTAGATCTCGATAATCCACACGCATTCAAATTCTGTCATCCTTCTTTGGGACAAGAACAACATTTGCTATCCATTGTGGGTATTTAGCTACTTCTATGAAACTTGCTTCTAATTGCTTCATCACCTTATCTTGAATCATTAAGGACATATCGGAAGTGATCCTCCTCAATTTTTGCTTTTTAGCTTTGGTGTCTGGGAATAAGGGAATCTTGTGAGAGGCAATCCCTAGATCAAGGCCTGGCATGTCTTGATAGAACCATGCGAACACATCCATGAATTCTTTGAAGAGTTCAACCATTTGCTCTCTTTCGAGGTTATATACTATCTTTAGTTCTCTCTTTTCTTTCTCTGTGCCCATATTTATTACTTCAATTACATTTTCATGTGGGCACATTCTATTGTTGTCATATTCGAGGATTTTTTGTATATTTGAATGATCTCATCATCATCACACTCGTAATCATACATATCAATGGAAACAAGCGAATCATTATTCAGTGACTTAGAAACCTCTGCATTGGACAAGAGTTTCGAGGAAATTGATTTCCTGGAGGGTGAAAAATGAACAATGAATGAATAGAAGCAAAAACAAGGAAGAATGGATATAAATAAGTGAATTTTATTCGCATATCATTCTTCATTCATGATTCATATAAGAGCTTGCCTAAAGGCGTATACAAAACATAAAAGGACAACTTTTTAGCTAGACATGTTACTCTAAAATAATAGAATTGAAGGTGTCCTCAAACTCCCAATCTTCCAGAGCTCTTACAGAATCATCAGCTGTAATCCATGTGCAGTTCTTTTTGCCTATTATTGAAACCATTACAACAGTCGTCTTGTTTAGCACTTTAGAGGATATCAGGAATTTCTTCCTTATATGGGGATTTCAGAATGCTAATCTTCCCTCCCTATCCAATAAATCATATTGGATTCGGCTTCATTTGCCCTGTAGGCTGCCATCTGACGACTACATGAATGTGTGTTGTATGAATGCGTAGGGGGTAGCTGGTTAGGACATTTAGATGGAGCAATATTATATCACCTTCTTATAAAGGAACAAAATATCATTAGTTTATTTGAACTCACAATTTCAAGCTGGCATAGCGAGTTATCCATGGTGTATTGGCATAAAGGTATTCTGGCACAAGCATTGTAACCCCCTGCCGTAATTAATATCCGGATTACGCAATTAACGTGAAATAGAGACCAATAAGATAAAACATCATTTATAAACCCATCAACCAGACGGGGTTTTCACAAATACATTTCGAAATCATTTACAACACGGTCTCATATTTACACTCCGAATATAATTACTATGCGAAGATAAATTACATTTATACAATTATCAGAGTACGCAATATAAATTTCCGGCAATCCCGGACTCATATCTTCGCTCAATAATCATAGGGCACATTAGCCCATACAATTCAACCAATAGGGATTACACAATCTACTCGAATACATAGTCAAATGCTAATCCGAATGTACACATATATATTCTCAACTACACCTTGATAACCCACTACCAAGCTCTCACCCAGAAACGAGTCCTCTTTGCCCTTGGGTGCTTGCTCCTTCCTTGAGCCACTTGTCCTGTCTAAAATGTTGGTAGGGGAGGGTGAGATTCTTGGGGAATCTCAGTAGGAAAACAAATACCACTATGCATGCAAGATAAGTATTTAATGCATGACATGCTTGCATCACAATATCTCATGTTCGCAATATGATATATTCGCATGCTCAATGTTCACACAACATACTCATGGCCATAGTACAAATAGAAACAGAGCTTCAATCATACTCATACGTTTCACATAAACACGCAAGGCAATAACATGCATCAATACACAAATACAATTATCACTACATGCAGGAGAGGTAAGTTCCCTACACTCTTTCCACGTAAGCTCCAGCTCCGGCTGCTCACGCTCAAGGAAATCATCAAATCCTATATTCAAAATCAAGGACAAAGGATTAATCCCTTTTCCAATTCCTTTACTTTTAGATACTCAAGTTGGTTATCATTATTGCCCTTTAAGTGCCCTCAAACACCTCAATCCATAGCTCTAAAGGGTTGGAAGACTATCCCCAAAGATCCCCTTTTAAACACTCAAACTTGGTATTTTTCACTGCCTCACTCGAGCACAGAAGCTCTCACTCGAGCACAAGTACGGACATCACTCGAGCACAGATGCTCTCACTCGAGCACGCGTACGGACAACACCCGAGCACAAAAGAAAGTGAGACAGAAAGCACATGCCCGAGAGCACCTCCCACTCCAGAAGCACAAGCTCACTCGAAGCACAAGGGGCTCACTCGAGCACGCTGCCCATACCCGCGAGCACAAGAGAAAGTGAGACCGCGAGCACTTGCCCGAGAGCACAACTCTCACCTTCAGGAACTGGCTCACTCGAGCACAGATCCTCACTCGAGCACAAGACCAATAGTCTCGCTCAAGCACCCGCGAGCACAGCGCCGCGAGTGACAACCCGAGAGCACCACAGCTCTCGAGAAGCAGGATCACTCAAGCACACCACTCTCACCCGCAAGCACACCCGCGAGCACACACCTCTCACCCGCGAGCACACACGGCTCACTCGAGCAGATGCCCTCGACCCGCGAGTGAGAAGGCACACTTCTTGCACCTTGCCCGCGAGCATCCACCCGAGAGCAATCCTCTACTCTGGGCGTACTCCTTCACTCGAGAAGACCATGCTCACTCGAGCATGTTCTTCGCTCACTCGAGCACAAAGCGATGTGCTCGAGCAGAACCCATAGAAAACCCAGGTGCACTCGCAGCACAAAGGGAAAACTCTCATATCACTCGAGCAGGTTCTTCCTCACTCGAGCAATATTCATCCCTCACTCGAGCACACCCCTGTCTGCTCGAGTGAATCTATCAGATTCCAGAAAAACGCAGCAAAACATGCCACATTCCCTAACTCATGCCCAATTGATCCAAAGGGATCCAAAACCTCTACCAAAGCTACTCCCACACAAAATCACCCACTGAATTCAATGGAATCAACAGAATTACCCAATTCCCATTCCATTAACAAGCTTTGGCCTAGGGCATCATAATCACCCATTTTCCAAATCACCAACCTTACACATTTCAATCCCCAATCCATTCTATCTATTCAAAACTCATACCAATATACCATTTCCAATACCATAACATGCCAAACTACCCATTACCCATATTTTCACAATTAGGGCAATAATTCCAGAAATTCATAACATAATCATTTGGCATGAAACATAGATAGAAGGATTGGTTTCACATACCTTATCCACTTTCTCAAAGACACTCTTTGATTCTCCAAGCTTCATATTTTCGTGATCCTCAAATCACCACCAATGGAGAAGCTACAACCACCACAATGAAGCTCTCAACTCAAGGATTAACATTAGAGAAGAGAGTTTGAGCTAACGAGGCCATTTGCTTACCTCAAAATTCCACTTTTCCTTTCTCACTCCCAAGCATCTTCAGCGAAAATGGAGGAAAGAAGAGGAGAGAGAGAAACCGAGAGAGAGAAGAGAGGAGATGAAGATGATGGTGTTGTCCCACATCCAAGGGCCCACACTTTGCCACTTGTCACCATCTCCCTTCAACTCACATGGCTCACATACATGCACACCCACATAATTATGCCTCTTGCCCATCTTCACAATCAATCTTAGCCATTGATTATTTAATCACACATCTCATTTTCTCTTAGCTAGTAATTAATTTCTCTATTAATCACTAACTAATTCCCAACAATTTCACTCTTTCAATTTCCACTAATTATGGCATATTAATTATTATTGCCATAAAACACATAATTATTCTCAATAATTATCATTAGTCCTTAGTCGAAAATCGGGATGTTACATTTCTCCCCCCGTTCAATAAATTTCGTCCTCGAAATTTGTTCCACCACTAAGGACATAAACTCCGGACGCTTCTTCACGACAGCTTCCGTTTCACAATTTATTCCATGTTGGGATGTCTCCTCTAGACCACTCAAACAATGGAGCGTCTCAACTTGATTCTTGTAAGAATCCTAAACCATAAATGCAACCCTAGTTGCCATAAACTGCAATCGGCCCATATCACGATTGCTACCCGAACACAATTATCACACTATTTCCAAGCAAGGGTAATCGCCTCCACATACGATTGCCACACACTCTATCACCACATAATCACAATCGTCGCAAGTCCTCCTCATTCATGAGTGGCTAGCGCATCTCAATATCCGGTGACTCTAATTCATGAGCCATATCATAAGATTTCAATAGTTAGGTGGCATAGGCCACTAACCTACTCAACTCAATCTAGTGATTCCATCCTGGAATAACTCAGCAACATCACCAACTCATTTCAAACAACAGCCTCAGCCGTATACACAAACATTCCGCTTCCACTCAAGTGCTTGTGTATCCACTTTCACAGCATTACCCTCACCCGTCCGAGGCTTTTGGGTCTCAATCACAACGTCCTTGACAATTTCACTTTGATGCGTGACGATTGTCACAAGACGACAGCACCCACGGCTGTATACACAATTGTACGTAGCTTTCGCCACTTATACAAATACACATTGCCCTTCCGGCATTCTCATCACAACACATATCACATCATCAGGTCACTCCAGAGTCTCAATCTCCTCTATCCAAAGTACCTGACTGTAATGGTCCACCTAGAATCTCAGTCTCTTCTATCCAGGCGACCGGTTGAGAGTCTCAATCTCCCAAAATCAACTTCATGCTCCTTCACCACACGAATCAACTACAACGGCAGTTCAACGGCCGAGCTAGAGATGACCAACGTCAAACCCTAAACGGCTCACGCCGACCTGCACACGCTGCATTGCACCTTAACACAATTCACACAGGTCACATTCACCACAACCCGCATCGCAGACTCTAATTTTACGCACCGCCTTTCGGCCTTGGGTCCACACCGGTGCAACCAACGTGGTGGCTAGCCAGGCTGGCCATGCCGGGGTAATTGCCCTCACGACAAGAATCCTCGAACATGTAGTCGAATTAGCCATCAGCTGAACTAGCTCTGCTCTGCTACAACACACCTCAATCCCAGCTTATTCACAACTGTCACAGATTCACAATCACACTCCACCCTCATCCCCTTTTACCGCCGAGAAGACACACAGTCTTTACCCGAACTGTTGTTAGCTACTCAGGGACTATTGGCATGGCAGTGCATACATATAGCCTTATAGCACATAGCTAACCGGCTTCACAAACGGCTCGTCAGCCTCACAAATAGCCTGTCCCCCGTAAACTACCGCCCCGAAGGCACGGTCCTCCGCCATAGGAATCACCCCATGCGGCCGTAGGTAAGAGACTCACAAATAGCTGTCACACCCCACCGCCGTCTCACCCCACCGGGCCACAACGGTTGGTGCCCTCTCCCACCAATCGGGTGCGGAAAGGCTGGGTACACTACGTCGACCCAGGACTCACAATGCACAATTGTAACAAGCTGGAATCAGGCATCTCAACCACTTCACTTTCAACATCTCAAATTCTTTTCACATCCTGGGATCCTTCAAGACCCCTTTTTCATAACATAACTTGACCCCGAAGCTTTACCTCCCGAAGCCATAGTTATCATATCATTCTCCCATCAACCTCAAGCTTCTGCTCAACATGATTCTCAAGCCTATTACATTCCCACGCTTCCGCTGCACACTCTGAGGTCACACTCCTCATCTGTGCATTCACAATGTCAAGTTGACTTAACAGGAGTCCCATAGGAATCCCCTACATCACCTGACCACATTCATAATCTATACCAAATCTTGGCTTGATTCAACTCGAATCATTCAAAGCCATAATCAACACATCGTTGAGATCCCATACTCCCAACGTTCCCAGAGCTCTATTCTACGATTCAACGTCACGGCTATCGCTCTCCACGGTTCGTTATCACGGTGGCTGCACTCTAGGGTTTATCGTCACAGTGGCTCCACTCTAGGGTTCATCGTCATGGTGGCTCCACTCTACGCTACTGCACTCGGTGCTTCACTCAGTCCAATGACTGGTCAGCCCCTCCGGTCAGAGTTTTTCGTAGGTAGCCCTTTCCAATCGGATCTCACCGTAGGTAGCCCTTTCCGATCAGATTTCACCGTAGGTAGCCCTCTCCGATCAAAAGTCCCCGTAGATAGTGTTCTCCGATCCGAATCCTCCGTAGATTACTTTCTCCCTGTGCTGGATTAGCAACCAACACTCTCAGAATAATTGATACACATTTCAATTCACTTCTAGTACCATACCTTGGTACCACAGACCATTGAGGTCAAATCCAATCTCTAAGAATCAACCCAGCTGTTGAGTATAATCCTTGGATCACAACTCATCTATCCAAACATCAACCTTAGTTGAACTAGGAAATCACTTCCCTCATTTCCACAGAGCACCATACTCCTCAATGCAAGTCCAACTATCTCGGCCAGCCTAAGGCACACAAGTCTCCTAGGTCTTAAGGCCTTTTCACACACAAGCTTAGTATGACATCACTACATGTAACATCATACCGCCTTGGGTTACATACCCAACATCTAGGTTAGTCTCGATACCTATAACTTCAATATCAAAACATTTAGGAAATCATTTTCCTCCACCTCTAGGTATACACCTTAGATTTCCAGACGAATCACTATGTCTTTCAATTACACAATGATCCTCCACTCAAGACTAACCAACAATGTATACACATACTCCACAAATCTTCTATGTCCACAATAACAATTCACACATGTGTATACATAATTACTATCACAAGACATCATCTACCACCAAGGTAGAGATCTACGAGAGCTATCCTAGCAAATTCCCAAGTTTGCCAAGAACTGTAGCTCTGATACCAAAATGTAACCCCCTGCCGTAATTAATATCCGGATTACGCAATTAACGTGAAATAGAGACCAATAAGATAAAACATCATTTATAAACCCATCAACCAGACGGGGTTTTCACAAATACATTTCGAAATCATTTACAACACGGTCTCATATTTACACTCCGAATATAATTACTATGCGAAGATAAATTACATTTATACAATTATCAGAGTACGCAATATAAATTTCCGGCAATCCCGGACTCATATCTTCGCTCAATAATCATAGGGCACATTAGCCCATACAATTCAACCAATAGGGATTACACAATCTACTCGAATACATAGTCAAATGCTAATCCGAATGTACACATATATATTCTCAACTACACCTTGATAACCCACTACCAAGCTCTCACCCAGAAACGAGTCCTCTTTGCCCTTGGGTGCTTGCTCCTTCCTTGAGCCACTTGTCCTGTCTAAAATGTTGGTAGGGGAGGGTGAGATTCTTGGGGAATCTCAGTAGGAAAACAAATACCACTATGCATGCAAGATAAGTATTTAATGCATGACATGCTTGCATCACAATATCTCATGTTCGCAATATGATATATTCGCATGCTCAATGTTCACACAACATACTCATGGCCATAGTACAAATAGAAACAGAGCTTCAATCATACTCATACGTTTCACATAAACACGCAAGGCAATAACATGCATCAATACACAAATACAATTATCACTACATGCAGGAGAGGTAAGTTCCCTACACTCTTTCCACGTAAGCTCCAGCTCCGGCTGCTCACGCTCAAGGAAATCATCAAATCCTATATTCAAAATCAAGGACAAAGGATTAATCCCTTTTCCAATTCCTTTACTTTTAGATACTCAAGTTGGTTATCATTATTGCCCTTTAAGTGCCCTCAAACACCTCAATCCATAGCTCTAAAGGGTTGGAAGACTATCCCCAAAGATCCCCTTTTAAACACTCAAACTTGGTATTTTTCACTGCCTCACTCGAGCACAGAAGCTCTCACTCGAGCACAAGTACGGACATCACTCGAGCACAGATGCTCTCACTCGAGCACGCGTACGGACAACACCCGAGCACAAAAGAAAGTGAGACAGAAAGCACATGCCCGAGAGCACCTCCCACTCCAGAAGCACAAGCTCACTCGAAGCACAAGGGGCTCACTCGAGCACGCTGCCCATACCCGCGAGCACAAGAGAAAGTGAGACCGCGAGCACTTGCCCGAGAGCACAACTCTCACCTTCAGGAACTGGCTCACTCGAGCACAGATCCTCACTCGAGCACAAGACCAATAGTCTCGCTCAAGCACCCGCGAGCACAGCGCCGCGAGTGACAACCCGAGAGCACCACAGCTCTCGAGAAGCAGGATCACTCAAGCACACCACTCTCACCCGCAAGCACACCCGCGAGCACACACCTCTCACCCGCGAGCACACACGGCTCACTCGAGCAGATGCCCTCGACCCGCGAGTGAGAAGGCACACTTCTTGCACCTTGCCCGCGAGCATCCACCCGAGAGCAATCCTCTACTCTGGGCGTACTCCTTCACTCGAGAAGACCATGCTCACTCGAGCATGTTCTTCGCTCACTCGAGCACAAAGCGATGTGCTCGAGCAGAACCCATAGAAAACCCAGGTGCACTCGCAGCACAAAGGGAAAACTCTCATATCACTCGAGCAGGTTCTTCCTCACTCGAGCAATATTCATCCCTCACTCGAGCACACCCCTGTCTGCTCGAGTGAATCTATCAGATTCCAGAAAAACGCAGCAAAACATGCCACATTCCCTAACTCATGCCCAATTGATCCAAAGGGATCCAAAACCTCTACCAAAGCTACTCCCACACAAAATCACCCACTGAATTCAATGGAATCAACAGAATTACCCAATTCCCATTCCATTAACAAGCTTTGGCCTAGGGCATCATAATCACCCATTTTCCAAATCACCAACCTTACACATTTCAATCCCCAATCCATTCTATCTATTCAAAACTCATACCAATATACCATTTCCAATACCATAACATGCCAAACTACCCATTACCCATATTTTCACAATTAGGGCAATAATTCCAGAAATTCATAACATAATCATTTGGCATGAAACATAGATAGAAGGATTGGTTTCACATACCTTATCCACTTTCTCAAAGACACTCTTTGATTCTCCAAGCTTCATATTTTCGTGATCCTCAAATCACCACCAATGGAGAAGCTACAACCACCACAATGAAGCTCTCAACTCAAGGATTAACATTAGAGAAGAGAGTTTGAGCTAACGAGGCCATTTGCTTACCTCAAAATTCCACTTTTCCTTTCTCACTCCCAAGCATCTTCAGCGAAAATGGAGGAAAGAAGAGGAGAGAGAGAAACCGAGAGAGAGAAGAGAGGAGATGAAGATGATGGTGTTGTCCCACATCCAAGGGCCCACACTTTGCCACTTGTCACCATCTCCCTTCAACTCACATGGCTCACATACATGCACACCCACATAATTATGCCTCTTGCCCATCTTCACAATCAATCTTAGCCATTGATTATTTAATCACACATCTCATTTTCTCTTAGCTAGTAATTAATTTCTCTATTAATCACTAACTAATTCCCAACAATTTCACTCTTTCAATTTCCACTAATTATGGCATATTAATTATTATTGCCATAAAACACATAATTATTCTCAATAATTATCATTAGTCCTTAGTCGAAAATCGGGATGTTACAAGCATCCTCTAGCTTCCTCAGGGAATCTATTATTCCACAAGGAGAACTAAAGTTGATCATTAGATAAGAGGGACCCTGAGTCCCACCCTAGCCAAGATCTTGACATTGACCATAGTGATAAGCATGCAATACACCTTTCCTATAGGAACTTGATTTAAACCGGTTCTTGTACCATTTAACCTTTGTGCTAAATTTTTAATTGTTAGATAACTTGCTTGTCCTTTATTAAAAAAAATAGAAGGAAGAGTCAGAAAGTATTTCCGAATGCGTGCTATGCAGATGATTACATGTGCTTTCTATCCTTGATATGGGTGATGGAGATTGTGAAAAAGAACTTCACCTCCTCAAGAGATCCAATACCCCATAGAGAGGATGAAATGCCCATTAACTTGCGAACTACCCAAGCTATTACGCGGCTAAGGGTTTTGTTAAATGTTTATTACGTCCAAGGCCTATATCAAATGAAGCTAAATGCCAATGGATGATACAAAGATATCTCGAGAGACATAAAATAGTGATGAATTATACTTTAAGTTTTGATATAGGTGATAGATATTAAGAAAAAGAACTTCACCTCCTCAAGAGATCCAATACCCCATAGGGAGGATGAAGTGCCCATTAACCTGCGAATAGCCCAAGCTATTATGCGGCTAAGGGTTTTGTTAAATATTTATTATGTCCAAGGCCCATATCAAATGAAGCTAAATGCCAATGGATGATGCAAGGATATCTCATGAGACATGAAAGAGTGATGACTTATACTTCAAGTTTTGATATGGGTGATGGACATTAAGAGAAAGAACTTCACCTTCTCAAGAGATCTATTACCTCATAGGGATAATGAAGTGCCCCTTAACCTGCTAATGGCCCAAGCCATCACGCGGATAAGGGTTTTAAAAATGATGATTATGTCTAAGGCCCATATCAAATGAAGCTAAATGCCAATAGATGATGTAAGGATACCTCATGAGACATGAAAGAGTAATGACTTATACTCCAAGTTTTGATATAGGTGACGGACATTAAGAAAAAGAACTTCACCTCCTCAAGAGATCCAATACCCCATAGGGAGGATGAAGTACCCATTAACCTGCGAACGGCCCAAGCTATTACGCGGCTAAGGATTTTGCTAAATGTTTATTATGTCCAAGGCCCATATCGAATGAAGCTAAATGCCAATGGATGGTATAAAGATATCTCATGAGACATGAAAGAGTGATGACTTATACTTCAAGTTTTGATATGGGTGATGGACATTAAGAAAAAGACTTCACCTCCTCAAGAGACCTATTACCTCATAGGGAGAATGAAGTGCCTATTAACCTGCGAATGGTCCAAGCCATCACGCGACTAAAGGTTTTAAAAAATAATGATTATGTCCAAGGCTCATATCAAATGAAGCTAAAATGCTAATGAATGAGATAATGATATCTCATGAGTCCTAAAGGATTATCTCTTATTGATATGTTTTCTAACATGATTGATGTGATGATATCATGGTTTTTTAGGGTCATAGACCCTTAGACTAAGGTTAGCTATCTAATGCATACACTGTCCTTGTGATGTATATTTATATGGAGTGATGCTAGATACATACTCAGGTGAAGCAACAGTTAGTCACTTGATCCTAAGGGTTTCATTGATTATGCATGGATGACAATAATGATTATTAACAATAAATAAATATATACCCTCCAGTGTCCTATTTTAGGAATAACTCTAGGTGGGGGATGTCTACCCTAAGAACAGCAGGTACTAATTAATTAGGTAGGTCGATAATTTCCACTAATATGAGCAATGGTTTCAAGGTGGTTCTAATTCTCACATATAAGGGCTTCCTAACTACCCCATCGTAAAGATGAAGACCCTATTTAACGAAATTGACCTTCAGGGGGTTCTAAAAACCCCACAGGGATCAACATTGCCAAATGAGTAACAGCTAGGATGAAGTTTTCACAGTAACCTCAAGGGGTTTTGAAAACCCCACAGGGAGACCGCTAGAAACTTCCACTCACCTAAGGAACTCACAGACCTGGGTATAGGGCCCAAAATGTGTTTAAGGAGAATAGTGTATGTGTTTAGCGTGCGTGGAGAGCATACCAACCTATGGGCCTAGGTTCTACCCAACCCTCATCTGCTAACCAGATCACAAGATAGATAGAAAAAAGATAAAAAAAAAGCAAACAAATAGATGAATAAGGAATTTAATAAATAAAAACAACTATTCACAAAAAAAAAATAAGAAAAGGGTAATTAAAATAAAATTAAGGCCAAATTATTTTTTAACACTTAACTTAAATGGGCTTGACTCTCAAACTTTCCCCAGTGGAGTCGCCAAGCTGTAGTGCCCGAAATTTGGAAAACATGGAGCCGCCACCAAAATGTTAGAAATAGGATAATTTTGGAAACCTTTTTTAAAAACGGAAACTGATCTACAAAAACCATTTAGGGTTCAGGAGTCGATTGTGTATGGGGAAGGTGTTAGGCATCCCACAACACCCATTCACAAGAATTTTATAAGCCATGTTCTTGAACCCGGACTGGACCGATCGGGGGATCGGTCCGGGTTCCAATTTCAATTTTTTTATTTTTTTCTTTAGAATTTTATACTAATAAGCCTAAAATCTTTAATTTCTCATCGGTTTGACCCCGGTTTGATCCCGGTTTGACCCACTGACCCTTAACCCAGTACCCCGACTAGTTCAATACCCGGTCCGTGTTTTAATACCTTGTCCATAAAACTTATCTATTTTCGGGTGCAAAATTAGCTATAAACTATTTTTTTGGGAGCAGATTTAGTAATGTCGTTAAATGTGCTTAACGGCCATTAGTTTTTGAAATGTGTGTCCCCATAGGTTTATCCATATGTATTATTTTAATAAAAAAATATCACTTAGGCCACACACATGGAAAATTTTTTTTTTCAGTTAATGCTCAGAAGATTATGAAATTTTACTACAAAACTTAATTTATTTTTATTGACAGAGCTTAATGTCATTTTAACCCAAGGGGTGCAGTGATATTTCAGAATCTTTTGGGCTTTATTTGAAATGAAAATTTTTTCATGTGGCCTAAGTGTATTTTTCCATTAAAAAAATATTAAAATAATACAGAGAGAAGCCTGTTGGGACCCACATTTCAAAAAGTAACGGCTGTCAAGTGTTTTTTAATGGCGTTGCTAAATCTGCTAAAAAAAAGTAATTTATTACTACTTTTACACCCAAAAATAAATAAGTCTTATAAATGTTCGGACGAAATTGTTCATTGTTAAATTTACACCTCCCCCTATTTGAAAAGAAAATATGGAGAGCAGACATATGGTGGGTTGGAGGCCCTTCATATTTTCACCCCTTCTTTTTCCTTACTCTCACTTCTCTTGCATCATCTAAGTAAACAATAGAAAAACTCCAAACCTTGTCACCAAAAAAAAAAAAAGAAAAAAAGAAAAGAAAAACTCCAAACCTTTACTATTGTTTCCTTTCCTATCGAAGTTTCCTTTCATTCAAACACGGGAGAGACCATTATAGTCCAAATCACCCATACGTTTGTTATGGAGTTCTCAGGAGTAATTAACCCACATAACACTCAAAAAAAGATCGAATTACCGACTGAATAACTGAAGAAATTTTCTAGTCTTTTATATTACAAAAATTTTCTCACAAAACCACTGACGGAAAAAATTCTGTCAGTTTGGATCACAGATGGAAAAAGTTCCATCCAGAATCCGTCTATAAAATTTATAATTTATTATTATTATTATATTTTAATAATTTATATAATAAAATAAATAATAAAAAAATAAATATAATGAAAAAATAACAAATTAAAAATTAAGTATCATAAAAATAATATATTAAATATACATTATATTAATAATAAATATTTAAATGGAATAACATATTAAACATATTTATAAATATATATTTTGTGAATAAATATCATAAAGTCAAGATAGCTCAACTGGTAAAGACATCGTGAACTCGTGCTTCTTCTCTTTTTCACAAAACATGCCACTATCTGACGTAGTGATGAGGTGGCCAGCCAGTGATGGACACGTGGCCCCTTTTAAAAGGTGCCACAAGGAAATTAATTAATGATGGAATTTTTTGAAGAAATATTTTCCATTAGAAATTTGTTGGTAAATTTCAGACGGAAAATTTTTGTTGGTAATTCTGTTGGTTGTTTGAAATTGAATAGAAATTTCATCAGTAAATCAATTTGTTACGTATTTTTTAGCGACGAAATGGATTAATTCATAAGTAATTCCATCAGAAAATTGAAATTCCGTCTATGTGAATATCTTATTTATCTTATGAATTCTCTTATTTTTCTTATGAATGGCCAAAATATTTTTAACTCTTTTGGTTCTTTTAAATGAGTTTATTTATTTTATGAATGTCCTTATTTATTTTGTGAATGACCAAAATGATCTTTTTAACTCCTTAGTTTCTTGTAAATTCATTTATTTTTCTGGTAAATCTCTTTATTAATTTATTTTATAAATGTCTTTATTTATTTCATAAACGCTCTTATAAAATAAATAAAATAAGGATATCATTATTTTTTTATCCATAAAAATTAATTTCATTTTTACTTAAGTTGTAATTAAAGTGCAATGAAGTTTCGGGATCTTTTCAAGATCCACTGAAATTAATTCTTTTCGATCATGGCTGTAGAGATGGAGAGGAACTTTTTTTGGCTTTTTTGGCCAATGATAGACATCGAGGTGGACTGATCAACTGAACATCACACCATACGGCTGCGTCATCCGAAGGAGACCCGTATGGCCCAACACCTTATGTTCAAGCAGCAGAAATTTATCATTTTGTGGGGTATGGCCAACTCTATGCCACGCCATACCATGATAATTATTTTTAAAAAACTCGAGGAGTATACTTTTAAATCTTATCTCAGTGAAACTATTGATAAATAGAAGGGAAATTTGAACATTAGGTCCTAGTTTATACCTAAAGGTCTTAAGTTTGTCTTCTTCTTCTTCTTCTTTTTTCTGTGAAAAATCAGCAGTAGTTATTATTGAAAATTTTTTATTTCAAATTTTTTAAAGCAATAACTATATATTTTAAAAACTAATAGTTAGAGAATTATTTTTATTTCACATTTAGCATATGTATCTACTAAAATAAAATTTTAAAAATAATTTCAATCCCATAATATTTAATTTGAATAAATACCAGTATCTCATGCTGATCTTTAAGGATAAGAGCAAAATCCAAATTGTGTTTAAGGATAAGAGCAGAATCCAAATAGTTAGAGAATTATTTTTATTTCACATTTAGCATATGTAATGTATCTACTAAAATAAAATTTTAGAAATAATTTCAATCCCATAATATTTAATTTGAATAAATACCAGTATCTCATGCTGATCTTTAAGGATAAGAGCAGAATCCAAATTGTGTCGTCCTTTGGCATCAAATTGAAAAAATGGAAACACACAATGTGGCACAGTTGTACCACAATTTGCACCCTTCAATTTTGATCAACTTTGGTGCAACGACCAAACCAACTAATCACATGCAAAAACGCGTGAGCCACCATAACCTAATGGTCCTAATGCTACGCTGTCACCCCAAAACAATTAGTTCATTAAATTTGTTTTAAATTAAAAGGTTAATGTTTAATCTTACACTGAATGTTTTCACATCGAGTTGTGAGTATCTAGAAATTTTTTTGTTAAAAAACTAACATTGGACATTGATATTTTTATCGGCCTGAGGCTGCGAAAAATTTCAAAGCAAAAATGAATCTTAACTTAAGAAAAATTTCATCTTTCTATATGCATCTTCAATTATTTGGATTCTCTCGTCTCCTGTTCTCCTTTTCTTCACTGATCTCATGCCAATCATTATTGAAAAATCAACGGTTGGCATTTAATATTGTATAATATCACTATTTTTTTTTTTAATTTTCTGGTAGTCGATAGTTCTAAACTGTCGGGTCAAATTTTAAAGGTTGAATTTTTATTTTTTATGTAACACCATATTGTAATTTTATAAGATGTTAAACATCAACCATTCAGTTTTTAATCTAAAGATATTGATGGGATGAAGAAACGAAAATGAGAGAAATGATGAGGGGGAGGATCTAGATCCTATTTTTAATCTAAAGATATTGGTGCATTTCGGCTATTGGGCCTTTTTGGTCTTTTTGCTGCAAGCTTGTCCAATACAAAAAATTACAACCCAAGGAAAATTCCAACAATAAAAATAATTAATACAAACCATTATTTCAACAACAAAACTAATACATAAATAAGATCGGTCACAAGCATTTAATACTTGTTTCACCTAATCAAACATCTGTATCAAAGTGTTTTAATATCATTTGAACAGAGTGAATGACATGGAAGCAAATATCCTCAGAATCTTTTTTCTCCTTTTCTCACTAGTGGAAAAATCATTTTTAAGACCGGTTAAAAACGACATTTTAGATCGGTTTTAGAGGCGGTATAAATACAGCCGATCTAAAAAATTTGCCACTTTTTAGATCGATTCCTGAACCGGTTTTAAAAAATTGTTGTAAGACCGGTTATTTATACAACCAATTTAAAAATAATTATTTTTAGACTGGTTATCAAAGAAACCAGTCTACAAAATGAATTTTTTTAGACCGATTTTCTAAAAAATCGGTTTGAAAGTTCAACCTTTTAGATTGGTTGTCTGGAAGAGCGGAAGCTCAGGCACCGAAGCTTACCGTTCGTGAAGGTGGTCTGGAAGGGAATGTCTCCAAGGGAAGCCACTTGGGAGGCGGAAGCGGACATGAGGAAACGATTTCCTGATTTTATGCCCCATGATGTGTAACAAATTTCGAGGGCGAAATTTATTGAACGGGGGGAGAATTGTAATATCCCAATTTTTGATTATGGGTTAATCATGATTATTATGGATAATTATGAATTTAATTGGGATTATTATGTATTTTATGACAATATTAATTAATGTCATAATTAATGAAAATTGGAAGAATGGAATTCATGTAACATGAAGTTGGTGTGCATGTGTGTGGTAATTAAAATCAAGGGTTGAGATTCATTGTACATGGGTCAGAATACAGTGCATTTAGCTTGTGTGAGCTTATTGTGGGAATGAAGGGGATGCTGACAAGTGGCAGTGTGGGAGTTGTTGAATGAAGTCACAAGAGGACAAAAGATTGCTTTTCCTCTTTTACTCCATTCCTCCATTTCTCTCTCGTTTCTCTCTCTTCCCTCCCTCCATTTCCGGCGGTCAGCTAGGCAAGAAAGAGAAAGAAGAGCTTGTGATTTGAGTAGGTAAATGATCTCATTTGCTCAAACTCACTTCCTTAATGTTGATCCTTAAGTGATGGACTTCATTTTGGTATGTGTAGTTTGGCCATTTGGTTGTGGTTGGTGATCACACAAAAATTGATTGTCGGTGGATCAAGAACTCTCTTTGGAGAAGTTGTTAAGGTGAGTGAAACTAATCCATCTATCTAAGTTTCATACCATTTGAAGTGGTTTATAAATTCTGGAAATTTTGGCTTGAATCCGAAAATTGGATGCCACTGTTCATTTGGTATGTTTTTGGCATGAGAATGGTGTTTTGGAATGAGTTTATGATAGATAGATTGATTGGTAATGGAAATATGAAGTTTGGTTAAGATTGGTGTATTATTGAAATTGTTGCCCAAAACCCAAAGCATGATAATGGAATAGGATTTTGATGATTTTGAGTATTCCATTGAGTTTGTTGGGTGTTTTTGTGTGGGAATGGCTTTGGGTTAAGTTTTGAGTCCATAGGAAGCAATTGGGCAAGTGTGAGGGAAAGTGCCTCTGTTTCTGCGTTTTCTGCTATCTGTGGGATTCACTCGAGCAGAGAGGGGTCTGCTCGAGTGAAGGATGAATATCACCCGAGCAGAAGGGGTCTGCTCGAGTGAGGGATGAGTTTCACCCGAGCAGGGATGAACTCTGCTCGAGTGATATGAGGTTTTTCCCTTTGTGCTTCGAGTTCGTCTGGGTTTTCATGAGCAATGCTCGAGCACATCGTTTCGTGCTCGAGTGAGCGAAGAACATGCTTGACCAAGCATGGTCTGCTCGAGTGTTAATAGGAGTTCAGAGTGAAGGATTTCTTTCGGGTCTTCACTTGCTGGTGGATGCCACGAGTGTGCTCTGACACTCGCGAGCATAGCCTTCTCACTCGAGCACTGGGGGTCATGCTCGAGTGAGGTTGTGCTTCAGGTGGGAGTTGTGCTCGCGGGTGAGAGAGGTGCTCGCGGGTGAGAGGAGTGTGCTCGCGGGTGTGAGTTGTGTGCTCGAGCACATATGGCTGTGCTCGAGTGATCTTGTGCTTGGAGAGCTTGGTGTGCTCTCGGGTACTCACTTCCTGGACTTCTCTCGCGGGTGCTCGAGTGAGGCATTTAGCCTTGTGCTCGAGTGAGGGTTTTGTGCTCGAGTGAGCCAGTTCCTGAAAGCTTTCTTGTGCTCTCGGGTGCTCACTCGCGGTTTCACTTTCTCTTGTGCTCGAGTGCTGTCCGTACCAATGCTCGAGTGAGAGCATTTGTGCTCGAGTGATGTCCGTACTTGTGCTCGAGCATGGTCATCTGTGCTCGAGTGAAACAGTGTAAAATCTCAGTTTTGTGCTTCCAAAAGGGGATCTTTGGGATAGTTCTTCCTACCCTTTAGGAGTTTTGTTAGGGGTATTTAAGGACTCTAAAAGAGCAATAATGATAACCAATTAAGTATTATAAAGTGGATTAAGTCTTGGAATAGAGAATAACTCTTCGTCCCTAATTGTGAACATAGGATTTGACATTTGCCTTCCTCGGGAGAGACCGGCGTTAGGACACGCACGGAAGGATCAAGGTAGTGACTTTTCTCTCATATCTTGTATGATGTCTTGGTATGCATATCTTATCATTGAACTTGTGAAATGTGTGCCATGGTCCATTATGACGCGAGTAGGTCAGCGTGAGCCGTATAGGGAGTGACAGTGGTCATCTCTAGTCGGCCGTTGGACTGCCGTCGTAATCGACATGGATCTTTGTGAATCCGACCCGTGGGGGCGGCGTATGTGAAAACCAGCCGTGGGCTGTGTGTGTGTATCTTGCCTATGTGGCTTGCGAATATGATATGCTTTATATGGATCCCAGCTGTGGTGAACTATACTATGTTGATGTTGTGATGCAATACAACGTGAGCAATTCAGCGTGAGCAATCGTCAGGGATGACATGTGTCATACTAACCATTGCCGTTGTAACTGCCGTTGTAGTTGCTTATGTGAATGGTGATTTGATTACATGCATTATTATTGTACATTATATGATTGACTTGTTACTACGGGGATTCTTTAGAATCTCACTTTCCCAAAATTAAACCTTTTAGACAGGGCCGAAGGATCGAGAGGCAAGCGGGCGACGAAGAGTAGTTAGAGCTCCTGTTTAGGAGTATCTCTTGGAGTGAATGGTTATCATTGTATATTTTTGGAATTGTATATTGTAGATTTTGTGTAATCCCTAAGTAAAAGGGTATGAATTGTAGGCTTTGTGCCTTGTGTAAATCCCTTTTATTATGAATGGAACCCGAGTGAGTCAGGAACTTATTTGCACTCTGATAATTGTAAATGGAATCCACCTGTTCAGGCCAGTATTATTTTGTATTGAGAACTTGGGACCATTGTGAATAAGTTTAGAAAAGTTTTTGCAAATCCGATTTTTGGGCAAATGTGTATCTTAATAAGTCCCATTTTGAAATATGGTCTCTAAAGTACAACTTAATTATGAGTTTAAGAACTTAATCTCGGCCTCAGGTGGGAAGGGGGTTACATAGAAGGTGAGGACCGAAAGTGTTTGCCCGAGAGCACAAGAACTTTCAAAGAAGAGGAGCACTCGAGTGAATAAGGCCTCACTCGAGTGACAACTTAACACTTGCAAGTGTTAAAGCGCACTCTTGAATTTTAGACGCAAGTGATAACCCGAGACGATAGATCAGCTGACAAATGCACTAGCACTCGAGTGAGAGCAGGCTCACTCGAGTGAGAACCCACAATACTTGCAAGTGAGGCAACACTCTTGCCTCCCATGCGGAAGTGCAACATGAAAACTGAAGGAAGAAAGGGAAATTGCACTACCTCACTCGAGTGATGTTCATCCCTCACTTGAGTGAATCCCATATCACTTGAGTGATTTTATCAGAAACCAGAAAGCACAGAAGGTATAACAGCACTTCCAGAATTTTTTACCATGTGATCCAAATGAACCGAAATACCAAACCAAAGCTACTTCCACACAAAAACACCCAAGGAATTCAATGGAATCATCAGAATTACCAAAATCCTACTCCATTATCATGCTTTGGTTTGAATCAACATTAAACACCAAAATCCTAAAACCACTAATCTTAACATTTCAACCTCCACTCAATCTATCTATTCAAAACTCATATCAAAACACCATTTTCCACACTAATAACATGCCAAATTACCAATGACCCGTATCCAACAAAAATAGGCCAAAATTTCCAGAAATTTCAAACTAAACCATTTGGCATAAAAGCTAGATAGATAGATTAGTCTCACTTACCTCTTTCACTTTGCCAAAGAGATTTTCTTGATTCACTAACCTCCAAAATTTCGTGTGGCACAAATCAACACCAAATAACACACAATAAACATCAAAATGAAGCTCTCACTCCAAGGATCAACATTAATGAAGAGAACTTGAGCAATGGAGGCCATTTACTTACCCAAATCACAAGCTTTTCCTTCCTCTCTCTTGCCTAACTTGGTCACCAGAAATGGAGGAAGAAATGAGAGAGAAGAGTGTTGGGGAAGATGAAGAATGATGATGACATACTCCCTCCCCTATACTCAGCCGAAAAGAGGGAAGAAGAGAGAGAAAATATTGTTTTCTAATCCCATTTGACTTTTCTCTTCTCCTTCTCTCTACACCCACTTTTGCCACATGTCACAATGCTATTGGTTCTCACCAATTAAGTCACCAATTAATCACCTTAATCCTTCTATTAGCCATTTTGCTCACACTTCTCATTTTCACTTAGTTAGTAATTGATTTCCCCATTAATTACCACTTATGGCCAATATTTCCATTCTTCCAATTTTTCACTAATTATGACATATTAATTAATATTTCCATAAAACACATAATTATTCCAATTAAATTCATAATTATCCGCACTAATCATGATTAACCCATAATAAAAAATTGGGATATTACACTTTAGCCCTACTAACTTCAAGTTTTTCATCGACACAAACTTCCTAAAATTTGAAGAATACCCTTAAGGAACTTTGATGCCATATAAACACTCACAAAAGCTTCTTTTCTCATCCTTAGACAAAGTATGAGCATTTGGAGGACAAAAAGTTCTCTTACTATATGGCTTTGGATGCAAGTCTTCTCGTATCCCTATTTCTTGTAAATCTAATCTTGCCTTCACGCCATCCTTAGAACTACCTTGTATGTTAAGCAGTGTCCTAACAATACTATCACATACGTTTTTCTCCACATGCATGAAATCAATAAAGTGTCTCACATCAATATTGGGCCAATATGGAAGATTGAAGAAGATAGATCTCTTTTTCCACTTATTTTTTTTCATTACTATTCTTTGTAGTCTTACCAAAGATGACATTCTTATTTTGCACCTTTTCATAAACTTGCTCCCCAGTCAATGCCTTCAGAGCATCTTCAAACTCTTGTCCACCAAAAAAACCTTTCTTTAATCTACGATACGGGTGGCCTCGTCTAAGAAATCTTCTATTGCCAAGATAAACTGTCTTTCTTCCATGTTGAAGTTGATGGTAGCATGTTCCTTCTTCACAAATTGGACATGCTGTATGGCCTTTAACACTATATCCTGACAAGTTTCCATATGCAAGGAAGTCATTTATAGTACAAAAGATCATGGCTCGCATTTTAAATACCTCATTTTTATTCACGTCAAAAACATCAACACCTTCATCCCACAACTCTTTCAAGACTTCGATCAAGGGTTCTAGGTAAACATCTATGTCATTTTCGGATTGTTTTAGTCCTGAAATCAACATAGACAACATGATATACTTTCGTTTCATGTATAACAGAGGAGATAAGTTGTAAATTACTAACAGAATTGGCCATGGGCTATGTATTTTGCTCAGGCTACCAAAAGGATTCATGCCATTAGTGTTAAGCACAAGCCTAAGGTTCCTAGGCTCTTCACCGAAGGCAGGAAATAATTGATTGATTTTCTTCTATTGAGAATTCTCTCATTCACAAGCCATATCAAATTTTTTGTATCGTTTTCATTAGCAAACAAGCGCTTGAACCTTGGTATGATTGGAGGATACCACAACACTTTTGCAAGAGCGTTATTTGATTTGTACCTCGAGGTTTCACATATCGAACATTGTTGTTCCTCTTTAAGCTCTTTTCTATACAGTATACAATCATTAAGGCACACATGGATCTTTTTATACTTCATCCCTAGTGGTCGCAGAATTTTCTTAGCATCATAGTATCGAGAAGGCAACACATTATCATATGAAAGCATGTCCTTAAAAGCCTCAACCGTTTCTGAAAAACTCTTGTCGCTCCATCCATACCCGCTTTCAAGTTTACCAATTTCAATACTGCTTTCAACAATTTGTATTTTTTTACACCCCGGGTACATCGGCGTTTCAGCATCACTGCACATATTATCATATTCATGTGATTGCTCAAAAGCCTCTTCTCCTACATCATGAATAATATCCTCTATCGATCATCCGTATTCGTGTCATTATCATCAAAGATCACTCCCCCTTGTTGAGATGAACTTGACATTTCTAATTCTTCATCATGCCACACCAATATTGTATAACTCTTACAAAATCCTTTGCAAATTAAATGTGTATATATATCTGCTGTACTTACTTGCTTCTCATTCAAACATACTACACAAGGGCAATAAAACTTCCCACTATTATTATCGGCATTTCTTCTAGTGAAGTCTAAAAAACCCCCTCACCCCATTATTATACTCAACACTCGTTCGTTTAGTGTTTATCCAACTATGATTCATATATATCTTAACACTTTAGCACCCTATATCCAATAGCAAAAGGATGGACAAAAAAACATTAACCATAAAGTTTTAGAGATTTCAACTAAATTAACATACACCATTTGAACCTAGTATCGTTTCAACAAACCAATAACATTGATAATCAAACGATCACACTAAATTAAAACAAAAATTAGAGTGGTATTGCTCCAAGCCAAATATCACAGGGATGTATAAGTCAGAGCATCTAACCTAGATGTGCAGTTTTGTTTTCCAGATTATGTTATCACAAAATAGTTGGATTTCCAACAAACTATAATAGCAACTTGTGGGAATTAAGTGCTCAAGACAACAACAAGAACCATTTTCATAGGACATTATTAATTATTGAACAATAACTAAATAACAGATCGAACACTAACTTGATTGAAGACCAAGGAGTAAGCTTCTACCTAAAGTCACAGTGGCGTCGACTAAGGTTAAAATGAAGTCCTCAAATTCAAGGCACTAACAAAGGAAAGTCACGGCAAAGGAGAATGGTTACTGCAGAGAATAGAGGTGGCGACAGATGAGAGTGATGATGATCAAAGAATAGCGATGATGAACACAGCAACGGCAACGGTAATGAAGGAGGAGAGTTGAGCAAATGAGGAATGAGGTGTGATGGACGAGTTCAGAACAAGCAGGGACAGAGCTCACAGAGGAATGGCGAAAAGAGAAGAAAGGGTTCGTAGAGCGTGGGAGTAAAAATACGTGCTAAATGCTCACCTTTTAGACCGATTTTTGATAAAAACCGATCTTAAAAGGGTGAAAAAAATATTTTAAACTTTTCACATTTAAGACAGGTTTTTATTAAAACCGGTCGTAAATGTAAAATATTTAAGACTGCCTTTAATAAAAACCTGTCTTAAAAGGTTCAAATTTTTAATTTTTTTAATTATTTTGATATTTTTAGACCAATTTTATTTATAATCGGTCTAAATAATTTTTTTAAGACCGATTTTTTAGAGAACCGATCTTAGAAGTTCTATATAATTATGAAACTGCTACTAGTCAAATTTCGTAGACCTTATCTGCCATAACCGGTCTAAATGTGGTGATCTAAAAAGAGAATTTTGTATTAGTGTCTTCTCAAAATCCCATCTCCACCATTAGATGAAAAAATAAATAGTTTAGATTTAATATTTTTTAAAACTATAATTATAGTATTTTATAAATTAATTTTTTATTACTTTTGTTTGTATTGCAGTTACGAATTGTGTAAATCGTGTTTTAAAAGTTTAAGTTTATTTATTTATGTTCAAAATAATAGTTTTATAAAATATTAAATCTAACCCATCTTTTTTTTAAATCTGATGGTGGATATGAGATTCTGAGAAAAAAATGAGAAAAAGGATTTTGAGAAGATCCAAACCCTGAATGACATACATAACTTACTATTACTGGAGGTCTAGAGCATCAAATTACACACTTGAACAAGAATTCAATATCCATGTTTTGATGTACTACACATGAATGGTCTAATGGATAAAGAAACTTCAAAAATAGAAGCTGAATAATATATCACATTGTCTTTAAAGTTTAAACTTCATTTATTAATAAAAAACATATTAAAAATAAAAAAAATTGATATATTAGATTCAGCCTTGCTCTTTGAATGGGCCCTGAATGCCACCTACAATTGAAGCAAGAAAAAAAAAACTACAAAGATTACAGATGTGACAAGGAAAAATTGTTTACAAAATGTTAAGTTGCCCATATGCATCTAGAAGATATCAAAATTTGTCTCCACTACAATTTTTTGCAAACTTGGCAATTTTAAAAAAGACAATCAAACTTTATATATCACAATAAATATAGAATTGATACTATAAAGTTGAGTTACGAGAAGTATAGAAAAACATTACCAAGCTCTATCTTTTTTTTTTTGTTCTTTTTGGGGAATGGCAGTCTCGAACCCGTACCTAATGGTTTAAAAGCATGGCTCTAAACCATAAAGGCACGAGGCAGCCAGCAAGCTCTATCTTTTTTATATCATCATTTCCTTCTTCAATAAGATATTATAATGATTGCCTAAGCCAATCTTGAGCACAAATTAGAGATTGCAACACTTTAGGAGTCAAAGAGCTCCTAAATGAATCTAGAACTTGTCCTCCAATGCTGAATGTAGATTCTAAGGCAATCGTGGAAATAGGCACCTAGCCAAGACATCTCTTGCTACTTGAGAAAGAACAAGAAATCTAGAACTATTTATTTTTCTCCAACTTAAAATATCAAAATCCTCTTTTCTAATTTCAATTTCTTCATTCAAATATCTATCAACCTCTGTTCTACTTGTCTTTTCACCTAAATTTTCATCCATGAATAATTTCTCCATCATATGAAGTAATTTTCTAATTTTTGCATCAGTGTCTTCATCACCATGAAGATCTTCTTGAGTGTCATGCACCAGCTCCCTTTCAGATTGTGTTGATGGAACACTTTGATTGTATTCATTATACATAGAAATCACAACTTGATTAATCTGCATCACAAGTTGTTCACTAATTGTATGTGAATACATCTTAGACAAAGCAAATTGCACCCCTTTTAATTTATATCGGGGATCAAGAATGGCAGCAACATAGAGAAATTTGTTCATCTTCATAGGAGCTCCCCAATACTTATCATACTTCTCTTTCATTTTTTTTGTTATGTTTGTTATCTCCAAGACATCACTCTTCCTCCACTCATCCAAAAAACGATGCAGCTTATAATTTTCAAGGAAAAAGCAGTTAGATATCACAAATAAAGAACCAAATATGCACAAAGTAAGATCGTAAAAATGACCTAACATCACAGTTAACCTTATAACATGCTTCCAATCATTAATATCAAGCACTCCTACTCCAAGTTGAAGATCAAAAGTAAAGAAGGATCTTTTTAAGATCATGCCTTTCAAAGGTTACCTCAAATTTTTAAGCAGTCTCCAGCACCAAATAGGTTGAGTTCCACCTAGTACGTTCATTTAAACATAACATTTTCTTACTTTGAAGTTTTTCATCCTCACAACTTTCTTTAAACTTTCTCATCCTAATGGAAGATTGCCTAATAAAACGAACAACCTTTCTTACTTTTTTTCACTAAACTCCCTATTTCTTTAAGCCCTTCAGCGACAATTAAATTGAGAATGTGTACAACACATTTCATGTGTAAGAACTTACATTTCATAACTGCAGTCTGCATAGCCCTAATTTATGATTTTGTCTTCCAAATAGCCCACAGTCACATAATTAGAATTAGCATTATTTACAGTAATTGTTAACACTCTTTCAATTCACCATTCAAGTAGACATTTTTCAATTTCCATTCCAATATCATTCCCCTTATGACTAGAAATGGGAATGAAATTCAATATCCTCTTTTTCAAAGCGTACGTGTCATCTATGAAATGGGCAGTAAGACACATGTAATTTATTTTTTGGATGGAAGTCCAATTGTTTGCAATGAGGCAAACCCTTTGCTTTTTACTAGACAAATAGTCTTTAAATTTAATGTTTTCATCAATATAAATACCAAAACAATCATGGGCTACAGTCCATCTTGATGGAATATGAAATTTGGGCTATGCACAAAACAATTTTTTTTTTTGAATCTAGTCCCCTCAACAAACTTGAAAGGTAACTCATCAATTATTAACATGCATGATAAGGCTTTCCTAGCTAACAACATCTTGATCAAATTTCTAATTAGTAAGACCCATTTTATTACCCTCTACATTGAAATTCAAGTGTGTTTGTGTAAGTTCTTCAGGAGGGGGCCTCTTTTTACAAACTCTCATGTGATTGTTAAGTGCAGTTGTCCTACTTAGTTTAGAATCACATGCAATCACATTTCCATAGTAATTACATTTACCTTTAACTTCACCTTCCTTATTCACAAATCTGGTGAAGTGTTCCCAAGCTTTGGACCTTGATTTCATGACTTTTCTTTTTCCAAGTCCAACTATGGTAGATTCATTAATCTCAGCAGCAATAGGTTGATTTTTCTGAATAGTACCACCATCAATTTAAGTACTACTACCTCCTTCAATTGTTTGGTCAGCCATATTTTCAAACTTGTTGTTGGAAAAAAAATAGATAAAATTATTAGTACAAAAATGGAATTGAAGTTAAACCCCCTTAACACATCATGCTTAAAGGTCAATCAGGCATGAGGGAAACATATTTGCAACAAAAAGGCTAATAAAGAATGGAACATAATATAACATTCAATAAAAAAAAATTAGTCGCATTGAAAATCAAGAAAGCTGCGTTTTTTTATTTCTAATGATAAAAAAAATAAACTTTTCCCATCTTTAAAAAATAATTTTTTTTCTTTATCTAGAGGTGTTCGTTAACAAATTGAAGCTAATGATAGAAGCAAAGCAACTATGAAATTCAGAGTAGAATTCTTATACAACATTTTTTTTTTAAAAAAAGAAAAGTCGCATTGAACATCAAGAATGCAAGAAAGCTAATTGTTTTCATTGCTGATGATAAAAAAAATTGAAATTTTCCCATCTTTAAAAAATAATTTTGTTTTCTTTCTCTAGCCAGAGGCTTTCCTTAACAAACTCAAGCTAATGACAGAAACAAAGCAACTATGAAATTCAGGATACAATTCTTATACAACAATTTTTTTAAAAAATAATAAGAAAATCCACATTGAACATCAAGAATGCAAGATAGCTACTTTTTTTTTCATTGCTATGATAAAAAAAGAACTTTTCTTATCTTTAAAAAATATTTTTTTTCAAGGTATTTCTCTTTTGCTCATCTCCCATATCAAACAACAAGAAAGCTCCTTTTCTGTCCAAAAAAACAATTTGTTCTTTTGATCTCTATTTGTAGTGAAGTGAACACATAAAGATGGTTGAGAAAAGATCAAGTAAAGGAGGTAGTAGCATTTCAAATGTCAGCAACTTGAGTTTAAAATGAGAGTCATTGTAAAAATAGGTGCTTACTAGAATAAGGAAATTGATGGACTCCAAGATCGAAGGGAGGAGCAAAAGATTGAAATTTGAGGTGGGAGGCGACTCGGACAGTGGAATGGAATGGTGCCGCCGTCAATAAAATAGAGACAACGTGAACGGTGGCGCGTGTCACACCATTATCTTATTTTTACTTTTTCAGAGTATTTGTGGAAAACAATACATTGTTCGATAGGCAATATAGGAATAACATTAATTTACTGATAAAAAGTGCTCGATAATGGAAATTCCCTATTGGGATTGTACGTGATCATTACAATCAATGTCGCCGCACAGGGCTACTAGGGTATCTAAACCCGCTACAATGAAATGGAGACATCTTCCTATCTTCGTTCTACCACTACATTCCTCCCATAGGATTCTCTTCTCTACTTCAAGTACACCTCATGTTTTTATCTGTCTACATTGTTGGTAGAGGGGGTGAGATTCGAGAGAATTTTAGTAGGCAATAGATACCATAATGCATGCATGATAGATGCTATATGTATGGCATATTAGCTTGAACTAGATGTATACCTCATAATGATATTTCTGCATGCTCAATGTTTCATGTAACAAAACTATGGCCACAATGAAAATAGAAACAGAGCTTCACTTATTCAAATATGCTCTACAAAATCAAGTAAAGCAATTACATATATCACCACACAAGCAGAGATATCAAATACATGCAAGTAAGGTAAGTCCCCTACCTTTGATCTTTGAGTCCTTCTCTTATACCTTTCTATGAGTCCAATATTCTGTGTCTGGCTTGGGCCCCAGTCTAATCCTAAATTTCCAAATATACAAGAATTAGGTTAAAATCTATTCATGTACCACTTCAAACACTTCCATAGTATTTTTAGTGGTTATATGAGTTTATAGAGAAAATTTACCAAAATACCCATAGGGACCCGGCTCAGCCTCGTCATACCTGGTCTGACCGTACTTTTCCCAAAATTTTGATTTGAGCTATTCTAACATAGTTTTGCCCAAGAAATCTATTTCCAGCCTCAGAATTAACAAATTCATTGTCAAAAGATAGAAATGCCCTTGGCAGCTCCCAATTTAGGGTTTTATGGACGTTTTGGTCACTATGCTTTTAAGGCTTTTTTGGAAAAGTATTCAACTATAATCCTACCTAATTTTCCTTCCTAAGCATAATGGAATCATCAGAATATCAAAAATCTAATTCTAACCCCTGAACTAGAGCTAGCTGAATCCCAGGATTCTCCAGGAAAAATTGGGTTTTCCAATTCTAACTACACAGACTTGCTCTTTTCTACTTCTAATCACTTTATTAACTATTTAATTACATTAAAATCACCATTTAGACACAATTTTGGTAGCATAACAGCTAAGGCACACCCTTTCTCAAATTTTACAATCAGAGCAAATCCAACAGAAATTCACTGATTAAATTATCCACAACAGTCAGAACAACCAAAGATTGAAGTTTAGAAAGTTACCTTAGCTTCTTTTTGGCTTTTCTCTTGTTGGCCAAACCCTAGCTTCCCAAACACTGAAATTTTGCTTCCTAAACACCATAAACCATATAGAAGAGAAGCTTAGAGGAAGGATCACGCAAGTTAGGAACTAATTTACTGAAGAAATCAAGCTTACCTGACGAAATTGCTCCTCCTTCTCTCTACAACTTCACACAAACTCTCTCTTTCTCTTGAGCATAAAGGATGACGGTCTTTGGCTATGGAAGATGAAGAAAAATGGTTTGTATAACATTTTGCTTATGTCATAATTCCCTATTTTCGGATTTATGTAAATTCTGGCAGATTTTCTACTCAAATTTTGAAAAATCATAACTAAATTTGTAGACATCGATTTGGAGTGATTCCAAAGGCTATGAAACCCTTATTAAGTCTAGTTTCAGGGAACAATATAGCCTTTAGCCAAATAGAAGCACAAAATTCCCAAAGTTTAAGTTTTAGGAAGTTATTCTAGAAAATAAACAGTTTTTCTGGGCTAACTTCAAAAATTCATAACTTTTTATATACAACACCAAAAATTACCTATACCTATCAAATTAAAGCTTAGGATATCTACTTTCATCCTGTAAAATTTCATAATTTTTGCTCACCATTTGGTCATCCAAAATCACATAACAAACTCACTGCCTCACAGGAAATTTCACTGGCAGCATAATCACGTTCTCCAAAATTCACCCTTCCATTTCATTCAATGCGACAAACACTTATAAGGCATATTGGGGAATAAAATTTAGGGTGTTACAGATGGTGTAATGGTTACCAAGAAGCTCTTAGGCTTTGAACTTATCCTTAGGTCCAGAGTTCGAGTCCTTAGGAAGGAGAAATCCTTCCTGTGTGGTTGGATAAATCCCCAAGCACCTATGTGCTGCGGAGGAGGGGATAGTCCTGCCAGGGTTCTATGTGGCCAAGCTATGTGGACCCGGCCGACTCCCACTTTGAGGTGGGAGGCGACGAAGATGATTGAACTGAACGACACTGTTGTTAATGAAACGGAGATGGAGTGAACGGAGTGGTGAAGCTTTAGTAGCATGGTGCCTGTGAGGACTAAGGTAAAGTTGAGGACTTGAGGTTGAGGGTCAGGGTAAAGGGAGTGGGAGGTGAATTTTGAGAGACAACAAGAGAGGAGGCGGATGAAGATTGATGAATTAGATTGGAGACCCTTGACTCCTTGTGAACTTGGCTAGACACACTTGCACGAAGTGAAGAAAATGGGCTTATGGGCCTTTGTCCTTTAGACTTTAGTGGTTTAGCCTAGTAAGCCTATAACACGGTGAGAATAGAAGGAAATAATAAAATTGATATATTTTAATTAGGAAAAAAATATCAAACAATGTCGTTTTAATAAAATTTGATTATTTGGTTATAACCAAATTTTTTTTAAAAAAATCCTGCACCGATAATTGAAAAACCAAACCGAAAAAATAGAATTGGGTTTGGGTCGGTTTGGTCTTTAGTTTCGGTTTAGTTTTGCTCACCCCTAACTACAAATACCCCTAATGATGTTCATGAAAGTGTTATGAAATCAAGAAAATATAAGAGATTGAGATGAAAGGATGAAGAAAGACAAGAGAAAATTGTAGAGATGAAGAGTGGAGGAGAACTTTCATTCATATAGCATTTTCATGTGCCTTCAATCCTTTATTGTAAGCCTCTATATATAGGCCTCCAATCCTCTCAAAAGTTATAATGTTATAAACATAAGAATTAACCCACATTATGATGGAGTTACAATATCATAAACATAAGAATTAATCTACAACATAAAACTACATAAAACCATATAAGGTTATAGGCATTATGAAATCCTAAAAGACTATGAATATCCACTACCACAAAATTCATAACACTCCCCATTGGATGTTCATAAGTAAATATTGTGCCTCATTAAAACCTTATTAGGAAAAATCTAATGGGACAAAAACCTAGTGAAGGAAAAAGAGTACACAATACATATTGAAGCAGACGTGTTAAAAACCTTACCAGGAAAATTCAGTGGGACAAAACCTTGGTTAAGGAAAAGAGTACAACCTGGTATCTACTTCCCCTGATGATAATATTGTAAATACTCTCCCTGATAACAACATCCCTTCCAATGTGTTTTGAGCATATCTTTCTTGTTGCCTTCAAACTATGAATGATGCATTGTCATCAAATGTTCTGCTGAAATGTATTTCTCTAACATATCTTCTGGATATGCTAAAATATTGGTATATTCTGCCTTTATCTTATTCATTGTGGAAACAATAAAAGAAAGTATTTTGAAAATCATCAAAATATATCTTGCATCCACATATTCAGTTTGTTCTGAACAAAATAATATTATATAATAAGTTCATAGGACTATGACACCAAATCTCATTTTTGTTATCCACTGTGTACCTATAAGAACTAATTTTGAGCAATAAAATCATAATAAATACAATATTGGCATGATACATAAAATATTCTCCTAAAATATAAGGTACTTCTGTATCATTAAATTCAATATATCTTTGAAAGAAAATTCACCAGAGCAAAAATATGTGATTTTGAAATCATTGATGCGTTTTTTAACCCGATTTACAAGTCAAATAAAATGTAAAATTACTTATTTTTTAATATATTTTTCAATAAATTATATATGCTTGAATTATTTTCAAACTTGTATAACATTTTTATATAGAATGATTTTCTTATATATACTTCTGGCATTTTAGGTCCTTTAAGGATTCTCATATAAATTTCACTATTTAATGAGCCATATGAATAGGCCCTATATAATAACATCTAACAGACGTATAATTTTATTTTCATATGCTGCCAGAAATACAAAATTATTGTATCTACCACAAAATAATACGCCTCATCATACTTCATTAGCATCTATGAAAATTTTTATTTTCACTTAAATATTTATATATTTCATATTTTAGTTGGGATTGCAAGTCCATAATTTTCACATATTGAAATAATATAATCTCATTTTTGTTGCGCCTTTTCCCTTTTACTTTTCTTTTTGGCCAATCGTCTTTCTGTCTACTCGCATGATAGATTTATGTATAAGATTCTCAATTGATCAAGTGAAATTATTATCAAGACCATTGTCGACAATTTAAACTTTTCGGTTCCATTTTTTCTATGACATATTTCATTGAGATCTCTTTATTACTTTCAGGTACTTGAACCTCGTTTGAGGTTTTTGCAATGAGTTATGTATTGGCCTCTTCTAGAGCACTTGCTTCCTCAATATGATTTTATCTTGATTATTTGCTCATTTCTCTTTTCTTTTGGAACCAGTTATTCTTTCATACTTTGGGCATGTCTCACTTTCATTTATGCTAATTAGAGCATTTTCAACAAGAATATGAGATTTAGTAATTCTCATTTAGGTTAGTAACTGTATTAGGTATATTTTATGCAATATTTCTTGAATACAAAACCTAATGAACTTCTTGTTTATATTGCTATATTCGATGATTTATACTTGATAGTAATAATGCATTCTTTTTGTTTTTTTTCTAGCTATTCAATTTCCCCCCTTATGTAAGGAAAACTTTGTCAAATGACAATAGACTAATTATGCAACATAAGTCTTCTAAATCTATTTATTTCTATTAGAAACATTCTTTTGTTTTGCTTAGACACAAACAAGAATAAGGAGGTCCTTACCTAACATTTATTACAATTTCCTTTAAATATCCATCTATGTGCATTGTGGTGAATTAATAGGAATGCACATTCAAACTTTTAAAAATGGAATATCCTCGCTCCTGACTAAAAGCCAATTTTATCAGGAAAATTTTGTTGGCTTGGTATATATAAGTGCCGCAATCTATAAAATCAAATATGCTAACATCGAAATAAAAATTTATTCTTAAAAGTATTGATCTAGCTATTTATGGAGGCTTTAATAAATTACTTATATATTATCTTATATGGACATTGCGCTCTCAATATAATGATTTATTCAAACAATCTTACAAACTCCAGGTTGCAAACTAACAATAATTAAACATGTAACCATCTTATATAGATGCATCTATCAAATTCATTGAATAATTATATGGTTTACATGCTATTTGAATAGGCTCATATACAAGTTTGATATATTTTCAAAAATATAGAGATTCATTCCAAATCACAACTTGTGATACTCTTATAATCAAATTTCTTTTAGAACAAGCAGCACATGATAATTCTTGAATTTTATAATATGTTGGTTATTCATGAAGAATCTTTTGATTCTTCAATGGATATCAATACATAATATTTTATAATTTGTTGCCTTATATATATAACTTCTGGTAATATTATAGCATTTTTTCTATATATATGACTTGTAATACCCCGAATTTTGAGACTCGAGGTTAGAGAATAAGCCTGAGATTAGTGGATTGCTAAGCCCCGGTTTAGCAAGATCCCAAATTGTGATTAGGGGTTAATGACTACAAAAGTGGACATGGTTAGTGATTAATGAACCCTTTTAGAGAATATAAAGTGGATTGTAGTCGCGTGTGTTATGAGGAACGCCAAAACCCTGTATTTGAGTTCAATTGTGGATTAACATCCAAATTAACTTAGAATAGAGGGAAGAATTGAATGGGGTATTGTGATGGAAATGGTGTCATGTTGTGATATTTAATCATTGGAATTGATTTAAATTAGATTGGACACATTGGTTGCAAAATTGGAAATGCTGTCCAGTATGAATTCTGTCTGGGCAGTCTTCTCGTGTAGACGTTTTTACTAGGCAAATGATGTCAGACAATTATGAAAATTTCCAGTCTTAAAGATCACATCCCAAGCTTCAAAATGGATATATACTTTGTGCCATTTCATGTTGGGAACTGGGAGATATGACTGTCCAAAATTTGAGGTCGAAAATGGACTCTACTTTGGGGCAGTGATGAAATTTGTTTAATTCTGGAATTTTGTGGTGATTTATGGTAATGGATTATATTTTTCCAATGAAGAGGACTTAAAGACCTTTCATTTGGCTTTGGAATCACCTTATTTTGATTTTTTTAGAATTAGTTATGATTTTTCAAAGTTTGGGCAGAAAATTTGCCAGAAAATCCGAAAATGCCAATTTTGTGAATTATGACATCATCAAAAGGCAAGATGACATAAGCATGGAATTAAAACATCTTCTCATCATCTTCAGCTCTCATTTCCGACGTGCTGCACAGCTGAATATGGAGAGAGGAGTTGAGAGAAAAATAGAGAGAAAGAGGAAGAAATCTCGCAAGGTAAGTCGATTTCTCCGACGATCTAGCTCCTAACGCGTATAACTTCGATACTAAGCTACTCCTTTATGTTCTTTAAGGTTTGGAAGCTCCTCTTTTGGTGTTTTGAAGTTAGGGTTTTCAGCCACAAGAAGGAAAAGTTAGTGGGAGCTTGAGGTAACTTCCAAACTCGTGTATATTGACTATTCTGGCTGTTACAGACAATTTAATCGGTGAAATTTCGCCGGATTGTCTTTGGTTCTAAAAATGGAAAATGGGTTTGTGGGGTTGTTATGCTGCCCAAATTGATACTAAATGGTAGTGCTAACCTAATAGAATAGTCAATAAAGTGGTTAGGAGTAGAAAGGAACGCGTTTACGGAGCCAAAACCGAAAAACCCCAATTTTCCCCGGAATACTTGTATATTTCGGTTATGGCTATAAATGGGTCTTAGAGTTGGATTTTCAATGATTTGATAATTCCGAGTCCGAAAATGGATTCCTTGGGCAACAATATGTTAGAATAGCCCATGTCAAAATTTCAGGAAAAGTACAGTCGGACCGGGTACGGTGGGGCCGGACCGGGTCCCCGGGGGCATTTTAGCAAATTTTCAATATAGCTTCATATGACCCTCAGAAACACTATGGAAGTATCTAAATAGTACATTTGACATTGTAAGATCGAATGTGAAGCCCCGAGTTGTTGGCACGTAAATCGAGGAGAAAAGACTGGAGGTAGGGAACTTATCTCTCCTGCATGCTCTGATAACTGTATTAATGTGTTGATGCATGTTATTGCTTTGCTTTATTATGTGGAACATGTATGAATGATTTGAAGCTATGTTTCAATATATGCTATGGCCATATGTGTATCATTCGAAGCATTGAGCTTATAGATTTGTCATTGTATGTGTGCATGAGTTATGTGATGCAAGCATGTCATGCATTAAACACTTATCTTGCCTGCAAATTGATAATGTTTCCCTACTGAGATTCTCTCGAATCTCACCCTCCCTTACCAACAATTTAGACAGGGCAAGTGGCTCGTGGAGGGAGCGGCTAGGACTCCTCCGGATGAGATTGTGTAATCCCCATTTGAAGAACTATAATGGGCAATTGTGCCCTGTATATCTTTAGCGAAGGTATGTACCCGAGATTGCCGGGATGATTATGTTGTGCACTCTGATATTTATATGAATGTGATTTATCTTCGCGTAGTAATTGTATTCGAAATGTGAATATGGGACCAAGTTTATAAATGATTTCGAAAGGTATTTTTGAAAACCCCATCATGTGATGGGTTAGTAAATGTTATTTGATTATTATTGGTCTCTATTTTATTTTAATCGTGTATTTCGGATATAATTACTGAGGGGGTTACATGACTTCTAGTCATAGTATAACATTTGTTCATAATTTTAATGATCTTAGAAATGTTATTAGTTCCACAACTATGGTTCAATAGCTAAGATAAAGTATTCTTAACCTTTAACTATCTATTCCACCAATCAATGTGATCATATTCATTTTCACTATTATAGATATGTTCTTTGTTGTCAATAGCACATCATCAGTTTCTCCAAATATTATTCTTCAAGACCATCGCAAAAATCTTGCAAAGCTATTTTTTTTTTGTTTAGTTTAATATTTGAACATTTAGCCTTCAAGGCTTTAATATTTGTAACAATTAAATCATTAAAGTGCCAAAATTTTTCTTGTCAATCATGCTATTTAATGAAACCAATAGCTTCCTTTTATATAATAACTATTATAAAAGTAATGTGACTTTTGGTCATCTGATCATGAAATTAAAAATATTATGGCTTCTTGCCTTTCAATAAAATTAAAATACTATAAAATAAATAAATTAAATTTAAATATATAATCAAATATAAATAATAGATAAGCTCATGATCATATAGATCACATTATATGATCATATATAATACTATTATATATTAATGTAATAATAAACAAATGAAAATAAAAGATTGACATAATGATGTAACAATAATATGTTAATATAAATAAATGAAACGTAAATAAAATAACAATAAAACAAGATGAAATAAATAATATAATATAAAGAAAATAGACAATAAAATATAAATAAAAATAAATAAATAAATGTTAAATAAGTAAATAAAAAAAATGAAACATAAACAAAATTAAATAACATAATATAACAACATAAAATGTAAAGAATACCATAATATAAAATAAAGAAATATAAATGTTGTATAATAAGAGATTCTCATAAAATAATAAATAAAAGTTAAAAAAAACTTGCGAAGGAGAATAAAATAACAATAATCTCCAATTTAACCATGAAACCCGATGTACAAAATAATTGGTAAAAGATTCTCTTTAATTTCATGTAATGGCTAAGATCATCCTATATAAATCAAATAGATAAAAGGTAAAAGAAGGTAGGAGAAATCGTTAAACTAACAGTGACAAAAATAAACATTTGTTAGAGTTTTGTGTTCATAACATGTTATGAAATCAAGAAAATATAAGAGATTGAAATGAAGGGATGAAGAAAGACGAGAGAATTGTAGAGATGAAGAGTAGATAAAAGCTCTAATTCATATAGCATTTTTATGTACCCTCAATCTTTTGTGTTAAGCCTCTATATATAGACCTCCAATTCTCTCAAGAGTTACAATATCGTAAACATAAGAATTAATCTACAATATAAAACTAAATAATATCCTGGGAGGTTATCCTAAGAGACTATAAACATCCACTACCACAATATTCATAGCAGAAAGATTTTATTTTACATCTTTTTTATTAAAATAGTCATTAATGTATCATCATTTTTTTTTGCCAACATATCATCATTTAATAAAAACAACTACTACTACGACAACTATGTTTTTCTTGTTTCCATATTAATAAATGATTCAAAATCGAAATGAAATATATAGGATGAAAAAGATGAAGTTCCAAAAGTTCTGCAGAAATTAAACCCAAATTATAAAAAATGTAATATAAATTAAACTAGCTGGCTATAAAAGACTTTTCATGAGGAATTTGAATCCCAATAAGCCATATATCCACTTATATCCCCTTCCATTTATTCGTCTTTATTGCAATTTATAATCACCGTTTTGAAACTAAATTGTGTTACTCCCTCTTTTCCTAATTATAGGACAATATTTGAGAGTTGATCTTGGTCCTAATTTTAGGACAAAGTTCTAATTTTTGTCAATTTCTTCCCAAAATACCCCCTATTGATACTTTCTCAATAATAATTAAGCACAATAATAATTTAATAAGAGTAGATCGGAAGTTGTTGAGGGAGATTGACGATGCTGGATTGTGTGTGAGGCAAGAGAGGTACAAGAAAAAACAAAGAATCAACGTAATTAGATGTCATTTTAAACTTTAAATAAGGGTGTTTTAGGAAAATAAATATGATTAACTAATTTAACCACTATCCTTAATTTCTCTAAAGTTAGGTAAATATGTCCTATAATTAGGATCGGGGGGAGTATTATATATATTTAGAGGAGCAGGTTAAGAGGTTGGTCGTTGTCTTAACTATAATACCTCAATTTATTTTATTTTTAATATTTATCATTTTTCTTAAATTAATTTACCTAACTTATAAACATATATAATTTTATATAAGAATATTTAAAGGAAATCAGATCACATTTTTTTGGGAGAAAATATCACATGTAACTAAGTAATTTATCTAGTTTTCTCAACATACTAAAATTAATTAAGTAGCTCTTACATTAAAGATATGAGGAGTATTATTTTTCTTCCTAGATTAAGAGATTTAATATCCATTTTTTCCATGTTATTTGGATATATAAATCTGATCCCCTAAATATATTGGCAATTAGTATATATCTATAGGAGGATATATCAAATTCTATAATGAGTGAAGCGAATTAAGAAGCCATTTTCTTTGAAATTGATGAGAGGAAATGTTTTTCTTAAAAATTCTGGAAATTCAGTAAGTACTACTAGACCTCAATATTCTCGTCCTCCAAATGAAAACAATTAAATTAATTTTTTTAAAATAAAATCTGCGAAAAGCTGGAATTTTCTGCACCTTCAGGTTTCTAGTCTTTTCCGTTTCACCATTTCTCGCGCATGCGCAACCCACTTCTGTATCCTATCTTCTGCAAGTGAGGCCTGCCATTTCATGCCCAAATTAAATTAAAAATATTAACCATTCTTCATAATAAAAACTTCACCATAATATTAAAAACTTGCTTTAATTATGATTTTCATCTTAAAATGAAGGTACCTCTTTAATTATTCCAGTTGGTTTTGCAAATCTTTATGGCTAGAAAGGCTGTCTGTATAATGACCCCCGTCAACATTCCGCACCAGATTCCCCGTAAACCAAGAGGAAAAAACACATAAATATTGGCTCCACAACTATGCAAATAAATTAGCCAATGTCGTTTCATTTTAGTTCCATAGTTTTATAAAGTGTCTTTTAAGTCCCTTGACCCCAATGCCCTTGACCCAAAAAATATGTTGATATTGAAATTTTAAATATTGACAAAATATTCTTAAATACTGACATATTATGTTTAATCTTCAAACTATTATAAAAAAATCATCATTTGAGACTAATCAGTATTAGTGTTAGAAATTGAAAAATATATTACCTCCAATCTTTAATATAAGGTTTAGTTGACTAATTTGGGGAAATTTACGAAGCTAAATAAATTTCTTAATTATTGTATACATTACATAATTTCTTTGAAATACTTATATATATATATATATATATATATATATATATATATATATATATATATATATTATTAGATTATATATAAGTTTTTAAGTCAAGCAAATTAGTTTGGAGAAAAATGATGATACGCCCGCTGATCCTTAACATATGATTTAATTGGGGAGTTGATCTTGGTCATAAATACAAGACCTATTTCTTATATTTATCAATCTTTTTCAAAATTAACCCTATTGATGCTCCCTTGACAATAATCAAGTATAAGATAGATGGAGGGAATCAATTAACTGTGAGATATTTTATTTATTATAATATATTTATTAGTTATTATTAATTAGGTGAATAATTAAAATATCCTGAGTGTAGCCCATGAGTCAATTCCAAGCCCAACTTCAGGATTATGGTAACTTATTGACGGGCTATTAGCGTGATATTTTTGATAGTGGGATAACACACTTGAGTTTACGGTCGACTAATATACAAGCGTTAGAAAACGTAGACTGCTCCTTGATGTTCCATGACTGACGACGACTCTTAACCCGGTTGCTATTGATGTACCTTGCAGTCAGTCAGAAGAGTGACTTGTCAATTATCTTCTGATGCCCTTCCATTTTGCAATACTCCTTTTCAGAGTTTGTGAATTCTATCAAAGGTCAAAGACTAACAATGGCGAGAGGCATATCTCTTGAAGTCTTCCGCTATTATTATAGGATGATTTGTGCTTTATTTGAGTTGTAATTTATTGTATAACATGATTATTCCTACATTAACTTTCTTAATCTAATTAAATTAAGTAAATAGATATTACATTAAGGATCAGATGGAGTAAAGATAAATATTTTAAAATAATTTATTTAACTTCCTTAATTTAATTAAATCATATATTAAGGATTAAGGGTAGTACTTTTATTAAAAAAAATTAATGGATCAATCTAAAACCTTGTAATATAAACTTAGACTATCTAATTAAGTCAAGGAATGAAAAACCGGACTGGGCAATGAACCAGTCAAAACACAGGTTCAAAGGTTAATGGGTCAACCGGGGTCTAATCGGTAGTTGAACCAGTCATATTAAAATATTATAATTTATTAGTGACAATATATATTAATATACTTTTAAACTTCTATAAATAAAAATGAAGATTTTTAGAAAAAAAAAAGGCTTAAAATCTATTAGTATTAGTTATAATTTCTATATTTATGTAATGATATCTCCTTTTTTATAATTATTACATCTTTTTAAATATTTGTTTTTCATTATCTTCATTTTTTTTATATTTTTTCTTTCTTTATCTATTTTTCTTTTCATTTTGGTCTTCAACCTTCCATTTTCCCCTCAAAAATCACAAAAAAAAAATCAAAAATATAAAAAAATGAAACCAGTTCAACCGGTTGAACCATCGATTCTGACCGATCCAACTGATTTAACCATCAAACTAGAACAGACCACTGACTGGTTCTCAGTCCAACCAGCTACACTACAAAAAAAAATGTAATTTAGTAGCGGTTAAAAATGGGTATTAGTAGCGGTTTTAACCGCTACAAACAACATTAGTAGCGGTTTTAACCGCTACAAACAACATTAGTAGAGGTTAGGTAAACCGCTACTAAATCGTATATTGTAAGTGATTTTGTAGCGGTTATACAAAACCGCTACGCAAGGAACATAACTGCTACATACTTTGTAGCGGTTACAAACAACCGCTACAACATCCCCACGAACGAAATTTTTTTCAGAGATTTTAACCGCTACAAATATAAAAAATTGAAATTTTCAAGGCGGGAAAAGAAAAATGACATTTTTTTTCAATTTCGTAGCGGTTAAGAAACCGCTACTAATTTTGAATTTTTATGAAATTTGTAGCAGTTTTAAAACTGTTACTAATTTCATGAAATTCAAATTTAGAGCAAAAAAATTTAATTTGAGTTTAAAAATGCGCGTTTGTTAGTAGCGGTTTAATAACCGCTACAAATATTTAAAATTTTTTTTAAAAATATACAATCATTTGTTTCTGTTCTTTTAATATTAAATTAATTAGTTTCTTTTTTTATTAGTTTATCTAATTTAATTAGCTTATTAATAAATTAAAAGGATAAATTTAATTTAATTGGATTAGTATAAAAATTATATTAATAATATTATTAAGGATTCGTAGGTAATAAGGAATTATTATATTGTCTAATATAATGTAATTGTGTATGAAAAATAGATGAAAATGAGATACAGTTCTAATATATCTGAAAAAAAATGGTGAGAATAAATTTTATATAAAGGAAAGAAGTATTGTAAAAAAAATAAAAAAACTTGTTACCATATGTGATCGTATTATTCAGCTCCTCTACTCATACAAAAGAAGTTGTAAATGAGAGAAAATGAAAGAAAGGTAAGGTGAAAAGAAATTGGAGAGTGTTTGAAATGAGTTGTAGTAAGGGTATTTATAGAGATCTACGTACTATTTGTAGCGGTTAATATGTCGATTTTGTAGCGGTTTTGATTTAGTAGTGGTTATTGTTACTTTTGTATCGGTTTAATAACCGCTACAAATATTATTTTATTTTTTTAAAAAAATTTTATTTAAAAATTTTTTTCCAGTTTTTTTTAAAGAGAAAAGCATAATTTGAATTTAATCACTCATCGTCGCCATCCCTACAGAAATTATGTAGAAAAATTATTATTATGGATGTTTTATTAAATTTAAAAAATTTAATTTAAATGACGTGGACTTAAAAAAACTCACCGCAGTAGAGGTAAATTGTCATCGCCTTCAGGGAAGTAGTTTTCAAATCGGCTGGCTGAAATGGCTCACTCTCGTAGGCGATGTTATCGCCTTCACCCATGTCGTAAAGGTCTCGTGGCTTTAGATGAACGACCATGTGCCAATCCCTGTGCCTCTCATCCTCGACATAATAAACCTGATGTGCCTCTAAAGCTAGAATATACGGCTCATCATCTTGAGAAATACCAGTATGAATCGGCCGTGAGAAATTGACTGATGTGATCCCTAAGTCGTCAGTTGTTAGTCCCTGAGAAGTAGTGGTATTTGCCCACAAACACTTGAATAGCGTCACGGTGAAACGGCCTTGATAATTAAGTTTGACCACATCAAGAAGCTTGCCATAGTAAGGGAAGGCTCCGAACTGCATGTTGGCGTCACTGCTGCTCGCATAACTCCTTGTCCCAAATGTGCCATAAACACCCGAATTCTGAGTTTGCAATCCTTGATCCGTGAAACCGTGCAAAACTTAAAACCATTGACATTGTATGCTGTAAACCTTTTTGCATGATCAAGAGGGCCGATTGCGAGAGCTCTGAAATCTGGTGAGTGTGGGTTGTGGTCATTTAGTATTCTGCGCGCAAACCAGCTCGGGAATTCTCTGTGGACCCTCCTATCAACTTCTGAGGATGTCTGTGTACGGATCCTGAGTTGACGCTTCACATGACTTTTGAATTCCCTGCAATTAATAATGGAAAGACGATAGTGAAATGAAAGTGAGAAATGTTACGAAAAATATAGATCGAATAACATGTGAGTGTACAATTCTTACCGTATGAAAGGTTCAACTTGAGCGCAATTAATCAAGACATGTCTATGTGCTTGGAACTTCTTAGTTGCCGTTAGTTTGAAGTTCTTAGTTGCTCCAACTGGTTTACCAACACGAGGAATAAATTCTCCTGATGTCGGCGCAGGATCAGGACAATCGTCAACACGAGGTAGGCGGTTGAAAGTCGTCTCAAGATCATCAAAGTACCTTGAGCAAAAACATAGCACCTCATCCCCTATATAGCCTTCAGCTATAGAACCTTTTGGCCACGCCTTATTCCTTATGTAAGATTTTAATTTCCCAAGGAACCTACGAAGTACATATGAGAAAATTGATATAAAATGCTGAAAAGGATGACTAGCAAACATTAAATACGAAGAATAAAGCACATATTTAAAATGAGTACCTCTCAATCGGATACATCCAACGATATTGTACTGGTCTAGCGAGCTTTGTTTCATGAACGAGGTGGACTGTAAGGTGAACCATCACAGTAAAAAAGGACGGAGGAATGATCATCTCCAAATGACCAAGCGTAAGAATAATTTTGGACTGCAAATGACAAAGCATAAATCTTTCCTCGCTTGAAGGTGATCTTTTGTCTTGCCGGGTTCGTTAAGCAGCGTATAGAGCACATTGTCGCAAACATTCTTTTCAATGTGCATTACATCAAGACTGTGGCGAAGTAAATTAGATCTCCAATATGGAAGCGTGAAGAAAATACTTATCTTCTTCCACTGCTGAGGTGCCAAAGTCCTGCGCGTCTTTTGGCGAGTTTGTGCTGAATCGTCGCTTTTTCCATACTCGAAGTCAACATGCTCAAGCTGCTATAAAATATCTGTACTGGACAAAGTCTGAGGAGGTCCTCTTTTTTCTGGTTTCCTATTGAAGCTATTTCGTAGCAATATGAACTTATGCATTCCATCGAGAAACCTCCGATGCCCCATAAAGCACCACTTTCGACTGTGGGGAAGGCGCACTGCGTCTGAGTCAAAATTGCAAGCTGGACACGCCGACCCAGTATGCACATTCCAACCAGATAATGTGCCAAGGCTAGGAAAGTCACTAATCGTCCACATCTAGGCTGCACGCAAGTTGAACAAAGTCTTGCCGTAAGCGTCGTACGTCTCCAAGCCAACATTCCATAGGTCAAGCAATTCCGCAATAAGCGGTTGGAGATACACATCGATGTCATTGCCCAGTGCCTTTTTGCCTGGAATGATCATAGACATAATGAAAGAGCTTTGTTTCATACACATCCAGGGGGTAAGTTGTAGGGAACTAAGACTACCGGCCAAATACTGTAACTTGTGCTAAGATTCCTGAAAGGATTGAAACCGTCGGTCGCCAATGCAAGCCGAACATTTCTGGGGTTAGTCGCAAAATCTAGAAAGTCGTTGTCAAACGTTTTCCAAGCAGCTGCATCCCGGGGATGTCTTAATATACCGTCTTCGTTGTTATTAATGGCATGCCACCTCATATGCTCTGCAGTTTTAGACGACATAAATAATATTTATAGACGAGGTTTTAAAGGGAAGTACCTGAGGATCTTTGCAAGTTTCTTCTTCTGCTTTTTCCCCTTCTGAATTGTCTTGTACCTCGATGTGTGATATCTCTTACAAGTCTCCCTGCTGGAATCGTCTCCCCAATACAGCATACAATCATTTGGGCAGGCATCAATCTTTTGATAATTCAACCCTAACCTGTTGATAATCTTCTTGGCCTCGTAGAACGTTGTGGGAATCTCAGTGTCGGGGAATGCATCTTGTAATCAGTAGAGCAACATCGACATTCCCTTATCTATGACCCCACACAAGCACTTGATATGATACAATTTGATCAAGAAAGATAATTTAGAATATTTGTGACATCCTTGATATAAAGGACGATTTGCTTCATCCATCAAGCTGAAAAAATCACGAGCTGCTTCATTCCTCATAAAAACCGGCTCATAACCATGCACTTCTTCGTTGAAGTTGTCGCCTTGAAATCTAAACGCATCAGCACAGCATCATTCACAGGATTATCTTCATATACTTGAACGCCTACTTGAGAACTTCGAGGAAGAGCATCGTCATATCTAATGCCGGTCTTCTCACCATGAGCTGCCCAGAACGTAAAGTCCTCAAGGAAAGGCTTCACAAGCAAATGTTCCTTCACAACATTTCGTGCATGCCACTTCTTGAACTTGCATTTCCAACACGGACAGATGATCTTGCCGTTACAGCTGGCGTGAGTGAATGCAAAATCCAAGAAACTGTTTAATCCGTACAAATATTCAGGAGAATTGCGTGGCAACCTGATCCATGATTTATCCATAGCTACTAGTGAGAGAGAAGAAAGTATAGAGAAGAAGATGAGTGAGTAGAGAATGACGAATGCCAATAACCTTATATTCTGAAATTCCAACGTTTTCAATTTTTATAGTGGTTCCAAAACCGCTACACTAACCGCTACAGACCTTAAATATTTGTAGCGGTTATACGTATAAAACCGCTACTAATTTTTAAGCCGTTGGAATTTTGCACACATTGGTTGGAAATTCAAAATTTAAATGTTGAATATTTGTAACGGTTATGTGTACACAACCGCTACTAATATTAAAGTCTTTGGACAGCAAATTAAAAAAAAAATTTAAATTTGTAGCGGTTATACATAACATAACCGCTACAAAGGTGCACAAAGGCGGCAAATTTCAAAATTCAAATGATGAGTATTCGTAGCGGTTTTTATTGTAAAACCGCTACAAATATATATATGTTTGTAGCGGTTTCTAGTGTAGAACTGCCACAAAAGTATATATGGTTGTAACGGTTTTTCTTGTAAAACTGCTACAAAAATATATATTTGTAGCGGTTTTTCTTATAGAACAGCTACAAACATATATATTTGTAGCGGTTTTTATTTAAAACCGCTACAAATATATATATGCTTTTTTTTTAATTTAGAAATGTAAATAATATTGTTGCAATTAATTCATAAACTCAACAATGCGGTTTAATAATATAAATATATTTATATTAAACACAATAAGAATTTAAGTTCTGAAATACAAACTCATATATATATATAATTACAAATGTTTCAACAACAAATAAAGAAAAAGATGTCCTAAACTAAGTAGCTGGGGGCTGATCATCTAGTGCTCCCTCAGGTGGGCCTCCCTCAGGTGCTGCTGGATCGGGCCGCTGCGCAGAGTGAACCGCACCATCATCATCAGTAGGAGCAGGAGCAGGAGTAGCAGTCGCGACGACGTACCGAGGAACAGGGGGAACCTGTGGATGCTGCTCGTCCGGGAATAGGCGACTCCATGATCGCTCGAGCATGTTGTTCGCGATATCACGCCACTGCGTCTGCTAAGCGTATATCATATAAGCCTGCAGTTGCATGTGCTGCATATGCTGCAGATGCAGCTGGTGCATCTGCTATTGCTGCTCCTGTTGCTGTGCCATCTGTTGCTCTAAATCTGACCGCAGCTGGTCAATAGACTTGTCCCTCGAACGTCTGACCCCTCTAGAGCTGCCAGCCTCAGAGGCGGCGCTCCTACCGTAAACCATGCTAGGTCTGGCGCCTATCCCCATCCCCCGCACGTGTCCGGGGTACTCAGCCTGAGCCAGACCCGCCTTCAAAGGAACTGTCGGGTCCACTGACCCCTGTGACTCCTCGACCTAGGTCTGTCGTAGCTCAGCTTGTAACTGCTGCATCCGCTCCTGCAATTTTATGAAACAATTACTCATTAGCTTTTTTATTATTAAGTTGGTTTTATAAAAATTATAATAATAAAATTACTTACAATGGCCTCCTCTGCCTGCTGAGAGGTCACAGTCCCGTCACGGTGTCTGTGTGTGATGGCATACAACTCCCTATAGTCCATCTGACGATTCTCCTGCTGTGCCTTCATCTCCTAAAACAATTACAAATTTCAATTAGTATTATGAAATAACCAGCTAAAAGTCAGTGATATTTTGAAAAGTTACCAGCTCGCTATAGGTGACAGCAAAGGTCTTCGATCCTGCTGTGTGGTGGATCGTCTGCTACGCACGGATCCTGGTGTTCCTCTGAGAAAGCTCTTAGAAAAAAAACAATATTAAATGTATTAAAACAATAAAAAACATTTAAAATTAATAAATTTCAAATTAAATACAATTAAATTGAAATTATAATTTAATAATAAACAATTACAAAATTATATATAAAGAATCTAATAAATACATTACTTGCCCCCCAGGGCTCCTCCTGAACTAGACGAAACTTGCCCAGTCGTTCGACGGCACGCCGTCCGGGACACTCTCGATCAGCTGCTCCAGAGGCATCGTCTCGTCCTTATCCACCTTGTGGAAAAGACGGTTCCTCTTGTTCCTCCAGCCGTCACCCATCTTCACGAGGGTGTACCTCTTCCGGTTGGCCCGGCCGGCAAACCACAGCTAAAAAAAATTATTTCAATATCAATAATTATTACAAAAAACATAATTTAAAAAATATTAATTAAATAATTTTAATTACCTGAACCACCTCTTCCCAAGCCTGGTCCTTCGGCCCCCTCGGAACGTGCCTCCACGTCTTGAAGTGAAGGGGGAACCGCATCTAATTCGCGCCCAGGTCATTCAGGAAGCGGTTGAACAGGTGACCCCTATTGTCGATGGGCTAGTCAGTGCCCTCATTCCACGGCAATATAACTCGCAAGGTCCGGTCCATGCTGTTTAGACCGGCCACGTCCAACCTCCTCGTCGACACGTTCCCCTGCTCATCTACACAGTTTACCGCACGTTAGATAAATTATAATTCAAAGTTAACATTTTGAATTTAAATAAATAATTTATTAAATTAAAAAATTTATTTACCTTGGACCTGCACCTCAAACCCAGTGGAGCGTGAAGACAACCCTCGTGGGTTGTTCTGCTCCCGAGCCTCCTCCTAATCGAGGAACTGCTCCATCTCCCTAATCCCAATCGGGATCTCAAACTCCTCCTCGTCGAGGAAGTCCTCAACACTGATATCTGGCCCCCCAACCTCAGGCACCTCTGGTGCGGTAGTCTCCTTTGGGATCTTCTGCGGTGCCTGTAGTAGGGCCGACTCTTGTGGGGAGATGGGCTGAAATGCCGCGGTAGCTCTGCCTCCGCGCTGCCCCCTCCCTCTGCCCCCTGCTCGGCTGCTGCTACCCCGTAAAATCGGTTTGGGGACCTCAGGGGCCTTCCTTTATCCTCTCTTGAAGCCATATAAATTGTAAAAATAAAAAAAAAATTAGTCACATTATTATGCAAAAATCTAATAAAAATATAAATACAAATAAAATACGTGTTATATACGTACCTCAAGTGCAAATACTGAGAAATACTGTAGCAAAAACCCCTACATAGACGTCTGAATGCTCAAATCTTGAAGAAACCACTCAGAGAAACCCCAAGAAACAAAATGAGCAAACGGAGAAATGAGGGGCGCGTGGCCTTAAATAGGCCAGACATTGGAAGTGGTTATTCCAATAACCGCTACCATAACCGCTACAAATCACCCAGGGCACCTTAAATTTGTTGCGATTTTATAATAACCGCTACAAATTACAAGAACCTTTGAAATTCTGTAGCGGTTTTGGCCCAAAACCGCTACAAACGTGGAGACCCTTGAAATTCTGTAGCGGTTATATCCCTATAGCCGCTAAAAATATCTGACGTTTAGTATTTTGTAGCAGTTTTATTTCTGTAACTGCTACAAATCACCGCTACACTGTTGGTGGGTCTTGGTTGCGCCAAGTGGCGGGAATATTGTAGCAGTTTCTGTGTATTAACCGCTGCAAGTTTTGGCGGGATTTTCGTGCCAAATTTCTAGCAGTTTTTTCTACCTAACAGCTACAAAAAAAGCAGCTAATCTGTCGCGCCACTTGGCGCGTAACTTGCTGCTACAATTTTGTAGCGGTTTAGGTTAAAACCGCTACAAATACTATATTTTGTAGCGGTTGTATATAACCGCTACAATTCCACCGCTACAAAATGCCATTTTTTTTGTAGTGCTAGTTCGGTCCGATTTTTTGTTCTATGAATTAAGTACATTTTTGCCAATAAATAATGTGGAAAAAGTAAGTTTCACATGTGTGAAAGTCTCAGATAAGATCTTGATAGTAATTAGATTCTTAATGCAACACTTCTATAAAAATTTTCCGCTACGAATGATTAGTCGTGATGATTAGCTTAATTTATGTATTTTTGCATAAAAAAATCAAAGGATATGGTTGTCGACGTACCATGACTCCAAAGCCAAGCTTGTAACCCAATATAAGACCGAGAGGGACACCGGCAAAGTAGTAGCAAGCGAAGTTGCATGCCTGCACAAAGTTGTTTGTGTGCATGTTTATTGTCCGTTAAGGACAGTTAGGAGAAAAGAAAATAAGAAGACAAAGAGAAGAGAAAACTAATGGCTTTGTTTAATTCTGAATTTATATATTTTTTATTTGAAATAGTTTTATGAAACTATTTTTTAGAACAAGTTTGGGGAAGGAAAAAAAATGGGGAACGAAAAAATATATAAACTCGTTTGAAATAAAGATCTTAAAATTGACTTCGGTGGGCACCGAGTATATTAGGGATAGAGACGGCATGCGGACCTATACTGTAGAGTGCTGAGTTCAAATTTGAGAGGTATAGCTCAAGCCGTCAATTTTTCAGATCAAAAGGGAAAAAAAATTAAAACATATAAAAATTGTTCGTGCTTTTTCTTTCTACAAAACAGTTGACTGAAAATTAATTGCCAAACAAGTTTTTTTTGGGAGAATTGTGAATAAATACCTTTTTGGCAAATTAATTGCTGAATGCTACCTTGAAAGGTCTGTTGCACATGAACGGAAGATATTTTGCATACAACGAAAGATTGTTTGTACGCTCATATGGAAGATTTTTGTACACACGGAAAATCGCTTGCACTCTTGGTAGCATTCATCAATTAATTTACTCTAAAGGTATTTTTGGGCGATTTTCCCATTTTTTTTTCTGAAAAACTTGTTTTGAAAATAGGAAAAACAAGCCCAATGTTATCAGCACTCCTATATATTTTGCACACTCTCACACCGCATGTGCGTGCATTAGTATTTTTAAGTAAGTTCAAGCTGCGTGGGTGTAATATCTTGAATTTTGGAATTTGAGGCTTGTTAATAAGCCTAAATTAAGTGGACTGTTAAGCCCCGATTTAACAGGTGTCCCAAATCTATCCCTTAATGTTTCTTATATCTTTTGGGCATTAAAGAAAGTAAAATGGTGAATTTTGAAGAAAATGATTATACTTCCAGTAAACTTTTCTGTGAGGCAATGGGTTTGTCATGAGGTTTTAGAAGACTAAATAAATGATGAGCAAAAATTATGAAATTTTACAGAGTAAAAGTAGACATCCTAAGTTTAATTTGATAGGTCATATGATTCAATTAGAGATATATACAAAGAGTTATGAATTTTTGAAATTTGCCCAACGAAATTGATTATTTTCTGAAACAACATGCAAATATTGAAAATCTGGGAATTTTGTACTTCTAGATAGCAAAATTATATATTTTTCCATGAAACTAGACTCAATAAGGGTTCTACAAGCTTTAGAATCGCTTTGAAACGATGTCTACAAATTTAATTATGATTTTTCAAAGTTTGGCAGAAAAACTGCTAGGAAAATCGAAAATAGATAAAAATGTAATGGCAAACTTGTAATATTTCCAAACAAGTGCTAAATTAATTATTTTCCAATTAATTGAAGTTAATTTCAATTAATTAAGAAAAATAAAGGGAAAAAATATATATGGAATATTTTGGTAAAATAAATATGAATTGATGGAAAATTGGAGCAAAAGTGCAAATTGGACCGAAATTGTGACTTTATGTATACATGTAACCGGAACAAGTTGTGAATTCAATTGACATCATTGGGAGGGACCCTTAGGTGTCTCCTACATGTAATATGAAGAATGAAATATTAGTTGGGCTTCATGGATAAGATTACATGTACATAGGGATTTATGTATATAAAGGGAAAATTTGTATTTTTGGAAAATAGATAATTGAAGTATATATGACATAAGCATAATAAAACATCACCTTCCTCCTCATATGCTCAAAACTGAAGTCTTATTCCAGCTGAAAGAGAATAAAAATGTTGAGTGCATTTAGAGAGAGAAGGAGAAGAAAAATCATAAGGTAAGTTGATTCCTCCGACGATTTAGCTCCTAATGCGTATAATTCCGTTCCTAAGTTATTCTTTTATGTTCTTAAAGGTTGAGAAGCCTAATTTTCAGTGGAAAGAAGGGTTAGAGTTCAGCCATATCAAGGAAAAGTCAGAGAGAACTTGAGGTAACTTACAAACTCTTGTATAATGACTATTATGGCTGTTGTGGACAATTTAATCAGTGAAATTTCGCCGGATTGTCATTGGTTTTAATTTTTGGAAATGGGTTGGCCTAGGGATTATGCTGACCAAATTGGTACTAAATGGTAGTTGTAACCTAACGGAATAGTCAATAAAATGGTTAGGAGTAGAAAGGAACACGTTTACAGAGATGAAATCGCAAAACCCCGATTTTCCCTGAAAAACTTATATATTTCGGCCATGGCTGTAAATGGGCCTTAGAGTTGGATTTCCAATGATTTGATCGCTCCATTGAGTTTAGGAGAAAACATTAGGTGGGGTTACAATTAGTCACTTTTTTCAGAAAAGCTCGAAAAAACATAATTACGAAAACGCCCCCGAAACCCTTAAAGTGGGGCTGCTAAGGGTAATTTCGTCTTTTGGTAGTAAATTTGGTAGTTTCGAGTCCGAAAATGGATTTCTTGGGAGGAATATGTCAGGATAGCCCACGTTAGAATTTCGGGAAAAGTACAGTCGGACCAAGTACAGTGGGGCCAGGCCGGGTCCCCAAGGGCATTTTGGTAAATTTTCATAATAGACTTATATAACCCCCAGAAACACTATGGAAGTGTCTGAACTGTAGATTTGACATTTTATGACCAAATTGAGAGTCCGAGGGATTGGCACACAAATCGAGTCATTTTATTTTAGGATCAGGGAAGGGTAATTAAGGTAGGGAACTTACCTCTTCTGCGTGTATTTGATATTTGTACTGGTATATTAATGCATGTTATTACTTTGCTTGATTATGTGGAACATATATGAATGATTGAAGCTCTGTTTCTATTTATACTATGGCCATAAGTATGTTCTTTGAAACATTGAGCACGCTGATATGTCATTGTGTGAGCATGAGTTATGTAATGCAAGTATGTCATGCATTAAGCACTTATCTTGAATGCATATTGGTACTATTTTCCTACTGAGATTCTCTCGAATCTCACCCTCCCCTACCAACAATTTAGACAGGTGAATACGAAAGGTATGTAGAGATCAAAGAAGAGAATTACATGAGAGGATTGTCGTGGTGGAACAAAGATAGGAAGGTGTCTCCATTTCACTGGGATGGGTTTAGTGGCCCTGTATGATTATGTTGATGGTAATTATCATGTACGAACCCCTATGGGGAATTTTGCTGTAATCATGCACATATTATCAGTATATTTATGCTATTCATGTGTTGCCCACCAAACTGCGTATCGTTTTCCGTAAATACTCTGAAAAAGGTTAAATAAGATAAGGGTGTTACAGTGGGTTTGTTATGGAGTTCTGCAATAAATCATATATTTCAGAAATATGAATATTTTGTCATAATAGAGATGGAGAGGAACTGAATATTTTGCGTTCAATCCAAAGGAGACCGATGTGGCATGCGTGTGTGTATCAAATTGGAAAAATTGAAATTAAATCTAGTCAAAATTTAACAGCAACAATAAGGCCTTATCACACTATATACGAGACTATCTACATAGATCACACGATAATATTGTGCTCTATTAACAACTAAATCTTTGGATAAATTATTGATTAAGAGATCTCGATCAGTAATTTCACTAAGTGTTTTCTTCAGTCATCCCCGACCCTTTTTTATATAGCTCCATACTATTTGATTGGTCTTTCTCACCTGTGTTTCTAATAGTCTTCTTTGAATGTGTTCAAACCACATCAAACAAGTTTCTATTATCTTCTTATCAATATTTCACGTATATATATTTGTTATGAATCTTATTTTTCTTATATATGACCACATATCCTTCTCTACATTCTCAACTGTGCTACCCCACTTTATACTTATGTTGTCATCTAACTTTGACAAGATAAAATGAGCATAAAGATTTTTAGCAAATTCAGTTGAACTTAAATTTAGGCCCAATTTTTATTAGATTCCTAATTAGGTCAAAGGCCTAATTAATTTTTTTAATATTATTAAATTACCATAATACAATGCTTTACTACAAAAGAAAAATGGCTAAAGTATACATTTAGTCTTTTATATATACTTTAAGGTTCAATTTGGTCCCTTAAGTTCATAAAGTGGACTTTTAGTCCCTCAACCCTAACACCGTTAGTTTTATATAACAGAATTTTGAATGTACAGTTAAATAAAGTATATTTAAATGTTAAAAATATAAAAATAAATTATTGTATATTTCAACTTACCAATTAAAAAAATACTAATAATTTAATAAGGGAAACAATCACCCCATCTTCTTTCTAGCAATATACACTCCTCACTCTCCTTCATTAATGGCTTCTCCACTCCATTGTTCCTTCCATTTTTGTTACCCTTCTCCTTGCAATCGCCACTTTTGCCACCTCTAATCCGTTATTCTTACTTTCAGCCGGACAATGAATACAGTGAGTGCCAACCATCCCCTTATAGAAAAGTAGGACCAATCGATTACCCTTTATGGTCGAAGGAAAGCCATAGACCCCGTAATTGTGGCAGACATGAATTCCAACTCCATTGTCCCCAAGATGAACATCACTACCCTTCGATTGAAATCGATGCACAGACTTTCAATGTCACAGAGACTGATCTATCCAATCACAATATGATGTTGATGCGAACAAACTTTGTGTATGATAATTATTCAAAAGAAACTTGTGTGCTGCCTCAAAATTATTTACAAACCCTTCTAGATGATTTGGATGAAGGGGTTCATGTGTAGTATAGCATAGATGATTCTTCTGGTATGTGCTTCTTTACCTGCTTCTCCCATTATAGAGGTGGAAGGAGTGGCGACTGTAAAGAAAAGAATAAGAAAATGGAAGGAATATTGGAGCAGAGAAGCCATTAATAGAGAAAAATGAGGATTGTACACTGGTAGTAAGAAGATGGGATGATTGTTCCTGTTATTAAATTATTAGTATTTTTTTAGTTGATTAGTTGGAACATAATATAATTTCTTTTCATATTTTTAAAATTCAAGCATACTTTATTTAACTGCACAATCAACATTCCGTTAGATAAAACTAACGGTGTTAGGGATGACGGTCCAAAAGTATACTTTACAGATTTAAGGGACCAAATTGAACCTTAAAGTATACTTAAAGGACTAAATGTAAACTTTAGCCAAAGAAAAATTGATGGTACACCATTCTTCATTTGTCAGTTGCTTTCCTTCCTTTTCTTTCTTTTTGGTTTTTTTTTGAAACAAAGCATCTAAAAGTGTAGTCTCTACCTTAGCTTTAGATCTATATGATCATTAATATATTAGGACAGTGTTTATTGCTCTCCATTCAAATCGCCACACTATTATCATTTTCCACTGGATGGTCCATTAATATATAGATACAGTTTCATAAACATATGTGAGCATCGCTGCATATATCACATGAAGTACAAAAGATCTACAATTTAAGGTAAGGAAAACAGCCAGAGGATACCCAAGATTTATGGAAGCTTTGATGCAATAAACTTGAGTGCATGCGTAGACTGAACTTACAGGAATTAATTGAATGGAGATCAATAAAGCATTGTCCTTATATTTTAATGGGAAAATTTCATTTAAGGACCATTATATCAATTTAATTTTAAGTTGCCCCAATAAATTGTGAAACTTCATTAAAAGACCAAGGGACATAAATGAAATTATGTTTTAAGGATAAACGACTAAAGGGTTAAAGGGATAAAATGCCCTGAAAGTTTTCACAGATAAGCATTGGGTACCCAAAATTTTTTGAGGGGCAATATTACTGCGGAAGTTTCAAAATCACAATATTACCTTGCCTAACAGAATCAAATAGTCAACCAACTGTTGACCAAATATGGTTATGGCTCTGCCATATATGATATTTATGCCACATCATATTATGCCACGTAAATACCAGGCCACACCATCATCACCCTTACTAAAAAAACAAAAAAAGAAATTTCCCAAACCCATATCAACAATCTGAAAAAAAAAATCAATCTGAAAAATTTCAAAACTTAGATGGCCAGATCAACAATCCGAACAGGGCACTGAATAATCCTTCATTATGAGATTAACATTTAGACAATAAAGAGAAATGAATTCAACACCCCAAAACCCAAGCCAAATTTCTTACCCCAAATCCAATGGGACTCTTCTCTCCATCCAATCTCAAATATTCAAGAGCTCTAGTTCCACCCTCTACAACTGGGACGGAAAAATTTCCAGGTCTAAATCCAATCAGCTCCAGAACTCACTCAATCATCCCGTCCAAAAAAATTAAAAAAACAGCTAAAATCCACACAATTGCAGGTGAAGAATTATGGATGAAAATTCATGAACACACTAACTTATTTATCAATGGGTAAAGGGTAATTTTTGTGCCAAAAGTTTTCACCGAGGGACAATTTAGCATTGGAATTTTTTCACCCGGAAATGTAAAAAATGGGGCAATTTTTCCTTGGCCATTATTCCAGTTAATTTTGACTGTTAGTTGACCAAATATGCTGAGCTGACAGTCCACATGTCATACACGTCATTTTTGTAAGATACAGATTTGACCAAAATTTTAAATCTAACTTCATAAAAAGATATAGAAAACACATAGACTTTGACGCAAATTTGTATTTTAACAAAAATGATGTGAATGACATGCGGATTGTCAGATCAACATATGTGGTCAACTAATGGATGAAATTAATTAGGATAATGGTCAGGGCAAAATTGCTCCTCTGTGAAATCTTTAGTTTAGGGGTAAAAATGCTCCTTAATCCTTTATCAAAATATTACAACACATCCAAATCTGTAAATTAAAGAAGACAACAGACAGCCCAGGGGGCATGGCTCGGACGGTTTGAAAGGGGGAGCCAAGGTGCCTCCTCCGCCATTTGCCTCAAGGGCCCGAGTTTGATCCCTGGGAAGTTCCTCTACACCGGGGGCGACTCCGAATTAGTCTGCCTCCAAAGGGGGTGGGACACCGGGGGTGTAAACCAAAAAAAAAGACAACAGACAAAGAACAAGGAAGAATGGTCCATATCTGAAAATTGACGAAGCCTCCTCATGACATTTGACTCCAGATATGGATTCAGAATGTAATAACAACAATAAACCAAAATCACATTCCTTAATAAAGCTATTTATCGCCTGTGTTTGTTTGCCTCTAAACCTAACCACTAGATTGAAGCCATTGAGCGAGAGGGAGGAAGATAAGGGTGGTGACAAACAAGGGTGGAGTGCGAAAATTGGGGAAAGCAGAGGTCTCATCACTATCACATACCTTGATTCAACTTCACTTCCATCGCTAATCATCATTGTCGCAGACTTTTGAAGGTCATCCTTGCACAGCTAAAGATGAAGGTTGGTACTCAAAGCTACCATTGCTGGGTTAGTGCTCGCCATCGTCGCCGCCCTCGGGTTAGTGCTCTCATAGCATTTTATGGTCGAGGAAGAGGGAGGAAGTGACCAGAAGGTTCTTGATGATGAGGTGGCAAAGAGTTAGTATATTAAGTGCCACGTTATTTTCTTGCTTTGCATTTTGAAGTCAAACTTTCTCACTTCACAGTCAATGTTAAATTCCATCCACTTTGGATAACATTGCCCTGTTTTTGAAACTTTCAGGATACATTTTCCTCCTCAAAAATTTTTGGTTGCTCATTGCCTATTTGTGAAAACTTCCAAGTCATTTTAGCCCTTTAACCTATGACCAAAATGTCATTTCTTCAATTTTTTAAATGCCACCCTATGCTAGAGCATCCGACTATTGTTGCATGTCAACTGCCACTTGTAACATCCTAAATTTTAACCCCAAGGGTTAGTATAAATTAAGTAAGGATTTTTGTGAACTTGAGTAATTAGGTGATTAAATATTAATTAAGTCTTAAAGAGATTGGGAGTGAAGTTTTAGAGTAATTTGATAATTTTAATTAAGGTTTAGATATTTGGAAGTGATAAATATTGGAATAAGATATGAAAAAGTGGAAAGTATGAAAGGGAGTTTTAGGGTCCATGCTCTCAAATGAGGGCCGAGGCAGAGAGCACCAGTGCCCAGGCGCTCAAATGAGGGCCTAGGCATTGGTCAGTCAGAGAGCTCGAGCACCTAGGTGCTCGAAACAAGGCCAAGGAACTAATGTTGTAGATTTTATAAAATGGGGTGTTGAGTGTTTGAAAAATGGAGGAAAATGAAGAGGTAATGGCTTGAGCTCTACTTGGGTTTGTAATTTTAGTCTATTGGGAGTGTTTTCAAGTTTCCTAACACCTTAGTAAGTGATTCTACCTTGATTTCTCTCTTTCATTCTTGATTTTTTAGATTTTTAGTTATTAAAATCTTGGGTTCTAAGTGGATTTCAAACTTGATGATGATATCATCGATTATTTTGAGTTTAAATGAGTTATTTGGGATAGATAAAAAGTTTAATTAGGTTTAGTTTTGTTTGATTTGAGGTTATATGGATTTTTGAGCTAAGGTTTGACTCTAGAGGTTGATTTTTTTTTTCAGCTAAGTTTAATAGGTTTAGTTTTGTTTGATTTGAGGTTATATAGATATTTGAGCTAAGGTTTGACACTAGAGGTTGATTTTTTTTTTGCTAAGTTATGATAATATAATTATTGGAAATGAGTTTTGATGATTGGGTTTTGTTAATATAGGTTGGATTAGAGGTTTAATGGGGTTGATTGTTGTCTAAGCTTGATTTTATGAAATGAGTATTTTTGAGGTAAATCCTAAGCTATGAATTTGGGATTTTTGAATGATTTGAGTAATTGGAGGTTGTTTATTGGTTTAGATAGGTTGCTTGAGGTATTAGAGACCTGAAGCTCATGTTGGGATGACTTATGATTGGTCTTGGAGCCTCTAATTATTATTTCTAATCACTTAATTAGTTGTAAACTGATAGTGGAGATTATGTAAATTGTGTAGATTGAATTGTGACTTGTTGGTATTGAGCTTAGTGTTTGAATTATTGTGATAACCTTAGCATTGATGAACAGTAACCACTTTCCACTTATTATGTGTGTTGGTATGTTGTTTATGAGTATTTTGTGAAATGATTATGAGAATGAAAATGGTATATTTATATACTTTGAATTGTTTATTGAGATTGAGAAAGTTATTATGATGTTGATAAGTATTTTGATTGAAATTTCCTTGTGGAACCTTATGATGTATGTATGTATGTATATATGTGTGTGTGTGTGTGTGTGTGTGTGTGTGTGTGTGAAAATGATTTGAATATCATGTTTGAATGTGAAAATCTTGAGAAATTCCCATTGAGCTATTTATGGATAATTATTGTGAAAATTGGATTGGAATGAGATGGAGTAATTTGTTCCACCACACAGTGTAGCCTACATGGGTGCATAATGGTTGGCCTTCTATAGTCCCACCAGTTCAATGAGGGATTGTGACACCCCACTTGTTTAAGGAGGGACTGCGACACCCCACTAGTTCAATGAGGAGAGAAGACCTATGGTTCGAGCATGTGCTCGGTGGATTTTGGCTAATCCTCATCATGTGACTGAGGAGCTTTTTGAGTGGCCAATGACATAGATAGCAACTTAGCCCATTGGTTTAGTAGGTGAAAATAACACGATTCGGTTGGATTGAAGGAAGGCAACTTGGAAATTGTGATACAGAATCTGTGACGTGGAAATTGTGATACAGAATATGTGATACGGAATTTGTGATTTGGAATTTTGTGAATTATATTTCTAATACTTTGTTATATAAATTATTCCAATTGGCACCTCACGAGCATATATTAGCATGTGTGATGAGTTAAATAGATGGTTACTGAGGGTTTTATCTCACCACATCGCTCTTAACAATTTTTAGGTGAAAGTTCCCGTGTGGGAATGCGGGGAGAGCTTTGGAGGCTTAGATAGTTACTTATCTGGGTATAGCCTCCACTATTTATTTATTTGTTTAGAATTATGTATATTGCCACTCATAGGGCTCATATCTATATTATGATTTAACTGTATACTTTTGATTGAACCGTCGCTAGCTAATGAGCTAATAGAAGGCCAGAGACGTTTAGAGATTTCGTTAAATGATGTTGTGGATCCAGAAAGGCATATTATGATATTTCTTGATGTTGAAAATGTATTTTGATTTTATGTGAAAGATTCATTATTTGGGCTTATGGTTGGAAGTGATATTGTGGGCTTCAGGCCCAAGTGTTATAGTCATTTATGGTAAAAAAGAGTTTGGATTGTAAAATGATTAGAAAGGAGCTTTTTTATCCATGATAGCGTTTAATTGTTTAGTTTGTCTTTTTTTCTATAATAGATAAATTAACTATATGATTTTAATCATGATAGGTGCTTTCAAATAAATTAATTAAATTCTTTTCTATCAAGATTTGTTTGCTTCAATTTGGGAAGAGAATTTTTTTATAACAATATTTGACGTTTGAAAAGTTTATATGGCAACCTTATACTGAAGTTGACATTCGGGTTCAAATCTTTCATATTTTGTCATTATATTGTTGATTGTCCAGAGATCTTGAGTAAAATATTTTGATAATGGAGTTTTAAGGAAAGGATTTTACAATCTTACTACCTCCAGCCATATGGAAGTTGTTAGTTTCCTTAATATGGTTGTTAAGTTTTTTATCTGACTTGCTAATTTGCTAATTGTGGTTATTTTTATGCACGGATGCATACTGGTGAAAGTTTGAGAGTATAAATAATTAAAGTTGTTAAATCCCTTGTTGTTGCAAATTCCTTTATATGACTTGTGATATTGCTATTTGTAATTGTTCTTGTGCATATATAAACTGGTGAACGTTTGAGAATATAGAAAATGGAAGTTAATTCCCTTATTTAACTTGTTAATTTGCTAAATATAGTTGTTCTTATACATATATTCATTCGAGAAAGTTTGAGAATATGAAAAATAAAAGTCGTTAATTTCCTTACTGTTGTATATTTTCTTTTTTTATTATTTGATTAAGTGTCTCCCATTTTATGAAACTTAAGGTATAACAAGTTTTCATCTCTCTTAATAAATGTGTTTCGTGATATTTGAACTTATATTCTCTTATTTATAGTTTTAGATCGTTTACCACTTCAATTGAAAGTTTATTGATTTTTATATAGTTTCTTTGTCCTCAAAGTAAAATTTGTGTAGCAAAAAAAATATTATGATGACTTCATGTTTAGATGTCTGTGGATTATGTATATTCATATTGTAAGGTGAAAAAAAATAAAATTTATTGATTTTATTTCTTAGATCTATTATTATATTAATACTAAATAAAAATAACAGTTTGTCATTTTTTAATATAAATACTAACATGATGTTGAGATAAGGATAAATTTTCTTGAATTAAAATATAAATTAATTTATGTTACATGAGTGGAAAATTATAAACTACTCCCTCCGCTTCTTTTTATAAGAGACACTAAATCGAATTATATTTATCAAAAAGTTGGTTAGAAACAATCAATATGTAAAAAAAATAGCTTTTTTTTTGTCTAAAATACCTTCATGTAAGTGGAAGAATATGTGCGGGAATTAAATACAATGATATGGATACTATGAGTAATTAAATTGGGACAAGATGAAGAGTCAACAAAAAAAGAATTGAGACAACATCTAAATGCATCTTATAAATAAAAGCAAGACATATGTGATAGGTTTTTATTTTTTGGCCAGTTACATGTGACGGTTGATTCTTATAAAAAGGAAAGGGATGTGAGATGTGAGATATAATAATAAATTAATTATAACAACGTCTCCCCTTCCCTCTTAAACCAAACAAAGAAACATTACAAAATCGTTTCCTCCCCTCCAACAAAGCCAAATAAAGTATTCTTCCGGTCTTTACTATAAAATTTAATTGAAAAGTTAATTTTAATTTTAATCATAAATGTAAAATTTAATTTTTACATTTATCAATCTTTTCTTAAAAAACCCCAACTGATGCTCTTTCAACAGTAATAAAGTAATAGGGAGATGGAGAGAATTAAAAAAGATGATTATAATGCTTAAAAAACATATCATATTAGTTAATTTAACTAATATTTTTAATCTAATCAAATTAGATAAATGTTAATTAATATTGTTAATCTAATCAAATTAGATAAATGAATCTTATATTAAGAACGAGAAGCAATAATATAAAACTCATTGATTTGATTTTTTCTGTTCATGAGATTTTTTTTCTTTCTTTTTAGAGAGAAAAGGCGCACCAAAGTACTGACCCATATGACTGATATGGGTCATAGTTACAATTATAAATCCCAGTGACCCGGTCCATATTTGTGTGTTTGGATTAGCTTTTTTTAATAGCTTTTACGACTTACAAAGTAAGTATGTGAGACGAGTTTTGTCTCGGGTTGCGCAAACCATGGTTTGAAAGCTTACCATACACATACGATGAAGAACGGATTTTCCTGTGCTATCCACTAAGACAAGCCCACGAAGAATTGCCTCATGTCAGAACGCCGATTTGACATAAAACAACGTAGTGTTTGTTTGGATCCCAATTGGGAACTTCAAAAATGTTTATTTATATAAATTGAGATAAAACTCATATCTCATACTTAATTTGTACATCTTCAATTACAATTAAAAAGTTATTTTTAAATATTCTAATTGTCATTCCAAACAAACATATAGTGTGTGTTTGGAACAGCGGTTGAAAAAATGGAGTTTGTCCATTTAACTTTTGGTAATCTTGTTTTTGGTAAAAGTCCGATTGTGTAATGTGATTTATGTTTGGATTGGCGATTGAAAAAATGGAGTTTGTCAATTTAGCTTTTACAACCTTATTTGGATTGGCTTAAGCATAAGTGATTTTAGAGAGAATAGTAAGAAAAAAATTAAATTTGAAATTGAAAAAAAATTTATAAAAGTTAAAGTTGGGAAAATTGGAATTTAAAATTAACACAATTTGTCCAAAAAATATTACATAATAAATTGTATCACATGTCTCGTACAATGTGGTCTCTAATTAAGTCACGCAACTGATTCATTTGAATGGAAGATCGCCTACCATAATTTGACGCGGAAGGCTGTTCATCTACATTATTATTATCTACATCGACGAGATTCCCAGCTTCACCCTGGTGAAACAAAACGTCTTGAACATCATTTCTCCTAATAAAATTATGTAAGGACATTGTTGCACAAACAATGCGAACTTGTATCTGGTAGCTATATTTACGCATGTTCTGTAACAAAAAAAATTGATTCTTCCATACGCCTGAAAGTCCTTTCTATAGTTGCCTCAAACTAGAATGATAAAAATTAAATGTCTCGTTAGCATTTCTAAATCCGGGTTGGCGGCTAAATTCTGCCATATGATAACGCTCACACCTATAAAGACCAAGGTAACCAAGTTGTGTTGGATAGCCAGCATCAACCAAATAATATTTTCCTAATAAATGTTGAATTCAATTCAAACTGTTAGATAAATATAAGTGTGGCATGGCGTGAAAGTAATTGACAGGAAGGTGACTGAAATATACCTGCAGGTGGATGAGGGAAGGTCATAGCTGGATTTGAAACAGCATGTTTAAACACACGAGCATCATGTGCAGTTCCTTCCCAGCCCGCCGACACGAACGTAAAGCACATATCCCAATCACATACAGCCATTACATTCTGCGTTGGATATCCCTTTCGGCCGATATATTTTTCGTGATTGCCACCAGTGATCCACACCTAATGTGCGTTCCATCTATTGCTCCAATAGCATCTTTGAAGTATAGATAATAACGGGGATTATTTTCGATCTTTGGGTGGCATACAGTGAATTCGGGATCACTCGGTTTGATATTTTCCCAAGCTAGATTGATGCAAGCATCTAATACCTTGTGTAGAAGTCTACTGACTGTTTCCCCTGAATGTTGAAAGAGTTCCTGTACCACCCTATTGCCTATCCAATGGCCAACGGTGATAAAAAACATGGCAACCATTTCCTCGATCCCAACATTCACTGAATTCTGTAAGCCATGTTCGACCAATTTATGACACAAGTTGTAAAGACATGTTTTTCCACTCTAAACATGTCATGACAGCGCGAACAATGGGTTGCTAATACCTCTTGCACCCATAATCGACTAGTGCGTGCACTTGTTTTGTGGGGTTCTTTGCACATGAAAGGCACCCAATATTCACATATCAAAGCGATCATTCGTTCATACTCATCACATTCCCCGTTTATAAGAGATATAAGTCAAGACTAGTCATCTTCCTCCACCATATCAGGTAAGTGTTGATTGTTCGAATTTGCCATTGATTATAGACCCTGTGAGTGTGATTAAAAATTCAATTATGAGCAATAGAAGAAATAAAATACTCAATAAGGACTGAAAGGCATACAGTAAACAGATTCAAGTGATAATGGCATAAAATAACTTTCATAAAGCATATTGTCATGAAGTCACATAGTGTCATGAAGTCACAAACATAATAAAACATAGTTTAGGTACATCTAGGAGCCATAAATCTTATAGCGCAACCACAAAACCATGAAATCCATGTTCTGTTTACAGATTGACACAAACATTTCCCAGTTTGTCTTATCCTGTACTAGGTCGATATAGCGATGACGAAAGTCCTCATCACGTATGAGTTTGTCAATGGCAAGCAGCTGAGTTAGAGCAGCATTGACACTAACTTCTTTAATAGCATCTAATGTTGCCGTTCTGTCCTTGGATGCATTTGCCATAACACTAACTGCATCCGCGATCTGTCTTGAAGCTGGCCCTTTCTGCTTCTTTCTCTGTCCAGACCCCTCACCCACCTTTCTCTTACCTCGACTTGACGCAGTACCCAAAGTTGATGGAGTGCTTGTTGTTAGACCAATGCTAGCAAGCTTATCAGTCACTCCGGTACTAGGCACGAGGTTAGTACCGAACATATCATCTTCGCTATCCCCTGACCCTTCTTCTTCATGCATTATTGGTCTGTACACATCCTCATTCTCAGCATCTTCTATCTGTGTCTGTGGATTTACGAAAGGTGGTGCAAAAACATCCTCGCCGGACACCATAGCATCCTTGAATATAATCCTTAGTTCATTTTCAAACTTCAGGCTTGTGTTTCTAAACTTTATGTATGATGAATTCTCCTGTAAGCACACAAGCAACAAAAAACTAATTAATTAAACAAAACGATATTCTCAAGCGAAAAATAGTTAATTGTATAAGTTGCTAAACAATGTTTTTTTACCTGTATTTTCCCTTACCACCACTCTTTTGATGCGAGGACTTTACCTATAGGATCTAGACTCACACTGGTCTCTTTGATTAAGGAATCCCAAGCCTTGAAATCTTTCCTAAGGATATCAAACCTATTCTTCAACTGTGCCCTTGTATATTCTTTCCCAATTTTGTCATTAAATGTAGCGATGATACCCTTCCATCCATCCTTTGTAAAATGCAACCCCTGGCGTTCTTTTTTGTAAATTTGCTCTAGGCAGGCGTACACAAAAGTCTCCATTGTCGCATCATCCCAAACAGCTTTATCCATATTTCTATGCCACTATTTCAACAATACTTGCACCTCAAAAAACAATACTTTAAAACAACCATTCCAGAAACGTACAAATTTAACATTACACACATACAAGAATAAATGCATGATTTCATTGATTGAATTAATATGAAGGCTAATAAAACACAACGTCAGTGAATAAGAATTAATATGAAGGCTAGAGAGGAAACCAATTCATAGGGTGAGTATATTCTTCATCACTCCAAACTCACCAAGCATTTTCACTAAATGAATTCAGCATGAAATTGTAGAAAAGTATAATTCATTTCATCAAATCAATACCAAAAAAGAAAAAGAAACAAATCATCGAAAGCAAGCCTTCAGAATTTCCGTTGAAGCTTTATAGGCACCTAACACCAAAACAGAGCTCACCTTGAATAAGAATTAATATGAAGGCTAAAACACAACGTCATTGAATAAGAATTAATATGAAGGCTAAAACACAACATCAATGAATAACAACAAATATGAAAACTAAAACACAACATCTTCACTGTTTTCCCCGTTTCACAATGAAGACTAAACAATTGAAATCATCAAGCATGTTACAAGTTGTAGAATTTCTACAGTACTGTATATATTAGTGGGACATGTTCAATCCTCTATCAAAGTACATCCATAGGGTCTCATTTAATCCTTTTCCCCTTTCATAACAACATTTTCATGCAGGCTATCAGGAGCACCAGAGAAACCAATTCAACGCTCTGGTTTTACAAACTGAGAGAAGAAACAATCATTTACATAAAGTTCATAGCAAAATAAATCAAAAGAATATCATAGGGACAATTGCACACGTTTATTCCCTTAAATCAATAAGTACACAAATAGGTTTAAAGAACCTCAACGCCCACAAAGCCACATAGTATCACTGTTTAACTTAACATTCCCTGCCTACAACAATGACAGTGTGATTTTTTCTATTTTTGTTCTTGTTTGAACATTTGGTTTTGGTCAATTCTTCTTATAATCTGCTTGTTGTTTGTATAATATTATAATACAAGAGATCAAGCGGAATAGAAGTTTGGCATACAATTTAAGTAATTCTTTTATCTTACAGGATAAATAATCTACTGCATGTATCTTCGCAACACAGAGCCACATTTAATTTTGAGAATCCTTTCCCCTGCCTTTGCACACAACCACGAAGATAGCGAATTTAATGCCAAAACAGAGGTCACCGATGCTGATCACAAGCTAAAACTCAGAACAATTATTCCTTACTTTATTTTCATTCTCACTTTAACTTATGAATGTCCATGTTCTATATCAAGAAAAATGGCAAAGCGAACGATATTCTCAAGTGTCTCTACCATTAAGCAAGATGAACCAGGCATTTCGGTTAGGCACAGGTCTAACTCCACATTACAATAATACCAAAACAAATCAGAATATTTAGATGGGTCAAAAGGGTACAAACCAAAACCAGAATTAGAGATGAAATATGTTGGTGCTCGTTCTCTACCAAATCAAATGTCTATTTTGCTGCTTTTCAAAAAAAAAAAGACAGTCACACCATTCAGATCGCAGAAGAGAAACAATGCAGTCACAGTGTACAGATCGTAGAAGCCAAACAATATGTGTGTGTGTGTGTGTGTTAATGTCAGACCAGGCTAGAGCAGAGGATGAACCGGACTACAAGATCTTGAATGAAGTTCAACCTTACCTCCAAAAAGATGACGCTACCGGAGACCAGATCCACGGTGAGAGAGAAAATGAAAGGCGATGCCGGCACCAAAACAAACACCGTCGGACTTCAAGTTGGATATCGAAGATGAAGCACAGATCGAGGACGCTAATGGACAGATCGAACGAAGTACAGATCCAACTTGAAGATGAAGCAGCTTTTTAGCTTGAAGATTGGGTCGACGCCGAGAGAGGGAACGGACAGAACGGAGCTCAGACCAGCTGAGACGAAACCACAAACGAGGAGGACAAAGATCTTCGAAGGAGCTGCAACCGGTTTTTTGCTAATGAAGAGGAATTCGACGAAGAAGGAGAGACAGAAAAGAATAAAGTAGGCGGGAGAAATTATTACCTAACGGTAATATATTAAAAGCTTGATAGGTTTGAGCTAGGCAGGGGAGCTTAAGGTATAAGCTATTTTTTTACCAGACGCTAAATCATCAATTGGGCCCTCCAAACATGCATTTTTTTCTCTATTGCCTATTGCGATTTTGATCATTTGCTGAGCGGTTGGGGGCCCAAACGCCCCCACCAAACACACACATAGTGCTATGCTCAACTGAGAAGCACAAAAAAGTGCTTTTTTAACTCTCACACATGTTTCTAAAATGTTAAAACAAATAGGTAATAGAAAGAGTTGCAAACATGGTGTGCCTTTTAAAAAAACAATTAATTTATCTCTCCATAGTAATTTTATTTATTTTTATTGGTCATTATGGTTTCTTCAATTATAAATATTGGTCCTTATGTTTGTAATCTATTTGTTAGGGCTAATATAAATGATGATTAAGCAACATGTAAGTTTCTTTAAAACAAAAAATAAAGATTCTTAATAGAATGAATGAATGAATTTATTTATTATTAACATAAAAATAAAAAAAAATTATGCCCATAGCAGTTTCCTTACATTTATATATTTTTTGTAATCTGGTTCTCGTTGATTTTGATTATATTTAAATTTATAGGACAAAATTAATCTTGATGTATGATGTATGAAGAATGAAAGCAATGAAAAACTATATTTTGATTATATTTTCCTTATATTAGTTACTAACATTATTTCTCTTATCTGGCCAAAAACATTATTTCTCCCATTTGAAAAAGAAAGCCCCAATCGGGGGGGAAAAAAGACATTGTTTCACTTATAAATTAACCATTAACAAATTATAAGTATAGAGACCAATAGTTGTCATTAAGGAAACTATAAGGAGTCAACACGGAACTATAAGAACTTAATTAAAGATAAAATAAATTATAGGGACTTGCATTATTTTTTTATGTGACAAAGATAATGATCCAAAAAATTGAAAGTTGATGGTCATGAATCTAGTTTGACAAATTTCATGCATGTGTGTTCGGATTTCAGTAATGAAAATTTGACTTTTTTTATAAAATTACGGGAGGCCTATTTTTCTGGCTTACTTATGTGATTCATTGAATTGCTTATTTTAAAAAGTCAATTTAAATATAAATCATATTATACTCTTTGACTTCTACTCTAATTTGAGTTTTCAAAAGTTAGAGGAAATAAAAGTCACTTATGTTAATGTCAATTCAAATGCACCCATAATCTTTCAAGAACTCTAAATTTTAAAGATAAATTATTAAGGGTTAAAGTGTAAATCTACCAAGCCACAAACGCAAGACGAATTGACTTCACTTATTCATATATCTGAATCTGGAAAAAAAAAAGCATGAGCGAGGAGGGTTTCGAGAAGGCTCTAGTATCGGCGGAGGAGGCAGACACATTACGACGGAATAGGAAGAAGGTTAGGTTGGGTAAAACTACTGCATCAAATGACCACGCTGTGTTTACCAGAGTTGAAGACTGGATACATGAAAACGAGCAAGACCAGGACAAGGAGATGGGCAAATTGACCAAGTTGTATAAAGAGGCATGTGTTGATGCTTCATTGGGAGGGTTGGAGGAGGATATGGAGGAAGACTGGTAGTTTGACGACGGGTGGTTGAAACGCATTAAGGAGGAAAAATCAAAGAAGGGGACAAATGTGATCGCTCTACCTGATATCACAGGAAATTGACTAAACGATGGGAACTCTCCCTTTTTGTTCGTTTGCTGGGTAGAATGGTGCGGGAAGACTAGTTAAACAGGAAGTTGCAATTACTATGGGGAAGGAAAGGGGAGGTCGATATCATGGAGACTGGATCCAAATACTTCTTAGTACGTATAAGTAGCAAAGAAGACTATGATTTCGCGTTAACTGGGGGCCATGGGTGTACATGGATCATTATCTGGCAGTTCAGCCATGGAAACCGGATTTTGATCCTGACACAGAAAAAGTGACGAGAATTGCAACCTGGGTGAGGATTCCAAAACTCCCCGTGGATTACTGCGACAAAAGGTTCTTATACATTGTGGGTAACCAAATTTGTAAGGTGTTGAAAGTATATACAAATACCGTTGGCCAAATGAAGGGTCATTTTGCACACTTATGCATAGAACTCAACCTTAGTGAACCACTGACACCGTCCATAATAATAAATGGAAGGGAGAAAAAAATTGTCTACGAGGGGTTACATCTCATATGCTTCTCGTGTGGCAAATATGGCCATAATCTAGAACGTTGTACAAATCAAATCACTGAGGGGAAGGGAGGAGAGTAACAATAAACAAATTCTGGCTATGACAAATAAAGTGAAGATGAACTATGGCATAATAAGATAAGGGATGAGGAACATATAGGTTACAGAGAATGTATGGTGGCCCCGAGACGGCGGTATGCAATGGGGATCCCAATCTCCAGCAGATATTCGGTCACATGATCACAGGCTCAATAAGCAGGAAACAAAATTAGGGAGATCACAGTTTTCGCGCGCTCCACACTGTTAATGAGGAAGAGAAGAATCAGGAATCCAATAATGAGATCCCGTAGAATTAGTAGTAAGACGTTAATGCTGGGATTGAAAATTATTCACCACATGTGCAACCGAGGGAGACATAAAAAGTCAAGAAGAAACAGGCTGACACACATAGGCCCATTAGAAGTAGTAATAAAGGCCACGTTGGGCAGGGGGTTAGGCCCATGGATGAATATTTAAAGGCTAAAGACCGTATAGACAATACTAGATTGACTTTATCGGTGGGGCCTAGTCGAATACCAAGATATGACCATGCAGACCACTTACATCGTTCGACCCAAATAACTCAAAAATTTGATCAATTACATAGCTTGCATGGGAGTTATATGGGCCACACTGGCCAGTTAGCCAAGCAGCTTCGTCCACTCCTTCCAGGATCTTGAAGCTCTGATCCTCCATATCCAAGTGCTATCCGAAAAGAGGTTTTCATTACCCACTCAAACCCTTTGATGGAGGAAGCCAGTATTGATGTTGCAATGTCAGGTGCTGAGGAGTCTCATGTGGGGCTCTAGATGGTGGGAGTAGAGTTGTGTGCAAAACTATACTCTATGATTAGTGTTATGATTATTACAACTTGGAACACTAGAGGTGATGATGTTACCTTCTTTTGTCATTTACTCAAAGATCTAAAGATGAGATACCGTTGGAATATTTTGCATTACTAGAACCTAGGCAGTTAAAGAAAAAAGCGAACATCTTGAGTAGTAGGTTGGGGTGGCCGAACTTGCATGTTGTTGAGGCTCGAGGGTATAGTAGCGGGATTTGGCTTTTCTAGGATAGCGATGTGGATTTCTTGATAATAAATTATGGTGAACATTTTATCCATGGGATTATTAAAGGAGTATGCAACGAAGAGTGGTACCTCATAGTAGTATATAGGAATCCAAATTACAATTCTAGAAGGTGACTTTGGTAAGAGTTAAGCCAAATAAGTGCTTCTATGTAGGGTAGATGGGTGGTGGTAGGTAACTTTAATGGCGTGCTCTATGCTGATGATCGGAGAATCAAGAACCCAAGGGCAGGAAATAAGGTGGATAGACTGTTCAAGCATTGGGTTGTTGATAGTGGAATGATTGATATGGGTTTTAGTAGTCCTCGTTATACCTGGGGTCATGCAGGCAACCAGAGCCGTATAGATCGTGTTTTAGTAAATAATAGGTGGTATGAAGCTTTTCTTAGTGCATTAGTTCTTCATCTACCTAAATTCAAATCAGACCATTGCCCTTTGTTACTTGATATTGAGAATAATGCTCAAAGTGGCTGTAAAGAGAGACCTTTTCGCTTTTTTGCTCTATGGGTTCTTCATAATGAGTTCCCAGAATTTGTCAAAGCCAATTGGAACTTAAAGCATCGATGGAGTGAATCGATTACTAAGTTCCAACATAAGGTAAGGGTATGGAATAGGGAGGTATTCAGCCATATTAAGTAGAAAAAGGACAAGTTATACGGTAGATTGGAGGCAGTGAATAATAAAATAGCCTTGATGGGCTCTTCTGCACATTTGGAAGGTCTACGCTGAGAGCTATGGTGCGAGTTGGAAGCGGTTTTGTCACAGGAGGAACTCATGTGGAGGCAATATTCAAGATCTCAATGGTTAGTGAAAGGTGATCGCAACACACGGTACTTTCACACAATAGCAAATGGGCGAAAGCAACGAAATAAGATTGAAGCGCTAAAACTAGAAATAGGTGAGTGGTCTTATGATGATAGAGAGATTATGGACATGAGTAGTAAGTTTTTTAAAGACCTGTATGTAATGCCCCAAAAATGGGATTAAGGGCGAATGACTTCAAAAGTGAATGTAATTATTGTTAAATAAACACTTTTAAAGAATTTGATGTGAATTTTGATATGAATGTGTTATAATCAGTGCCCAAACACTGTATTTAAGCTTAATTGTGTGACAAAACTTAAAATGAACTCTAATGGTAGGGAGGGAGCATGATTTAGTGAAATGGAATGATAAAATGTGTTTGGTGGTGATTCAGTAGGAATTGCCATAATTAAGGGCAAAATAGGAAAAACAGAAAGTTACCGATCAATTGGTCATTTATCGAAGAGGAAACTTATTGGTAAATTAAATATCAATGACTAGGATTTAGTGAGCAAGAGAATGGAATTGTATGTGTGGGTGCTTATGTGAATTCATGGAAGAATGAACAAGATTTTGACAAGTGTCAACATGTGGACCATAGATGATGGTCAAATGTTCAAACACATTTCCCTCTCTCCTCTCTCCTTTAAGGTGGGCTAGTAGCATGAGAGGAAGGGAAAAAAACTGCACTTTCATCATTATCTCATCTTCTCTCACTTGCCTCCATTTTTGCCAAGCTCAAGAAGAAAGAGAAAGAAGGAAAGCTTAAGGTTCACTCCATGTAACCTCTAATGCTCAAATACTCTTTATTAATATTGTTCGTAGTAATGAGAACTTCATTGCTATGATTTTAGATTTTTGAAAGAAGGTGTTTGAGTGCTTGAAGAGATTTGAAAGTTGAGAAATCAAGGAATCAACCTTGGGAAGAGGAAGAGGTGAGTGTAAGTTGCATTTTGGCATATCCATTGTAATTGTTGGTTAAGTTTTGAGATTTGTGAATTTTGCCTTGATTCTCATGTGGTTTTGAAATGGATGGATTGGTAGTGTATTGGAGTGGAATTAGTATGATATTGTGTCATTGGAGTTAGTTTGGGAATTTTGGAAGGAAAATTAGTGCAATTGGTTAATATATGGGAATGTGGTGTCCAAAACAAAAACTTGTTGTTATAATGAAATTTTGGTTGTTTTAATATGACCAATAGATTCCTTATGAGGATTTGTGTGGGAATGCGTTGTTTATGGATTTTGGGAACCATTGGACAATTTGGTGGGAATTTTGGAAAATTCTATCAGCTGCTGCGTTTGGCTTCTGATAAGGCTCACTCGAGTGATCTAGGGTCTCACTCGAGTGCAACATCATGTTTTCTCTTTTCCTTCAAGTTTCAATTGCACTCTTATACAGAGAAAACAAAAGTGCATGTTCTTACTTGCGAGTGATTTGGGCCATCACTCAAGTGCATATGGTATCACTTAAGTGCTCGTGCATTTGGCACTATGAACTCGCGTCTTAGGTTGTCACTCGCAACCCATTTTTTAAGAGTGTGTACTAGCACTCGCGAGTGTTATGCCATCACTCGAGTGCTAGGGTTATTGGTCGAGTGCACTTTTCATTTTAAAGTTTTGGTTGCTCTCGGGCAGTCACTCTCTATGCCTCACTTGGTAGGACTCGGGTGAGTATGAGGCTACCACTCGAGTGTTAAGTTCAGGACTCGAGTGCTATGATTATGTTCAGTCTGAGTTGTTGCTCTCGGCCAAGCACTCGCACGAGTGAGCTGTCCTTACTCGAGTGCAAGTTGTCTCATCACTCGAGTGCGCCATCTATCACTCGAGTGCATGAGCTAAAATCAGTGTTTTCACTTCTGAGAGGGGGTTTTGGTCAAGTTCTTCCCAACCTTTTAGGCATGTGTTAAGGCTTCTAGTAGCCACCTAAAAAGTTCAAATGATAACCAACATTAAGTGTTATGGAATTAAGAACTTGGAATAAAGATTAATCCGTCGTCCTTGATTTTGGTTTTTAGGATTTGATATTTGCCTTGCTCGTAAGCTATTTGTGCCGGAGCACATTCGGAAAAAACAAGGTAGTGACTTTTTCCCTTTTACTATATGTGATATGTGGTATGTTTGATTTATCATTGTTTGTGGGTTTATCACCTGCGGCTCATCGATGTTTCCGATAGGAAAACCGTGCCTTTGGGGTAGTAGTTTACTGGGGATGAGACTATATGGAAGCTGAAAGGCTATATGTGGAAGTCAAAAGGCTATTTGTGAAACCTTCACCTGCGGTCCATCGATGGTTCCGGTGGGAGGATCGTGCCTTCAGGGCTGTAGAAATACGGGGGATGAGATTATGTGACTATGTGTATATGTGACAGCTGGTATGTTGTGTTTCATGCTGCTATGTTGTTTGATGATGTCATTGCATACTATGTGATTATGTATGGTATGAGTGATTTGTTACTACCCGGATTCTTTTAAATTTCATTCTTTCCATTGACTAACTTCCAAACAGGGCAAGTGGCTCCAAAGGAAAGGAGATAACCAAGGGTGGCTAGGACTTCTGTAGGGTCATCTGATTTTGGTTGGGGATCACTGTATATTTTGTAAATGTTGGTATGATTTTGTGTAATCCCCTATAAGGGAAACTATAAATCCTTAGCATATATATATGAAATCTGGGGGTTACCGGGATTTTTGTTGTACACTCTGATATGTATGAATGTGATTTAACTGCACATGGTAGTTATATTCAAATTATGAATAGGAGACTAAGCTAAACCGATTTTGAAAGAAGTTTATAAAATCCTATCTCAAGGATGGGATTAAAAACAAAATTTTATCATTCGTTGGTCTCTAATTCATCTTAATTACGTATATTCGAATTATAATTATTGTTTATAAGGCAGGGGTTACACTGTAGACAGAAGACAGCATGAACGCAAACACTTTAGTCTTTGGGTACTCATGTCCAAGGATGGAGGATTCATACATGAATTCTCTTGGTTTTTTTGTGTTAAATGAGGAAATCAAATGGGCTTTATTTGATATGGGTTTACTTAAAGCTCCCGGTCCAGATGGTTTGAACCCGCTATTTTTTCAAAGTCAATACAATGGGGTTTTATGTGATTGAACAAGTGTAGCGGATGTTTCATGATCCTAGGCTAGTGGAAGAAGTTAATAGTACCGAAATTGTGCTTATTCCTAAGATCGAGCATCCTCAGACTATTCGTGATTTTCGTCCTATTAGCCTATGTAATGTGATCTATAAAATTGTGACAAAGGTTATATCTAATAGGTTAAAGCCTATTATGCCAATGATAGTAGCTCCTAATCAATGCAGCTTTATGAAAGAGAGATAGAGTACGATACTATTATCTTGACTCAGGAGATTATTCACTTCATGCGTGCCTTTTGAAAAAGTGCTGCGGTTTTATGGCCATAAAAATTGATCTGGAGAAAGTCTACGATTGTATAAGATGGAGTTTCATTTTCGAATGCTGAAGAGAACTTGAAATTCCTGATAGTTTATGAAAAGTGATTGAATTATGTGTATCCACCCCTCAAATGAAATTACTTTGGCATGGGTCAGCAGCACAGGGATTTTGTCCTATAAGGGGTGTACGGCAGGGGGATCCTATTTCGCCATACCTTTTTGTATTAGTAATAGAGCGTTTGGGGCACTTAATCAACATGCAATAGATGAGGGAGATTGGCTTCCCTTTCGTCTTAGCAAAAGAGGTACACCTATCTCTCATTTTTTCCTTCACTGACAATCTTATTTTGTTTGCTGAGGCATATATGGAGCAAGCAACAATCGTGAAGGCTACATTGGATGATTTCTGTGAGGCCTCGGGTCAAAGAATAAATGCGCTAAATCTAGAATATTCTTTTCTAGAAATGTAAACCATTCTAAAAAAGGAGAGATCAATCAATTCCTGAACTTTGTACCATGCGCTAACTTGGGAAAGTATTTAGGGATGCCTTTAATCTATGAAAGGGTGTCTCGACCTACGTATAACTTTCTTCTATATAAGATGGATGACCGCTTAGCCAGTTGGAAAGCTTATACTCTCGTGCTAGCAGGACGACATACGTTGGTCACATTTGTGGCTTCGGCTATGCCTATATATGCTATGTAAATGGTCCCCCTACTAGTTTCGACGTGTGAGGCTATTGACAAGCGGTGTCGTAATTTATTAATAGGGAATACCTCAAATAAGAGAAGAATTAATCTAGTCTCATGGGAGAGGGTATGTCGCCGGAAGGAGGAGGGAGGTTTAAACATGCGTTGAGCAAATGTCCAGAATAATGCCTACATAGTGAAACTTGGGTGGTTGCTTATGACCCAATCGGATTTGCTATGGGTTAGAGTTTTATAGGAGAAATATAAATGCAGATTGAATCTTATTCCAAAGGTGGAGCGACGCAGAGTTGAGTCTAGTGCATGGAAAGGCATTCGGGCTACGTGGAAACATGTGGATGAGGGATTAGGGTGGCGGATAACAAATGGTCAAACAACATCCTTTTGGAAGGATGCATTGGTCCCTCATCATAGCCTACTTCAAGACCTAGTTACTGTGGCTTTTTCTGTGAGCTCTTAAGTGGAAGGTGGCCGACTGTTTATCTCCTTTGGGTTCATGGGATGTTGCTATGTTTGAGGACCTTCTACCATCCTCGTCTATTGATGCTATCCGGAGAGTACGGGGTGCTGTCTCCCATAGTATTGACTTCCTTATTTGGCGTTGGTAAAAAAATGGATCGTTTACTGTAAAATCAGCATATGGTGCTCTCTCTGGTCAAGATGCTACTGGGTATAATCATACATGGAAACTGGTATGGAAACTACGTGTTCCCCGACGCCATCATCTATTCCTTTGGCAATGCTGCCATAACTTGTACTTACCAACCTCTCAAAATATACGCGTCATCTGCATTCGACGAGTTTGTGTGATTTTTGTGTTACTGAGTAGGAGTCACTTCTTCATGTACTGAGGGATTGCCCATAGGCTATGTAACCCCCTCACCATAATTACATCCGGATTACGAAATTTAAGTGAAATAGAGACCAATAAGATGAAATAACAATTTATAGTCCCACATCCAAGAGATGGGGTATTTTGAAAATCAATTCCGAAACATACTTATTGCTGGTCTCACATTCACGGGCGAATATAATTACTTGAGAAATCAGAGTACATAATAAATATCAAAGTGCGGAAACCAAAATCCCGGCAAACCCCGGGTTACTTACATATATAACTTGGGTTTACAAGTTCCCAATAATGGGGATTACATGACCAAAATATACGTTAACATCTTTTTCTGTCTACGCTTGGTAATCTCAAAACCAAAATAAGGATAACCAACTACCACTAAGATCTCGGAGTAACCTAACTACTCCGGGTTGTCCGCTTCCCTTTTGAGCCACTCGCCCTGTCTGAAAAGGTTAGTCATTTGGAAAGAGTGAGATTCTAAAGAATCCCAGTAGTAACAACTATTTCATACCACATGCAATCACATAATATGTAAACAAATCATCTCACATCACAGCAACACAATCACACTCCACCTTCATCCCCTTTTACCGCCGGGAAGACACACCGTCCTAACCCGAACCGTTGATAGCGACTCAGGGACTATTGGCGTGGCAGTGCATACGAATAGCCACACGGCTCACATATAGCCTTTCAGCTTTCACAAATGGCCCGTCAGCCTTCACAAATAGCCTTTCGGCTCACAATTAGCCTTTCGGCCCACATATACACATATATCACACCCTAACCTCATCCCCTTTTACCGTCGGGAAGGCATACGGCCCTTACCCGAACCGTTGTTAGCGACTCAGGGACTATTGGTATAGTGGTGCTTCCACAATTTTCATAAACTTGCGGCATACGATATCCATTTCAAAACAATGACATAGCACACACACAATGTATCACATAAGGTATAAAGAAAGAGTCACTACCTGTATCTTTCCTGACTGGCTCCGTTACCGTGGTCTCACGCGGACGACAGATATCAAATCCTATATCAAATTAGGGACAATTGATCAATCTCTTTTCCAATTATTTAATCCCATAATACACTAAGTTGGTTATCATTTAGGACTCTTAAGAGGCCACATATGTCTCTAATGAAAGCCCTAAAAGGTTGGGAAACAAAAGGTTGAAGGTCACTTTTCGAAAACACAAAGTGCTAGAACACAGGGGTGGGCCGCGGCCCACCATTCCTTGGGCTGCGGCCCAAATATGGTCAGAAGGCCTTGGGCTGCAGCCCACCACTCATGGGCCGCGGCCCAAATCAGGTCAAAAGGCTTAGGCCGCGGCCAGCCACTCTTGGGCCGCGGCCCAGAAATTTCCTGACTCTGGGCTAATTTCGAAAAACCATAACTAATTCTAGAAAAATCAAAACGAGGTGATTCCAAAGCCAAATGAAAGGTATATGAGTCCTCTTTCAAGGAAAAATATAGCCCATCACTGGAAATCACTACACAAATACAGAATCACCAAACACTAAACACTACTCCAAAACAGAGTTCTGTTTCAATCCCAAACTTTGGACAACCATATCTCACAGAATTCTAAATGAAATGACACAAAATATATGTCCATTTTAAAGCTTGGGATGTGAACTTTAATACTGGAAAGTTTCAAAATTTTTCAATACCATTTGGTCACTCAAAACGCTCGTCCAAACTGATAGCAAAAAACAGAGCTTAAACAAAACAGATTTTCCAACTTTTCCCAAGTGATCCAAATGAATCCAAAATCAACAACCAAGGTTATTCCCACACAAAATCACTCAAGGACTCCAATGGGAATGTCAAAATCACCAAAATCCTATTCCATTATCATGCTTTGGTTGTGGGTGACATTAAACACCAAACTCTCAAAATCTCCAAACTTAACAATTTCAAACCCAATCAATTTCTATCTATCCAAAATGCATCAAACGTTCATATATCTCCAAACTAAATCATTTCCAATCATCAATCATAATGAACTTCATATTTCCAGAAATAAGCATAATTAGGGCAAAATTCCAGATTTTACCAACTTAGCCAAAAATCACAAACAATACATCAAAATGCTCTAAATGTCTACCTCTTCTCTTTGCCCAATCTAGAATCTTGATTCTTCAACTTTCAATTTCGAATCAATGCCCAAATTAACACCATTCAAGACTCTACAACCACCACAATGTAGCTCTCAATGAGACACACAATATTAGAGAAGAGGATTAAGGCATTAGAGGCTCATCACTTACCAAAAATCAAAGCTTTATCCTTCCCTTTCCAAGCTTGCTCAGCGAAAATGGAGGAAGAAAGAGAGAGAAGATGAGTGAAATGGAGAAATGATGATGATGAAGATGTTTTCCCTTTCCCTCCCATACACACAACCGAAAGAGAGAGAGAGAGAGAAAAGAGGAAAAGTGCTACTTTGTCTTCTAGTGCCACATCCCATGGCTCACACAATGCCACATGTCATCATCCACTCACATTCCTTCCATAAGCTCACAAAATCACAACACATAGGATTCCGACCCTTCCATAATGAATCTCAACCCTTGATCTTACATACCACATGTATGTACACTAAATTCATATTACATAAATTTCCAAAAGTATTTAATTACACTAATTACAACAATTATCAGAGCCATTAGCCCTAATCACAAATCGGGATATTACAGGCTAGGCAAGTGTGGGATGCAATAGTGCCGATGTAGCAGGCTGATCAGTTTTTTGGCTTCTTGGAACTGATGAACTGGATAAATTAAAGTCTTCGGTAGAGGGCAATTGTTAGAGGTTTCGAGTTTCAAATTTGATTTGTAGTGGTTAGCTGAAACATCTGGCTTGGACGTAATGACAGACAATTTAACGCACAACATTGGGTTTCCACAAGTATCGTTACATGTTCCAGAGCCTGCTTAGCATAGGGGTGTGACGACCCGATCGATCCACAAGCAAAGAAGGACACTGGACGATCTTGGATACCATCATCCCCACACATCTGGAAATATAATATGGATGGGGCATATGATACGGGTACTGGTTCCTGTACGTGTGGGGGGATCCTGCATGATCACCATGGCACCTTCATTCAAGGATTCTTATATCGCATGGGCAAAGGCACAGAGGTAACAGCTGAGGCTTGGGGTGTATTATAGGCCCTCAAACTGGCCTGGAATAAAACCTGTTAGCATCTCATAGTGGAGAGTGACTGTCTAGAGGTTATCAAACTCGTTAATAATGAGGTGCCGGATGAACATCCAGACTTCGAAGTCTTCATGGAGATTCAACAATTGCTTGGACAGGATTGGTGCGTCGAGCTTATCCATTGTCCTGGAGAGGCGAATGAAGTGGCTGACTCCTTGGTAGCTGAAGCACGCACAATGGTCATTGATATGCGAATCTTAAGTTCACCATTAGATAGAATAAGAGACATGGTTCTAGCTGACATGGCTAGGGCATCTGCCATAACATAGTTTTTAATTGTCTTTGTTTTGTTTTTTCCCCCTTTAATTATCAAAAAAAAGTGTAAATCTACCATAATTTTTTTTTTATACAAGCACATATGAAGTTTTCAAAATGATACAAAAATGTCACGATTAAAGATTAAACATGTCAAACAAGAAATTAGACCAAAAATACACATGGAGTTCCTAAAATGGTATAAAAATACAAATGAAGTTTCTAACGATAGTGTCATTTTTGTATTATTCTAAAAACATCATGTGTATTTGTTCCACCATTTTCTTGACTTGCATGTTTTTTACCATTTATTTATTTTGATCCGCGGCCCAAACTTCAAACTCTTGACTTTGCTAGGGGATGACAATAAGAGTAGTATCTCCGGCCCAGCAAGCCGTTAGTTCCACTTCCAAAGCTGGAAAGAATTATAATTTATTGGAAGAAGTAATTTTGGGTGATGTTTAAGGGTATGAGAACGACTTTTCAAGAGAACGTATTGGAATTGAACTCTTATCATTCTTGCCGACTTTCTCAATGTTCAGAGGATGTGTCCAAACGGCCAACTTGTTACCCGATTAATACTTTCAAGATCAATATTGCATTTCAAAATTTTTTCTACCAAATACATGAAAATAATTTCAATCATATATTTATCCTGATCATAATCCGATTTAGATAGAGAAGTATGGTTGTGAAACTAGCCTTCTAAGTTCACGATGTTGCAATATTGCAAATTAGGGGTATTGTATGAATATGAAGAAATGTGGGTTAAAGAAAGAGATTTTCCTTTATGATTCAAGAATCAGGGCTATTCTCATGTAATTATATGTTGAAGAATTATACATATTCATAGGTGATCTTACATATACTATATGATTTATGTGGGACTAAGGGGATAAGTAATCTGAAATAACACACAAAGAATAATATTCTTCTCATTCTAAGAGGTTCTCTCACGAGAGTGCTTTTTGATCTTCCTCTCTTTAGTATATTTGTTGTGAAACGCAATCAAAATTCGTATCGATGTTTCAGTTTCGTATATGTGTTTTAGTGAGTCAATTGGATTGCTGATACGTTTAAAATTTATACACACTATTTCAACTCAAGAATCATGAATGCTTGTTGGAAAAGGTTAATTGAAACTTTTAAAAACATCTTTTTAATAATAATTTATGGTATGTAAAGTCATAATGTGACATGCGTTTTAGTTTGACTTGGCTTACCGAATGTGATTATAAAAAATAGCTTCAAACAAGCACGGAGTCAGCATTGGAAATCATATTGAGGGATGAGACTGAGTCACGAGAAATTGGCAGCACTTCGGCGCTTATTGGGCGAGTGAACAATCAACATTGTTGCAAATCAAATTCAACAAAAGTGTTTTGACCGAAAAAAAAATTCAACAAAAGTGCCCTTTGAATGAGATTCCCTTTTCACTAAAAAACAAAAAAAGGAGAAAAACGAAAAGAAAATTTAACAAAAGTGTCGCAACACAGCTGGCAGGAAGCCGTGGATCTAGGGGTGGGCATGGGTAGGGCTGGGCAGGACGAGACCCCTGCCCGATGCCCAGCCTAAAAGATGAACGGGCTACACTTTGTAGCCCGATGCTAGGCCCTACTCGATAGAAGCCCTAACCATTTCGGGCAGGGTAAGGGTGGGCTGGGTAGGGCGGGCTTCCATACCCAAGTGATAACTTTCTAACCAATACCACTGTACAAAACCTCCAATTACACATAATAAATACTATTAAAAACTTCAAATACATTCCATAATTTCACACATTGAGATATCTCAAAATAAATCTATAACTTAAGTGTTGAAATAAAAAAAAAAAATAACACGTCTTAATAATTACATGACAAATTATGAAGTAATATGTGTTTGTATATGAATATTGATTTATATGAATAGGTGCAATTGCAATAGAGACTTCAAAAAAACTAAATTTTTGGTCTTAGATCTCAATTTTTTAATGTTTTGTATCATCTATCCAGATCAAAAAACCACGTCGATCAAAAAAGCAATGAGTTATATATAAACTGTGGTGGATAGATATTAAATAATAATATAAAATATTTCATAAACATGAAATAATATATACACATATTAAATAAAATAATATGTATAAAATACTATTTATTTTATATAAAATAATATATATTTTAAATAAATTGTATATAATTTTTAGGGCATGGCCAAATGGGCAGGGCAGTATCCCCTGCCCAATGCCCGGCCCTGCCCGATAGTTCGCCCTGCCCAAAGATACCCAAATTTTTATCGGGCCACTTTTTTTGGGTTGGATAGGGCAATTTTTGACCGGACTCGGGCGGGCATACTGGGCTCCTGGGCACCATGCTCACCTCTACGTGGATCTGCTGCACTCTGGACAACATCACTCGTCACTGGTGCATGCTAATATCCTCATCAATGGACTGTAGGAAAAGATATATATACCCGTAATACTACTTCTTTTGGTGTTTAATATAATATAATATGATATATTTATTTAATTTGATTAGATTAAAGAAGTTAGTTAAATTAATTAATATAACATGTATTTTTTAACATACCCTAATCATCTTCTTTAATTCCCTCTTTTCTTCTCCTCCTTAATTTTTGTTAAAAGCATCAATAGGGGTAAATTAGAAAATGATTGATAGATATAAAACTATGTTTGATATTTAAGACTAAAATTAACTCCCTAAATATATCTTATATTAAGAATCAAAGAAGTAATCACTATGGAAAAGTATATTTTTATAAGTTGACGTAAAACTCCTTTAACGTATTGTTTTTCATCCGCCTTAAAACCAAACTAATCCAAACACATTAAAAGAAAAGACCCTGCCTTTCGAGATTGGAAGAAAGGAGAGGGAAAAAACTTTACTCCCCTCCCCTTATTTGGTATCAAAACATTTTTAGTGGGGAAAAATTTTCATGATAAGCTCCTTTCTGGTATAGCCTTAATTATTTTCAATATTCCCAGGCTATTCATACAGAAAGGCATTATTTGAGAGAGAGAAGTCAGTAAAGATGTCTTCCTCCAATGCCTTCAATGACGGCCATGGGTTGAACGTCGACTCTTCTTTCACTCATCCCTTCGCCAACCACCACACAGCTGACTCCTACTCTACCTACAACGGTGGCGACTCCAACTTCTCCGTCGGGTTTGCCCCAAATGGCGATAGACCACACCGTCGTTGAGTCGTCGAAGATCTTCGGTTTTTAGTGATTCAAATCCCAATTATTCTCAATCTCCCTTCAAATTGGTGCTGCTTGTAGAGATTGGGAAACCAAAATGAAAACGAATACGGTGTCTGGATGTGTAAATCTCAAATTTCCTTCTTTGAATTCCTTTTCTTTTGGTTGTTTGTAGCATCAAGCATGAGGATGTCTGATCTCATGCGGAGATAGAAACAAAGCGATGACTAATGAATGTTGCTCGATCCATTTTTGCTTACTCTCGCCTATACTATAATAACATTTATACGAGTAATTTATAATTATTTTTATCAAAATAATAATCATAATTATTATATATATTATTTTGTGTAAAAATATTTTTCATCTCCCATTCTAAACCAAGTAATAAGGTAATATTAAAATTTCTTTTGTCGATTAAAATCTCAACAATATAAAAATATCTTTCCCAGTTTTTATTATTCATTGCACCATTTACTCATGTAATTTCCTTTTCTAAGTAGAGTATCAAATCTTTAAAAAATTGTAAAACATTGAAAACACCACCACTTTTTTACCTATCAAATATCAAAATGTCACTAACAGAATATATTAATATAATGATAAAAGGAATAAAAAAAACTACTGGGGAAAGAGAAAAAACTATTTGGGGCAATTGGGGCAAGTAACATACAAAACCCCCTTCCAATTTACTGCTTTAACTAACTTTTATCAGATTCACTCAGTATTTGAAAAACCACAAAAACGTGATTTTTGAAATTTTTTGTTGTATGTTAAAATAAAATTTTTCTTACATATTTATTTTATAAATCATAAAATTTATTTTTTAAAAACTAATAAAAACGCAAAGTTAGTCTAAGCATTAATTTGTTATTGTCCTCAATATGTAGCTCTCTAGGCTTTTTCAAGAGGATCTTGGTTTTGATTTTTAAGCTTAATTCTTACCTTTGTCCTAAGTGGAATACGTGGGCATATCAATAAAAAAAAAAATTTATGTCCGTCTATATATATTTGTTTCGTTTTTTGGGTAATCCGTCGTTTTCACTCGGGTGGATAAATAAAGGTATTTGTTTCGTTGGGTTGGCCCGGTGTGGTGGATAATTATGCCGAGGGCCCTCCAATTCCATGGAAGTGCGAGGACCTTTACAGCATATTCCACTGTTCCAGTCACTGAGGGAGCATTAAATTAATGCACAGTGGATGCCAGAGAGCTCATGACATTATCATTTCATGTCATTTAATGCTTGTCTTGTCTGAAAAAAGAATTCTTTGATTCATAAGTGACGGGAAGAAGAGTAGCTAATGCTGATTTGTTAGTTTGATTGCTTTACAAATAGGGAAAATATCAAAAAAATATTGTTAAAATATAAAAAAGATAAATCAATAATTTGAATTTACATAATATTATATTCTTTTACATGTAGCAAAGAGGGATTTGAAAATATTAGAAAAAGGCACTTTTACTTCCTTATCACTCTCATCTGCAAAAAAAATCATCACATGCATCTCCCTCCATCTTCCATTTTCCATCTTCCGATTCTCCTTCTTCCTCACTTTTTGCACTTCTGCCAAATCCAACCCCATCCAATTCAAGCGACCTGCCGTTTTCTCTATAATACCTCAAATTTTGATTAAGGGTTAATGATAATTATTGAAAATATTTTATGAATTAAAGTTTATTATGTGTTATGTGGCAATTTCAGTTAATATGTCATAATTAATGGAGAAATTGAAAGAATGACAATTAGTCAGTAATTAATGGAGGAATTAATTACTAATTAAGAGGAAATGAGAAGAGTAACTAAATGACTAATGAAGTGGTTAGAGTAACTAATTGGTTCCTTACTTTATGAGAACCAATGAGTTTGAGATATATGGCAAGCTTGCATGAAGAGAAAGTATATTAAAAAGTCAAATGGGGATTAAAAATCATTTTCTCTCTCTCCCTCTTCCCTCGATTTCGGCTGAACAAGGCATGGGAATACACAAGCCATCATTCCACCCTCTTCTTCACACTCTGATCTCTCTCCATTTTCGTGCAGCCATGGAAGCTTAAGAAGGAGGAAGAGCTCTTGCAAAAAGGTGAGTATTTGACTTCCTAAATAATCTCAAACCCCAAAACTCCTTTCTTTAATATTGTTCCTTGGGTTGAGGGCTTCATTTTAATGGTTTTAGATTTTCCATTTGGTGGTGTTTGGGCACTGAAGGAAATCTAAGGATTGGTGAAGTAAGAAACTTCTTTGGGAAAGTTGTTAAGGTATGTGAGATAAACCTTTCAACTTAGGTTTTGTGATATTTGATTAAGCTTTGAATTTCTGGGATTTCTGGCCTCATTTTCGAAAATGTGGGTCATTGTGGGTATGACATGTCGATGTTATGGAATTAGTGTTTTGTGAAGTGTTTTGGATAAGTAGAATGAATTTGGGTTTGAATTGTGGAGTTTGAAGATTTTGGAAAAGTGCATTGTGTTGTTATTGATGTTATATTTTGTGAAAGCAATGTGAAATTGGTCATTTTGATATCTCCATTGGTTTCCTTGTGAAATTTTGTATGGGAATGAGTTCTGGATTTGATTTTGGAACCATTGGAGACATAGTTACAAAATTGGGAATTCTAGAAAATGCCAAGTGTAAATTGCTGTGCAAGTGGTCAACTTTACATGGTAATTTAAAATAACAAATGGTGATGAAAAATTCTAAAACTTTCCAGTCTGAAAGTTCACACCCCAAGTTTCAAAATAGACATATAATTTATGTCATTTCAATTTGTGAGCTAGAAGTTATGATTTTCTAAAGTTTGGGGTTGAAACTTGAAGCAATTCTAGAGCAGTAGGGGATTTTGTGTAGTTCTGTATTTGTATGGTTACGACAGCCTTGATTCGTATTTTTACTGTAAAGAGGACTTAAGAAGTTTCAATTAGGACTTGGGATCACCTCATTTTGATTTTTCTATAATTAGTTATGATTTTTGGAAGTTCAGCCCAGAAATTAAAATTTTTCTTGGCCGCAGCCAAAAAGCTTCTGACCTACTTTTGGCCGCAGCCAGAAGACTTTTGGCCACAGCCAGAAAACTCTTGGCTGCAGCCAAAAACTCTCGGACTTGATTTTGGCCCCAGCCCAAAAGTTTCTGACATGTTTTTTACTGTAGCCAAAGATCCTTGGCCGCGGCCAACATCAAAAAATCAAAACTTTTTACTATCATAAAGTGGTCTTTGAGATAGTACATCCCAACCCTTTAGGCATTTGTTTGGACTTCTAGTAGCCACCTAAGGGACTTCAATGATAACTAAATCTAAGTGTTCTAGAGTCATTTGAGTATTGAGATAAGTGATAACCTGTCGTCCTTAATTATGACTATAGGACGTGGCGGTAAGCCCGGTCTTGAATAGAGGATGTGGCGTGAACCTGACCTTGAATGAATAGAGGCTGTAACCCCCTTCCCACCTTAGGCCGAGATTAAGTTCTTAAACTCATAATTAAGTTGTACTTAGAGACCATAATTCAAGTTGGGACTTATTAAGATACTCATTTGCCCAAAAATTGGATTTGCAAAAACTTTTCTAAACTCACTTACATTGGTCTCATATTCCCATTTTTATACAATATGGCTTGTAGAAGTTGATTTCATTTACAATTATCAGAGTGCAAAATATATTCCCGACTCACTCGGGTTCCATTCAAAATAAAAAGGGATTTACACAAGGCACAAAGCCTACAATTCATACCCTTTTTCTTGGGGATTACACAAAATCTACTATATACAATTCCAAAATATACAATGATAACCATTCACTCCAAAATATACTCCTAAACAGGAGCTCTAACTACTCTTCGTCGCCCGCTTGCCTTTCGATCCTTCAGCCCTGTCTAAAATGGTTAATTTTGGGAGAGTGAGATTCTAAAGAATCCCCGTAGTAACAAGTCAATCATATAATGTACAACAATAATGCATGTAATCAAATCATTATCCACATAAGCAACTACAACGGCAATTACAACGGTAATGATTAGTATGACACATGTCATCCCTGACGATTGCTCACACTGAATTGCTCACGTTGTATTGCATCACAACAATCAACACAGTATAATTCACCACAGCTGGGATCTATATAAAGCATATCATATTCGCAAGCCACATAGGCAAGATACACACACACAGCCCACGGCTGGTTTTCACATACGCCGCCCCCACGGGTCGGATTCACAAAGATCTATGTCGATTACGACGGCAGTCCAACGGCCGACTAGAGATGACTACTGTCACTCCCTATACGGCTCACGCTGACCTGCTCGCGCCGTAATGGACCATGGCACACATTTCACAAGGTCAATGATAAGATATGCATACCAAAACATCATACAAGATATGAGAGAAAAGTCACTACCTTGATCCTTCCGTGCGTGTCCTAACGCCGGTCTCTCCCGAGGAAGGCAAATGTCAAATCCTATGTTCACAATTAGGGACGAAGAGTTATTCTCTATTCCAAGACTTAATCCACTTTATAATACTTAATTGGTTATCATTATTGCTCTTTTAGAGTCACTAAATACTCCTAACAAAACTCTTAAAGGGTAGGAAAAACTATCCCAAAGATCCCCTTTTGGAAGCACAAAACTGAGATTTTACACTGCTTCACTCGAGCACAGATGATCATGCTCGAGCACAAGTACGGACATCACTCGAGCACAAATGCTCTCACTCGAGCATTGGTACGGACAGCACTCGAGCACAAGAGAAAGTGAAACCGCGAGTGAGCACAAGAAAGCTTTCAGGAACTGGCTCACTCGAGCACAAAACCCTCACTCGAGCACAAGGCTAAATGCCTCACTCGAGCACCCGCGAGAGAAGTCCAGGAAGTGAGGACCCGAGAGCACACCAAGCTCTCCAAGCACAAGATCACTCGAGCACAGCCATATGTGCTCGAGCACACAACTCACACCTAGGGGTGGAAATAGGCTAGGCTAGGCTAGGCTTTGGCTAAATAGGCCTGGGCCTGTAACAAAGCTTCAAAGCTTGAGCCTGGGCCTGAGCCTGTATGTAGGCTTTTTTTTAGGCCTGAGCTTGGGCCTTCAGAAGGCCTGAAGCCTGTTTAAAAGCCTATTTAAAATGTAGGACTTTAAATAGCCTTTAAAGCCTATGCTGCCAAATTCATATATAACCCTTCATGCTTATATACAATCCTACATTATGTCTTAAAAGCTTAACATCTATTCTTGTAGTAATATTAAGGCTGAGTAAGAAAAAGAAAATAATGTCTAGTGACAACACTTATTCGAGCAAATAGGAATAAGAAAAACTAATCGACTGTTGACTAATGAGATATATTTTTTAAAATCGACCAAGCATAACAAATAACATGTAAAACTAGATTTTTACCTATTTTATTCTTTCCACGTAAATTGGGACAGACTTCTCTTGTTAAGATTAAAATATTTCATTTGACACTAAAATAAACTCATTTATTTTTTATGCTTTAGTGGAGGGCACAAATTAGGGGAGAGAGTGAGTTAGTATTGTCATCTCGAGCGATCGAAGAGAAGAGATGTAGAGGTGAATGATTTATGCGAAAACAAGAGATGAGTATAATGACGATGAAATATGAAACTTAGAATTTAGAATTAAGATTAAGTTGGTAAATTTATAAAATTATTTAGATGATATTATATATACTTATATAATAATATATTTTTTAAAATAAAAAATTAAATAGGCCAGGCCTGTAGGCTTGTAGGCTAGGCCTTATAAAAATAGGCCTGGCCTGTTTATCTAAATAGGCCTAGCAATATGCCTGAGCCTGAGCCTAACCTATTTACTAAATAGGCTAGGATAGGCTTTATGTAGGCTAGGCCGTAGGCCCCTGTTAGGAGCCTGGCCTATTTCCATCCCTACTCACACCCGCGAGCACACTCCTCTCACCCGCGAGCACCTCTCTCACCCGCGAGCACACCTCCACCAGAAGCACAACCTCACTCGAGCATGACCCCCAGTGCTCGAGTGAGAAGGCTATGCTCGCGAGTGTCAGAGCACACTCGTGGCATCCACCAACAAGTGAAGACCCGAAGCAACCCTTCACTCTGAACTCCCACTAACACTCGAGCAGCGCCAAGCTCACTCGAGCATGATCTTCCCTCACTCGAGCACAAAGCGATGTGTTCGAGCATTGCTCATAAAAACCCAGACAAACTCGAAGCACAAAGGGGAAAAACCCCATATCACTCGAGCAGAGTTCATCCCTGCTCAGGTGAAACTCATCCCTCACTCGAGCAGACCCCTTCTGCTCGGGTGATACTCATCCTTCACTCGAGCAGACCCCTCTCTGCTCGAGTGAATCCCACAGATAGCAGAAAACGCAGAAACAGAGGCACTTTCCCTCACACTTGCCCAATTGCTTCCTATGGACTCAAAACTTAACCCAAAGCCATTCCCCCACAAAAACACCCAACAAACTCAATGGAATACTCAAAATCATCAAAATCCTATTCCATTATCATGATTTGGGTTTTGGGCAACAATTTCAATAATACACCAATCTTAACCAAACTTCATATTTCCATTACCAATCAATCTATCTATCATAAACTCATTCCAAAACACCATTCTCATGCCAAAAACATACCAAATGAACAGTGGCATCCAATTTTCGGATTCAAGCCAAAATTTCCAGAATTTATAAACTACTTCAAATGGTATGAAACTTAGATAGATGGATTAGTTTCACTCACCTTAACAACTTCTCCAAAGAGAGTTCTTGATCCACCAACAATCAATTTTTGTGTGATCACCAACCACAACCAAATGGCCAAACTACACATACCAAAATGAAGTCCATCACTTAAGGATCAACATTAAGGAAGTGAGTTTGAGCAAATGAGATCATTTACCTACTCAAATCACAAGCTCTTCTTTCTCTTTCTTGCCTAGCTGACCGCCGGAAATGGAGGGAGGGAAGAGAGAGAAACGAGAGAGAAATGGAGGAATGGAGTAAAAGAGGAAAAGCAATCTTTTGTCCTCTTGTGACTTCATTCAACAACTCCCACACTGCCACTTGTCAGCATCCCCTTCATTCCCACAATAAGCTCACACAAGCTAAATGCACTGGATTCCGACCCATGTACAATGAATCTCAACCCTTGATTTTAATTACCACACACATGCACACCAACTTCATGTTACATGAATTCCATTCTTCCAATTTTCATTAATTATGACATTAATTAATATTGTCATAAAATACATAATAATCCCAATTAAATTCATAATTATCCATAATAATCATGATTAACCCATAATAAAAAATTGGGATATTACAGAGGCCGTGGTGTGAGCCCAGCCTTGAATGATTGAAGGGAAGTGGCTGTTAGCCCAGCCTTGAATATTGTTATTGCTGCATTGTGATATTTGCTTATATGCTTTGTTTAATTATGCATCATATACGTAAACTGTTGCTATTGGGATTCTTTTAAATCTTACTCTTTCCAATTAACAATTTTAGCCAGGGCAAGTAGATCTCGAAACAAGCAAGTGAGCAAGGGCGATTAGGATTGCCGGTGGTAATCTTAGCTTCTTTCTAGTTTTTGTTATCATATGGACAATTGTATGTATATATTTTGTGGACCATGGAATAATATAGTTGTGTAATCCCTGGTATGGGAAGCTAAGATGGGCAATGATGCCCTTTAAAATTCTTGGATTAATGATATTATCCTGGGTGAATGTCAGGAATTTTGTTAGCACTCTGATATTGTATATGTGACAAACCGAACAGGTCAATTGTTTTTACTTTAAAATGAATAGAGATCTTGTTGTACTGACTTGGTAAAAAGTTTTTAATTACTCTCAATCTTCCATTCAATTTTTAAACATGTTTAAACACTAATCATGTCCTTGATGAGGACGGGGGTTGCATCCTCTGCCTCTCTCGCCAGAGGCCTAGGGGTCGTTGGGCCGCCAAGATCTAGGACCCGAACCGAGGGAAAGGGTATGGCTGGCAACCCTCGACATGGTGGAGGAAGTTGCGTCTGAGTGCGAAGGACATTGTGACGTCAATTGTCGCATCAAATGAAAGTCCCAGCACTGAAGGAACAATTTCGTACTTTGACATGGCGGTGTCTCCCACTTCCACTATTCCCTATGATGGAGATTCGACGGTGTTCGATGATTTCTGTTATGGAGTTGTGGACGTGTTCACGTTCGACATAGACGGGCCACTGAGTTTGTTGGACGTCAACTTTATATTGTTGATTCAACAATTTGGGAAGGAGTTCTGCGAGTTTGACCTCGATGACTTCTTAATGTAGCCCAACTAGATGCTTGCTTGTCTTTTGTCAATATGAATGAAGCGGATGAAGAAGGAGAATTGGCAAAGGGAAGATGGAGGGAGATATGTGTGATGATTTTTTGCAAATGAGAGTGTTGAGGGGTAAAAAATGTCTTTTTCCAAGATTTGCAAATCCACTTTTGCTGCATGCAAAGGAATCTGGTATTATGTAAATTCAAATAATGGATTTGTCTTTTTCATATTTTGAGAGTATTTTTTTTTTGACATTTTTCCTTATAAAAAAAGGAAAATTTTCTGAAAAAAAAATGATCCCTACAAGTTTCGGTTGACTTCCTCCCTAACCTTTGACAAAATGTTGGGATGCGAAACGAGTAGCAAGATCATATAAAGAGGTGAAGAAGAGGAAATATTTTATGTGGTAAAGAGAAAATTGAAGAGGTACTGGCCTATTTTGACATTGTTACAGTACAACGAAAGAGGATTGTCGACGGCCTTGTTCCCGACTTTCTCCCTCAGTTTGTCCTATAAACAGAAATCAAATCTTCTACTTTATTACCATTCTGAGAATGTAGGCTCCTCTTTTGTATGCAAATTCTTCGTTTTCAAATGGGGTTATAAATTTTATAATAAGGATTATATCCCCCTTTGTTAAAAGAGAGAATGAAGTGATATGATCAAACAAACGAGTCATGGGCAAAAAAAAAACTAACAAATGTGTAAGAAATGTTGTTCTTTTGCAGACGAAATGACATCATGGTTCTTATTAATAATAAATCAGACTTGCAATCTGTTACATTTATTAATGACATATTAACATCTTTAACAACATGAGTTGGTGATAACTTGGTGTCATGTGAAAGTGTATATAGTCAAACAAATTCATTTGACAGTCAAAATTAACATCCTTTTAATTGTAAGTCAACATTACTATGATTTGAAAATTTTCATGGCAACATTGAACCCAAAAGTAAAACTTTTGGATATCTAGCACTCATAAGTGAAAACTTCTTAGGTAAATTTTCACCTTAACCAAAAAAATGAAAAGGATGATACGTTAACCTACCAGCTCAACATATTTAACCAATTAACAGTCAAATTTAACATAGATAATAGCCGGTACATTGCTACAATTTGAAAACTCCTTAAAGAAATTTAACCCAAAAGCCTTTTGGTTGCCAATCACTCATGAGTGAAAACTTCCAAACAAATATGCACCTTAACCCTAATAAGAATAGTAAATGGTGTACCTAATACTAGTTAGTTTCCCATGCAACAATCTATATGGATGAACTGTCTACTATTTCAATATTTAATTAATTTTTGGGAAAATAATAGAAAAAGAATTTTGAAATTGTAAAATCTTAAATAAGGTATTTCGTAAAACATAAGTTGTGAATTGCTTATTAAGTCTCAATATTCCCTTATCAACTCTTGATAATGAATCTGATTTGGGATTGTACAATTTTAAAGCTTTTTTCTTGTCATTTTCCCTTAATTTTTTTACAAAAAAAAAAGTTTTTTCTTTATTTTTGACAATTGAAAACCCTTTCACCCTATAGAATGAGGACCACACACCTACCCCTATGTGGGATGATGAACTTCTTTTTCCCTTGCTATTTTTTTCCTTTCTAATTACAAGATCAACATTTGAATCTCTTAAATCTAACTCGATATAAAATACTTTTTTTTAACAATTAAATTATTCATATCAAAATTTCATAATCTAAATTTTCTTTTTTTTATAGAATTTAAAATTTTAATAATAATTTTATTAAAACCCAAATTTAAACCATTTGAACAAAAAGAGAATAGGAGTAAAGAAACAAAAAGATTCCTCGCCCCCCTTATTTAGGAACATTGGGCATACAACATAGAATTTAATGTTGATCTGATGGTCGCCAATTGCGCTATAAGCTTGTAGTTAGAAAAAGAATTTTTATTAGGGAAAATCCTTGTAAAATACACTTAAAAAAGGGAATTCCCTGTTTGGCGCAATGAAAAGCAAAATCCTTGATCAGTTTGGTGGTAGGAATCAGGGATTGTAAATTTCAGTGGAAATGACACAACTAGCCTTGGAAAAAAAGCCTGCCGAAATACATAAGAGTGGGAAAGAAAGGAAGGGAAAAAACATGAGAGAGGAAGGATAGGACGGTGGCGTGAGGAAATACGTAAGTTTCGGAAGGCTTGAAAGTTGAAGACAAAGCAGAGATAACCGACGGTAAGTAATTCTTGTGTAGAAATGATGTTTGTGTTGTGAATCTTCCATCTTCCTATTCTGAAATTGTGAACAGTTGTGATGGGTTTTTGGTAATGGACACTTGCTTTTATGGGTAAGGGGGTGTTGGTTGAAGATGGAGAAAGGTTGCAACTTTAAGATAATGGGAGATTGTTGATGGTTGTGTGGTGGATTTCATTGTGTTTGGTGGTATGAATGGTGAAGATTGTAGGTTTTTTGTTGTTGGGGGCACTCGCGGGAGTAAACCATAATGGCTACAGCGCGCTGTGATAAAGCTGAGGTTTTTTGGTTGGGGGATGGTGTAGTTTTTAGTGAAGAATGAGATGTGAAAAGATACTTGTTGTTGTTAATGGCACAAGGAGGGTAATATTATAGGGGATGTTGTTAATACTGAAGATGGAGATGTTAAAATGAATGGTGTTGTTGTTAATAGTTCATGGAGGGTGATGATAAGGGGCATTGTTAATAATGGGGATGGAGAAGTTGAAATAAATTGTGATGTTAATTGAGAATACAGAGTTGTTAAAATATACTGTAAAATATAATGTGTTGCTGTTGATACTAGATACAGGGTGATGATATGTGGATGATGTTGTTAATAGTGAATATAAGGATGTTAAAACAATTGGGTTTGTTGTTAATTACCCCTATTTGGCGATGAAATGAGCAGTTACTCTATTTCATAAATAATAGTTGACAAGATTACTTAACTGACATAATGATAAGCGGCTTTGTTTAATTAATTATTTCGTTTTGTTTTTTTTTTGCAGGTAGGCATGTAAAATGACATGCAACAAAGGCACAACACCTGTGAAAGAACTATTTTATTATTTTCATGTTGGAGGGAAATTTGTGTGGAATGATGAAGGTAAAATTAAATATAATGGTGGTTATGTGAAGTTGAAGTGCTTGAAAGAGGTGATAATACTTAGAGATTTGAGGTTGATGATATCATCATGGCTTGGTATTGATTGCAACGTGTGTGAGATGAAGTATACAATGAGGTTTGATGAAAGCACACTAATAGATTTAAATGATGATGATGAAGTTGAAAACATTTTTGAATACAATGACAAGAGTGGCCATGTGTATATAAAAGTAAAAGGAAATGATAATGTATGCCACATATCAGATGACCCACAAATGTAAGTGCAAATTTTTTAGGGATGATAGTTGTTATTTGTGAAACTGTTGTGGGTTATTAAGTAACACAAGTTGTTATTGTAATTGACTGTAGATATGTAAATTCCTTTGGACTCTCATAAGGAAGATCTATTGACTGTCAAACCAGTGTGGAAAATGAAGATGAAGCGTGGTACTATGAAAGTATTGCTTCGTGTACGACGGCTGAAATTGCTGGAGAATCAAATAAGCTACTTTGTGGAGTAGAGAGTGCACCTACACCTAGCCCCTAGGACAACTAGACCTGCTAGAAGGCCAAGAACCAGTAGGCATGAATCACAATTCCAGAATAAGAATATTTACCACCGTGGAATATGCCATGAAGCAAGGCATACTAGATGGAAATGCAAAAAAACAAATTCAAACTGAATTTGGCAAAAATCATCTTTTAAAGTAACCATTTTCCAGATATAAGGAGCTACAATATTTTGAAGTAAAGCTGTTGATAGTAATGTAAATTTCTTGAAGTTACCATGTTCATAGTTAGCAAGCCTATTGAAGTAATATGTATAGTTTTTTTTTTGGGAAATGGGTTGCTGCATATGTCTTCATTTTTTGGTTCTAACAAAGAAACATTAGGGTGAAGTGCAATGTTAATGTTCCCTTGTCATTACAAATGTACAAGTGCCAAACATCCACTGTCATAGCTTTAAGGGTATACCTGATGCAGTTATGTAATTATGCAGGATATTATAATATCATGTTACTGTAATTATGGCGCATATAATGCTATTATGTTAATATGATTATGCAACATATGTAATTTTGTTTCTGCTTTCACTGTGTTATGTGACACTAAATGTGGCTGAATTTCCCCTTGGGCATGTCTTTTTTTTCCTTCAACAAAATTGGTAAACAGGAATAGTAAAGTTGTTAAATAATAAGTTTACAGTGTTAACCAAGACCAACAAGTTGTTACTAATGAAAGTTGTGTTGTTATTGGCTCGCTGTTGTTTTCAGAGGTCATAGGAAGTCAAACGTGTGCAATCTTGTCATTTGTAAAAAAAGATAAGAACGTTGTCAAACAAGAGTATGCAGTTGTTAATTATGAAACTATTGTTGATAATGGTCCCCCACTTGTTGCTCTCCAAGCTACCATCGACATGTACTGTTATGAACTTTTTAAGTTGGTTAACAAGATACACAAGTTGTTAATAAAGTATAGTTGTTAATATTGAAACTCAAGTTGCTATTGCCCCCTTTGTCAGTTGTCAAAGAAGATAAGAAAGTTGTTAAAAAAGAGTATGACGTTGTTAAATATGAAACTGTTGTCGTTAATGGTCCCCCAATTGTTGCTCTCCCAAGCTACCCTCGACATGTACTATTATGAAATTTTTAAGTTGGTTAAGAAGATACGAAAGTTGCTAATAAAGAAAGTGTAGTTATTAATATTGAAACTCAAGTTGTTATTATCCCCCTTGTTTTTCAGAGGTATCAAGAAGTCACAAGTTTACAATCTTGTCAGTTGTAAAAAAAGATAAGAAAGTTGTCAAACAAGAGTATGCAGTTGTTAATTATGAAACTATTGTTGATAATGGTCCCCCACTTGTTGCTCTCCCAAGCTACTCTCGACATGTATTGTTAGGCATATATCTCTGCTGCCAATGATTGGGGATATTGTAAGGCACATATCTCTGCTGCCAAAAATAAATAATTAATTAAACAAAGCCACTTATCATTATGTCAGTTAAGTAATCTTGTCAGCTATTATTTTTGAAACAGAGTAAATGCTCATTTCATCACCAAATTAATAGGGGCAATTAATAACAAACCTATATGTTTTAACATCCTCATATTCACTATTAACAACATCGTCCACATATCATCACCATGTATCTAGTATCAATAGCAACATGTTATATTTTACAATATATTTTAACAACTCTGTATTCTCAATTAACATCACAATTTATTTCAACTTCTCCATCCCCATTAATAACAATGCCCCCTATCATCACCCTCCATGAACTATTAACAACAACACCATTCATTTTAACATCTCCATCTTTAGTATTAACAACACCCCCCATAGCAATACCCTCCTTGTACCATTAATAACAACACAGTATCTCTTTACATCTCATTCTTCACTAAAAACAAGACCATCCTCCAACCAAAAAGCCTAACCTTTATCATAGCTCGCAGCAGCCATTACGGTTTACTCATGTGAGTGCCCCCAACAACAAAAAACCCACAATCTTTACCATTCATACCACCAAACACAATGAAATCCACCACACAACCATCAACAATCTCCCATTATCTTAAAGTTGTAACCTTTCTCCATCTTCAACCAACACCCCCTTACCCATAAAAGCAAGCGTCTATTACCAGAAACCCATCACAACTGTTCATAATTTCAGAATAGGAAGATGGGAGATTCACAACACAAACATCATTTCTACACAAGAATTACTTATCGTCGGTTATCTCTACTTTGTCTTCAACTTTCAAGCCTTTCGAAACTTACTTATTTCCTCCCGCCACTGTCATTTCTTTCCTCTCTCATGTTTTTCCCTTCCTTTCTTTCCCGCTCATGCATTTCGGTAGGCTTTTTTCCAAGGCTAGTTGTGTTATTTCCACTGAAATTTACAATCCCTGATTCCTACCTCCAGACTGATCAGGAATTTCGTTTTTCATTGCACCAAATAGGGAATTCCCTATTTCAAGAGTATTTTATAGGGATTTTCCCTTTTTATTATATGATTATGTTATACTTTCGTCGGTTTTAAATAAAAGATATAATTAATTTTTTAAAAAAAATTTAAGAAAACTAATTAAATTACTTTAAAATATTTATATTTTTCATTTTTTCTCTAAAGTAGGAACATTAAGATTGCTGTGCTTTTGACTGTGAAGATTACAGGTGTTTTAACTTCCAGAACAGAATCAATGAGGGGAAACAAATCCTACTATGAATTAATATAAGGAGAATTAAATGAAATCCTTCAATACTAAACCTCCATGTTTAATAGCTTTACATGTTATAGAAGCAACATGTATTGAATCTTGCAAAGTGTTCCTACTTCCTCTTCCATATTTTCTTGAACCGCTCCCCTTTTGTGGTGTCAATTTAAAGTGGATTTAATAGTATATATTCAAAACTGATTTAAAGTGATTAAGTCATTATTGAAATCCATCTATGGTAATATCTTCACATGTAAGGCACTGTCATCACTGCTAAGATGTCATATGCTTGCAGGATTGAGGTCAAGAAGTTTTGGAGCCAAGGATCATATAAAGCAAAAAGTCATTGCAATAGTCTTAGGTCTATTTGTAAGGCGCTCAATCACTAATGACATTTGTCCATGTTTATGAAAAATTTTGAAACTTTCTGAACCATGTAACATCTATAGGAGGAAGAAAGATTTACCTATAATAAGCACTCTCTGATCTTCCTTTGTTTCTAAATGAAGTGTTTTTAAAGCTTGATTAATTTGAATGTGTATTGACAGATTGTCGTGAAAATTTGGTAAGTGTATAATGGACATTGAAGCATGCAAATCGTTAAGAGAACCTCAATTGGAAATGTAACTGAAATTCATGAAGTCTAAACTAAGTTGAACAAAAGTAAACATCACAGAAACCACGAATCCTACAATCCTACAACTGGAATAAAAGACTAATACACATTTAAGTACAACTGGAAAAAAGCAGTAGAAGCATTTCCCTAAAAAATGACAGATACAACGAAAACTAAGATTCATAAAGATACCAGAAGCCTTAAACATAACTATCCTAAGTAGTTCTGCTACGATGCTTCCACGCTAACCATGCTATACGCATAATCAGAAGTAGGTTGGTCTACTTCTCTTATTTAACAACCTTCAGCAATGGTTCTTCAGCTGGCATGCTTGGTTTAAACTTGGATTGGGAACTTGACTCAACTGCCACTCCATGTCTCTTCAAGTAACACCTCCTTTTTCCTTTTGTGGTGGCAGCAACTACATTCTTTCCATTATGTGACAATGATATATCATCAGACTCAGTCAATCCTCCAATTGTAGCTACAGATATAGGGGTATTCATCCCAATAGCATCACTTTCTTCCTCTGAATTAACCTGAGAAGTAACCTACAAGTATGTTACAAATAGAAATCGTATTAGCTAATGAAACTTTGGCAGTCCTTAATTTCATATAAGTATCAAGTGACGCCACACCTGACTAACTTCATGAGCTGCGCTGTGTACTTGTGGCTCATCCTAAAAAATTTTCAATGAAAATGTCAAATTCAAGGTTTTTTTTATTTTTGCATAATCAGTTAATTATCTTACGACAGAAAAACCATTCAAATTGCCATAGGAAATGACAACCTTATTAACAGCAGCATTGAATTCATCTGCCAAGTTCTCACATAGAGTAAATTGAAGCACACTAATACTGGAACCAATATGCTTTAAATTGAATTCATTCAGCTTCAACTTAAGCATCATAGTCTTCCCCACAATTAAATCACACTCATCAGGAAAATCATACTCACGATCATCCTGTATGTGGAGAAAACAGCTTGAAGTTCAGAATCTATATGCTGACATAAGTGTAATATGTAGTGTTTATATGCATTATATAACAATATTATGCATGCCTCCTTTAAAAGCAGCTTCAACTCAGCTGTAGATTTGCCCAGAGTTCAACAGCAAGCTTGTCCTAGAAAATGACAGAAGCTACCCCAGATTTATCAGCAATTGTGTAGTGTAATTTAATCCTCTATGTAAGTAATAATATCAGTATTCGTATATTTGACAGATAAGCAGACATATGCGTCAAAATATCATGAAATATACTTGGATTGAATGGATTTTGGCTTCTTTTTACAGCCAGGACAAATGAGCGAATCAGATTTATCTCTTAGCTTTGTAGAGCACTTCCCACACCCATCATAACACCATCCATGTCGGGTTTCCAATTTTTGCAATGATCAAATAACCACAAAAGGTTGATTCTGTGCAGATCAATGAAACAAACAATAACTACTGTCCATAAAATTTATAAGTAATATAATTAGATTGCAAAACTTGAAGCTACATATAATCTTTTGATCTAGAATTTGGGATATCAAAATCTTGTTGTTGTTCATAAGGATGCTTGAATTAGAGTGCTGGCTTGATTGGTTTGGCATGAGTTGACTAATGTTAGGAATTTCAAATGAATCATTGTCCTTGGCACTATTATTGTAACAGCACAAGAAATATTAAGAACATAATCAGTTCACTTGGAACAGAAAAAATCGGTGACAAAAGTAGGACAAAATTAGACCTTTCAATCAAGTCCTTGACTTCTTTGATTGTAGGATTAAATAATACCCTGGTAGCACTAAAAGAACTACAAACTTGTGGCCTACCTAAAAATTGAGGTGAAATAAAATCACTGTTAGAAAACAACATTTAGGACAAACAACTGATTGGAGTATCATTCCTAACAAACTACTGAAGGCTAGTCATGAGAAGTTGGACTGAACATATTTACCATCATCAGAAAATGAAATTCTAACAAGATTCAAGACAACCACAACTGGAATTTCCATATTTTCCAATTGTGACATGTATGCATTGGTAGAGCACTCATCAAATAAGACACACTCAAGGTCATTGTTCCTAAGTATGAGAAAAGAAATAATTAGGCAGCAAGCGTGACTAAATCATTATGCATAATAATGAAACCATAAACCTTCAAAAGATAACATATGAGTGAATCAGTATAAGGAATCATAGGATATATTTTTGAAGGTATTAATAACTTGATCTATTAATTAATTAAGTACTAGTAAGCCTTATGATATCTGTTTTAGATGGCTATAAGCTTATACTCAGCATCAGTGAGAAGCATTCTCAGCTTGTTCTTTGTGTCATCATCTCTTCGGAATTCTTCTAGTGATCCAACTGATCTCACAAAAGCTACAACATCTGCATAAACAAAATCAGGCTCAGTAAACATCAAGGTTGTGTAATTTAACTGCCAAGAGTTATAGGTTATGACAAGCAAGTAAAGTACCAATCAGATGGTCAGCAAAATTCCTCTGTTAGCTCTTCAAAATTTCAGATATTGGGAAAAAAGTGTATGCATTGAGAGGTAAATCTACGTTTTACTGCTTTAGAAAGGTTTGACTGGTGAAGTTAATCTTGAATTGGTGCTTGGTGGCTCTATATTGACTTGAATTCTGAGAAACCATAAAGTTGGCAATGAATTAAGAATGTCCTTCAGTTATAGCTCCTCTGAATCTCTCATGCAGATTCTTTAGAATCATATTGGCCTGGATTGTATTACCCTATGAAAGAAATTGAAATTTGAAAAACCATTAGAGCTATGATTCAGATGTACTGAGATCATTCACATTGAACTAAGTAACATGATGGAACATAACAATCATATAGGGTGCACATATTACCTCCTCATCAACTAAGATCATGGTAATACAGAATAAGTTAGAAGGATGTTTTTTCTGGTAGACATTCCATCGCCTAAAAACTCTAACAACAATACTCCATCTTTCAGTTCCATCATGTAGCTATTTCAGCAGCAAATGAGGAGCCATAAGTGCTGAGAATATGGAAAATTGATGGACTAAGTAATTTAAACTATAAGAAGATGGACACTTGATGCAGTTAGCAACGGATTGAATCAGAATTTATAGGCTTCCTCCCATTTTAAATTGTTAGAGTTGGGGCAAAGTTCAAATTACATATGAATCAAACAAATTTTTCAAATTCAGAAGTTTTTCCCTCCATAAAGAATGAAATCCGGTCCAAGTTTTCTATGAAAGTATTGATGGCACCAAATTCAACCTCATATTTGAATTTTCTATAGATTGAATATGTATTTTTCTGATGTTGAACAGTTTGCAGGTCTGTGTAAGTACTTTTCAAGTCTATAACCTTGAATAGTCCTCAGCCATCAATCGTCATCCACAATCCTCAACTGCTAAAAAATTATAGATACTGAAATGCAATATAATAGTGACATCATTTCCAGGAAGAAACTTTATTCATAAAATAGACAGATAAGGCCAAACTTCATTAAAGCTTAAGATCATGGTTGATAACGGGTTTATGAGCAAGGGAATAGGTGGTTTGACAACTTTAGTAGTTTACATGGAAATAGGATTCTGAATTATTAATGGCCAATTGTATAATCAAAATAAAGGATAGCAGCTTACCAAATGAGTAATTATCTTCCTGGAAATGAAACAATTTGGTACAGGCATGTATAATATATCAGTCCTGTAGGTTTAAGCCTTATTTTGATGATTTCAGCAAAGCGACATGGTTATACTAATATAGGCCTGTAGGAAGATCACTGTACATATAGTTCAAATCTGTAGCCTCCTAGACATTCTCGAAAGAAGTATTGCACATCTTCATGTGTGTAAGGAATTTTTGTTATCCCTCATGCAAATTACTTTCTACTTATTTTCAATCTGAGTCAACATGCATATAAATGGCAATCTGTCTACTTGCTTTCTACCTTGCCCTTGTGCATGTACCAATAATATGAAACATCTTTAATGAGGGCTTTTATTAGGGCCTGTTTATATAACATAACGGCATAAGGGCAAGGATATCTTTAATGAGGATATAAGTCCAAAATGGTGAAAAGCATCGTAAAAAGATAAAAGAATGAGCAAGGTTTATAGTAGTGTCAGAAAAGTATGAAAGTGGCTAACACAAAAGTAGCTTGATATGGGAATTAAAAGACAAGACATTTAGCTTTTCTCATTAACACTTTTGACTAATGAACTAATTTACGCCATTGGTCAATAACTACTTCATAAAACATACAATAGACATTAACCACTGGATAAAATGGCAACACATAAACCAAGTTGTCATAACCACTTATTTTAAGGACCACCGAGTATAAAATGACCTAACACATAATCTTTCATTACTCGGCTAAAACGTTCCAATACCATCTCTCTTTCATTAATTTGCAATGAGTGGCTTCCAAACATTTTTTGAAGTTGATTTATACCGGGAATTACGTTCATGGAGGGAAAGTAGGTTTAGCTCACTTAATATCACATGCGGTCCTCTCATTGTCTTTGCTAGCTATGACTTTGTGGAGGAAATTTGGCGTGTTTATGGAATCCTCAGAGGTAGAATCATGGCAGGATCATTTAGTTTTTATTCACCAAGGTATTCCCTCTTCCGTTGCTTGTATGGTATAATCAGAACACAAGGCTTGGAAAATCATGAATGGGAAATGGCCGATCCTCACAGCTTTATGTACCATGTAGAGTATCTTAATCTCATCTCTAACTTTATCCCATACATGAGAGTAAAGATGCAAAGAGGAACAGATGAGGCCATTTTCATTCAAAATCTGCTAAGTCACGCATATATGAAGATCAAACCTGTTCGTGCTAATTTTAGAAGGAACAATGACTCAGATGGCAACGTGGGTTTACCTACTGCAACTACACTGGGAATGCAATTGGGCTTCGTGACAGAGGAAGGTTCAAACTGAACCACAATTTGTACTCAAACCTTTTTTGTACTTCGTTTTAGTCAAGAGTGTTTTTACGTTTACCTAGGCAAGCGTTGGTTAATATAAGTTTCACTTTAATGTTGTATGTAGTCAATGTTGTGTGAAAGTTTTACTTTAATGTTGCATGTAGTCAATATTATCTTAATCGAAGTTATTTTCGTTGATTATTGCTGTGGTTTCCATCTCACGTCTTCAATGAAACAAACAACAAATGTTCAAAGTAGAAACATAAGATGCTCTTCAAGTTGCTGCAACCACAAAAACAGTTACACTCTAGCTAAGGTTGTTGAGATCACATGAACCACAACAGACAGTCACAAGTACAAAGTAAAAACACAATACTTGAACAATATAAACTCAATAACAACACTTAGACATTATCTTTCCTCTTTTGAAACAGTCAGGCACTACGAACTAAGTTGGATAAGACATTTCCTCAGCTTCAGCAAATGCATTCAGCTAAGGGCCATGAGACACCAAACTGAAGTTCGGAAGACGATATAATCTAAATTCATAAGCCATGCATGAGAAAGATAGAGAACCAAGAAAAAAAATACCCCTGTTTTTCGTATTGGAACAGAGTAGAAGGGGAAGAGATGAACACAGAAAAAGAACAGTATAAATAGAGCTCACTATGGCGGGAAGATATAGTATGAGGAATAGGTTGTCTGAAATTCAAACACTAACCAAGCCGACCGCCCTTTTTAGGAGCTGCCAGCTTCACAGTGAGCCGATGACGTTTTTTTTTTGAAATGAAGCCGTTAACCTCTTGTGAACAGTGTTTTGGGTCAGGAGCCACACTGAGCTGCCATCTTGCAATCGGCTTGAGTGGATGAGTATTAATAGATATATTGATGGCAACTTACTCTAAATCTGGTGCCTTCGTGGCATCGACCCAACTTATATAGTATTATTATAAAAATACAGGGGAAAATGACAAAAAATCCATTTGAAAAAAAATATAAACCTTGCAAAAAAATTATTATAAAATATAAAATTACTAAATTCAGTCATATATTTTTTTGACCTTATTAAAAGGTATGAACAAGCGAAAGAAATGCGACTAAAATCTAGTTGAGTGCTTGATGAATGTGCCGGTCTTCCTTTGGATATGGGTTTAAATTATCAAAATAAAAAAAGCATAAATATTCTCCCTATTTAATTTATAAATTATTTTAGAAAAATGATGGAAAAAATACCATTTAAATTATAAAAATCCAAAATGCTTTCTAAACTAGCAAAATAACAAATAAGTAATAAACATAAATTTGAAATTTTAAAGTTTAAATGTTTTTATAAATATGACCCTCACATTTTTATTTTTTCTTATGAAAAGCAAGAACCCTCACTAGCCTCTGGGGCTCCAGTGACATAGTTTTTTGTCAAGGATTTTTTTTCTTTAAATTATTATTTTTTATATTCAAATTATTAATCACAATTTTTAAATTGTTATTCTCTTCCCTGTATCTAAGTAATTAATGTCGTCACATGGGTGACTTCAAAAAAATACCCTATTTAATTGTACAAGTATTTAAATTTATAAGGAATATTTTAAGGTTATTATAATCTTTAGTCCCTCATATCTACATTCATTTAGATTTTAATCTCTTAAATTTTAAATTATGATTTTTGTTTTTTTTAAATAAAATAGTCTAAATTTCTATTGGATTATAAAAATAAATATTTTGAATAGAATGAAATTTGAAGAACTAAAATCTATGATTTAAAATTTAAAGGATTAAAATTAAAATGAATGTAAACTCATGCAGCAAAAGATTATATTGACCCTGTATATTTTGTGTATGTTTGGTTGGGCTTATTTTTGGATAATAAATCCTTATTACGTAAGTCGAGATAAAACTCCTCTCACATACTTACTTCTTATATACTTATCTCTTATACCGTGAATCACGATTTATAAACACTTATTATCTAAAAATAAGCTATTCCAAATTAACCCTTTATTTTACATAAGTTTACAGATAGACTCAAGAATTAGGGGACGGACAGGCCTCGTCAGTCGTCACATAGACCTCACTGTGCGATGACGTGTAACTAGTACCTTTCCGTGTGACCGCCCCACCACCACCAACTTCGATCCAGTACTTATCACAACGGGCCAAGACGGCCAAAGCAATTACACTTTATAAATGTGTGAATATATCACTCCATTATACTAAAACCGATAAGCGCAACCCACTTTCTCCGTCGCTTTTGCTGTCGCTATTCACTGGAAACAACAGCAGACTTCTCTATTAAATTTGTGGAAAGAGGCCTCTGGACCTGCGCACAAATCATACATCTTCTTCCCTATACTATTTTTCTCTTTCCTTGCTAAATCGACACTCCCATTCGTACTGGTCATAGTTGGGACTTTCCGAGTGGCGGCGGCGGCGGCGGAGAGTGCTAGCAAGTTTCTTTTGCATTGCTGTATGTCAGTGGGATACTACAGTGAGATCTACTACGGCGGATACGGTGAGCTCGCTAACCCTTTACAATGGCCACAGCTCAGGAAAAGGCGACGCCTTGTTGCGGTGACAATAACAACCGGAATTCTTCTACAGCTCCTTCGGTTGTTAACCGATCGTCCACTTCGACCGACCCGCCGGGGGATCCGATCCGAAACAGAGGCTCCGTCACCACCTTGATGGCCACTGTGGATCCCTTCACCGAGCCTCCTCCAAAAACTACTTCCACCAAAGGTTTCCTACTTTCTAGTTTCTATCACTATTTTGAGATATTTTATTCATTCTTTTGAGTTGTTTTTCGTCGGCTGATTTGATGTCTAGCTTGATCATGCTGATTATAACATGAAGGCAGATATTATGACCTTGGTGGATTTAGAGTTTTGCTGAAGTAGAATAAGCAGATTGGCCATATCAAATTGTTTAGTCAATTTTATTTGACTATCTTGTCTAAGTTGTCTTCCTCTATCCTAATTCGCTGACTTTAAAAATTTCGCTGACATAATATCTTTACCTTTCTCACTATGCTCAGTTTGCTCACTCATCATTAAATTTGTTTACTTGGTTAACGTGTGGAAATATTCCCGTATCCTGGATGTTAAATCATGACCTGATTTCTTTAACCAAGACTCTCAGAATTTTAAACCCTCTGTTCTAGACCATTAGCTGATTGAGCTGCCATCTGGCCTTTGAAATTGCTGAAAGAAAAATAATTTATGTTGAGATCACACCAAACGTCGCATCGACCCATAATTTTTCTCAATCTGGTCAACGATAGAGCATAGTAGATTTTGGCAGTGATGTTACTTTTAGATGTTCTTTCCTTGGTGTAGGTATCCCACTCATGGTGAGAGCTCAAACCAGCCACCCTCTGGATCCACTATCTGCTGCTGAAATATCTGTGGCCGTGGCCACTGTTCGGTCTGCTGGGAAAACCCCTGAGGTCAATTACAGAATTGTCTTTATTTATGGAGAATATACCTTTCTTGACAGTTTAATTAAATTCTTTGATTTCATGTCAGGTGCGTGATAGCATGCGCTTTGTTGAAGTTGCTTTAGTTGAACCACAGAAGAATGTTGTTGCACTGGCAGATGCATATTTCTTCCCACCTTTCCAACCATCATTACTCCCCAGGACAAAAGGTGGACCTGTGATTCCCACTAAACTTCCCCCAAGGAAAGCAAGATTAGTTGTTTATAACAAAAGGTCAAATGAGACTAGCATATGGATTGTTGAACTTACTGAAGTTCATGCTGCAACTCGTGGTGGTCATCACAGGGGCAAAGTCATTTCTTCTGAAGTTGTTCCAGATGTTCAGCCTCCCATGGTATCCAGATTTCTTCTCCGTGCTTGAAAATTGTGGTTGTTTAGGATTTTCAGCATCTTCCTCACTGCAAAGCTGATTGATGATAACTACATTGTTGTCTTCCTCATTCCCAAAAACTGCAAATTCTGATGGTTCTTTACTGATCCTAAGAAGTATTTGGCACCTTCATTTGAAGTTTGAATAACTAAATAAGTTGCCGAACTACTTGCCATGGTTCCTTAAAAATAATGAATATTTGCTATGACAACACATCACCCTATACATTGTTTGTATAAGATGCAAGCTGAATTTCCTATATGTTGACTTAATTTATGGTTAGCAAAGGAGGGGGAAAAAACTTCATCCAACCTTTCATTGCTGTCATGATAAATAATCATATAATCATGGTGAGACAGTATATGATAGGTCAATCCATCATAGGTTTCTTGTGCCCATGCATGCTGCCGTATGAACAAGTTAAGACTTGGGAGCTATTACTACGTTGATTATGACTGCAGTTTCTTTCCTGACTCATTAATCTCTATGAACATCATTTCCATTTCCCAGATGTAATAAGAATTGGTCTCAGTCATTTTCTCTGTGGATTTACAGGATGCTGTGGAGTATGCTGAATGTGAAGCTCTTGTCAAGGACTATCCTCCATTTCAAGAAGCAATGAAGAAGAGAGGGATAGAAGATATGGATCTTGTGATGGTGGATCCTTGGTTAGTTACTGTTAAAACTTCTTCAGCAAAACCATTTGTTCTTTTAAATTCTGATTTTGGAGGTTACGTTCTTACAGGTGTGTAGGATATCATAGTGAAGCTGATGCTCCCAGCCGCAGACTTGCTAAGCCATTAATCTTCTGTAGAACTGAGAGTGACTGCCCCATTGAAAATGGTTATGCTCGCCCAGTTGAAGGAATCCATGTTCTTGTTGATATGCAAAACATGGTTGTTCTTGAGTTTGAGGACCGTAAACTTGTCCATCTTCCTCCTGCTGATCCATTAAGAAATTATACACCTGGTGAAACACGGGGAGGAGTTGATCGAAGTGATGTGAAACCTTTACAGATTATTCAGCCTGAAGGTCCAAGTTTTCGTGTCGATGGGCATTTTGTTCAATGGCAGAAGGTGGTTATGTCAATGAGGTGGTTATTGAAATTTCTTTGTCAAATTGATCTTCTCTAATTCTGATTTTTAATTGGCAGTGGAATTTTCGTATCGGTTTCACCCCTAGAGAGGGTTTGGTTATATATTCTGTAGCCTATATAGATGGTAGTCGAGGTCGAAGATCAGTGGCCCACAGGTTGAGTTTTGCTGAGATGGTTGTTCCTTATGGAGATCCAAATGATCCTCACTATAGAAAGAATGCTTTTGATGCTGGGGAAGATGGGCTGGGTAAAAATGCTCATTCTCTTAAGAAGGTTGGTATTTGTTTTGTTCCAATGCATTTTTTTTTTCCTTTCTACTTTAGTTTCAATCACTAATCTTTGTCTACTCTAGATGGAATTGAATTTGTTCTGTATGTCATTATTATTGCAGGGCTGTGATTGTTTAGGCTATATCAAGTACTTTGATGCACATTTCACAAATTTTACTGGAGGTGTTGAAACTATTGAGAATTGTGTTTGCTTGCATGAAGAAGATCATGGCATCTTGTGGAAACATCAAGATTGGAGAACAGGTCTGGCTGAGGTTCGACGCTCTAGGAGGCTGACAGTATCTTTCATATGTACTGTAGCGAACTATGAGTATGGATTTTACTGGCATTTTTATCAGGCAAGTTATAATGTCTGTGTTGATTCTCCTGTGAATGTGTTTTAAGGAGATTGGTAGAATGGCCAATTGATTTTGGGGCCTGGTGATCTAAACTTCATCAAAACAAATGCAAGTGTCTCTAGTTGTGAGTTCAAAGGCAGTATGAGCTGGAAAATTTCTTGGAGTTTCCTGCTATCGGATGGTGAACATAGCAACCAAATCAGAAAGAAAGAATTGATAGCATCTGTTGCATATTCAGTTTTTCCAAAGCTTCTGTAATGAGATCTGATCTAGCAGCATAGCTATGAAACCTCTGCATAGCTTATTTGGCTTCCTATAGTCATCCATTTGTTTTCTGATTCTCTTCTATACAATCAAGTTGAATTTATCGGTCAAACTTCAAGCATGCAAGTGAATTAGCTTCATGAACATTTGTCTTCTTGCAGGATGGGAAAATAGAAGCTGAGGTCAGGCTCACAGGAATTCTTAGCTTAGGAGCATTGCAACCTGGTGAAATTCGAAAATATGGTACAACTATTGCACCTGGATTATATGCTCCTGTTCACCAACACTTTTTTGTTGCTCGTATGGACATGGCAGTTGATTGCAAGCCTGGAGAAGCATACAACCAGGTCACTTTTTTTCTTCCTCATTTTTTTGGGCCATCAATCAGATGCCCTTGATTTGTTTGGTTGACAGTTTTGTCTGTTGTAACGACATCTCTAGCTTTATTACCATTTCTCCTTGGACTAATTAACGTGGTTTCTTAAATTAGAGTATTTGAAAAATTCTGAAAGTTTACTTTGATTACGCTGTTTATTTTAATTAGAGAGTTGGAATTTTGAAATAAGCTAGGAACACTCACTAGATTACTTCTAATAAGTGAATGTTATTGGGAGGAATAAAATTTAAAAGGCAAACAACCTATATGCCCCATGTATATTTCCCTCGAGCTTATTATTGTTAGCAAGGTGTTGAATTGATTCTAATGTTAGCAAATAGTTTGTATTTGATTGAATAATTATTTATCATATGCTTTTTAATTTATACAATACTTAAATTTGACTACATATCATGCAATTCATTTAAAATAACTATGAAACACCAAAATGTCACAAAATTTGATAAAAAAACATTTACTTCAATTTTAATTTAAAAATATCATCACATATCACACAATTCATTTTAAACAGTGATAATTGATTATATAAAACACATAATTTAGCATGTATCAAAGTTAAAAATGTCTTCATAGTTTAGTTGAAATGCTAGTTATGTAATTGGTTCTAAGGAGAGGGTGTTATTGTACACAAGGTGGCTTTTATTTTTAAGATGTCAGGTGAATTATTGTGATTTTTGATGTAACTTCCCGTGGCAGAGGCTTCTACTTTTTTTGTTTTGCTGTTTTTTTTTATTTGGTGCTTGCATGTCTATTGCTACGTAGAAACCAAGGAAAGAACTTTTTCTTAAATTAGTATCACCATGCAGTAACAGTTGTCTGCTTCCGCCACAGTTACTTATCGCTGCCTTTCTATGAGAACACAAAAAATTATTGATAGGTATTCTCTATGCCAGGTTGTTGAAGTGGATGTCAAAGTTGAAGAGCCAGGGCAGAATAACATTCATAACAATGCATTCTACGCCGAGGAGAAGCTTCTTAAATCAGAATTAGAAGCAATGCGTGATTGTAACCCGTTATCTGCTCGTCATTGGATTGTAAAGTTTTCACACTTGCTTATTTTTTCTTATTACTCTATTTTCCCATTGTACACGCTCTTTGTGATCCATGGTTGATATCAGGGGGAATTGGACATGTCTGAAATCTTGAATGCTTCTATACCCTGCCATTCCTAATAATGTTAAGGATGATTTATACTTAGTTTTGTGTTTATCTGTTCATATCTCAGTGCTTCTACCTCTTCTTTAGTTTTATTTAACATATCCTAAAAGTATATTGGGTTAATTCTTTACTTGCTCGAATATTAACTGGGTTACTAACTCGTTTGAAATATTATTTTAATAGCTTTCAATTGCAGTTGCTAAAGTGATTTCCTATTTTAGGTAAGGAACACAAGGGCTGTTAACAGAACTGGGCAGTTAACAGGTTACAAGTTAGTGCCAGGCTCAAATTGTTTACCATTGGCTGGGTCAGAGGCCAAGTTTCTGAGAAGAGCAGCTTTCTTGAAGCATAACCTTTGGGTCACAGCTTACAAATCTGATGAGATGCATCCTGGAGGAGAGTTCCCTAATCAAAACCCACGCGTTGGAGAGGGTTTGGCTACTTGGGTTCAGCAAAATCGCTCATTGGAGGAAGCTGATGTTGTTCTTTGGTTAGTTCACTTGATTCTACTTTTATGAGACAGTATTAGCAATGACATTGATTGAAAAATTCTCAAGTAAAATCAAGTTTGCAAAAGATTTGGTTGCCCAAGCCAATAATCAGAAGAGCCATGTCTAGGATAATCTTTTTGTGAAACCCACCTCTGACATGCATATCTATTTATGATAGGCTTGGTCTTTCTATCCGTAGTAAACATGATTTGCCTAAAAATCTTGTGTCCACTCTACCTGGCTTCACATGTGTTCTTTATAAGTTTGCTTTATGCATGCGTCAGGTATTAAATTACCACATTGTGTACTGGAACATGCAGTTGATTTTGTCATAATCTGCTGAGATGATGGGTTTTTTACTTCCATTATAGATCTTTGGTTCCTTTCACCTTTCCTTGTGGATGTTTATTCTTAGTATGCAATATCTAATTTAGTGACATTGTTTCAGGTACATATTTGGCATAACACACGTTCCTCGATTGGAAGACTGGCCTGTTATGCCAGTGGAACGCATTGGTTTTATGCTCATGGTATCTTTCTCAACTAGTTTATGACTATACCGTTCTTACATACGACTTCACATAAGTTACAAATTAAACTGATGAATTTAGTTTCAAGTACAATTTAGCATGTTTCCAAACAAAAACTATTAATATTTCTGTTCATGATGCAGCCGCATGGTTTCTTCAATTCCTCGCCTGCAGTGGATGTACCGCCTAGCACAAGTGATACGGAAGACAAGGAGGTCATACCCGCCAAGTCCAGCCAGAACGGCCTCATTGCCAAGCTCTAAATGAATCCAAACTACTTTGTTATTCTGTTATTGATACCTAATTAGTGTGTCTATGATTGCTTCTTATTAGAAGCCAGAAAGTTTCTTATGGTCTACCTGCATATTTAAGAACAGCCATTTGTGTGATGTGGATTGGCTTCAGTCTTTTTTATTTGCTAATAGTATTTCTCTCTTCCTAGGCAGGGGGAATAGTGTCTCGTTTTCATTTTTTAACCTGCTAGCCTATTTGTTTGCTTGTGTTGTTTGTGCTATTCAAATGTGAGGATCTATGTTAAAACTTACACCCATTAAGTTTGAAGACTTTATTATAAATTGGTGAAAGTTATGCGATTATGATCTGGTTGGAGTCTGAGCCATAATATCAGTTCAACAAACACACCATTTACCTGACTCTGAATAAACATTTTCAATGTAAGACATTAGTTGGGCTTTAAAAACAGAATTCTTGTTTCACATGTAAAGGATACTTATCTCTCCCACGTCTCTATCCCAGGGGCAGTGATGACACTTGTTTTCTTCTAAGATGACCTCAGTTGATAGTTCATTAACTGAACAATGAAGGATCTATAAATACCCTACTATAACTGAAGAAAAAATTTGAGAGAAAAAGAAAAGAGCAATGAAGTTCAAATTCAATGTTCTCCGTTCATTCTCATCAAAAATATTCTCCATTTTTTTTTGGAGAGAAATGTTCTCCATTTCTTAATTCTTTGAAAAATTTTTATACTCAGCATGCATTAATGATTTTAGCAAAAACAAATACTAAAATCCTTTTTGGGAAAATTACATTTAGGTCTCTAGTAAGAGAGAAAACGAAAATAGTCCTTCAGATTTCAAAATGTCCCAAGAACTAGTCAATGACGCCCCTAGACTTGTTAATGACCAGTACCTAGAGTTGTTAATGAGACCATTTTTTCATTTTAAAATCTTAAGGGACCATTTTTTCATTTTCTCTCTTAAAATCTTACCTAAGACCTTAATGTAATTTTCCCGTCCTTATTCCCCGTTTTATTTTAAACTACTTTTTATAAATGACGACAATGAATAATTCTTCTTTTGGGAAATACACGTGACTTTTAATGTTTCTGCTATATTCATTGAGTATGCCTTTCACAAGATGCAGCACAACCATTTCAAGATGGGCTATTTTCTGTTCACAAACGATTCAAGGAATGAATCAAACAGTCAAAATTTGGGCAAGCACGCCATCTGTCAGCAAGAAGCATGACATGATCACGAGTGGTTGCAGAAAGCCTTTGAAGAATTACATTCTTGATATGAACAGCAGCTCTTTCTCCCCCACGAGTTGCCAGTTCCAAGTACACCACAGCTTTCATCATCTCTCCCTCCTGTACAGAACCAGTAACTCTCTCAGAAACAATCATATTCCAATTTGAAAAGTATTACCTCTAGTACTTGATATGTGATCTATTTATTTAACTAATTTGGGTAGATTGAAGAAATTAATTAAATTAGTTATTTGTTTAAAATGTGTGTTGGCTTCCTAAAATACCGTCTTTTAAGTCATTTGCATTGAAGCTACCCCTTAGTGCAAATTCTTTTGATGCATGAAATCAATAAAGATACTTTAGAAAAACAATGATAAATATGGGGGGATAAAATGGATTGAGGTCTTATATTTAAGGTCAAATTCAATCCCCAACTAGCTCTTATATTAAAAACTTTAGATAGTAAAAAACTTGAAACATTAGATGCCACATAATTAGACTCAAAATTTGAATCCTTTAGCCACCAATCATCATTATGATATGCCTATGAATAACTTTAGCCATTGCAGACCATCAATTCAGTGCAATATAGCATATAAATAGATGCCTTGTGAAAGTGCAATTAACAAATCCCAAAATTAAGGCAAGTGACACAAATTGCTGATTATAAGCATGAATGCCAGAAGTAGTAAGATGGCAGTGCAAGTTTTATCAATTTTTAAGAAGGTTTAGAAATGGAAAAATATGCATGTTTCCATCAAGGAATTCAAGTTGAGATCAAGCTTGGACTCAACTCATAATCTTGCTCATGAATATGCACTATATGAATTTAACGAGTTAAATGAATTTTTATGGGATGGATCCCCTGTTGCCAAATATTTTAACTGCAGCAAGCAGTCAAAACTTTTTTGAAGAAATTCGTAATTCAACATTGGCTGAAGTGAATCCCAAAAAAGCTAAAATGTAAGGGCCCGTTTGTTACACGGAAAAGGTCAAGAGGAAAGGGAAGATGAGCAAGTTTCCTAAGTGAAAACACGTTTGGCTGCCGAATGTTCCAGGAACTTAAGTTCCCACCTGCTCCAAAGTTCCCGTAAATATGGGAAGGTGGGAATCCGTCTTCCTTTGCAGAAGGGAAAATCTGAAAGACAAATATAACCACAAAAAATTTAAATGAAAGCGTCAGATGGAGACAGGGACATCATTCCGATGATCTCGACACCGATGGATTCCCTAGTCATTGTTTCATAGCCGTTGTCAGTAAAATGGGATCAATCTAAAAAAGGTTTAGAATGAAAAATAATATAAATCATTATTTGCAAAAATCCTCATAACAGATTGCTAGGCCAAATGATTTATAAAAGTGGTAAATTGATTTACAACTTTTGTAAATCCATTTACCAAAGTTGTAAGTCAATTTACAGAAGTAGTAAATTAATTTAACCCATTTTTTCATTACTTTATTATAACGGCGTTATGGGTATTTCACATATTCTTCCCACTTCCGTCACTCCATTTTCATTCTACCAAACGTCTCATTTTCCTTCAACCTAAGTTACCTTCTCAAGTCTACCAAACAAAGATACCTTTTTAAGGTCCCTCCAATATTTCCCTTCCTTTCCATTCACTCCCCTTCCTTTCCTTTCCTTCATCATACATTCCTTGTACCAAACAGGCACTAAGGATTTTTGGAGTGGGAAGTGAGTCAAACTCTTGCTTTACTTTACTAGAAATCAAACAGACCACTAAACGATTGTTACTTCCTCATTAATCAGTCGAATTCATAAATGGGGTCTTCAATTCATCCAAGGTGTTGTTCCATTGACTATGATTTTGCTTCACAGCACCAACAATAATGATAACCAGTGCCAGCGCCACAATTGTGATTCTAATGCATTATACATTGTAACAGGTCCCTACAGTCAAAATATTGATAGCAAGGGATCTTTTTTTGAAATTTCTTTATTTGATACTTAAGAAAATGCATACTATTAAATGTATAATTATGCATACGTGTATGTATCATTAAATTTTTAAACAGACCATTCATGAGGTAAATGAGCTGAGCATCATATCCCAAAGCTCAATTTTTCAATTCAACAAGCTTAATGTTATACACAACCTCACTGTGTCACTCATTTAATAAATGAACTGACAAAGAAGTAACTTGTACTAGCCGAACCTGAATTGTTCACATAAAACTCAGTTAATTTATAATCTAAAAAGGGTGGTGAGATAGTAATTAAGAAGTTAGTACCCCATGGTTTTTAAGCCATGTTTCCATATAAGCGACAGCAGATCACAGACAATTTGTTTACTGCATTTATTCTTGAGAGTGTTTCAAATAAGAAAGTATAGATAACACTTACAGAAAACAGAGCAACTCCATGCTCAAATTGAGCTTTATTATGACCATGGTCCGCAGCCTGCTTCATCCATTTTCTTGCTAATTTATGACTATGATTCAGACCTTCCCCAAAGGAGTAGCATAAGGCGATATTGTACATGGCACGCACAAAACCACCTTCAGCAGCTTTCAGATACCATTTAGCCTATTCCAGAGCAACTTGTTAATGAGCCAAGATCAGAACAAATCATAATCGCATAGGAACTAAAACTGCCCAGTATCATCAGATTTTTTGGACATTAAAGATCTAATTCTCACTCAAAGATCACTAACTTTAGAGTCAATATAAAAAAGGAAATAGCGCACAAAAATTTCATGCATTATAATAAGGTCAAAATGGATTATCTGCTTTGTCCCCTACCAGTTAAAAATAAAGAAAAATGAAAATAGAAGGGCTCAATCATGATTAACAATGAGAGGATGGAATAGAAACCTACCGCCTCTTTCATATTACTATCAATCCCTTGACCTCGATGCACGCAAAGTGCAAGTTGGTATTGAGCACGAGCATTACCCCCAAACGAAGCTTTATATAACCATTTTAAAGCCTCCTTGCTATTAGGAGGATCATCTGCAGAAAAACAGTATATCCTTATGATCCCAGTTTCTATCATCATAAGAACCTTGGTCACTTGGGCTTGTATGAGCGAAGTATTCATTACAGATTTACATATGCAGAATACGGGTATAGTATACCTTTATAAATTGTGCTTAAGTACTTAAGATATACTGTGATGTGCTTGACGTTTTTGATTATTTTCCTATTAATCCTCAATCAACCACCAATTATAATTGTAAGTGGCAATTGAATATGTAAACTGAAGAGCACAGATAGACTTAGAAGTTAGGTTATAAGGCATTTCTCGACATAGCTAATAGTAAGTTTAAATGTGTAAGTGATTTAATTTACGCATTAAGTGGATACAAGTGGAAATTAGACCTGGACTACGCACCAGTCTTCAAAAAGAGAAAAAGGATGGTCAAAAGAACAGTTGAAAAAATCGAAGCTACGACTACCGGTCCGCTAGAGAGAACGATTACTACATAGCTCAGAGTTTTATTTCTTTTTTGTTTCGGCAAAACTAGAGGGCTCAAATTGAAATTCTGAAAATACCTTGCAAATAGGAAATCCCCAAATTGCACTGCCCAGCAGGATCTCCTAGTTCCGCAGCTTTCTGAAACATAGCAATCGCCTTCGATCTCTCCCCCATCTCCCAATAAATCAGCCCCGCATCAACCATAGCTAATGTGGATCCGAGAGCAACAGCTTTCAAAAAAGAATCCAATGCCTTCTCTGTATTTGTACTAACACCTCCCCGGCCATGCTTGAATTGCTTTCCCCACTTCAACAGCAAAATCGCCTCCCTCAGTGGCCTAAGCGCCTCCGACCAAGACCTACACACCAACGACGCCGCTTGAACGTTCGGAAAGTTAAAGGAGGCAGCAATTTTGACCAAAATGTCGTTGGGGAGAGCAGAGAAATCAGCAACATGAGATGACGAAATGGCCGATTCCGATGCCATCGCCGGCGAGCAGAAAGGAATGGAGCGCAACGAAGAAACCGATGCTTTGAGAGGAGTTCTAACGGTACTATCATTTATGGAAGGGCACGTTCTCTGCTTCATCTTCGTCGATCGAAGCGGTAGGTAGCAGCGGAGGAAACCAGGGATGAAGGTATTGGTAATTCGCATTTCCTTCGATCAGCGGTCCTACTATCCGTTTCATATACTCTCATTCTTACATGAAGATGATGAGTGGAAATTTGTCATTTGTATTTAATCTCACCAACATCACATCTTTACAAGAATCTGATTCTGAATGAGAATTCAAGTCACACTAAATTAGAATTTGAGAATTTGATTCATATTCCCAAAAAAAAGAAAAAAAGAAATAGTTTGGATTTTAATAAGACGCTGATTGCAGTTGATTGGCCCAAAAAAAATGAGAATGTGTGGGTGAATTTAATATTTACTGTATCTTTTTTTTTTTTTGGACAAAACTGTATCTTATTTTAAATATAAGATAAAATTGACTTTTTTTTATAAAGATTAACGAAATTAAATAAATTACTTAATTATATCATATGTTATGTATTTCTTAAATTATATATTAATTTATTAGTTAAACTATTAGTTTGAAGAAAAAAAATAAAAATACTCTAAAGTAATTAATTAGCTTTCTTAATTTCTCCAAAAAATTTAATTTTATCTTATAATTAGGATATGGAGAGTAATAATTTAGTAAATACTATTAATATATTACTCCCTCGTGTCTTTTTTATAAGTTTTTTTTATTGTGCAAGATGAATTGATACTTAAATTTAGTTAAAAATAATAAATGTGTAAAAAATATCATGTTTTTTTTAAAAATATAACCTAATTTATGAAAAGAGCATATGAGAGAATAAATATAAAATATGAGAAAAACTGTGTAATAAATGACTAGATGAAAGATAATTAATGGTGAGTGGGAGATAATTAATATAAAGATATGTATTTAATGGGGGTAGAAAAAGAAAAAACAATTTAAATTTTGAGACACAAGATAAAAATTGCTTATATTAAGTACCAACTACAAAAAAAAATACTTATGAAAAGAATATGGGGAGTATATATGCATATCTACATTAGGTAACAATTTTATAGGAGTAGAAATGGTCCTTTCAGATTTTAAAATAAAAAAATGGTTTCATTGACAACTTCAGGTGCAGGTCATTGACAATTCCAGGAGCGTCATTGATAAATTCTTGGGACCATTTTTTCATTTTGAAATTCGAAGGGACTATTTTTTCATTTTTTTTCTCTTGTCTGGGACTTACTGTAATTTTCCCTAAAATTTTTAATAATCTGGGAGCTTCATAAACACGTTTTAAACTGACTTAAAATTATACTTTGGTCTTTGGTATTGAAATTGTGTTTACTTATAATTGAATGTTTTTGAAATTTGTATAAATTTTATAGGATAAATTTTAAGGAAAATCTCAATTAAATCCTTTCAAAATATCAAAATTTAAATTTAGGCCCATACTTTCAACAAATTCCTAATCAGACCATAAGGCCTAATTCAAGATTTTTGAATGTTGATAAGAGACAAAAATACCCTCAATAGTTAAAATTAGGGGCTAACCTAGGCGATCAAATTATAACTATGCGCAATCTACCAATTCCTACAGTATCTTCCTAAAGAATTTCCCAGGCTTCTTTCGGAGGAAGCTCTTTTATGCCAAACGATCCGCACACCTGTTACCTTCTCGGTACACATGACTTATTTTTATTTGCCAATCTTGATCTTGCAGCACCAGAATTTTTAGTTTAGTTGTCGAGAGAGCCTCAATTATCCCACTATGGTTTTCGCATTCAGCATCTAATTTTTTTCTTTTTCTTTTTTTTTTAAAAAAAAGCTCTACCCCAACATAATTGAATCCCTTCCAATAAGCCTTACGCTTCTGCAGCCTTGGCACTCTGATGTCCTAAGCGTTTGGAACTACAAATTTTGCAGTTAAAATTTTTCATTTTCTAAAATAAGGGCATTATAGTCTTTTAACAACATTATAAAATCGACCTGATTAGAAATTTGTTGAAAATTTAGGTTTGAATTTGGTTTTGCTATTTCGAAAAGATTTAATTAGAAGAATCTTATGCCAAGTTTATTAGGTTCATTTATCCCTTCTTCCTATAAGTGTATGTCATTTGTATTATTTTTTCTATATCCATTACTTGAAATGCATCTTTTTCCTTTGCTAAAATAATGCATTTTTTCACTCAAAAAGAAGCACAAGTAGCACATTTTTATTGGGGTAACAGATACAATAGACTTAATAAACTTACGTTTTGTCCAATATTTTATTAGTGCACGGTTTTTTTTTTTTTTTTGGGAAAATCCCTATAAAATACCTTTGAAATAGGAAAATCCCTAATCAGTACATTGAAATCAAAAAATATGGATCAGTCACACGTCAGTATGAATGAACAGTACGGGCGGCGCCAAAAGACAATTTGGCCCTTCAGCCATCATTCTCGCCACTTCAAAAATAACAACACCCAGTTCTTAATTAACAACTTGGATTCTTGATTAACAACTCCGTATTCTTGATTAACAACTCCAGTTTCATCTTTTTACTTTCACAATAACAACATCGGTCTTGTTATTAGCAACTCCGAATTCTTAATTAACAACCCCGCTTTATTCTTCCACATATTCGCATCTCAAAAATATAGTGTTGTTAATGTAAAATATAGTGTTGTAAATAAAGAAAGAGGTGTTGTTATTGGCCCTAAAAATTAAATTACGAAGTTGTGAAACAAGAAATGAGAGTTGTTAATGTAGAATATGGTATTGTTAATAACAACACCGGTGTTGTTATTGTGAAAGTAAAAAAATGAAATGGAGTTGTTTATCAAGAATAGTTGTTAATAAAGAATACGGAGTTGTTAATCAAGAATCCGGAGTTGTTAATTAAGAGGGTGTGTTGTTAATAAAAAAAGAGGTGTTGTTATTAGCCTTGAAACTTAAATGAGGAAGTTGTGAAACAAGAATACGGAGTTGTTAATCAAGAATCCGGAGTTGTTAATTAAGAACCGTGTGTTATTATTTTTGAAGTGGCGAGAATTAGGGCTGAAGGGTAAAATCATCTTTTTGTGCCGCCCTCACTGTTTATCCGTACTGAGCATGACTGATCCGGATTTTTTGATTTCAATGTACTGATTAGGGATTTTCCTATTTCAAGGATATTTTGTAGGGATTTTCCCTTTTTTTAAACCAAAATGTAAATTTTATTATAACAAAATCATAACTCTCCAGAATACACACTAGAAACTGTACCAATTCAGTCATACACAACAACAACCATTATCCAACGAAAGAAAAAACATATTACAAATTACATCAACTGATTAACAATAATGAGATCGCTTCTCTAAACCCGATTTGAACTTTACAACATTCTCCACATCTTTAGCAATAATGCGAGCAAGAGGGGGTGTTGGTTCATGAACCCACCCAACAGGGCACAACCCCTTTCTGACCTTCACGGCAATGTAATTTGTTGCTTCATTTCCTTCTCTGAGAGAAAGAAATAACCCAGTTTGCTTTAGATAGCAGACAATCTTTCAAGTCCTGTAACATCAAGCAACATTCCCATTCCCCACAATATTCATTATTCCTCTTTATACAATCTACCAATTCCTTACTATCTATCTCTACAATTACCTTTGATAATTGAAATTCCTCAATTAATTGCAAAGCTTTCCTTACAACCATTACCTTCATCATAAAAGCTGACTTAGCATCAGTCTTCTCCCCAAAACCCCACAAAAACTTCCCTATCTCATTTCTACACATCATCCCTATAGCAACTTCTTTCGAAACAGGATCAAGGGAACCATCACAGTTCACCTTTACCCAATCCTCATTAGGAAACGTCCAATTTTTACAACTAGAAATAGAAACCATACCTGTTTTGGCGTCTCTTGACTCGTTAGCAAGCCAGAATTCATTCAATCTTTTCCTGACACAATCAATAACAAATACTGGGTTAGTTGTGCATGATTAAAAACAAAACCATTCCTCCCTTTCCAAATAAGCTATAGAATCCAAAATATTAAAGATCTATCAAAATTTGTGAATACTTTATCTGAGACAAGTAAATCCACACACCACCTCTTAAAAAAAATTATTGTTACTCTATCAATCTTGATAGTTAATGGACAACCCAACCAGATTCCTTTAACCCAATGTCAATTAAAAAACAACTGCTGCTCTAAAGACTCCTCCTCAATATCACAAATCAAACATAATGGAGAATTAGTACACTTTCTCTTAACAAAGCTCCTCTCGTTGGTATAACATCAACCATACACCTCCATAGAAAATGATGTGTCCTTAGAATTACCTTAGTCTTCCACAATTTCTCCCAAAAAGACCTAAGAACTATCAAGGATGAACTGGAATGACCATCATAATTGCTACCATACTTCCAACCCATCTTATGACCTTCATTCACTTTATACTTCCTATTACTCTCTCCACCCCATACCATCCTATCATTTCTATATACAAATTCAGGCTTTATTCTACTAATCATGTCCAAAACCTCCCCATCAACTTTATTAATCAGTAATGACAGATTCCATTCTCCTTCCTCTATTAAACTTGCCACTCTATCTTCACAACTAAATCTTTCATATGTAATCTGGTTAAGTGTCCTCCCATTCAACTCTTCAATCCAACTATCCTTCCATAGTCTTATATTCAAACCATTCCCCAAAACCCACTTAAATCCTTGCATATTAGATCCCTACCAACCAATAAACTAGACCGTACCCAGGATGCTTTATACCCTTTTATTGCCTTCAGAAAATAGCCATGAGCAAAATATATACATTTCATAACTTTACACCACAAACTATTCCCATTTTATAACATCCTCCATGTTATTTTAGCTAATAGAGCATCATTCATTTTCTCAAAATCTCTAAATCCCATACCCTCTTCCTTCTTTAACCCTTTCATATAACCCTAAGGCTTCTAATTAATCTTACCGTCATTCCTCATTCCATCCCTCCAATAACCAGGAATTATACTATCTACTAATTGCTTACAAACATTGATCGGGAATTAAAAGCATGCCATAGGAAAAGGAGATATAGCATTTATGAAAAAATTTATCAACACTTCTCTACTAGCATATGGCAACAAGCTTTTTGTTAGCTGTCTAGCTTTATCACAAGCGTACGGGTCACAAATAATATAAAAAGATCGTTCCTATGATGACTAAAGAAAGAAAAATTGAGCCAGTTATAGCAATTACATTCTTAGTTGGGTTGAGCAAAATTCAATTTTTTTTTAATTTTAAGAAATCAAATGAAAACAACACTTAACTTCACGAGTATTGAAGACCTAGGATTATCTTTCGCCTTTTTATTTTATGAACTAGTTAATTTACCCTCAATAAACAATCAAACGAAGGTGTGTATTTGTCTAAGATTCTAAAGCATTTGATAATGCTCTCTCTAGTCAAAACCAAATATTTATCCTAATAAACTAATGAATCTCTTGCATCAATTTATAAGGACTAATTTTTATACACCAATCTTAATCTGACAATGCTAGGTTAGTAACTATATATCTATGATATTAACAAACTATCCGTCTAATACCTAAACTTCAAGTCTAGTATGATTTTACCCAAGTTATATACTTAAATTATCTTTCTCATGAGTAATTTAAATAAACAAGACAACTAAATGGTGATCAGGCATATAGAGGTATTAAGAGCAAGATAAAATCAATACAAAAACTTCATTCGATGTAAAAAAAGAATAAATAAATAGTTCAATCCATAAATAGATTCAAGAAAATTCTAGAATGAGAAAATTAACTACTCATGTTCATCAACAAACCAAAACCATAGATAATAACTTGGTTCATATCAGAAACTAAGAAAAAGAGAGAAGAAAATTAATGGAAAATCAAGTTTAAAGCTCTAAATATCTTTGAACCTTTAAGCTCCCTAATCTCTGCTCTACGTCTTCCTTTCCTCTAGTTCTGTTTGTTCTCACGATCCACAAGAGTAGAAGAAGACGATGATTTTTCCGATCTGAAAGTGTCACCGCTGTGCCCGCTCTCTCCCTTCCATCCGTGCATTGCTTCTTTTTAATAGATACCAATTCGGCTATTTTCCTTCCGTATCGGGTTGCATGCATCCTTTGCGTTATCTTTGACCCAGATATTATCCTATCCTCTTTTATATCAATATAAAATAATATATTATATTATATTATCTTTTCAAAGTAGCATGACGTGGGGATCGATTTTTATCTATTGCTTTCTTTCTTTGCTTCAAGTGGGGTCCATGTACAATATCCTTCCAATTCACTTATGCCTTGTTTGGTATAAGGGAACTAAATCTGGAGAAGTGGAGGTAGAGGTGGAATTCTAAAATTAGGTTGTTTGGTATGTGTGATTTCACTTTCCCATGGAAGTGACTTCCATAAAAAATAATGGAAGTCACTTCCTTAGGCTACCCGTGAGAACTCACTTCCACCTCTCATGGAAGTGGAACTCTGACCATTTTGCCCCCTCTTCTTTCTTACTCAAACATTCATGAAGGATGACGACGACGGACGGCGGAGGCGAGGATGACGATAAGGATGACCCAGACAGTGAATATCACGACATCGCTCAACTCTTGGATCTGCTATAGCGGCTCCTACTTCTCAACTCCAGCCTCCAATAATGAACACACCTCCATCCTTGTCTCCCCCACCAGCAAATGTGACACCGCTCTGAATAAGATTTCACCATTGTCTTCCTCTGAAAGCAAATGCAACTCAGCCAAGTTGAACGAATTTTGTTCTTTTAATATTTGGGTTTGTGATTTCAATTTTTCTTCAGCACATGGGTTTTTGGTTTCGATTTAGATTTTGAACATTTGATTTTGATTTCGGTTTGTTTTCATCTTCTCCCTTTGATTTCAATGGATGCATCTCAACCTTTGTTATCGTGGTTGCTGCTACAACTCTTCGATATTGTGCCCTTCGATTTCAATGGATACCTCTTAGCCTTTCAACCTTAGCTTCTCCATTTGGTCTCATGCTTTGCATCTCATGGATTTGATTTATATATTGTTTGGATTGATGATAATGATCATTTGAGTTTGGATGAATTGTTTACTGCCTGATCATTTATTGTCGAAGTGGATAATTTCAGGTGAACATGCTTGGGTAAAAGAGTTTTTTGTTTAGGGGTGTTTTGGTATTTTCACATTATAAATATATATTTTAATTAAAAGTTATATCTCACTTCCACCATCATACCAAGCATACTTTAAAACCCCACTTCCATTTCCACTTCAACTTCCAATTACACTTTCATTTCCACTTCTATTTCCCTAAAAACTCTTCCATTATATCAAACGGGGCATTATTGCTGCTACCTTCATGCCTCTTATGTCTTCTTTTTCAATACAATATATATATATATATATTATATTGATTGATGATTTGCTTTGGCTCCATTTGCTATATAGTTTTTTTCTTCATTTGATTACTTTTTATCTCTTTCTTTGTATAATATCCTTGTATAATAAATTGGTATGAGTAGATTTTCTATTAAAATTTCTTATTATCTTATATTTGATTGAAGAGACGTAAAATATATAAAAGATAATTAAATAGGTATAAAATATTCATAAATTTAATTAAATATATATCAAAATCTACACTTATTTAATTATAAAATATATACTTATCACTTTTACTCCATCCCTTAACTTTCTTACTCACACTTTCCTTAACATAAGCTCGAGCCTATTGTTTAGACAATTCCTACACACTAGGTATAGATATGGTAATATGGGTTGGGGCTGTGGGTTGAGCCTGCCCAACCCTATAAAATGGGCGGTTTGGGTCCTACAAAACAGGGACCATATTGATGTGGTCCTTTTGGATGCGAACCCGTATGGTTCGAACCCACGACGGGTTGGACCACCGAGTTGGCGGGTTGGCCCATATT